>OX596248.1:3096242-3759963 GCA_951394255.1 Polyploca ridens
ATTTTGAGAGCAATCGGACCAGTATCTCAAAAGTCAAAAATGGCGAAAACTTTTTCTAAAATTTGAGGATAGATTCTTGTTTTGTGACCCCGAGGACTCAAATATCGATTTTGAGAGCAATCAGACCAGTATCTAAAAAGTTCAACATGGCGGACACTTTTTGAAAATTCTGTGGAAAGATTCTTGTTTTGTAACCCCGAGGACACTCAAATACCGATTTTGAGAGAAATCGGATCAGTATCTAAAAAGTTCAAAATGGTGGATGCTTTTTCAAAATTTTGAGAATAGATTCTTGTTTTGTGACCCCGAGTACTCTCAAATATCGATTTTGAGAGCAATCCGACCAGTATCTAAAAAGTTCAACATGGCGGACACTTTTTCAAAATTCTGAGAAAAGATTCTTGTTTTGTGACCCCGAGGACACTCAAATACCGATTTTGAGAGAAATCGGACCAGTATCTAAAAAGTTCAATATGGCCGACACTTTTTCAAACTTTTTAGAATAGATTCTTGTTTGGTGACCCCGAGGACTCTTCAATATCGATTTTAAGAGCAATCGGACCAGTATCTCAAAAGTCCAAAATGGCGAACACTTTTTCACAATTTTGAGGATAGATTCTTGTTTTGTGACCCCGAGGACTCTCAAACATCGATTTTAAGAGCAATCAGACCAGTATCTAATAAGTTCAAGATGACGGACACTTTTTCAAAATTTTGAGAATAGATTCTTATTTTGTGACCCCGAGGACTCTCAAATATCGATTTTGAGAGCAATCGGACCAGTATCTCAAAAGTCAAAAATGGCGAAAACTTTTTCTAAAATTTGAGGATAGATTCTTGTTTTGTGACCCCGAGGACTCTCAAATATCGATTTTGAGAGCAATCAGACCAGTATCTAAAAAGTTCAACATGGCGGACACTTTTTGAAAATTTTGATAATAGATTCTTGTTTTGTGACCCCGAGGACTCTCAAATATCGATTTTGAGAGCAATCGGACCAGCATCTCAAAAGTCAAAATTGGCGAACACTATTTCAAAAATTTGAGGATAGTTTCTTGTTTTGTGACCCCGAGGACTCAAATATCGATTTTGAGAGCAATCAGACCAGTATCTAAAAAGTTCAACATGGCGGACACTTTTTGAAAATTCTGTGGAAAGATTCTTGTTTTGTAACCCCGAGGACACTCAAATACCGATTTTGAGAGAAATCGGACCAGTATCTAAAAAGTTCAAAATGGTGGACACTTTTTCAAAATTTTGAGAATAGATTCTTGTTTTGTGACCCTGAGGACTCTCAAATATCGATTCAAAGTCAAAGTCAAAGTCAAAGTCAAAGCCATTTATTCAATTTAGGCCCCAGAAGGGCACTTATGAAGGTCAAATTTACTGAAGTTACCACCGGTTCGGAACTCGGCCTTCAACTGAGAAGAATCCGGCAAGAAACTCAGCAAGGTTACATTTTTTATATATTTTTTGGACAATCTGACTATGTTTGGCTTTTTTTTTCCAAATAATTAAAAATAAAAAAGATATACCTAAGCATAGATACAGACGAAAAAAGAACAAGAAAATAAATAAAAAATAATAACCTTAAAAATACAAAACACACAATTATTGACCTACTGGCTTTTGTATAAGTATGAGCAAGGTGCACTTGTGCAGAGTGCAGCTACCTACTTCCAGACATCTTTATCTTCAATATAATCGGCTACTTTATAATAAGCTCTTTCTTTCAGAACTTTTTTTATATGTGATTTAAATTTAAAATCAGTCATCTTGGTCACCGCAAGTGGTATTTTGTTATAACAGCGCACACTATTGCCAAGAAATGACTTACGAACTTTAGCTAGTCTAAAATACGGAACAAATAATTTCTCTTTTTGTCTTGTATTGATATTATGAGTCTCCATTTTTGTTTTATACATTTCTTTGTTTTTACGTATGTACATTATATTTTCATAGATATAAAGTGATGGTACGGTCATAACGTTTATTTCCTTAAATAATTCCTTTAATGATTCACGAGCACCCATACTATAAATTGCACGAATTGCTCTTTTTTGTAATATAAAAATAGTCTCAATATCTGCTGCAGATCCCCAAAGTAATACGCCGTAAGATAAAAAGCTATGGAAGTATGCAAAATAAACTAATTTGGCCGTCTCGACATTCGTCAATTGTTTGATTTTCCTAACAGCAAATGCAGCAGAACTTAATTTACCAGCTAATGATTCTATCTGAGGACCCCATTGCAATTTATTATCCAATGTGATACCCAAAAATACTGTTTTACTAACTAATTCCAAACTGATGCCATCTACTAATACCTGACTGTCTACTTGCACTACATTTGGAAGGGAGAATCTTAAACATTTAGTTTTCCTAGAATTTAATAACAAATTATTTACAGCAAACCATTTTGAGACTATTGACATGGTATCATTTACTTTAATAAGTTCTTTGTCTTTTCTATCTACTTTGAAAATAAATGAAGTATCGTCAGCGAACAAGACTATATCTGAGAGACCGTTTACAACAGATGGTAAATCATTAATATACACTAGAAATAGAAATGGACCTAGTATTGAACCCTGGGGTACCCCCATTTTAACTAAAGATCCCTTCGATGTTGTATCACAAATTCCTACCTTTTGTTGGCGATTACTTAAATAAGATAGAACAAGATCATGAGCCGCCTCACGAATACCATAATATTTTAGCTTAAGGAGCAGAGTACGGTGGTCAACGCAGTCAAAGGCCTTGGATAGATCACAAAAAATGCCAATTGCATCTTGTGAATTTTCCCAAGCTTCATATATGTGTTTCAATAATTTTGCAGCCGCATCTGAAGTAGATCTCCCCTTCGTGAAACCAAACTGATGACTATGTAGTATCTTATGTTTATTAAAGTGGCCTAACATTTGATTAAGCAATAGTTTTTCAAAGATTTTACTAAGTGCTGGAAGTACGGATACTGGTCTATAATCAGAAGGATTATCTTTACACCCGGACTTGAAAATTGGCACTACTTTACTTAACTTCATTAAATCTGGAAAAGAACCCTGATCAATGCATTCATTAAAAATATCCGACATTAAAGGTGCAATTACTGTTATTATTGATTTTAAAATCGTTACTGATAATCCCCATAAGTCTTCGGTGCATTTCAGATTAAGAGAATTAAATGATTTTAAGATATCACTAGCAGTAACGTAACTAAATTTAAAACTGGGGAATGATTCGTGAATATGTTGTTCAAGTAAAGCCTCAGCCATGTCGGGACACGAGTTGAGACTTTGAGTAGTTACCCCTGGTATGCTTGAGAAAAAATGTTCAAACGCAGTGGCAACTTCTAACTTATCTGATACAATTTTATCATTAATTTTTAACGAAGGCTGTCCGTTTTTATTTTTCATTTTACCAGTTTCCGTATTAATAACATTCCAGACTGTCTTGATTTTATTAGATGCTTTACCTATTTTATTACTTAAGTATATCGATTTTGCTCGAATACACACTAATTTAAACATTTTTGAAAAATTTCTAACGTGGCTATGGAAGTTCTCATCACTAGTGCTTGATTTTAAATGATAAAGTTCATACAGCGTATCCCTACTTTTCCTAATTCCTTTAGTGGCCCAATCACTAAATTCCAGTTTACTGTTTACTTTAATTTTTTTAATAGGACATGATTTATTAAATTCATTGCAAATACTAGACAATAAACCATTATACAAGACATTGGGGTTATTACTACTATAAATCTCACTATTTAGTTTCTCTTCCAAATTATTTTTAAAATTATTCAGTCTTACCTTTGTAGTAGGTCTAATTTCTTTAATTACCTTAGAAATTTTCAATTTGTAGGGCAATTCAACAACCTGGGCCATATGATCAGAACGGACACCACTTATAATTGATTTACCTAATATACTACAATTACTTACTATATTATCTATGCAAGTAGACGAAGTGGCGGTTGACCGTGTTGGCTCATTAAACAACAAATCTAAGTTATATGATTTAAGCAAAGCAACAAAATTATTTTTTTCAGTTGAGTTGGTAAGAATATCAATATTAAAATCACCGCATAAAACTATTGATTTGCTAGAATTTAATAATTTGTGAAGTATATCTTCTATTATAGAGCAGAACAATGAGAAATTTGACGCTGGTGGCCTATACACGCAAACAATTATATAGCTTTCTAACTCTGCACAAGACACCTCACAAACACGCTCAACTGAGAGACTACAAATGTCTTTACGTTCCTTGAATTTCAAGTCATTATTCAAAAGAATAATTGAGCCACCGCCTACTGCGGACGACCTATTGAATATACTGGCAACTAAAAAGTTTTTGATATTAAAAATCATAGTTTCTGGTTTAAGCCACGTCTCTGTAAAACATAAAATATCTATTTTGATTTTATCCAATAATAAATCAATATCAAGAATCTTGCCAAAGAAGCGATTTATATTCTGGTGCATTAATATAATTGAATTGTTATGCTTCTCTGTTGTCGAAATTAAATGTTTAAATTACTTTTTACAATAACAGAAGTCGTATTACTATTTAATACTGTATCCTTCCTTAAACTATTTATATCATATGCTACAAGAGTAGCAATCAAATTCATAAATTTTTTAGGCATAATTAAAGTATCCCAGGTCAATTGTAAATTACTAACAAACTTGTTAGAATCAAAAAAGGTAAAAGCGTCACTATGACGAAATGTCACATTGTACATGAGATTATTTAACTTCCAAATATAATTATTCTGTTTTTCGAGTTTTTTGAGAGCAATCCGACCAGTATCTAAAAAGTTCAACATGGCGGACACTTTTTCAAAATTCTGACGGGACGCGGACGCGCAGATCGCTCGACACCACACGACATTGCACCCGTGCGAAGACGGGGCGGGTCGCTAGTTCAAATTAAAAGTGTAATTTATGAAACAAATGACACGCAAATGACGTCATGCTCTGTTCTAAAGACATCACAAGACGTAAATATTTAATAATGTGTGCAGCGATATATACAGGGCGAATTTTTATTTCTAGCCAGTGTGGGCAACTTCTGAACTACAGGTCTTAGAGAAAAACGCTGAAAGGAACCCCGAGCTGAATTTTGAAGAAAATTAAAATGCCATTATTATTTATTTAAAAAAAATAGTATTTTGGAAGATATTGAATTTCTTCAAAGAAATATTATATAGAATTAAATTCATCCTGTATATGTAGGTACTACATAATATATCAATGAATATTGTGTGATCTTCAGTGTCATCATTGTTCAGATGGTTGTATACATATTTTTGGCACATTGAGTGGTAACAATTTTATGCATCTTTCAGGGAATACATATTTTTACTTTATCTAACGTGTACATATTAATAATCGTGTCGGGTACATATTTATGTTGCCTATATTGTTTACATATTTGTTAGCATTTGAATGAGTACAAATTATTGGAGCTTTTTATGATTACTTCTTTTTTATAATGATACGTGTATACATATCTTTGTCTTCGACTGTACCAGAGTGGCAGTTACCGAGTGAGAACTGTCGGAATGGGTTTGAACAAGGCAACGATCCCACCGCAAGCGCTAGTAGTCGTTGTCGAGTACTAGCTGTGCGCGTCGGGTGCGAATTGTTCGGATGTTTTTTTTTGTTTTTACCAGTAAACATGGTTAAATGTGCAGTTCAAACGTGCAGGAACGATAGTAGGACACACTCAAAATATAAATCTAACGTCACTTTTCATCGGTAAGTCGAAATATTGATGAATTACTAACAATTAAATTACGCGTCTCGGGGGTGAAATAGACGCGAGGGGCGGGCACGATATGGCCTCCCGCGCTGCCCCGCACTGCCGCACCGCGACTAGTGATGTAGCGCGATGGATACTGCAGTCGATAAATATTCTAATAGTTCATAAAAAAGTTGTGGGTCTTTTGAGAACTAAATGTTTTATTTTTTAATGGAATGTTAATAGTATACCTAAATATTAAAGTAATGTATTCGGTTTTAATAATTAATTGAATTGTTCAGTCGGAATTTGTGTTTTACGACTTTTTTGAGACTAAACAAAAAATTCTAAGGAATGTGGTGAATGGCAAAATGAATATTAAAATTACTTCCTTGGTAATATTATCCTGAAGTGCCAGTAGTTTAACAAGCTTTTATTAGCTTCACGTGTAGGTAACTAAGTATCTAAACAAATCTTGATGTCGATTTTATTTAACCTATTTCTAGTCACCGTATCGTACGAAAAAATGGTGTGGGGTGATTTTTAACACGATTTTATTAGCTTCATCTGTATGTATATATGTATGCATGTAATGGAATGTTCAAACGTAATTTTCATTGACTTCCAAACGTCAGATTAAACTGAAATTGTACACACTTGTCAAGTACTGATGACAATACAATAATTTGGTCATTCGAAATGCGAAGGCACCTCATAAGTGTACCATATATTTTACGTTATAATTTTAATATTAATTTGATGCTTACATGCGGTTGGTATTTTTGCCAGAACTTACTAAATAGGTAAGCAACATACATACATTTACATACTACAGTGAATTATGCGGCTATCGATAATTCGGGGCACAACGCAGTTACGTCCCTATTGTCACATATTCATCAATATAAATATCTATAGCTCATCTGCCTACGCTGGTACTGGGTGAAACTGTGCGATACTCGCATTCTCGTACATTGTATTTCTATGTTTGCATTTGCTGAGAAGAGCCGGCAATAAACTCAGCAAAATTTTCATAAATTTCATAAATCACAAATTTATTTTGAGTTCTATTGCATACTATCGGTGGTTATTTATTATCCAATGAAGAACAATCCACGTCCACTTGCGAACTGAAATAAAATTAATTACCGTAACTTTTCAAGTTGCCTTTTTTGTAAGTATATAAGTCATTTATTCTTACATTCGCTTTACACATTCATACACTAATTTGCCACAAACGTTACCTACATTCTACTAAATCGTATATTATGTACAATATTTCATATCGATTGAATGAGTGATATATTCATAACCTTTTCATTGAGACTTTTCCAATCAGCCAACTCTGCTGTAAATTGGTGGCATGATATTGACAGAAAATACACTTGAGCATAATAATCCTTTGATTTACTTACTGTATCAGTTAAAACAAATACTGACCGATGAAAGGTTATGTTTGGTTAATTTCGTTCATTACGGCTTTTCCAGCCAATTACACAATAATTCACCATCATTACACACTAAACAATATCTTTAAGATTATATACTAAGTCACATAAAACATACAATTAGGGTTTAAACAGCTCTCATCAACAAATATCTTTTGCCTCCACAAACTTGTTAGGCTCCAACGACACTGGGGGCAAACAATAAAAACCTATACGCGAGATAGGGACAAAAAATACGCTTAGTCTTACTCACACATGCACGTTTTGACATATACGTATCTCGCTTTCGTAATATTATTATATTAGTAGCCTGTCTACCTAGAATTCTACGGTCGGCATCAAGTCATAATATCGCTCTCTCGGCACACGGTTACATCCACGGAACAAAAAGAACAGTGGAAATGCGAAGTGTCAAAATATGTATCAGAACCGCTGTCGCCAAATTTCACACAAAGAAATAGATACTCACATATTGCACACCAATAAACAATTAATTTGATTAGTCGTTTCTAGTTTAGACAATATTAGCTCAAGTCACAATATCGTATATTCAAAAATATATCTTCACTCTCTAATTATAAAATTTATTTTGCTATAGCGTAGAAAGAATATACAACGTTTTGTAATCTACAAACAATCTATATTCAATTGAACGCTCGAGTTCCGCTACTCCCCCCTAGACGGCGCTATTCTCAGTGGACGCAATTATTATCTTAATGTACTTTAACATAAGGTTGATAATTGCGTCATACTTCGATATATTCTGCCACTCAACCAGTGCGGTGACACATTGAATAACATTATCGATACTGATCGATACCTTGGGCCCAATTCACATAAATATTTTACCAAAAATGAAACTTGAACGAATCAAGATTGAATTTTATTGTGAATTGACAAAAAAAAACTAACCTATTCAACTTGTAATTAATTACAATTTAACCCCTATATGATTTCAGTCCGGTCAACTTACAAACCCAATTTTGATTATAGTTTTTTGGTTGTTTGACAGATTGACTTGATATTTGGTATACATTAGTATATTGGATGACAATGCAAGTAAAGTAACTAAAAAAGCTTTTAATAAAATTGTTTTTTTTTTTTTCAACAAAAACTTTTATTATGATAATTGGGCATCTCCTTACGCCACGCCGTGCTTGGCGGGCGAAAATAATTTGAATTTGAGTATGTGAGAGGAGGTAATATTATGAAGTGGGGGAAAAGGCAAAATAAACGAATAAGTTTAAATAATAGAAATTTATTAATTTAAGAAAATTGTCGTTAGATTAATTTGCTTGATTGTGAAAATCGTTTAACATAATATTTACATAGTATAAAATGAAGTCACTTTCCGCGTCTATCTCTAAATCAAAAAGTAATTTATTCAGTTTAGGCCCACTTATGAACGTTAAGTTGGTACGTATAGTTGAATTTACCACTGGTCGATATACATTTAAACTGAGAAGACTCCGGCAAGAAACTCAGCAAAGCATTTTATTTTGTGGAAGATCTTTTGATATTACAGCTTTTGTTCAATATACTTATGCAATATATACATTATTATGCTTATTCATACAATTTTCACTTAGCTAGGGGGTATGCAAGTGCAGAGAGAAGCTACTACAACCATATATTCTTGTCTTCCACGTAATGCCACCTTTATTTTTAAGCCTTGTTTTTTAATTTAATTCGCGAAATCTTATCTTTAATTTCTTTTTTCTCGGTGTTGAACTCTTAGAAACACTTGTAGTATAAATATTTTCATCGTTTTCTTTTTCTAATTGAATTCCACACCCTACGGAATGAGATTGTACAGAAAAACTGGTTATAGTTTTTCGTGTCCACGGAACATTCATAACATCGACTCTGTTTTTTTGGTTACGTCTCGGAGTTAACTAGTCTTTTTGAAGAACCTGCAGTAGTATCATTACAACTGCATTGCTGAAACCAAAATAAAACTGTTCGTTAAGAAAGGTACTAAAACAATAAGCTTGTAGTAAAACACAGGGCTATTCATATTTTAAAAACGACACATTGATTTCAATACTTTTGCTCATATTTTGTTAAAATATGCATGTCCATAAATCCAGCATCCAACCAACCTGACCACATCACTGGGTGAGTAGCGAAAAACTTAAAGAATAAAATAAATGATGAAATGAAATGTATTGCAAAGTGATAAGGATGATTTTAGCTTGAATTTCTATTAAATTAATAGTGAATTGAAATAATTTGATTTTAATAGAAAAACTATTAAATCGTACTTACTGATGGTATGAAACACTTCCATTATTAAGATTTTTCTTTCTACTATCAATCTTGCACTCCAAAATTGAACAGTAAGGCATATTTACGGAAAACAAGGAATGTGTCGAGACTACTGACTAGACGTAGTGTTAAGATACGACTGGGATCAAATATGCGTTGATTAAGCGTAACAACGCTTAATAGTGGCGACACGGGTCACGCCTACTTCGCATTTCCATTGTTTTTATTGTTCCGTGGTTACATCAGTACCGACGCGACGCGAGAAATCTGTTTTTTTTTTCTTCAGTTTTGATTGTTTTTTACCTTCGTAGAACATTATGGATAGATATTTGAGTGATTAGCGACCGTAGTAGTTCATTTAGCATATTGTAGAATTGGTATTTTTATTTTTGTACATTTCCCAAAGAAACCGTGAAAACATTCAAATCTGGCTCACATTATACAAAAAAAAATTCATAACACAATGTGCCAAATGAACTTCCATGGTCGCTAATCACTGAAACACCTATTAGACCGGGAGATACTGGCACTTTCCTGTCTAAAATTATTAGGTACCGTAAATATATCTATGACCAAAATTTAATTAAATTGAGATAACAATAATTAACTTATTTCTTACGTTATTACATTATTATTGCATTATTTAATTAATTTTACTTACAAAATTTTATGAAATATTTATAATGTCGAGAATACTAATAATTACTACTTACTGTGTTTTATAAAACAATTCAAATTATAAACTATCATACATCGACTATCGCAAGATATAAATCGTTGTGGAACAAATCGTTCGACACTCGTAATTTATCCGACACGTTCGCGATTGGGCCGCCCGCCGCGCCGGTACAGTATTACCCAACTGATAAGGCGCGTCGTGAATCTTCGTTCGCACAGAAAAGAAAGTATGGACCCGAAGATTAACGAAATAATGCTTAAAACTTACAATCAACCATAGATCACTACTATAAGGTTCATAATACACTGCAGCTGTTAGTTCCGTCTCACTTGCAAGTCCCGCCCCTCCGCACGGCGCGCGCTAATATGGCGGCAGCTGCCGACCAATACCGGTTACCCCCGCTTTGAAAATGTACAAAAAGTATCTTCTGCGCAGGTACATCGGTAAGCCATATCAGTTGGGACAATCATTTTCCTTTTCGTTATTACAAATAACCAGGAAATGTGTGCCAGTATCTCAAAATCAAAATCAAAAAGTCATTTATTTAGTTTAGGCTCTAGTAAGGCACTTATGAACGTTAAATTATACAGTTGAATTTACCACCGATTCAGTTTTGCGTAGCTAATCTCCCACACACAGGTCTATATCCACAGCTTGGCATAAAAGAAACGGTAAGAACTTATGTATACTCAAAGGTAAGAACGGTCCTAATTTTTTTGTATGCTGACACAATGATATATTTTTTTATTATAATATCATTGTGCTGACAACATTGTACTATCTGTGTTATGATTGGTTCTCTCTTTTTATTATAATATCATTGTTGGTTCTCGTGTGTTTATAGCTCTGGCACAAGAAGATTTATGATACTTGCGTTATGGTTGGTAATTTTATACCTAATAAAATTAGTCGGCGCATAAATGAATTTATATAAAAAAAACTCATACAAAACCATGAATATCTCTGAAACCATGATTTTGCTTCAAGTTTTGGGGGAACCAAGTTGAAGGCCTTCCCCCCGCCTTCCCTATATTGCGTCCCGTCAATGAAAGTACCATCAATGTTAAAAGTGTCTTAATTTTAAGGTTAAATTGTTTATTCTAGATTCCCCGATGACGGTGGGTTAGAGAGAGTGAGCAAGCACATGACGCTTCAATCAGGCGACGCTTTGAAAATTGCTTGGGAATAGATTCCAGCTGAAAACGTGAGGCATATGATCGAGAGCATGCATTCCAGTCTTCAGAAGTGCATAGCTAAAAGAGAAGTGAAGATTTTTTAGTTTTTATTCGCTTTTCGTTGTTTGTGTTTTTGTCATTTTTATTTAAATATAAATTAACATGTTTATTGATAATTTATTTAAACAATAACTGCCTAAACGGTACACAAAAACATTGTTTTATGTTTAATTTAATCATAAACGCGTAAATGATTGTTATTTTATTTTTAAACCTTATCTGTAAACTGTCTATAGTATAAGTACGTACTTGTATGGGAGCTGGCATAGCCACCCGCCGCCATTTAGATTTTACAATTATTAGAAACTAGCTATCCCCCGCGGTTTCACCCACGTTTCCGGGATTAAAAGCCTATGTCCTTCTCCATATCATAGGCTATCTGCATGCCAAATTTCATGATGATCCGTTGAGAAATAATATTTTAGATAACTTCTAGAGTTGAGTAGTTGAGGCGTGAAGGCGTAACAAACAAACTCACTTTCGCATTTATAATATTATAGTGAGGATTAACTTATTACGTGGTTGATTTAAATATTTATTAGAGTAGAGTAAAACCAAGGAGCACGAAAACAATAGGATAAACTTTATGTGACGGGACGTTGGTCTTTGTGTTCAATTCTTTTTTACAGATAGTAGATGATCTAAGGAGTCTTTCAGCGAAGTAATTTCTTGAAGCAACCTCATAGTTTTTGAGATATAAATTATTGAAGTGTGTTAATAAAATCAGAATCTTGCGTCTTTTGATATACAGTTGCGTTTCGTTAGGCAAAAGTTTAGTCGATACAGCCAAATGAGATGAGTTTTGAATATATTTATGTTGAAAATCAATTTATTTCAAATTAATAGTTTATTTTTTATCCAAACCCATTTTATGTGTATAAAAATATGGTGCAAAAACGAAACGCATGATGACGCCATTTTGATTTAGCGCCGTGTGACTTTTCAGCTATGGTTAGATAAGGTCTGTCATCTGTCAAAACCGATTTCTGTACTGGTAGGTTCAAACGGTTCAAAAACCGACTCAGCGCACCCTTTCTATTTTTTTATTTAAACCAAATTTTGTCGATATCAATATTCTTGTATTCACAACCCTATTGTAAATTTATTTGATCAACAAAGTCATGCAAGGCTTTTTGGCGGGAACTTGCAGAGTGACGTAGCATTTTCGTTTTTATTTTCATAAATTCGTGTATTTTGAGTTTTATTGTGTATTTTCGGTGGTATTTTACCTAATAAAGATCATCCATGTGCACCTGTGAAGTGAAATGAAATGAATTATGTGTATCGTTACTTTTCAAGTTGTCTCAAAAAGTCCGTGAAGAGTTTTAGTACAATGACCACCATTGTAGTAAAACATGACTTTTATGGACGGTGACTGACTGAGGACTTTATGTGAAAGGGATTTATTGTGACTGGAAACTATAATATAACTCGACACTGGCAGAAATGAGCCCTGGTTTGGGCTTGGTTGCCAAACTTAAAAATAAGAAGAAGAAGAAAGTCATGCAACCTTACTATTTTAGGATATGATAAATATCTTCTTTCTGTCTCTTTTTGGCACAACGAATCCCAATAAGAGTAATGAGTACAGCTATTCAAAAGTCGCTTCATTTATTGGAGCTCCTTCTAAGCATATCCAAATTCTTTGGGTTGTTTGCTTGCTCCACCAAATCCGAAAACAGCGACTCTCTCAATCTCTCTTCTTCTTATTTTTGAGTTTGGCAACCAAGCCCAAATTAGGGCTCATTTCTGCCAGTGTCGAGTTATATTATAGTTTCCAGTCACAATAAATCCCTTTCACATAAAGTCCTCAGTCGGTCACCGTCCATAAAAGTCATGTTTGACTACAATGGTGGTCATTGTACTAAAACTCTTCACGGACTTTTTGAGACAACTTGAAAAGTCACGATACACATAATTCATTTCATTTCACTTCACAGGTGCACATGGATGATCTTTATTAGGTAAAATACCACCGAAAATACACAATAAAACTCAAAATACACGAATTTATGAAAATAAAAACGAAAATGCAACGTCACTCTGCAAGTTCCCGCCAAAAAGTCTCTCAATCTCTCACCGGGCCAGATAAGCTTGTGGCACTATACCTTATAAATATTATATGTCTGTGCATGGTATAATAGGTCTGTGCACTATACGTGAGTTGTGGCCAAGAATCTTATATATTATAAGATTCTTGGTTGTGGCCATAGAGTAGTTGTGACCATAGATATATTGTTGTCATCGACTTAATAATTATATGGACTTGCCATACCTACGAAAAAAACATGCATACCTAAACTTACCCGGAGGATAAAATGGCCGTCAATAGTGCAGCCCATGTTGATAAGCCTATATCGATATTTATAAATCATCGATAAAAGATTGTTAGAATGTATTTATATTTTATCACGGTATCTACGAGCAGATAATTCAACAAATATTCATCGACTTTCCAAGGAAAGCATCGGTTTTTTTTTTTGTTTAATGTATTGAAATAAATTTATTACTTGGGAGACTGAGGTCTAGAGGGAGTTAGCTGCTTGATAAAGAACATAGAATAAATTGGTAAAGCTTTATAATGCAGTAGGTACTGACCGACATTACGATATTGTAAAATGATGATTAAAAACGGGTTTGTAAATTGAGTGAATTATACCTACTTACTAATCATCACTTCATAGTATAAATAAAACAAAGTCGCTTCCCGCTGTTTGTCACATTGTACGCTTAGATCTTTAAAACTACGCAACGGATTTTGATGCGGTTTTCACTATGAGTTAGATAATTTTCCCAGGAAGGTTTATATATGTTACTAGCTGTCTCGCGCGGTTTCACCCGCGTTCCCGTCATAAAAAGTAGCCTATGTCAACCGCGGATAGTGTAGCTTCCCAACAGTGAAAGATTTTTTCAAATCGGTTCAGTAGATTCGGAGCCTATTCAATGCAAACAAACAAACAAACAAACAATCAAATCTTTCCTCTTTATAATATTAGTTAGATTAGATATATACAGAATATATAAAAAAAAACAATGTTTCGAAAACACATAGAATTTTTTGCGCATTCATTGCTAACGCTGACTAAACTTTACGAGATATATGAAAATGATGTACTACGGAATTGTGTATCTTAAAAATATCTACAAAAAAGTCAGCGATGGTATATGTCTATATCCTATGGATAACCCACAGTAACCATTTTTATGCGATTGAGATTTAATTTTTTTATGGGTTATACTTTCGAAGTTATTTACATGTTGTTAAAATAACGACATTTTTGTTTTTAATACCCCCTTATTTTTATTCCTAGATGGCCATATTAAAATAATATATCCTATGTTACTCCCACAGTCAAGACGATTCTAACGACACCTCATATGTTAAAGTCCATCAAGCCGTTTAGGCTGCAGAGTGTATCTAAGAAATAGACATAAGTACATACATACATACACTCGAAAAACATAACCCTCCTTCCGGGTCAGTCGTGTAAAAATACCACGACTCAATACGATTTCTTAAAAAAATAAAGTATTTTTTTTATACGACTAAGTTGGTAAACAAGCATACGGCACGCCTGATGGTAAGTGGTTGCCGTAGCCATATGGACGCTCGTAATACACGAAGCAACGCTCACGCGTTACCGACCTTTCCCCCCTCCCTTGAGGTCTGGCGCCTTACTCACGCGCAGGAACACAACTTTACACAACATTAAGTTATTTGGCTGCGGTATTCTGTAAGGTGGAGGTACCTACTTCCCCAGTGGTTATGGTCGGGTGATTTTCTCTTCCGCGACAGCCACATTCAATTACGTTGCAAGTGGGCATCTTGCTATGGATGGTTTTCACTATAAACTGAGTTCATACGCAATAATGCAGCTAATTACTTCAACTAATCGCAAAATTATTTCTACAACTCGCGCGCGTTTTACAATGGAGGTAGGTACCAAAAAAACAAACGAAACGATGCGCGCCGACGATTCTTTGGGTGCGCTCCAGTGACCTCCGCTCTAGCGCTCACGCTCACATCAATAATTTACGTTTATTTTATTTACGTTACCGATTACTCGTTACAGATATCACGTCTATGACCACTGAGAGCTGTCAATGATTTGGAACGCTCGCGACGCGCTCACAGTATTTTTTAAGAGTATTTTTTTATAAAGTTATATCTAGATAAATCTTTTTCATTTCTGAACAATATAATTTTATTTAGGTAGTTTCAAGCCAATATTCTTTTTTCCTTTTCTAGCAGGCAACCTTGAAAGTAAGTTGAAAAAAAACATAAAAGGACATTATCGATAAATAAATAATTCTTAGGGCACAACTCTATCCCTTTGATAATGACAAGCATTTGACAGATGACTGACCAATGGCGAGTCGAGATAGCCGGAGGATAAAATGGCGGACCGGCCGCAAATAGGTATTTTGATGATACTCAGAACGAAGGGTTGCCATCATAGTAACTGTCAAAAATGCTGCTATCCTTTTTCACTTATGCAAAAATAATGAAGTTAAAAAGAGATGGCAGTATTTTTATGAACTAGGCATCGATATACCACATATATGTATAAATGATTATTTCTATAGACAAACATTTCACCTCCATGTATATATCTCAATGATTGTTGTTTATACTTTGGCTGCATTCCGAATTACCGCTGTAATCGCTGTAATCGATTTGAGCGTGCTTAAACCCGTACCGAATTGAATAATGACAGTTCACGATGTCCCGTGAAACGTCATAGATGACGTCATGACATCCGCCATCTTGCGCTCACACCGACCATGCCCTAAACTGATATCACCGTGAGCGCTGTCAAAAGTGACGGCAAAAATCTAATAAGATTCTTGGTTTTCTATTTGGCAAAGATACTTTTTATGATTTTATGAGAGAAAAATAATAAAAAAAGCAGATATTCCTTTTTGCAAGTCAACTTATAAAAGATATAAGGAGTCCTAGTGCACTGATAATTCAGATTTTAATTAAATTCTCAAATGTTCTGTTTTGAATACTGTGAGCGCGATAACGGGCGTTCCGAATTGTTGATAGTTCTCAGCTGTCATAAGCGTGATATCTAGGGTACATTCCGAAATGGATAATATCGATCACAGCGATCACAGCAATAATTTGCGTACCGAAAGGTGGAAAGTTAGTACTTAACCTCAATGAGACACTAATTTTGCATGTAAGGTAACTCCTCTGCACGAAGTTTGGTCTAATTAATTTATGACTTAATTGTTTTCAAAATATTAACTAGATGGCAGTAGTAACTTATGATAAAGCAGTCCAAACGATTCGTTCTAGCAATAATACAATAAGCAGATTTTAATATTTTAAGTTTGTTCCTATTTCACTATTTATAAATATAAATGATCTGTAGTATTTCGTCGCTTTAAACTATTTATTATTTGTACATATTTCTAAGAATATCTGACTTTTTGTTGATAAGTAAGCTATCGGTACTACAATGAAACTGCGTAGAATGAAACGTTAATTCATTCAATTGACATGTCAGCCGAACATTGAATTTAAATTTTAAACGATTATTGTGGAGAAGTTTCCTTGCGAAGTTGCGACTCTATCTTACGTTTATCGTTTTTGTTACCAAATTGATAATTTGTTTTGTTTTTCTCCGTTGTTACTGTTTTCGTTTCCCTGTTAAGTTTTTATTGTTTTACCGTTATTGTTTTTTTGTTACTATGTTCTCAAAGAGGAAAGTGTATTGCATTTTTGGATGTAGTGAATTAGGTAAGTTATATTGTTATAAATACATATAAAAGACCATGCGCACATTTATAAGAAGCTTGAGCTTAACCTACCTACAGGCCTGTTGGTAGGTTAAGCTGGTAAAAAATGGTATAGGTACTTATCAAATGCATGGTATTTTATCTACTTTATTTCATACCATCAGGAGCACTCTTTATTTGATACTTTTTGTTATTATAACTTTGAGTGTTTTACTTCTGACTCATAATTACCAAGACCCTTTGTATCTTCATCTCTATACTTAATTGAAATGCCTGGTCGATTTGATTATAATTTTTCTTACGTTTATAGGTATGCATTTATATTGTTATAAATAAATAAAAGACCATGCACACATTTATAAGCTCAAGAAAAAAAATACCATGCAATTTAGGTACCTACCTGTCAAGTGCATGATATTTTTCTACTTTATTTCATATCTTCATTTCTATATTTAATTGAAACACCTGGTTGAAATGATTATAATTTTTCTTACCTTTATAGGTGCTTACATGCATCGATTTCCTCACCCTGAGAAACGGGCAGCGTTGTTTGCAACATGGTTGTCTATTGTTGATGATAAATTAAAAGAAAGCGACACTATGAAGATCTATAAAAACAAGAGGATCTGTGATTACCACTTTAAAACTGAACACAAAGTGTCTAGTCATCGTTTAATCGATTCTGCAGTTCCATCTCTTCATCTGAGTGGTAAGTCGCATCCATTCATACTAATATTATAAATGCAATAGCTGAACTGACCATGATGAAAGCCTATGGCATGGAGAAGTATATGAACTTGGGTAAAACCGCAGGGGATATATAAGATATATGGTAATGTTTCTAATCACATCTTACTGTCACAGTAACATTATGAATGTGTAAGTTTGGATGTTTATCGACCAATCTCGCATCCCGCAAAGGGCTGAACTTATTATGTATAAATCTTGGCATATAGATACCCTAGAATAACATTTAGATACTTTTTACCCCAGATATTTTTTTAAGGCGATGATAGCTTTGTGGTAGTGACGTCGGATACCGGGACGAAGGTCCCGGGTTCGAATCCTACAATGAGCTTGAGCTTTCGGTGAAGGAAAACATCTTGAGGAAACCATAGCACGGTGGTAGGGTACTTTGTAGTACCCGCCTAGCTGGCTACCACCCTCAAGTTGAAAATCTGTCGCCAAGCACCTTTCGGTGTGTTCCGATAGCTGCACTTGAGAGCCAGCTCCTTCTAGGCTTTGTGTGCTTACCACCTTCGGCCGCATCATCACTTACCATGGTGAGATTGCGGTCAAACATTACACAATTACGAGGTCCTTTGGGAATGCAGGCGAAACGGCAGGGTGGAATCTAGTTATAATAATATGAATTGGTCCTTCAACACATTTGTTTGTTGTATGTGAAGTGAGGTTCAACAAAAATAAAACATTAAGTACTATTTATAAACAAAACCCCAACATAAATCTGTTTTGAAAGTTATTTTATATTATGTTTCGTAAAACAACTATTGTCCTGTTTAATAATAATCGGTATGATTATTATGTTTTATAGAACTATTCTTAATGTGCATCTTATAATTAATCTATAATTATAAATGATGAAAATGTGAACCACATGTCATGTTTATTCATTACATATTATTATCTACAACTTATAAAATACTAAATAGAAAACCATTTTAAATTCCAAAATTGTTGATTAATTGTGTTTTAATTACTTCACAGGTGTACATTTATCTAGTGGGATTACGGTGTAATTGGAACATAACTACTCCTTGCCAAGGATGTGGCCCACAGATGATAATCCCAATCCTAAAATCACAGTTAAAAGTTCTCAACACCAGAATATTTTGGATGAAGGTATATATTTGTATACTCAGATAAACATACTACAGTCTTATCTATACTAATATAATAAAGCGGAAGAGTTTTTTGTTTCTTTAAACGGACTAATCTCTGGAACTACCAGTCGGATTTGAAAAAATCTTTCACTAATAGGAAGTTATAGGTAAAAGCCTATAGTCTATAATACTCGGGGATAATATAGCCCAGAGTAGTATAGTAGTAGTAGTGCCCCGTATAAAAATACCCGGAATGCGGGTGAAACCGCGGAGGACAGATAGTAATGATAGCTTTAAACATTTCTCCAACTTGTTCTTTATCATACTCTGTCAACAATATGGATAAACAAAATAGGTACTTAATGTATTTGAGCAATTGTTAATACTTCTGAGATTTTTACATTCTGCAACAGTATTAGAATCAGATTAAATAATCATAATTTTTGATATTATCCTTGGACCATCTACAGGTTCTAAACTATATTTTAAACAATGTATAATAATATAAGTAAAGACTCACATACTACTTAGAATTATACCAAATAGAATTATTTTCAGCCTTAACATAAGCAAATAATATATTTAATTATTTTGTTTTAGAGCTTCAAGCCTCTGCAGGGGTAAATACACAAGTTCAGCCTTCGACATCCCAAGCTTCTATGAAAGGTATTTTTTTATGAAATAGTTAATTTTTTTGTTAGTTAATATACATAATTACACCCAGACTCAGGACATACAGACATGTTCATTGTTCATGCACACAAATGCATGCCCTGTGTGGGAATTGAACCCACGACCTGAGGCGTGATAGGTGGAATCTTAACCAATTGTCTAAACTGGCCCATCAAAGTCCGATATTAGTAAAGATTCATACTACTTAGCATTATACCAACAAATATAATTATTTTCAGCCTTAACATACCTATTTACTATAATATATTTAATTATTTTTTTTAGAGCTTCAAGCCTCTCTAGGGGTAAATACAGATGTTCAGCCTTCGACATCCCAAGCTTCTATGAAAGGTAATTTTTTTAATGAAGTTTTATGTCAGATGATAATTAGGCAGATGGTTCACTTAATGGTAAGTGGCTATAGTCAGCTGGTATGGTAGCTAGCTAGCAATACCAGGGGAATTGCCTCAAGTGCAACTGCCGCAACTCACCGCTAACCATGCTTGGTGACAGATTTTCAATTTGATAGTAATTTCAAGCAAGGTAGCCAGGCGAGTAACTATAGTTACTACTATAGTTTTCTCAAGATGTTTTCCTACCCTGAAAGCCCATTCTAGGATTCGAAAACAAGACCTTCATCAAGGCATTCGATGTCACCACTGAGCTAATATCGCTTATTGTATCTTGGCTATTTACATATTAAGTATTTTAAGTATTTGATATCTTACAGAGTACAAAAGGAAATCACCACTTTCAGTAAAAAAAACGAAGAAAGAGAAAACAAAGAATTTCAAAGCACGACTTGCCACTGCACAGAAGTCAATTTCCGGACAGGCATTCAATATGGTGACCAAAGTTGATTCAAACCAAATAATACATTTATATGGTGTACCCCACTTACTCAAAGGCTTAAGAAATAATTTATTAACTAAAGACCTGAAGTATACAGATTTTGGAGATGAAAATAAAACTAAAATTATTAAATGGGAGTACTTCCAAATGCTATATGAAGCAGACAAAAGTTATGGTGATCTAAGGTGAGACCTTTTCTAATACCTTTTATTTTTGGTACTTTTGCATTTATATAAAAAATAAAACTTTTACTAGAATTATTTTACTTTTTCTGATAGGCCATAATCTCAGCTTTTGAAGGTTCATCATTTGAACCATTAATTACAGGACACCTGTATATTTAAGAGAGGGTAGAAAGCAAAATCACCTATCTTTGAATTAAATTTTACCCAAGTAAATCATATTTAGATATATTTTTATATGGGTATTTTCATTATATTATACGCGAGGGTTCACTGTGGAAAATACCATAATCCCATCAATGAGACGTTAATCTATAATGCACGACAAACAACCCATGTGTACAAACAATAATATAGACAAAATTAATATTTTTCAGGTATCTTCACAAGCTAACGGAGGAGCACGTCAACCCACAAAAGATTAAAAAAATGCGAGTTAAAATGGCAGCCCAAGTCTTCAGTCATAGCGTAGCTGTAGCGACTGAGCACTTAACTGCAAGAAAAAATTTGCCGGAAGAATGCCGACAACTGATACCATTTGTGCTTTTAGTTGATAAGTTATTTGATAGCTTAAATGCAGGCACCTTTAATATTCCGAACGGGAAAGTTTATAGAGGTGGTGTAAAAAGAAATTCTATGCATCATAAACTGAGGCAGGAGAGCATACATTTTTTAAAAAATACTACATTTATTTCCAAAAAGAAAGAAGGAAACAAAATTCAATTAGTTGAAAAATCTGCACCTTCATTAAAAAATGACATTAAAACTATTGAAGGAATGCAAAATTTGTGGAATATATTAAACAAAAAATATTCTTTTGATTGTCTTACAAGGAATTTCAACCAAGACCCAGTGGAAAACTTTTTTGGGAACATAAGGAGTTTAGGGGCACGAAATGTGTCACCCAATTGTCGTGCGTTTGAGGGTGCATTTAAAACCCTCTTACTAAATAATTTTAGCTCAGCCCAAGCCATAAATGCCAACTGTGATGAAGATTTTAATAACTGCCTCCATAATTTGGACTTTTTTATCACTGAAAAAGAAGCTTACAAAAAAGCAGCCATTGAAAGTAGCATGGAAATAAGTGAAAAAATGTTTGAGAAACTCTGTAATGATAACCTCACAGTTGATAATAATCCATTAAATCATCAACAGAGAAGATATGTGTGCGGCTGGGTTTTATCAAAATGTTTGAGCAAAGTTGTAAAATCGTGCAAAACATGTAGAAACACTTTATTGTCGCAAAAAAATGATACTGGGAATGAATATATAAAAGCTAAAGAATACAATCAAAAGAAACAATGGCTTTGCTATCCTTCCAACCAATTGGCCAATAGTTTCAATGAAATTCAAGAAATCACAATCACATTCTTAAAAACGAACTTAAAAAAGACTCAAAATCGAGAAAATATACAATTATTAATAGATTCGTTCGTATCATTCCCATGTGGTTGTGATCTTCATGATGCAGATTTCAAAAAACTTTTTGTTGATTCTGCTATAAACTTATTGATATGCAGTTGGAGCAGAACCATGAACCGCATTCTTTCTGGAAAAATAATGTATAAATAATTATACATTATTTTTCCAGAAAGAATGCAGATTTCAAAAAACTTTTTGATGATTCTGCTATAAACATATTGATATGCAGTTGGAGCAGAACCATGAACCGCATTCTTTCTGGAAAAATAATGTATAAATAATTATACATTATTTTTCCAGAAAGAATGAGGTATGCAGAAAGGAAGCATATTATAACAAGCATAAACATACAAAATAGAATAAGAATACTATTGTCAATTAATTTATATATTTAATGTTATAGTTTATACCAAAAATGTACCTATTTATGTCTGAAATAAATGGTAAATCACATTTTTAACTCTTTATTTTGTAGAGGCACCAGCTGGCTTAGTAAGCAAATAATATTTCTTTGTATAAATTAATAGTATTCAAGCATATCTTTAAAAAATTAATCCCAAGAAGTATTATTTGCTTATTATTGCAAGCTGGTGCCATCGGTTTCCCTACCTATCTCTATTTAAATAAAAAATACTGTACCTTCCTATATATACTACGTGGCTAAGTATGTATAGGACATTTAGTTTGGCCCGCCAAACGCATGGAGGCGCTACTGAGCTTTCAAAGAACCATTTTGACACGCGAGATGGCTCTCTTTTCCTTTATGGATAGTTACTATACTCTTTGGATTTGTGACACTTCGTGAAGCAGTGTTGAAAGAAATTAAATTTTAATTTAGGCCTAAGTGTTTATCTACAGTGATATCTAATATTTTTCAATCAGTATTGTTAAAACGTAGTGATTATATTCTTTTAGATTATTATCTTATTGTTTTGTTGTACGTAGTCGTAAGAAATGGAAAACCGCCGAAAGCACGGTCGCAATGATGCTGGCTCCTTCGATTTTCCTACTTATTCGAGACTATTCATTGTTTGTGAACGCCGAGTCAAAGAGGAAGACTTGAGAAATGCCTTTTCTAAATTTGGTACGATTGAGGATATACGCATACCTCTCGATCACAAAACTGGAGAACCGAAAGGCATCGTTTATATCGAATTCTCGAAAACATCCGAAGCCGCAACGGCATTGGAAGCAATGAATTTTCGAGTTCTTCCTAACTCCAGTCGCCCGTTGAAGGTTATGGTCGCCGCCAACCGTTCTGAAATACAATCCGATGATAACGACGAAGAGAGATATAAAAGGCTCTTTATAAACATCCCAAAAGCTATGAAAGAAGATGAGATCCAGCAAATCTTCGAGCCATTCGGACATATTGAATCTATCCTTATACAGAGAGATCGTGATTCTGGAGAACCTAAAGGATTTGCCTATGTCAAGTTCAGAAAGTTCTCCCAAGCTGCCAAAGCTTTGGAGGAATGTGATAAAAAGTACAGAGCTATATTTGCAATGCCTAAGGGGTATAATAACAGGCGTACTGAAACGCCATTTGAATCCAACATGCAGGGGTTGGCTACGTCAACAACTAATAGAACCTCACTTATATCTATGATGAATTCACGACCACAGGGGTACACCAGAATCAATTTTATGTGTTGCCCTAATCTTAACCGTATGCAGGTCCATAGTTTATTTGATATTGTACCAGGAATGGTAAATTGCCAATACTTTGTGGACTTGATACGTAATTTTGGCAAGGGTACAGTTTCATACTCCAATCCAATATCTGCTGCTTACGCGGTTGAGAAATTGGACAAATTTGAATATCCTCCTGGCTTAAAGATCTTTGTAAAGCCAGATAATTCAAACTTTAGTGCTCATGAACAGAATTTCACAAACTTGCCACAAGTGATGAACAACTTGAAGAGTGCAATTGAAACAACAACAAATTCATCATCCCCAGATTTGGCACAATTAGCTGAGGCGATTGCTGAAGCTTCTAAATTAGTTAAAATTGCCACTGAGAGTGTGAATGATGACAATATCCCTGATAGTAATGACTTTAACTACTGCAGTGTTAAGTTGCCCCCTGTGCAACCTTTGGCTGACATTGACAGTCCAGTTGCAAAGAGGTGCTTCCTGGTTTGCAAACCGCAGCCTCCGCCGTTAAAGGTGTTGAGAGATGTTTTCTGTCGGTTTGGAGACCTTATCAATGTCTATACACTGCCCAATAAAATGGTAGGGTATGCTCGTTATGCATCTGCTGAGGCAGCAGACAATGCAATGAAGACATTGCATGGAGCTGAAATTTGCAGTGTCCGTATGAAAGTTTTAGAGGCAGATGAGGAAGTTCCAGCGAAGAGAAAGAGATATGATTAAAATTGAATCTACAGAAATGACAGACAAGACCTAAGTACAAGACTCTCCTCTCGGGACAAATCTTGAGGACATCTACCTACAGACTACTTTTAGATTGACATTATAATGTACATTGGACTAATAAATATTTTGTTCTGCCACAGTAGACATTATTCATTAACAAAAATAATCATGGCACATGATTATTCGTGCCTAGGAATTAATGTTAGAACCCCAGACTAAGAAATATGATAATGTGATGTTCAAAACAAGACAAATAATGTCATTTATTGTGGAATATTTTAAATATCATTATAAAGTAATCTCAAAATTAGAAGATAAATTTCAGTTTTCTTTTGTACAAATCAATAAATAAATATCCTGGTACATGTATGGATATTGCCACGATTCCTTGCAGTTTTCTATCAATTAATTTTTTTTCAAATTAGTGTTTGCTTCACCTAATAGATCCTTTACATGGACATACTCACAACAATCATTTTTGTAACAGACAGACCAAATTAAATATTATTTTAAGAATCTATCCAAAAATTTTAAGCTGAAGATGGTATATGATGCTCTGAATTCTGAATTGGGGATAGCTCAGTGGTTGTGACATTGAATGCAGTGACGAAGGTTGGAGGTTCGAATTCTACAATAAGCTTTCGGTGACAGAAAACAGTGAGTAAACCATAGCATGGTGGTAGGGTACTTTGTAGTACCCTACCACCATGCCATGCTATGCTAAGCTTGCCGAGAGCTGGGCGTGAGAGCCAGTACCCATTAAGCTTTCCGCCTTCGGCCATATCTTCACTTACCATGGGTGAGTTTGTGAGAGAAATAGTCTCTCAAAAATAGTCGCTAAAATTAATCTTCAGATCAGATGTTCGCTCTATTCTAGTTTTTGAAATACCTATTACTTTTAACCAGGGACTGACAAAATCTAACATGAGGTGAACTCTAAAATGTGGGACAGACTGAAAAATTCCTGCCAGGATGGGACAGTTCACCAGCCATACATTACATAATATATGCTCTATGATCGGCTGAACTACGTCGCGTGTCTATCAACATTCGCTCAGCCTCATCAGTATTCCGAATGCTGCGAATTGAATCATTGACTTGACTTGCTGGAAGGGGCAAATTGATCATTGAGTCGGGAAACAAATCAATATCTATGTTTTTTATCAGGAGCTTCAGTGACCGATCAAAAGAAATAAGTAAACAAATTCATAATTGAAGCATTTATTTACTATACAATTAAACTTAAACGAATTTATTGCACACACAGCCTTGTGACTTACAAAGTAAAATGTATAATTGACTTTATTAGCAGGTTTGATTTCCCAAATTGGCCTAAAACTTTGACAACTTGGTGGACTTCACATTGGCGTTTTCGTTTCACGTTCATTTAAAATAGGTAGGGTAGTGGCACCAAAAGATGACCGACCCCCAATAGATGAACGATCGACCGAAAAATAAAAATATATAATATAATCCCTAAATTTACATGTTTGTAATATTTTTTTCCCCATAAGGCAATATTTATTCTTCCATATTCCTTAACAACATTGAAAATGACAGCCCAGACGCGCTTGCGTTGAATTTTTCTGTGTTACGATACCCGTCAAAAATCGGTTTTATATGGAAACCTACTAACGGTAAGTCCCTCCAAATTTAAGAATATTGTCAGCGTATAGAAAGAATTAATGTCATATTCGAGCAGTTTTGCTAGGAATAAAATCTTGATATATTCTGCTTTCAATAACTTAATATATATTATTACATTATTTACCGTTTTTTAGAGAAATGTACTGTTCAAGTAATGGATTAAATTTTGTTCACTTGAACCAATAGATGAACGGCGTTCAACTAATGGAAAAAGGTCTAATTTTTATACCCATTAAAATCTATAATTTAAGGATTAAACACCAAAACAAAAATACTCAAATGAATTTTATTAAATTTATGAACTTTATTACCAAAAGTTGAACACATTATTTTAGAGTTTTTGATTATTTTAAACCTAACTTTCCTATAGAATCACCATTAAGATCGGTGGTCAACATTTGAACGGTTCACATTTTATTCGTTCAACCTTTGGGTATATTTGCCTCAAGCTGAACGAATAATATTCACTTAGAATATTATTCGTTCATTTTATGGTTCATTAATCCATTAAATGAACGAACTACTATGGAACCTACTCCTATTCAAATGTTAGTTCAACTTTTGGGTACAAAACGTTCATAATTAGGGCTTAGTGTTCAACTATAGGGGTAAAACCTAAATTTTCTTATATTTACAATTTTTTAAAAAATATAAGAAGATGTAGGATATAATTACTTTAATCCTTCAATTAATAAGGATTTAAGGTATTATTAAAAAAAACAATAAGCGCCTATGTCATGAAATGACTGAGTTATAGCTATTTAAAGATGGACAAAACGCTTAAACGTTCATTTATTGGTGCCTCTACCCTACCTAGTGTACCTAATTATGGCTAGTTAGCCATTTCATGAAGATTCTATCATCGCTTGACTAAGTAATGGAAGTAGTTGCTCTCGATAAAGAGGATGCTTATCTCCATGTGTAATCTTCAAAATCTTCTCTGAACATTTAAACTGCGCTAATGCCTTATCTAAATCCATTTTGTAGAGTAGAATCTTCCCATACTTCAAATGTAAAAGACCTAATAGGGGATGCCTTTCACCATAGTAAAACCTGTTGAAAAAAGTATGTATTATAAAAAAAGTTTAGATTTGGATGTTTTATGAATAAATATAAACATCTTAAAAGGACATACGAGCCAGCTTCATACAAACAAAAGGCTATTACTATTTCAAAATAAGTATCTAATTGATGCAAAAGGGTTTAAGACATTAGAATTAATTTTATGATTTACTAGCTGGCCCGGCACGACTTCTCTAGTGTAGAGTTCTACCATACCCTACCCCAAAAAAAGAAAAATATCCTATGTTCTTCTCCTGTTTCTAAGCCAAATTTTCAGCTAAATCGGTTCAGCCGTTCTTGAGTTATAAATAGTGTAACTAACACGACTTTCTATTATGTATCTTCATTATCAGTTCAAAATAATCATAGACTACGAAACATAAAAACTACAGCTACACCTACGCCGGCGCTCGTCTCGCGCATGATCGCATACAATAATATTAAGGCGATGATAGCTCAGTGGTAGTGACGTCGGATACCGAGATGAAGGTCCCGGGTTCGAATCCTACAATGAGCTTGAGCTTTCGGTGAAGGAAAACATCGTGAAGAAACCATAGCACGGTGGTAGGGTACTTTGTAGTACCCGCCTGGCTGGCTACCACCCTCAAGTTGAAAATCTGTCGCCAAGCACCTTTCGGTGTGTTCCGATAGCTGCACTTGAGAGCCAGTTCCTTCTAGGCTTTGTGTGCTTACCACCTTCGGCCGCATCATCACTTACCATGGTGAGATTGCGGTCAAACACAGGCCTATAAACAGTAAAAAAATAAATAAAAAAAAACAAAACTCCGCGACTTGCCGTTAATGTTCTCAAGTAAGTCCTCGATCATTCAAATATAATAAAAGACAATAAAACCAACCTAAAACACGGAATGAGTTGTTCAGCGTACACACAAGCTTTCTCCCACAGCTGCACTTGTATGAGCGCGTCGAAGGCGTGGTCTAATGTCTGCGCGTGCATCACGTTCAGCGGGTGAAGCACTCCATCATGTCTCTCTAGGCAATACTTGCACACATCCACATCTATATGGGGCTTACGGTCAAGGAAATTGGGTTAGTGGTGGTTTTCCAAGGGAGTATAGCATTCCGCAACTAATCTGTGATGACAGTAAGGACCAATCACTGCATCCATATGTTTATTGTGCCCTTGAATTAGCCAATCAGAGCGCTTGTGCCCTTGACTTAACCAATCGGAAAACACTGTCGGTAGTGGGGAATTCGCGGAATAGATTTCAAACAAAATGAACGTGTTCGATGATGGAGTATAACATTACTGTAATGTGGTGTTGTGTTCCGACGGTGAGTAAGGTCGTTAGGGATCCATGAGGTAACCACTTACTATGAGACGCGACATATGCTTGTTTTGTTACCTTTTTTAGTATAAAATGGATTTGGTTGTGTTGAAACAGATGTAAATACTGATTTATACCGCGTGTAATGATGAGCGAAATACTTTCAGAACATATAGGACCACAACATTATGGTAATCGGCTCGAAGGACCATAACTTTATGGTGATCGGCTCGAAGGACCAAAACTTTATGGTGGTGCGAGAGTGATTAAGTGGACTGTATTTAGCGGGTGGCCAAAGTATAAGGCAGGGCTGGCTGGCACTTCCAAGGTGGACCGGAACAAATACCTAACTTATTTCCTCAAATGCATTAAGGAGAAAAGATTGGAGAGAGTGGGAAAGGACTATATTGTTATTTCATAGTCAAAACTCCCGGACTTGTCAACTGTTTCAGAGATCAAGTTCACCCATGAAATTAGTAAACAAACCACACTTCATTCGTTTCAATGTATATTGTAATACGTGCTTAGCAGATATTCGATCCCACTCAGTCAGCATAAATTCATTTATTAAGTTTGGTTTAGCAAAATAAGTGTTTCAATTCAATATTTTTATAGCCGATTTTCTACTATTTATACATGCATATCCATGAATATTGTTTCAATCAGTCATTACTCACTGTATATTGTAATGAAACTAAATTAATCAAAAGGATACAAGCCACTGACGCCTCTTCCATACTATGCAAATGTAACTCCGTGAACTCCATAGTCTTAACAAACACTTGTACATGATTCTCCGTATACTTGGTACCACATTCTCTGCATCGTATCTCATCATTTTGTTCAATATTTAAATCATCTTCTTGATCTTCGATCTTATCCTTAGGTTTATCAATGTCTGGTTTCCTTACTAATTGGTTGTTTTCTTTCCACGGAATGCTTAATGGATTATCGCAACTAACATTCAGGCATTTCGCTGCATGTACCATCTTTATTTGCTGCTCATCTGAAAAGTTGTTGAAATTAATACATTTGTCATAGTTGAAAATCAACATGGCTTTATGACGTGTGCATTAAATAGGATAGTAAGAGATAGATGTAGTTGTTATATTTTGTCATAATTTGTGGGAAATTAAACTGCAGGAATCGTTAATCTCGATTGGACTCTACAGCCTTCTTTTTCAATTACTTAAAGTCTCGTTAAACTGGTTATAATAAGATCGAAAGATTTCAGAGAGGTAGAGCGTAGCGTTTATTCGCTCAAAGAGAAACTCGACTGAGGAAGTAACTCCACCTTACAGAATACCGCAGCCTTTATATTTTGTAAAGTTGTGTTCCTGCACGTGAGTAAGGTCGCCAGAGCTCATAGGGGAGGGGGGAAAGGTCGGTAACGCGTGAGCGATGT
Source organism: Polyploca ridens (assembly GCA_951394255.1). Taxonomy (NCBI): domain Eukaryota; kingdom Metazoa; phylum Arthropoda; class Insecta; order Lepidoptera; family Drepanidae; genus Polyploca; species Polyploca ridens. The sequence goes on from OX596248.1 coordinate 3,126,126, forward strand.
TCATATGGCTACAGTAACCGCTTACCATCAGGCGGGCTGTATGCTTGTTAGTCGGTATAAAAAAAAAGATAACGGTTTTTTTTTAAAGATTGAAAATATTTGACTTGACGACAACTGAACTTCTCAACGAACAAAAGCGAACTATAGTTATACCTTGTCCATTATTTCAATTTCTGTTTGACGTTTAAGAATGTCGAATGAAAATAAACCTTATTGGTATATATTAAAGGTAATTTGTACCATAATGTACGAAAACCGGCCAAGTGCGAGTCGGAGTCGCACACGCACATGGGTTTAATTTTACTTATTTTTTATAATTAATATTCTGAATGTAGGGGGCTATTTATAGTTTTATATTTCTCTCTTTCTCTTAGGAGTTAAATAATAATTATGATCTCTTTCTTTCCTCAGATTCTATGCTAAGAAGCTGCGGATAAGGAGTTGCTTCTCTACGAAATTCAGGAATTAAAGTTTCCCCTAAGTCTTACGCAGTGCTTGATTAGTAGAATTTAGTAAATGCCCACGTCATAAAGGGCCCCGTGTCTAGGCGTAAAAATAAATATTACAGGAAGGAATGGTATTTTGTACAGTGAAATTTACAACAACAGTTAAAAGACTGAAAATAAATTGAACTTTATACACAGATCGTGGGAAATTTCGGAAAAGTAAAGTGTTATTACCAGTACGCTACGATTAATAAAACCGTCGAAATATCTAAGCACTACCAACTCCTATAATCTGTACCTGAACAAAAACATTAAACCCTATAATCCAAGGGCCCTTGATTATACTAACTAGGGCCCCGCTAACTAAATCCGGCCCTGCTCTTATACAAATAAAAATACAGCAAGTGCACAAGACAACAAGAGATATGAAACAGAAAGCATGCCAAGTTAGTATGCACATGTAAAGCATTTACCCATGCACCTGTCACAGTTGCACAGGAAGTAGTAGTTGTTCAGCAACTCGGTCTGGCGAGCGTACGGGGTCTTCATCAGGTCTATGTACGAGATACGGATCTGGAACAGATAATGTATAGTTATTAGGTTTTTGTTTGTAAATACATACTTTATATACAACATTGCACCCAGGCTGAGAATATGCAGACATGATCATGCACGGCGTGATAAGAGGACCAACCACGCCAACTGGCCCGTCAAAATACCTTAGTATACTGGGTGGACATTTCGAGATGGCATATTTTCGTAACCTATGTTGGATTAGTCATGCTGAACAACTTTTACTATTGGACTTTTTGGCGGGAACTTGCAGTGACGTCGCGTTTTCCACTTTATTTTCATTAATTTGTGTATTTTGAGTTTTATTGCATATTATCGGTGGTATTTTATCCAATTAAGATCAATCCATGTGCACCATTGAAGTGAAATAAAATGAATCATGTGTATCGTGACTTTTCAAGTTGTCTCAAGAAGTCCGTGAAGAGTTTAGTACAATGACCACCACTGTAGACATAAAACATGAATTTTATGGACGGTGACTGACTGAGGAGAGGATGTGAAACTGATTTATTGTGACTGGAAACTATAATACAACTCGACACTGGCAGAAATAAGCCCTAATTTGAGCTTGGTTGCCAAACTTAAAAATAAGAATAAGAAGGATGTTAATATTTTTTTTAATCATACCCTACAGTTTCTATTTATAATTTATAGCCCATATAAATGGAACCAAATGATAATATGTTACCTGATTCCAGTCCAAACATGGCATATCCTTAATTGCTCGTATATTAATGGTCTTTCCGTCAAAAGTTGCAACTGCGTTTGGATTGCAACTATGGTCCACAATCGAAGACGCCAAATATACACCGGTGCCTATGGAGTTCATGTCGATGTCCAGGATCGTGAAACTGTTGATTATCATCTGAGAACCGAAACAAATATATTCCTACGTAAGTAATATTAATTATTAAAAAATAAAAAACCCGACTGCGTAAAACAAAAAATAACTGAAAAGAGAAAAACAGAATTTTGAATATAACTTGAATTTGATAAGGTATTGCATTCGGGGACAAACCAATAACCAAGTATGTATTTTTTTGTAATATTGGTTTATCCCCGACTGCAATACCTTATAAAATTCAAGTTATATTCAAAATTCTATTGATCAAACAGCTTGTTTTCTCTTTTCAGTTATTCTTTGTTTTACGCAATCGGGTTTTTTGTTTCTTTTTAGGCGTAATTTTTTTTTCGAATCTGACTGTTACTAAATTAGCGCTTTCAAGTAGGTATACAAACTCCTCGGCTTTATTTTATTTTTGCCTATTCTAAATAAAAATTTTAACGGGCAGCCTATTTGTGCGTCACACAAAAAGTCTGTGTGGAACAAAGGGTTGTGCGCCGAACTATTTGCGCGGCTGCGTTGCTGCTTAGAATTGTATAGGTTCTCTTTTCACAAACTCAAAAGTCTGCGATGCACCTAATTAGCGATGGGTAACTAGCCGAAATTTCAATAGCTTAGCTAGCCGGCTATATGTGGTGTAAAAGCCAGCTAGTTAGTCAGCTATTTTGGCTATTTGACTACACGCACGCACTCACAGCTACCGGCTACTCGGCTAGATTGGCTTTGGCTAGCCGGCCAGCTACCGGCTAGTGGCGGCTAGAATGGCTTTGGCTAGCCGGCCAGCTAGTGGCGGCTAGAGACCTGTGGCGGCTAGGCGGCTTCCCGCTGTGTGTGACGTAAACTTCTCGTAATGAGGAGAATTTCTTATGATACCTCTATGGTCAAAATACTTGTCAATACGTGCACTTATGGTTCAAATTGGTTCGAATTATCAACAGTTAGGCAGGTAAGAAAACTCCTCATTCTTTCTAGCTAGCGAGTAGCCAGTAGCCATCCTGTAGCCAGTAGCCACCCAGTAGCCAATAGCCAATTATCGTGTTGACAGATAACATAGCCGTGGCTATTTTGTGTCTAGCCGTTTTTTGGCTAGTTATTAGAATAGCTACCCACCTCTACACCTAATACTCACTCTTCCATACAATCCCATAAGTTCGACAGTATTTGGCAGTGACATGTCTTTTATAAACTCGTACAACACCACACACAGCGTTGAGAAATGTTCCATTCTTTTCTTATCTGCTTTCAGGTCGGGGTAGTCTGTAAAAATAATTTTATATAATATTAATATCTTTTTCATCACACTCGCTCGTAAAGTGGCATTTATTGCAAAATACAAGTCTGTTTTTTTCCTCGCAAGTGTGTTGAAAAACGTCGAATGACACGCGTGTGCATTGATCATTACACTCTCGGCTCCCTTATCGCTTAATAACCAACTTTGCACACATGTTTCATAATGTACTATTATTCGTAGTATTTATCCTCATTATCTTTCCATTTCTGTCATCTTTACGGAAGATCATTTATGCCTGTGCGAATTGCTGTGCGATAGAACTCTTATGGACTCTATGAAGGCATTTGGTATTGCTTCCTGAGAAATATTTTTTCCAGGAATTTGTCAAAATTGCGGAAGAGAAAGAAACACCACAGACATCTCACTCAAATCAGGAGCGGTTTAGCACTATACAGCTTGATCACGTGTTTAAAATAAAGCTTATTTCGAGATTTGAAAATTATCGTTACACTTACGCGACATCAAATCCTTCCACATTCTGAAGGAAGTGGCAGAGTAGAAGGACCTGAATGAGTGTCCATCGCCGCGATTTAACCGGTGGATAATCTTTGACAGCATCCGTGCTGCATCAGGAATGATCTTCGGAGAGACACGCTTTAAGTTGGCGCATTCCCACTGAAAAATAATTAGGGAATTTTTATTAATACTAATACTGTAGTTTCCTCTCGAAAACTCGGGAAAAGACAACATGTATAAACGCGAATGTGAGTTTGATTATTACGCATTCACACCTAAACCTAAACCGATAAAATTTGGCCTGCTGACAGCCTATGGTATGGAGAAGGACACAAGCAACTTTTAATCCCGGAAACGCGGTTGAAACCGCGGGGGACAACTATTAGGTTTTTTTTTTATACCTCTTTGGTGCCAAACAAGCATACGGCCCGCCTGATGGTAAGCAGTTACCGTAGCCTATGGACGCTTGCAATACCAGGGGTATCACTCGCGCGTTGCCGACCCTGAAGAAACCAAAAATGTTATAGTTAACAAATGACAGTGTTTTTTTTGTTACCTATTGACATTTCAAATGCAGAACGAATAGTGAAATAATTTCGTACACAGGTAGATAATATATAGGATACTTTTATCCCGGGAAAATATTATAGTCCTCAAAAACGCGGGGCGAAAAATAGTTTAAAAATATTAACAAAATAGTTGGAAGCTGTAATGTAGCGATAAATATCGACACTTCAGCGGCACTGACGTAAGAAATAACTACCGGGAAACATATCTCACGATAAACTAGACAAAAATAAAAATTCTAGTTGTAACCTACACTGACGAGCAATGTAAATAATTGGACTGTTTTACAAAAACCTTAAACCGACTTCAAAGTACACTAAGAAGTAATCAAATCCTGATCTGATGACAATGGGACCAAACGAGAAGCGTACCCTTTCAAATAAAAAAATAATTTTCCATATCGGTTAATAAATGACGGAGTTATGAGGTAACAAACATAAAAAAAAAAAAAAAAAAAAAAACATACATTTGAATTGAGAACCTCCTCCTTTTTTTGAAGTCGGTTAAAAAGCCACTAACTTACTATGAAATATTTCCGAAACCACGCAAGATAGCTTCTTGAAGTGAACAGCAACATTCAAATGTATTTAATAACGCATTAAAAAAACACTAAATTTAAACAATTTTTTTTAAATCAATCGTTGATATTGTAATTTTTTGTCAAAATTCCCCTATTTTGTTTTATCCTTCTTTATCACATAAAATTACATTTTTTTTTATTGCGTTATTAAATGCATTTGAATGTTACTTTTCACTTCAAGAAGCCATCTTGCGTGGTTTCGGAAATATTTCGTGATGTTAGTGGCTTTTTTATATTGCTCGTCAGTGTATTACGTCTTCATTCATGTTATGCAATAGTCACGCCACAAACTCTATTTTTATTATGATTTAGACTTTTGAGAATTTGTCGTAGGCATATCGTAGGCGTACCTATCTATAGGTTCTATTTTATACTAATATAATAAAGCTGAAGTTTTTTTGTTTGTTTATACGCTATAATGTCTAGAACTACCAGTCAGATTCGAAAACTTCTTTCACCAACAGGAAGCTACAATATCTCGAGTATTATTGGCTACTTTTTATCGCGGGAACAAGGGTGAAACCGCAGGGTACAGCTACTCAATCTATTAACAGTACAGGATGATATAAAAAGCAATGTAAGAACAAAAATAAATCATAGCAACGTAACAGACAGAGCATTTAACCAATAATAGATCACAGTTGGTTAGGAAATGGCAACTAGCCATGAGAATCGGTGAACCAGATGGTGAAATACAGGTGATACCAAACAAAATGTTATCACCTGTAGGCCATGAATACATTTTATTTGTTGGATATACATACTTCGCTAATAAACTAAGTTATACAAGAATAATTATATTGTGTACAATAAAACTTATTTCATAGTTTTGGGTCCCAAATTCGATAGTTCAAAATGTCGCCTATGGTAGGTCTGTAAGTAATCTATTGAAAGTTAAATTTGACCCACTTCCCGGTTTTCAATTAAGCAGAAATTTTGCATGTAAATCAGATAACAATGCAATATTATTATGACATGGAGCTGATCTGATTATGGAGCCGGAAGGTGGTCATGGGAACCCTGTAATAAAACAACGCAACCCCATCGAGTTTGTGCTCGTTAGATTCGTCAGGACTTAAAATTGCTGGTCGACTATTATATAAAAAGGATTATTTTTAAAATAAAATGTGACTACTCTCAATTGTTCAAAGCTACACCAATGAACTCACATTATAAATAAAAAACCTCATTGTACAGTCCACCTTTTCATCTAAGTCGGTACTTCCTAAAGACATCCTGACAACATACATCTGCTTTCTCTTATCCTCCCAGATTTATAAATCGTTCAGTTAGAACTCGTATTTAAAAATATAATAGATGTAGAATAAAACGTAAGTGTTCCTTTGAATCATATGATTGTTTGTTTATTTTCTATAATAGAAACTTGTAAAAACAATATTAGCCAACATCGTGTTTATATAATCAACACAACAATATCCTGTATTTATCATTTACGTTCGTGATTTAAAGTGCGCGCCCGTTGAGTAATGGGCCAACTGTACAAATAAATATAATCTTATTGTTTAGATCATAGATTTAGAATTTTCTACTACCGTAGGGTTTAGATATTTTTAAATGTTACATAACGGTTCATGTCTGTGCATCTTAGAGTGAACAGTTCCAGAAGCCTGTGACAGTGAAATTAGTGAGTGAATTTGGTTAGTTTTATGCCTCCTATAGGGCGGCCCCCGCGTTCCCGTTATTACAAGTAGCTTATTTTACCCTCTATGCCATAGGCTACCTACGTGGCTTTCATCAAGATCAGTCCAGATGTTTTATTTGTACCATGCTTTTGCTTGTTCTAATCTAGCTTTGACGACTCAATACAGCGATTCGTGACACTGACTGGAAGTTTTTTTGTTTTCGAAATGTCGATTTATGTACGATTGAAGTTTCTTTTATTTCGCGTAGGACTTTATAAAATGCCGTGGTGGCTCAGTGGTGAACGCCTACGAACGGAAGTAGGTTCAAATCAGTGGCTCGTACCTGATCATTGATGGCAGGCAGGGCCACCTTAATTCCTCTGAATCTATATTTAGCGAAGATATGTTTGATCATATTATCAATAGTCGATTTTTAATGCAAAATAAAAAACCAAAACGCTTGTCGCTGTAGGAAGGAAAACATGAAGAATCCTGCTAGCCTGATAAGCGCATAGAAGACTAAATTCAAAGAATAACCCGTGAATTCATAATAGGCCTAGTGCCGTTCCGAAAAGTCTAGTTGGTCAACCTGCATGTCAATCTAATTAATTTTGAATCTGTGCCAATATTTTAACAGCTTGATGCTTTGAGCAGATGAGTGAGGATAAAGAATGCAGTTGTGGCTCCCAATAGTAGGTACTTTAACATTTAGTCACCACACTGAAATGATGTGTATATAGCTTGCAATTTGTATTTTGGCTCTACATACAAAAACATGCATTGTTTACCTGTGGTTTTTGGCACCTATTGTAACTATAAAGTTGTTCAATTGTAATACAAAGACGAAAGATTGTGAGTAATCTTAAGGTAAGGTATGCTACGCGAACCGAGCACACGAGGTGCACGAATTCGCGTAGCGTAGACGGACTTGGGAGCCTATGGTCAGCAGAGGAGGAGATTATGGTCCTTAGTTGAGCAGCTCCTTAAGAGGACTCAATTCGTCATATTATTCATACAAAACCTCTGTACTTATTATGGCGTTGTTAAACATTTTTCGTTAGATGTTTTGAACAAATTAGTATCTTGTTCACTATATCTAGCCGTGTATCTAGGCGAAATTTAAAAAAAGTGTGAAACAAATTCAGTCAAAGCCTCCGAAAAACAGCGTTTTTGCCTGAACTTTGGCCATATCTAATGTACCTATAAATTGTAAAAGTAAAGAAAACATTTAGATACCAGGCTTGCAAATGTATTGGAGATTCTAAATAACGAATTTTTTTTTCACTAACTTGTAAGATTTTTTTCACAAGAAGTATACTCCTGGAACAAGTTTTATGAATGCAAAATCATGAATGACGACCTAGCGAAGCGGCCGCGAGTGATCAGCGGAATTTACCGACTGATAACCGACGGCTCTGATGCTGTCTCACTTTTTTCGCAGTCAAACATTACGTTGGATGAAACAACAAGCTTTTAGACTATGCTTGCGTTGAAGTTGCGCCGGTCACAGAGGGCCGCCTTAATTGTGCCACCCAATTTTAAATGTGGCTCTTTTATAATTTTAATGGCAACACACACATACTTTATTATTTTTAGTATTAGTAGGAATATGAAATTAAATTAAATGAAATTATTTATTCATTCAAATAGGTCTTCACAGGCACTAATGAATTCGGAAGGTTGCTTTTGCTGAGATAAAAACTCTACACTATTTACTGAATATCAAAATAAACACAGTATAAGTACTTATAGTTATCAAACTTGCAACTTTGATTACTTATTATAGTGAGATTGTAGTCAAACACGACTATCAATACTGGAAAAACTATGAAAAGGTACTTTACAGAAAAAAAAAAGTTTTAAAATCACATCATTTGGATGAAATTTCCAGCCAGTCCCTTTATAAGTTATGAGCCTTCAGCTTCTGTGGTCAAACAAAGTGTATGTAAACTTTTGTTTTTAAATCAATAAGATTTTGTTTTATTGCTATCCTTACCTTATGGTCACCCCATGCCTCTTTCTGGCACAAACGGCCACAGTAGTGGACAAACTGGCACCCTGAACATTTCAGCAATTTGCATCTGGAAGAGGATATTTATTTAAGTTACCCATATGCTTCATATATCCTATGTTTAATACTAGTCAGTCAGCATGGTGGTTATTTGCCGTGGAAAACGACTGAAAATTATTAACATGTGACTTATAGGTACAAAAAGCTCATCTTAAAGCCCATCACAAACATAGCTATAATATATATTAATATAAATCATAGCAAGGCATATTATGATATATTTTCAATACTAATCTTTGGGTGACCGCACACGCAGCTATAATATACATTTCTGTTACTTTACTAACTTGTAACTTTTGAGAGAGGTAGAGCATAGCGTAATATTCGCTCAAAGAGCAGCTCGACTGGGGAAGTACCTCCACCTTACAGAATACCGCAGCCAAATAACTTTATGTTCTGTAAAGTTGTGTTCCTGCGCATGAGTAAGGTCGCCAGGGCTCATAGGGGAGGGGGGAAAGGTCGGTAACGCGTGAGCGATGCTTCATGTGTTGCAAGCGTCCATATGGCTACGGTAACCGCTTACCATCAGGCGGGCCGTATGCTTGTTTACCGACTTAGTTGTATAAAAAAAAAAAAAAAAAAACTTGTCCTGTAATCACACTGTAATTTATATAATAGCTTGGCATATTAATATATATTATAGCTACGTCGCTGGATGCAAGCGGCCCAAAATCATTTGAAGTGGAAGTTTATGGGGGAGGCCTATGTTCAGCAGTGGACATCCCTAGGCTGATATGATGATGATGATAGCTACGTCTGTGATGGGCTTAATTCTTATAAACATGAAAGTTTGTTACTCTTTCATGCGGAAACTACTGAATGGATTTGATGCAATTTGGCACACAGAACATGCTTGCATAAATTACATCTTTAGGGATCCTCTATGTCTTGTGTAATAAGTATATAAAATTAACAAATAAAATAAAATGGGTCAGCAATGCATGAGTGATACCCCTGGTGTTGCAAGTGGCCATAGGCTACTGTAACTGCTTATCATCAGGCGGGCCATATGCTTGTTTGCCACATTAGTGGCTAGTAGAAATCATAATAATTTATTAGAAAATGTTGAATAATTATTTACAAAAAACAACCAATTTCATTATAAGTAGTAATAATAAGTTATGTAGTATATATGTAAGTTATCTGGTTTACATAATACATGTTCTAGTTAGTTTGGGATCACATCGCCATTTGTGAAAAATTGTATTTGTATAAAATTTCATTATATTTTCTAGAATATAAAAATAAAACAGAAACTATGAGTCAACTAATTAATTTAAATCATCATTAATGCAGTAGTACCTGCTCACAAAATTTTAATAATTTTCCAATTAGTGTAAAATTTTGGACAGATTAGAGAAGTTGAGATAAGTTTGAAGAACTTAAAGAAACTTTTTTTAAATATAATGATAACGATTTTTCATTTACCAGCATGATGAAGACACAGGTAAGAATAAAAAGTTTAAAAACTCACTTTTCCAAACAGTTATCACAACGGCTCCCTTTCTCTTTAGAAGACAACACAAATGCAAAGGGCTCCTCTGTTAGTATGAGATCTCCAGCTTTTATAGCAGAATCCGTGTTCCTAACCTTGTTTCTCATGGTTTATACAGAAATATAAAATCTAGTAACTAACTAATAAAGTTTAATTTACCAGTACACCACAGCGAACGTACTTTGAAAGCGAATGTTAGAGGAATGTCAATGGTCGATAGGTACAGCGAAGTTACGAGGTGCTAGACTAGAGCGTATGCTGAAAATATTATTTGGTTATTGGCCTGGCTACCTGCCGCTCCAAAATTAAACTACTCAATATCGGTTACATTATTTTTAGTGAGGACGCGCGACCGCAGCCGGAACCTGCGCGAAATATCAAAACGAAAAACAAACAAGCGCACTATTATTAGATTGCGGCATTTCAATGTTTCAAGATATCAGAAGAAAACAACATTTGAAAAATACTCAAGCAAAGTAAACAACTAATAAATTCTAAAAATTAAGCTTGTGACAACAGGACAGCATATTACATTTTTAGTTAGTGTGACAGAAAAAACAATAGATTCATGCTAAAAATTCTGTTTCATGTTGGTACTTCGGAACGTGACTGTGTATCCAACTCTCTCAGTGAAAAATACGGTATTACCAGGTTTAACACAGTTCCATCGTATAAGGTTCAGCATTGAACTTTGCATATATTTTTTTCTATCCAATATACATAATATCATTAAATAATTATTTAAATTAATTAATTAATTAATTATTTAATGCATGAATTTATAATATTGTTAAAATTTTGTAAAGAATTTAATGTAATTTGAAATATTTTATGAATAATTTATAAATTTATTTTGTTATAAACTGTATAAAAAGGAATTAATAAAGGCTATAATAATAATAATAATACATAATATCAGCCATCGAAGTGATACCACATATATTTTGCCTTCTCCTGATCTTTTGGATACTCACTTAAGAGCACTCAATTCGTCATACTTTTCATACAAAACCTCTGTACTTATTATGGCGTTGTTAAACATTTTTCGTTAGATGTTTTGAACAAATTAGTATCTTGTGCACTATATCTAGCCGCGTATCTAGGCGTAATTTAACAAATTCATCCGAAAAACAGCGTTTTTGCCTGAACTTTGGCCATATCTAAAGTACCAATAAATTTTAACACAAGAAGTATACTGGAACAAGTTTTATGAATGCAAAATGCGAGTGATCAGTGGAATTTACCGACTGATAATCGACGGCTCTGCTGCTGTCTCTCTTTTTTCGCAGTCAAACATTACGTTGGATGAAACAACAAGCTTTTAGACTATGCTTGCGTTGAAGTTGCGCCGGCCACAGAGGGCCGCCTTAACTAGAGAGGTCATATCATAACGGGTTCTCTCTTTCGAAATTCGATTAGGACTGGGGAAGTCACACCACCTTACAGGAAATTGCAACTAAATAACATAACTATAATGTGGCATAGCACCAATGTCTTCCTGTGGTGTTGCTCGCCAGAGCTCTATGAGGAGGCTTTGTGCTGTCAGTGTGCGGGGACCAGCGGTGTAATACCTACCAAATATAGTCTCTTCTGCTGCCGGCACTTTTCTCACCAGCTAGAACCCATACTGTCATCACTAGACATTTTCTTTGGAAGATAACACATCACACATACACAAAGATTGACAAAGTAGCAAAACAGTAACTTGAGTCGTTATTTCATAAGAAACAATGTAAGTAAAATGGTCAATGATAAATATAAAATTACCGTATATTTGAACACCGTCGCATACATTGTGCGGTAGGTGGTAGATCCATTGAAATTACGGTACGTCTGCGGTAATTACGGTAAAGTTGGAGACACTGGAACGTGGAACGTGGTTTTGTTTGACGTATGTCAAAAAAATGCTTGAAAAAAAAAGAAAAAATATACATAACCTAAAAACTTAAGTTTTGGGCTGTGTTTAGGGTTAAGTTTTGAAACTTTTAGTCCTTTTGTTTCAATTAGGTAACATGTCCCTTATATTAACAAAAGCAGCGCTTGCATTGAAAAATGCAGAAAGCAATTTCAAGTTCGTAAAATTCGAAGCACACAAACCTAAAAAGAAACAAGTATCGGAAGATGTTGAAAAAAGTGACCACAAACTAGACACTCGGAAATATTCAAAGAAAGACTTGGAACTGAAGAAAATAAGACATGAAGTTGTTAAATTTGGAATGTCTGGATTTGATTCTACTAAGAAGGAAGAGGCTAAAATAGCTCTTGCAGTCAGCTTAGGTTAGTAATATTTATTTACAAACATATTATTGAATGGGTTCAGTTAAATTCGCTAATTTTTATTTAATGAAATACTAAGAACATGTATCAATTGGTACTTTACCCCCCGTCGTCAATCTATACAAATAAATTAAATTGAAGTGTCTGTAATGTTTAAAATAACAGCATTTTACTAAATGCGTATGAAAGTATACGGTAATACCAAAAACAATTTTAAAATTTTTGTTTGTCCATTTGTTCTGGCTAACCTCTGAAACAAATGGACTGATTTTGACGGGACTTTCACTGGCATCTAGCTGATGTTATAAGGAGTAAAATAGACGTATGTTATTTGAGAAAAAGAATTAGGTATCCACCCAAACCGTGCACAAGTGAAGTGACGGGATTCAGCTATTTATACATATTTTATAAAAATAATTAATATTATGTTCAATTTCTTCCAAATTCCAGGAGCAAAACCTCCAAAAAGAGAATATGTTAATTACAAAGAGCTTATGAAGAAGAGAAAAGAGGAAAAACTTAAGGAACAAGAGGATAAACAGTTGATGATAGCTAAGAGTATTCTCAAAACAGGCGGCAAGAAAAAGAAGAAGACTAACAATGATGTCGGACACTTCCTGAGCGGATATGGAAAGGTAGATCTTTGGAAATTAATTATTAAATTCTAAATCACCTAGGTTTATTATTAATTTACCCTTAATTTAAATAATTTACGAGTCAACTTCGCCTGGTATGCTCCATAATTTTGCAATCAGTTTTAATTTGAAATTGATTCAATATAATGGTAAGTAAAATGCTCGCCTAAAACATAGTCACCCCTTTTTGTCCGGTTAAGGGTATATTTACAAGAAATCCAAAAACATATGTTTCTTTATTTTCTGTCCAAAGTATTAATTACGAGTTTTAAGTTAATCAGACCATGCATTATGTTTCATCCATACAAACTTGGGATGTTTAAGTTTGGATGGACGAAACATAACACGTGGTAAACCCCATATTAGAGGTAGTTTTGAAAACTTATACTGAGATTATTTATTTAGGTAAGTAATTGTGCCATTTTACAAGCTTTTATTTAACTTGCAATGTATGCTTGTTCATTCGGGTGGAATCTTGCAAGTCGAATTTCACCCACTTCCAAGGGTCAGATTGACTTGATATTTGGTGTACATTAGTATATTGGAAGAAAATGCAAGTACAGTCAACAAAAAGTACTTTTAAAAGTACTTGTAAAGAAATTTTTAACATTAACTAATTTCAAGTTAATAAAACCAAGGAATATTTTTTTTTACAAACAAATTCCCCCCTTTTCAGCCCTATAAAGGTTGAATTATCAAAAACCCCTTAGGAAGCCTATGTTATAAAAGGAACACAATGCGCACGATTTGAAGTTACTAACCCCAGCAGTTTAGGCTCGTGCGTCGTGTATCAGAAGTAATATATGTATAGATAACTAAGTATCTAAGCAGTTCATTTTCATTTCGTAAAAAAGTTTATTGAATCAGTTTCTTCACTAGATTAAGAAAAGCGTAAGAACATTATAAACAAACACTGATTCTGAACTAATAGAATATGAAATAATGTTATAACTCATTCAGTTTTCTAGAAACTTTATAAAAATTGATTTCAGGTACAGAAAAAAGATTTGAAGAAAGATGACAAAAGCTCAAAAGGAAAGGCAAAGAAAAAGAAATGAATGGAATTAATCAATTAAGTACTTACTAAGTTTAATTTAAATTAAATAATTACTTGTTAAAAATGCTTGTTTTTTTTATATCAGGAGCTAGTTTTTGCAATGCGATTTAACTCGCATTCCCGAGGAATATATTTACTTGCATGCTAAAGAATCATGGCGAGATCTGTACAAAAAAATAAAGATTTTTAGAGACTTTGAAATGACGTTATTACTGATCCTTGGTGCCTAAGGAATAACTTAAGAGGACTCAATTCGCCATACTTTTCATACAAAACCTCTGTACTTATTATGGCGTTGTTAAACATTTTTCGTTAGATGTTTTGAACAAATTAGTATCTTGTACACTATATCTAGCCGTGTATCTAGGCGTAATTTAAAAAAAGTGTGAAACAAAGTCAGTCAAAGCCTCCGAAAAACAGCGTTTTTCGGAGACTTTGGCCATATCTAATGTACCTATAAATTGTAAAAGTAAAGAAAACATTTAGATACCAGGCTTGCAAATGTATTGGAGATTCTAAATAACTAACTTTTTTTTCACAAACTTGTATGATTTTTTCACAAGAAGTATACTCCTGGAACAAGTTTTATGAATACGAAATCATGAATGACGACCTAGCGAAGCGGCCGCGAGTGATCAGCGGAATTTACCGACTGATAACCGACGGCTCTGATGCTGTCTCTCTTTTTTCGCAGTCAAACATTACGTTGGATGAAACAAAAAGCTTTTAGACTATGCTTGCGTTGAAGTTGCGCCGGCCACAGAGGGCCACCTTAAGGCATTTAAAATATTTTTAGATCCCCGGAATAAAAATGCGATATTCTATGCCATGCCGGCGAATCGCGACCAAAACCATTATGTTGTTGTTATGTTTTGCGGGGTTAATAAAATATTTCAAGTATATTAATATGTCGCTGGTAATGTAATTTCAACATTGGAAGTGATTCAAAACTCTCTAAAATGTTAATTTTTTTATACAATTCAATGTATGGATCTCGCCATGATTCTTTCTTACGGCTTTCATATTTCTTATATTATTTTTTAAAATAAACTAGTTACCCGGCGCGACTTCGTCTGCATGGTGTCGTACCCTATACCCTACCCTACTCAACCCTGAGCAACTTTCTTAATTTTTTTTTCGTAAGAACCTTCTGCAATGTATTAGAAAACTTTATAAAAACAGATGTATGTCGTTCTCAAGTTATGGCGTGACCAAGGGAAATAAGGATTCATTTTTATATATTTAGATAAATTGAATTATTAATTTATCAACTAATTACATTACCTAGTAATCAATTAAATACCATCATAATTACATTATTATTAATTAACTCCTGTGTAGATCTTAACGAGCTATAAGATTATGTACATTGCTTGGCTATGGGCACCGCTTCACTTCTTGAGCCTTTTAATTTATTTTCAAACAAGCTGACCCCCGCGGTTTCACCCGCGTATAGTTTTGATTTTTTGCGCGGAACCCTGATTATTTTTCTCAAATAAAAGAATCCTTAGTTACTACTTATAACATCACCAGATAGGTGATGTTATAATAATATAGCCGTTTCGGAGATTAGCCGGAACAAACAAGACCGACAAATTTTTCTTTGTGTATGTACCGTTAATTATATACTTTCGTATTTTGTATAAGTTCAGTAGCGTTGACCTTCAAACGGTTTTTTTAATACTTACTAATAAGTTAGCAAACAAGTAATAGCGTCAGCGACTGCCAAGCGATACAAACACCATGATTAAGGTTCTGTGGTATCAGGATTCGGTGGGCGTAGTGCAGGCAATGAAACAACGTAATACTATCGCTTCGGAAAACTCCCGTATGAGGAGAAGAAGCGACGCAACAAACTCCTCATGGGCCCCGACAGGTTTACTGTTATAATATTACAATTAATTACGTAATCACTTCACTTCACAATCTTAGCCTTAACTTATAATAAGTTACAGAACCGGGTAAAACAATGATCGTACTGATCTGTGTCTAGCTCGAGAGCTTGTGAAAAACTAACTCTTACAAATACAAATACCCTCACTTTTATATGCTTTGCTATTTGCGTTATGGTCAGTGTTGCCACATCACTCAATCCTTCTACCATAATAATATGATCCAACCAATATGAATAAATATCTAGTAAATATCTAACATTCGGCCTTTCCTGACTTCAAGTTTGTCCTCAAACTTCGCGTAACAAATAAAGTTATCGATATCGTAAAATAATACAGATAAATATACACCACTTTTACTCAGATGGATTCATCAACATCCACTATTCTTTTTCTCAGATGGATCCATCAACATCAGTTCACCTATCTCTAAAACTAATACTGACAGTGTATACAGACAGTTATCAACTCCAACCAAAATCAATCACCAAATATTATCTTATCTTATCTATCCCATCTTTCTATCCCATCTTTCTATATCTACCTCATCTATCTATTTATATCCCATCAATCTATATCTAACCCATCTATCATCTATCTATATCTATTCCCTTTTTTTTGCCATAATTTGCATACCGACAGTGTACATACCGACAGTGTATACAGTCAGTTATCAACTCCAACCAAAATCAATTACCAAATATTATCTTATCTATCCCATCTATCTATTTCTATGACATCTATCTATTTCTATCACATCTATCTACATCTATCCCATCTATCTATATCTATTCCCTTTTTTTTTTGCCGAAAGTGTAGTTTAACATTCCACAAGGTGTAAGTAGCAGTTTATAGATTTCTTACACTTAGCTAACATGCAAAAACATTTGTTATATAACATTTTAGATTAACGGTTACGTAAACATATGAATTAAACACGAATAAATATTAAAATCTCTATCTATCCTTTCCTTATCTTTCCTTTTCTCCTTTTATCTTCATATGAATTAGACTATAATTACATTATAATTAAAATACAATACAACATTTTAAAATCCAAATTTCTACTTATCGTCATCTCTATCCTTATCTATTTTTTTTTTAACTTTCCTTATAATTTCTAATCTCTTCTTATCTATACTAAACTTTTCTAATCTCTCCTAATTTTTTATCTCTCCAAATCTTTTATATTTCTTAATCTTTTATATCTCCTAATCTTTTATATCTCCTAATCTTTTATATCTCCTAATCTTTTATCTCTCCTAATCTTTTATCTCTTCTAAGCTTTTATCTTTTTTTCTTATCTTTTCTATTCTCTCTTTTTATTCAGATGGACATATTAACATCTAATTCATTATATTCATGAGATGGCTATATCAACATCTATTAATTTTATTCAGATGGCTATATCAACAGCTATTATTATTATTCAGATGGCTATATCAACATCTATTCATTTCTATCAATCAACATCTATTATTATTATTCAGATGGCTATATCAACATCAATTAATTTTATTCAGATGGCTCTATCAACATCCATTAATTTTATCCAGATTGCTATATCAACACTTTACTTCTCTTCTCTTTTTAATCGTTACTGGTCATACCAACAATTTTCTTATAAGAAGTGTCTCTTCAAATATTCATTCACGCTCTTGCTACTTAAAACTGTATATCTGTCATCAAGACCGCACGTCTGTCATCAAGACTGTACATATGTCATCAAGTTTCTATTTTTTTACAATATTTTATTGAAGAAAACTGCATGTCCGTTATCAAAACTGCATGTCCGTCATCAAGACTGCGCATCTGACATCAAGACTGCACGTCTGTCATCAAGACTACATATCTATCGTCAAGACTGCACGTCTGTCATCAAGACTTTTTCAACACAAGATTTTATTGAAGAACTTATTTGCGTTTTTGTTGTAGAGTTTATAAATAAATGAATGGACATCTGCTTTTTTTTATCACAATTAAACCTGTATCTTATCGAACCTAACTAGCGTAAATTCTATGCTTTGATACCTACATCTCATACCTCTTCTCTCTCTCTCAATATTATTTCATCTTATCAGTGTCCTTACAAGTGTTTTATATATTTTTATAGGTAATTTTTTTTACTAATATAAATATAAACTATTATTCCGTATGTTGCTGATGTTAAAGCGGAAAACTAAAGACTACATCGTGAAAAACATCTAAACTTCTTAATCTAAATTTCTAACCATATTTTACACATTTCATCCACCTTTTTCTACTTCTAATTACTACTATCTACTTTCATATTCATAAATCTTTTAGTCTCAATATCACGATAATATTATGATCCAATCTTTTTCTACTTCTATTTACTACTATCTACTTTCATATTCATAAATCTTTTAGTCTCAATATCACGATAATATTATGATTCAATCTTTTTCTACTTCTATTTACTACTATCTACTTTCATATTCATAACTCTTTTAGTCTCAATACCATGATAATATTATAATTTAAGCGAGTCTGACCAACAATCCAACGCCGATACGGCCTCACGGTGAATCACACGTCCACGGTGAATCACACGTCCAATCACATTCTGGTGTGAAAAGCTCTACCAGATATACCTGAAACCAATGAAGTCCAGCACAGTAATAGATCATTTCACTTGGCCATTTCTGCCTACATTTGCGAGCCAATTTTGCTATTAATCAATTTAGTTTGATCATTTTACTAACGCTTACTCATATTAACCAGAGATTTAGAGTTAATTCCTACTTATCAACTTTATGAAGGGAAAATCTCGTTAATTCAAAGCAAACTAAAGTAAACTAAGTACTGATTGTGTGTTGCTTTTTGAGTGCATAGTGTTCAGATCATATAGCAGATTTTATTTCGAATGACGATGTTTCATTCAGTTCACTTGTGTGTGTGCCTCCCCCTGTCTACTTTATTTTTGCTACTTATTCTTATATCTGTGGAAACTTTTAATTAGCTTTCAATATCTATGTAATTATAACTTTGTTAATTAAGAACCTAGCTGTTAGTTTCCATAAGAAAATAAAATAAAATAAAATAAAACTCAGGCAGGAAGTACAGTTAAGAAACCCAAATGTAAATTTGACTAAGATCAACCAATCATAACAGCACACCAAACACTTTGTTACACACACACTACCCTAAGGGAGAAAGCCTCAGCTTTATAGTTTTAACTTCTATAAAAGTACACCACACAAAGCTTTTGCTAACAGACTCAGACTACTCGGGTGCCAACGCTCATTTTTAACGAGCTGCGACTAATCTTCTGCGCAGTTAACGTCAAGAAAACGAATTTGAACTCTACATTGAACTCTACATTGAACTCTACATTGAACTCTACATTGAACTCTTAACTTGAACTCTTAACTTGAACTCTTAACTTGAACTCTTAACTTGAACTCTTAACTTGAACTCTTAACTTGAACTCTTAACTTGAACTCTTAACTTGAACTCTTAACTTGAACTCTTAACTTGAACTCTTAACTTGAACTCTTAACTTGAACTCTTAACTTGAACTCTTAACTTGAACTCTTAACTTGAACTCTTAACTTGAACTCTTAACTTGAACTCTTAACTTGAACTCTTAACTTGAACTCTTAACTTGAACTCTTAACTTGAACTCTTAACTTGAACTCTTAACTTGAACTCTTAACTTGAACTCTTAACTTGAACTCTTAACTTGAACTCTTAACTTGAACTCTTAACTTGAACTCTTAACTTGAACTCTTAACTTGAACTCTTAACTTGAACTCTTAACTTGAACTCTTAACTTGAACTCTTAACTTGAACTCTTAACTTGAACTCTTAACTTGAACTCTTAACTTGAACTCTTAACTTGAACTCTTAACTTGAACTCTTAACTTGAACTCTTAACTTGAACTCTTAACTTGAACTCTTAACTTGAACTCTTAACTTGAACTCTTAACTTGAACTCTTAACTTGAACTCTTAACTTGAACTCTTAACTTGAACTCTTAACTTGAACTCTTAACTTGAACTCTTAACTTGAACTCTTAACTTGAACTCTTAACTTGAACTCTTAACTTGAACTCTTAACTTGAACTCTTAACTTGAACTCTTAACTTGAACTCTTAACTTGAACTCTTAACTTGAACTCTTAACTTGAACTCTTAACTTGAACTCTTAACTTGAACTCTTAACTTGAACTCTTAACTTGAACTCTTAACTTGAACTCTTAACTTGAACTCTTAACTTGAACTCTTAACTTGAACTCTTAACTTGAACTCTTAACTTGAACTCTTAACTTGAACTCTTAACTTGAACTCTTACTTGAACTCTTACTTGAACTCTTACTTGAACTCTTACTTGAACTCTTACTTGAACTCTTACTTGAACTCTTACTTGAACTCTTACTTGAACTCTTACTTGAACTCTTACTTGAACTCTTACTTGAACTCTTACTTGAACTCTTACTTGAACTCTTACTTGAACTCTTACTTGAACTCTTACTTGAACTCTTACTTGAACTCTTACTTGAACTCTTACTTGAACTCTTACTTGAACTCTTACTTGAACTCTTACTTGGACTCTTACTTGGACTCCTACTTGAACTCATACTTGAACTGGAACTCGAATTCTAACTTGAACTCTAACTTGAACTCTTAAGTGAACTCTTAAGTGAACTATTGAACTCTAAATTGAACTCCGTATTAAACTCTAAATTGAACTCGTAACTCTAAAGTGAACTGTAAACTAAACCCTTAATTCAACTCTAAATTGGAACTCATTGAACTGTAAATTGAACTCCGTATTAAACTCTAAATTGAACTCTTAACTCTAAAGTGAATTCTAAAATGAACTGTAAACTGAACTGTAAGTTTAACCCTTAATTGAACTCTAAATTAACTGTATTGAACTCTAAAATAACTCCGAATTGAACTCTAAATTTAACTCATAAGTGAATTCTAAATTGAATTGTAAATTAAACCCTTAATTTAACTGTACATTGAACTCTAAATCGAAAAAGATACAAGTCTTTAGAACCTTGAATTAAATTGGGAATAGTGTGAATATTGGAACCGCTTCATACGCCCAGAAGAACTGAACTATTAAAATAACTCATAAATCTATTTTTTTTTTAATTAAGTACCTAGTTCTTGTGAATTTAATATTAATATCTCTAAATAAATTAAGTAGATTTTTAGTTGTTTTTGAGATTCTTCATAGCAAACTCTTACCAGCAAGTTCTAAATTATTCAAATGAATCATGATATCTGTTCTATTATTTTTGAATAAACTGTATGTTTCTTTTAAATATGTTAAAATAAAATCCCTAATATTTACTGAAAAATTAACAAGTGTTATTTTCGTTAATTAGAAATTGTTTTTCAGGAGAAACATCTTGATCAGGTACTTTATACTATTACGTTTGTCTAATGAGCTACCTATTACCACCATTATAGTCATGTATATATCTAGCAGTCAGCTACGTATTAAATTTAAAAATAATTATCAAAATACTTTACAATTAAAACCAGAAACACAGTTTTAATAGTTCGGGCGCCTATGGATTCAAAAATAAGCTTTAATATTGTATGCCAATAAATTTTATTTTTTGCAAAATGAAGAAACTAATCGGAGTCATATATAACACACTCAAATAAAATTTACCACTAACTTCATTCCACGTTTGCTACTTCAGATTAACCCAGCACGGTAGTACTTATTCAAAGTTAATTAATTCAATACAAAGCACTAAAAAATAACAAAATATTTTTGTTATCCGGGTTGTAGTCCGGTACATGAACCGAC
The DNA here is from genome assembly GCA_951394255.1 of Polyploca ridens. Lineage (NCBI taxonomy): Eukaryota > Metazoa > Arthropoda > Insecta > Lepidoptera > Drepanidae > Polyploca > Polyploca ridens. Next base: position 3,147,751 of record OX596248.1, read on the forward strand.
TCAAGTCTCAACCTTAAAACATTCACTGTGTCAATAGATCTGGGGGAATTCTTTCAACAAAATACACTTATGGAGCAACCGGCAAAATAAGGAGAATCACCCAACTAGTTAGATAGCTAATGAATTAATTTATCGCACAATTAGTGAATAGTAATTCATTTTAAAACTATGTTTTTACAAAGTATCTTCCTTCCTTCCTTTCTAGGATATATATCATATTAAATTGCTACACCCTATTATAGGGTCATATGTATAGAATTTTAAATAGGTACTCAACGTACCTATACATATTGTAATAAATAATTGAGCTTACACTATACTTTTAACCAATAAAAGCTAGCTAACTTGACTATATTTTCAACAATAATTAAATTATTTAACCGTTCCCCAGATATTTTCACAATATATTAACAATCAACATGAAATCGACTCACCAGATAAGTGTTCAGGCAATTTGTATACACCAACATTCAGGCACCACTATATGTACATCAGATAGCCACTCGCATGGCACACCCGGCGCCAACTTGTGTCACTGGTCGCTACCAGCATGAACTATACTGCAAGCGTGCCGCCCGCGCCGTCATCGGTCTATAATTCCGTCTAACATTCGCGTATTGGCACGCGCATTTCACAACCACCCACAAATGCACTTATTTTAAGGTATAAAATAACTTGATTAGACTTTATTCTTTCGTTCCTTACTTGTTCAAAGTTCTCAGGAACGTAGTGTTTTAAACTATGTGCAAACAATCCAAGTACGGTTTCATTGCCTCTCTTTATCCCAATTTCTGATAATAGCGTCAGCGACTGCCAAGCGATACAAACACCATGATTAAGGTTCTGTGGTATCAGGATTCGGTGGGCGTAGTGCAGGCAATGAAACAACGTAATACTATCGCTTCGGAAAACTCCCGTATGAGGAGAAGAAGCGACGCAACAAACTCCTCATGGGCCCCGACAGGTTTACTGTTATAATATTACAATTAATTACGTAATCACTTCACTTCACAATCTTAGCCTTAACTTATAATAAGTTACAGAACCGGGTAAAACAATGATCGTACTGATCTGTGTCTAGCTCGAGAGCTTGTGAAAAACTAACTCTTACAAATACAAATACCCTCACTTTTATATGCTTTGCTATTTGCGTTATGGTCAGTGTTGCCACATCACTCAATCCTTCTACCATAATAATATGATCCAACCAATATGAATAAATATCTAGTAAATATCTAACACAAGCATACGGCCCGCCTGATGGTAAGCAGTTACCGTAGCCTATGGACGCTTGCAACACCAGGGGTATCACTCGTGCGTTGCCGACCCTGCAGAAATCTCTTCACACCCTTTTTGAAGAACACCATGTTGTATAGGTACTCCAATGGGAAAACCACCACGGCGGGGAGCTCATTCCACAATCTTCTTTGAGACCGCAAAGTACGAAACCATTCTGGTTTCAATGTGTGAGGATCGACCCGTCGATGGGGAGAGTTGCGATGGTGGAAGGTAGCTGTGGGCATCACGTCAAACAATTCTACAGAACACTGTCCGTTGTACAAGCGGTAGGAAGTATAGGTGCCCTAAATTGAATAAATGGCTTTGATTTATGCATTTAGTAAAAAGCAGTTTTTTGACATTACACCTGATTGAAACGAGAACCAACCCAAGGTAAAAGCCCTACATTGGCTAGGCTAAACTGTGAAAATAACGTTCTCGTTTTAGTCGTAGACGTATGAAGCAAAAAATTAAAAATGTCGAATTACCTAATAGAATAAATGTAAAACATACAAGGTATGCAAAGAAAGCAACTGATTTATTTATTTAAAGACCGCACTCGCACACGAATGGTTCCGTAAAGACATTTCTAGTAATTTTAATACATTTTATATTTGTTGTTATAGCGGCAATAGAATTAGGTTACACATTTTGTGAAAATGTCTACTGTCTTCTTATTACGGTTCATAGCAGGTGCTATAGAATATTCTGTGGTATATCTCACTGATAGACGGACGGACGGACAGCCGAGGCTTAGTAATAGAACCCTAAAAAGAAGGTATTGTACTGTGTTTAATATAACTGTAGGTAATGCAATCGATTCACAATGTGCCTAGATCTTTATATCTTTACCCCCTTATTAATAAATAAGGTTTAAGTCAGTCTTGTAATACCCAGGTATTAAGATAGCCCCAGCTCTTTTTGTTTATATGACATTAGAAAATGACGGATATATTTAAAAACTACGTATTTTGTACGTAGTATATTATTTACTCTTGGTATTACTATACTTGACTTACACCTTATTTATCAATAAGGGTAAGTCAAGTATAGTTATATTCGGTATTAATACCTATCTAACTATGACTACTGAATCTTATTATTATGGTAGTGATTAAGCTAAACAAAGTGTTTGAGTTCAATTAATTAATTAGGCAGGCTACCTAATATGTAACTGATTATTTAATCACTGTCAATATGAGGTGTTAATCTATATGGGTGGGGGAAATTGGAATCATATAAAGCACTGCAATTTTAAATCAATTCACAATCATTGATTTGACTTTGAGAGACTAACAGCTTAACCAAAAATGGATCTTCATCTTCACCTTACCTTTGCTTTCCGGGATCTGGATAGGAAATGGGGACAGCCTATTGAACTAGATACTACGGAAGTATCACTGCCGTGTATCCCAGCAGTTATTGAGGAGCCTTCTACAACTTTCTCCTCTGAAGAATATTTAACGATCAGAAGAAGACGACCTACGCCGTACTCCAGAAATGAAGTTAGAATACGTAAGGAGAATATCAAAGTAAATGATTCGTTTGCTGATATCTCTTCGTCAAGAATACCCTCTGTTTGTGATCTGGAAACTTCAATTTCATCATTGGATTCCCGTTTGAATGAAACTTCAAAGTGCTGGGAAAGTTACGAATATATGGAAAGTGATTTAAGAGAGGCTTGTGATAATGATAAGTCTTCAGAATTAGAAAGATCGCTGGCTAGAAGAAGGCAACTAAGTCTGTTTAAGCAATTAAAACACAGTGCTGTTTCATATCTTGAAAAGAGATTAAAGAAGAATACAAAAAGATAATAATTATATATACCTATTGTATTGTACCTAAATTGCTTGTAAGATATTTAATTTATTTTTATTTGTAAATATACAACATTATTTTTTTCAATGAATTTGTCTTTGTACCTATTTCGGTAATAAAAACACTGTATCATCATTGTTAAATATTTTATAATTGAAAAATAACTAAATATAGTTAATATATGTACAATAACATAAATACAAAAGTACATTATTATGCAGGCAAGTTCATTTTTACAATAAATAAATTTAATCATTCCATTAAAAATATTTCATAGTACAACGTAAAACTAAATTTTTAAATTAAACATAAGGCTCAAAATATTTGATAGCAGTCGTCATAGGTTTTTCGTTGATTTTGTTCGTTGTAATAGGATTCTTGAATCGCATCTTGACATCTCTAGGCTTCATCACGCTCTTATGGTTGGCACTAGGAGGCCTCATACCAAAATAATTTTTACTAGGCGTAAATATAGACTTAGAACTAAGACCAGATGTCTCTAGGAAAAAATCGAAAGACCCCTTTGCTTTAGGTGCATTCGTATCTGGGTTATTATTCATAACCATTCTGGGCTCGCACTTCACTGTGTTGTAGGAGCCGCTATTACTTCCGGAAGAATTGCTCGATTCAATATCAGAATTCCTTACAGATTCAGTCTCTAAATTCTCTATATTCGACAGGAGATCAGGCTTATTAGACAATTTAGCGTTCTTTGAGCCTTTAGTTAAGGCACTCTCGTTATTTTCAGGAAAGGTATTATTTTTACCATTGTCATTGTTACCGTTAGCTTTATTATGCTGATTATCTTTATCAGGTACATTGGTAATAACATGTTCGGTTACTACGTCGGACATAGAACCATCGCTGCTGCCAGAGCTGATGCGATATTCCTCTGCAACTATACTGCCGAGTTCATCATCTATCTTAAACTCTTCAAAATTCTGTGACAAGTCAAACTTGTCTATGTCATCAAAATACTCGGCTTTATGCATTTCAGCATTAGTCGTCTGAGTTTTCTCCGTTCCTTGGTTGAACTGATGATCAAGTTCCGTTAAATTGATCTGCTTGCCGCCACTCTTTCCTACTTTGTTGATCTCTGATAGTATAGAAGATACTGTGTTCCCCATTTGAATCGAAGCGCGAGGGTCCAATTTTGGTTGCAGAGGATGCATAGAGAAGTTAGTCAAGTAACTCTCAGTTGTTTGTTGAAATGAACGAGGTTCTTCGTTTGGTTTTTCATCCTCGTCTGGAATAATAATTTCAGTGACGTGCGGTAGTTTAGGAATGTCTTTATCACTTATTTTATTTTGGATTCGTGGTAACGATACCACTTTGGCCACGCTATTCCTTTGACTTACTGCGTGCACCGGATACTGTTCATTATGGATCTCTACTGTTGGCTGTGTGAGTAGCAACTCCCGTTTACCATTGCTGACTACTGGAACATTTATCTCTGAAATGGAGCAGTAGTCCGGTTCTACATTGTTAACTGTTGCTACTTGTCCCACTTTTCTCATCTTAACGTCTGCAACCCGTTGGTTAGCCGCAACGGCTTCAGAGTCTACCGATTCTGCCATAGGTTTGACAGGATTATCAGCTTTCCATTTAGCTGATAAGTTCTTTGGTTTAGGCGGCAATGCAGGAGGAGTTCTGGGAACTTTTCTTTTGTTAAATATCTTCATGGATCCAAAGTCATTATCTATTTTCTTTTCCAACATAATGTTATTGTTTCTATTCTCTAAATTGGCTGCGATGTTTTTAACGATAGAACCCTTTATTTTTGGAATACTGGGTTTGTCATAGGCTTGCACTGAACGGGGTAATGGCACAGGTTTAATTTCAGCTGACTTAGTAATAATTGGTTCATATTCATTACTGTATATGCTTTGTATCTCATATTGAAAGCCTTGTGCTGTGTTTGGCACTTCATAGCTGTGTTCAGAAGCTGTTTCTAAGCTGAACTTCACTATTTTATTTGTCCTTTTGTCTGATCGAGGCAATGTGTGATTCACGTTATTAGGTCTAACCTTTTCGTCGTATGAGATGCTGTTAAGGGTTGAAAACTGTACCCGTTTAGTGGATGCTTTAGGACTTGGAGCTTCGCTCGACTTTGAATTATCGTTGCTACTATCATCTAGAGAATTCTGAAGCAAAATTTGATTAACGCATTCCAATACTGGATTGTTTTTGTATATTTCATTAGTTGGGCTATCGTCAGCATCGCTGGTGCTTGCATACCAGTTTTCATTTATCTCGCTTGAATCCGCCTGTTTACTTAAACTTGCCTCGATATTATTATTTTTATCATCAAACCGATGACTGAATCTTTCAGTTTTTTTGTTTTTCAGCATATTATTGCATAAAACCTCATTTTTGGCAGATATTACCTCCGCGTTGAGGATACCGCTTGTAAAACTAGTCACCAAGAGGTCATCGGCTGATTTAGATTTCAGGTTATTCAAGTGATCTCTTTGATCTAAGCAATCAGTGTCTTGCTCAGGGTCGCTTACATTACAGTACCAAGGTTTTTCAGTACCTTCTTCATTAAGTACGTTGTTTAAGAAAAGTTGTCGGTTCGCTTTAATTTCATCCGACCCTTGCCTCTTTATTCCATGTATACTTTCCATTTTTGTAGAATAGGTTTTCTCTGAATCACTAGTAGTATTGCCGATTTCCTTTTTAGTAGCTTCGCCGATAAGTTGATCTATTTTCATAGATGCTCTTCTTATGTCATTAGCAATTTGATTGGCAGTTATGTCGTTATCATCATTATTTACTTGATAGCTCATTCCAATACACTCTTCAGCACTACTGCTATGATTAGCGTGATTATAACTCTTATGTAAGTTATCAGAGTATTTGTTATTATTCTTTCTTCCTGAGTATTTCCGCGATCTTCGAAATACGTCTCGTCTGACAAATGCTTGTTTATTTTTGATAAACGTTCCTTTGCTGCCGATACTCGCATTATTACCTTCTTCACTAGAACTAGTGTTTCCGTACACGATGTCACTCTTCGGGAGCTGAAAGCTCTTACTTAATCTAGTATTTTTTTGGAAAGCCGATGGAGAATTTCTTTCTCTATAACTGATACTCCTTACAAAAGCATTTTGAAATCGGGAATCTGTGCTTTCTAAGCTCTGAAATTCAGGGTCAGTCTCGATATTGGTTTGTTCACTCGTGAACCCTAGAAGTTGTTGGCAGTTGCTGCAATAAGACTTACGGGCTTTGAGTTTAGTTATTTCCTCTTGTTGAGATTTGATTACTTTCTCTTTTTGTTGGAGGGCGACATTTATCTGTTTCTGTTCTCTGGTTAAGCGGGATTCTAGTAAGACTAGGGAGCGTAGGACTATAGCGAGTTGGTCTTGTCTTAATCGCCTTTCTTGCACCGCCTGCTTGTCGCGTGCGGCAAGGGCCTGCCCGGCTTCGACTAGTTGATGCCTCTGTTTGAGCACCGACTCCGACTGCTGCTGTAGCGCGTTCCTCACGGCATCCAACTCCCGCCTCAGCTCCATAGCTTCCGAGCTGCTATCCATCTGGAAATAAAGAAAACAAACACAATTAATCAAACGCTCTTGTTGTTTTCGTAACGACGTTAATTTATCTTTAAAAGGGTAATGAGATGAATGTTAATGTAAATCGACATTTTAGTTTCAAAGACATTTCATCAGCCGACTTACGAGATCTTTTCGATAAGAGACAAATGTCAAGTACGATTGATGCACGACTCTCATTCAATTAAATGAAATTAATGTCGCAAATGACGGTGCGTCTTTGATCGATGAATAAACATCTATATTGATAATATCACTGGCAGCGAAGTCAGTGTTTTGTTCGGTCAAAGTCCATATTGCAATACAACAAACGGGGTCAGTGGTCAGTATGTGTATCGGTTTTATAAAAATTATCGAATGCGGAATTGTGGATAAGTCTACGATTAATTATAAATGTTTCATCAATAATAAACCTTTGTACCGTAACAGAGCGATAAATATTTACGTCTATTAAAGCACAGTCAGCGCTATTTACATTACACATCATATTCACATTTATAGTCAAAATAGTCGGAATAATGCTAACATGTCGTAGTTAACGATTACTTTTATAAAATTGGAGCGTTGACATCGAATTAACATAGATATGCAAGGCTTAATTGAAACGAGTCACTCATAAAGTTAAATATTCCACAGTTTCAAGTTTATCGTCATGCTGTTCATTGATGACTCTGTGGGAACTGTAATTAGAGCGATAGTAGTTGAATGCGTGTTGAATGAAATTGTATCCTGTTTTTTGTAACAATGGAAACAAGTTTACTCTGTTTGAAACAAAAAATACGATAATTTCGCTTATGCATTTTGCGTAAGCAATCTAGTAACATAACAGCGTCTCTGGAAATGTGTTTTATACCTTAGAATAATCTTATCTTATCTGTTAAAGCATGACAATAGCCAATAAATTCAGCGTGTGTAAACATGATGTATGTAGATGACATGTTTGACGTGACTACAAAAGCCACTTTGGTAGAGACGAACACAAATTGTCACGGGACGGAATCCCCTTATCGGTAAATCCGCAGCGGTTTCTCGACCAAAACTGCTACCGTTATACAGCTTATACCTACAATAGTGTGTATTGTAGGTACAATAAATAAAGCAAGTGAAGTACACACGCGTTATAAGTATGTATGTGTTTACACACGTGCCGGCCGATAATAGTTCACTGTAATGTTAGTGATAAAATTCTGTAGGTGCAATGCGTGAACTAATTCTATTGATTTTTGTCTCTTTGTAGATTGACTGTTTTACTATCGAGAGAGCCCAGAGAGTAAGAAGATGTTTGGGGATATTTTCGATAGAGTCCAGAAGAAGTGCTTGAATCAAGAAGTCATCAGCAGCATTATTTTCTCCCAGGTTGATTAAATTTTCCAGTCTTTTCACTGCCATTTAATTATGCAGTGTATCCTTCGTAGCCCGAAGTCGTGTCGCATCGCGTCTGATAATTAATTTCGTAACATTTGCCTTGAATGGCGACCTGATCGGAAGTCACGGTCATTGACTCACGATATCATGTACCGACCACGACAGGGAAGTGTTGTCGTGACAACTAAAACAATATCTACTATAGTAAACATAGATAACCGTTCTTAATTTATTGTAGTTTTAATTAATATAGAGCGGAGTTATTTGAATATGATCTTAATATAGACTGATCGATTTGACTGCGGCGTCTGATAGTTGTCAAATATTTGGTATTTTGATCTAAAACATGCCTTTTGGTTATTACTTCCCGATCAGATAAAGTTGAAAGATTGTTCACCGGTTGTACCTAATATAATTATTATACATACCTAGTACATTTTCGCCAGTAGTGAGAGTAATCAAACATAAGATGGCTAAGATTGATCTTCTCGAATGATTTACACAAACGATCATGCTTGACCAATGTTGACTCACTCGCAATGACATTGTAAACATTAAAAAGAAAGTATTTCTCATCAGAGGAAGCAAATACATAGACTTGCAAACATAAACATGGGCTTTCTCAGCAATGCTCAGCAATTATACAAACATGCGCCCACGCACAACGTGAAACTTGGAAAATCGAAAGTGGTCCTCCATTTAGAGTCCATTGTATTCACTATGATTTATTTTGAAGAAATTGGGGTTTATGATGACATTTTAGATGATCTACATCGTGAAGGCGAATGGTCGGATGAATTGAGAAAAGTTTTAGAAGAAGGAAGTAAGTAGTGGTGCCGATTCTGTTGTAAATCGCACGAAACAAATTTTAGTCACATCACATCTCTTTCTTACGAACATGATTGAAAAAGGATAGAACATATTTTAAGCTGTCAAATTAATCTTTGCCGTCTTCATTTGCGGGTATTTAGACGTAACCGCGATAGATGGCGACTACATTTATATTGAAAACAAGCATTGGACGAATTGGACAGGACTAAATTACTTACATCATTTTCTTATGTTCTTTGTTAGAAGAGACATAGTGAGACTAAAATTAGTTTAGTTGTGAACAACAGAATCAGCACAATTAGCTAAGATTTTAATCAGATAAGAAAACAAAGTAATAAAACTATGGGATTAACCATTTGAGGACGAAATACTTAGATTGGATCGAACTTTGGTTAGTTGGCCCAAGATTGACTCACGGATGGTTCGAATGCAAACACAATAATTCTTAAAGCTTCAAATTTTGAAAAGGAAATACCACGAGATATAGGTAACGTACCTGAACATGTTGTCCGTCCTTTTTTAGTAACAAAACCGAGACACAATAATGAATATTTTTTCACTGTTGACACCTTATAAGAAAGACCTCCTCAGACATGTCATAAACCTAACGGGACTCAAGGGCCGTTTGCTTCTCTTCAAACACCGACTTAGTTTTACAGCTAACATAATACATCAGCAATTCTATCATACAGGCTTAAGAACGAATTTGGCTTGATATTTGAATTTGTAGCATGCATATTGGTTAGTTATGATTTTAGTGCAGTGGATTCTCGCCGTTATGTCGTTATCGTAAGTGTTATATTTATTAATATGGACGTGTAAGGCTACTTCTCACGGCAAGGTGAGAGAAAAGACCACAGTTATGTTGGACTTTTCGCCTGTGGCTTTGCTTGTAGCATCAGGTATACTCAAAGATATTCATAATTCATTTGTATTAAATCAGATACTGCATTCGTCATTCATATGGTCTATATTATAAGGTGTATTCTGCAACTTCTTCTCGGTGTCATATGGATACTAAAAGTCTGCAGGTTAAGTTCAGAGGTCAAATCTCAATCTGAAGATTATCCTTACATGGAAAATTAGTTCTGGCTTAAGTATAAAAACGTGACTCCAACTTTCTTTATATTATACAATAAAGAGGGCCTGTGAAACATGGTCGGCAATTTCGGTTTATATTGCCAAATAACAGGGCAATCTACTTGGAGATTGGCTCTGGAGAATAAGTCGCACCTGATGTGAATTTTACAAGATTCCATAAACCTTTGCAAAAAGATAAAAAAGACAGAGAACACCTTTCCAAATAATAAAATGGAATGTTAGATAACGTAAAAACTTGCTAGGTTAAATAAACAATAAAAAATCGAAAGCAAAACAAAATTAAATTAAAAACACGAAAAATCGCTGTTTCCTCACAAATAAAATGAGGTGTAGAAATGTTCACGAACGTTTTATTTTATCGCTTGCAAGATTATGCAAATGGACAGATTGGTATTTTAGAAATCAATAAGGTTTGTTGTAAATAGCTAAATCGTATAGCACTTAGTTTTTCCAATTATTGTGCTATTCTCTAAGATACTTTAAAAAACAATTAACGTTTTAATACTTAATTAACTGCTTTTATAACACTTAAAGCTACTCTCTGTTCCCAACAATCTTCGACTGCATTATAATGATTAACTTATTCATCAGTAAGGTTTCTATTTCATTTATCCATGGAATTGTTAATGACCTCTACAATTTGATTGCTCTTTCCGCTTTCTTCAATCATTTGACCCACTAGCGTCCCTTCAATTGAGACTATCGTTTTAGTTACACGCATCTCGTTTGCAGTCAATTAAGCTCATTGCCTTTATTCGTGACAGTATCTATGCAGCATTAAAAATATCTGTAGATTTATAAAATACTAGCTGCCCGGCGCGACTTCGTTCGCGTGGTGCTATCCTACCCTGTGGTGCTACCCTAACCTACCCTACCTTTAGATGGCGCTGCAGTCGATAATATAACCTAGATACCAACTGCAGCGCCATCTGCCGATTTGTTTTATGAATCTAAACCATCCAGGGCGTCACCCAAACGCATACAAAAAAAAAACATTCAAATCGGTCCAGCCTTTTAGGAGGAGTTCAGTGACAGTTTTTTTTTTAATATTAAATGGGCTTGCGTTTGACCTTCGACTGACTCCATGAGGAGTTATGACGACGCCGAGGATGTAGCACGCTTACCCAGAAAAAGCCTATTCACTCTGGCCTTGAATACATCTAGGTTATAGGTGTCGGAAAACACAGACCCCGGAAGAGAGTTCCACTCCTTTGTTATTCGTACGTGCAGAAGAATTGTATATATAAAGATACAACAACATGAAAATCATTTAAAGGGAAATAAGGAGGGAAAAGCTGTGCATTATGAAAATACACAGACGCCTTCTGGAACTAAAGGAAGAAATAAAGAAAAACATTTATTTTGACATACACACAATATTACAGAATTATACATACGCAAAAAAAAAGAACAGATAAATAAAAAATTAACACATTCAGTAATATCATGTGATGTCGAAAAAGGATTACAACATTTACAACTCAGTTTTACTCCACGGTATATATGGTACCATAGAGTAAATAAATTCTGTATTGTCTATGATGGTACATACTAAGTCCCATACACAAAGACGATAGTAGTAGCTCAGAGTATATAAATACTACGTACAAGTAGTAGTTTACTAAGTAGTCGGTAAAAACCTTTACCATACCATTACCACGCATACATTCAAATCAGTACAAAGAGGCATGTAGTTAGACTCCATGTATTTTTTTGGAGTAATGCCCGCATAATCCCTTCCGTAGACAGTCCTGACTGACTGATTGACTGATATAAACCTAAACCACTGGTCCTAGAGACATGAAATTTAGAGGGTATATTCTTTGTGAAGAGTAGGTATCCACTAAGAAAGGGTTTTTCGAAATTCCACCCCTAAGGGGGTAAAATAGGGGATGAATGTTTGTATGAAAGTCCGTCAGTTTCGAAGTTAGGATCTTCGAATTTTGTGTTTAGGCTAAAGATTGAAAATTAATGTATACGTGTCTCAGCGTTTTTAATAATTCCACCCTCGAAGCGGGATGAAGTTGTTTTGTTTTATTGTTGTAGAAAAATATTTCATTTGATTCCTGTAGGCCACGTGGGCGAAGCCGCGAGCAGAAGCTAGTTAAACCATAATAAGCCTGAGGCATACAAGAGGGAATGTAAGTCTCCACGATACTTCCTGCTAATTGATTGGCTCTATCTAACCCAAGTAACGGCTATCTTAAGGCTATCTTACTTAAGTAGCATTTACTTATGTCGTGCGGAAGCGACTACATTATAGAACTGGTCCAGGTTCAAGATCAACAAACCTTTGAGGCTAATTAAGGGGGATTTAGAGACATGAGTGATGAGAAAGTCTTATTACAGAAGATAGAAGTCTTTGATATGATAATTACTCATCCATCTTGGAAGTGAATGATTTTAATATCGATTAATGATATCGACTTTATATGATCGATTTAAATGACAAGTTCCCGAATACCCACTGCGTCAGAATTAGAATGGTGACATGGATTTTTTTTCTAACCCCAAAAACGAAAGTTTGATTTTCGTCCCCTACCGAACTAAATATTATAATATAAGGGATACCTGTGTATATCAAATAACGCTATTGTTAATCTCCAGTTATTTATGAAAAGAACACTTAAAAAGGCACTTTTAACATATCAAATGTGAAGATTGAAAGTTAACATTTGATTCTACTAATATTATATTACTACACTTTTTTTTACCTATGATGTCTAATGATCCTTCTTGTTGGACGATTGAGAACATGACAGAACTATTAAGGATATAAAAAATAATTAACTTTGTGAAACAAAATTCGAAAAACTATTTGTAACAAAAGTTAGTTAATTCATAGCGGAGGTTCTATAAATACAGTATCGTTTTACACTTTTAAATAATGTTTCAAACAAGTAATTATTGTCGATTGTTCTTCAAACTGGTTCGCCTTGAAGAGTGGTTAAATCGCTGCCCTTACTTTTAATGGCTTCTTGAACATATTGTTCATTGTTTTAAACATTAATTGCTTGAAAACCTTTACGAAATAAAATTGACACGTGACCATAAAATACGGTAGTTTCTACAATTGGACTGACGGAAAACCTTGTCTTTGATTTCTCAGGACTAAATCTTCAAAGTCTACTACAGTAGTACCCAACTAATATGGCTTACCGATGTACCTGCGCAGAAGATACATTTTCAAAGCGCGGGAAACGCTATTGGTCGGCAGCTGCTGCCATGTTAGCGCGCGCCGTGCGGAGGGGCGTCACTTGCGAGTGAGACGGAACTAACAGCTGCAGTGTATTATGATCCTTTAGTGATCGAAGGTTGATTGTAAGTTTTAAGCATTCTTTCGTTAATCTTCGGGGCCATACTTTCTTTTCTGTGCGAACGGAAATTCACGACGCGCCATATCAGTTGGGTACTATTGTATTAGAAATCAACTCAGATCTAACTGCCCATTATTACCATATGAATGACTAGTTTTTAAAGACTGTCCAATCCAATGACCCATTCTTCAAGTTACTGACAAATGGCGCTACAAAAGCTTTGATCTGTTAGGTAATAATAGCCGACATTTTGACAACTATTAATTGCCAAATGTTTTAACCTACTCTGAATATGTAAGCAATGTATAACACGTAATATAATCATTTAAAATTGTTACAATTTGTAATACTCGCGAGTGCCAGATTGGCGAGGTGGTAACTAACCTAACTTGAAAATAACTTGTTTGCAATTGAAATGTCGTTATGTGTAAAGTTCCAAGTATTATTTGATTTATTTAGTCATGAGTCGTTTTACTAGAAATTCATGTATCAAAAAACGACAAGCACGGTGCAAAGAGAGATACCTATCAAATATGACTTCTTAACTTGTCCTTACAGTAGTACCCAACTGATATGGCTTGCCGATGTACCTGCGCAGAAGATACTTTTTGTACATTTTCATAGCGAGGGAAACCGCTATTGGTCGGCAGCTGCCGCCATGTTAGCGCGCGCCGTACGGAGGGGCGTGGCTTGCGAGTGGGACGGAACTAACAGCTGCAGTGTATTATGAACCTTATAGTAGTGATCAAAGGTTGATTGTAAGTTTTAAGCAGTCTTTCGTTAATCTTCGGGGCCATACTTTCTTTTCTGTGCGAACGAAGATTCACGACGCGTCATATCAGTTGGGTGATACTGTACTTTAGTTGTAAAATTCAGAAAGATGATAAGGTCATGCCGGTAGTTAATTTAAGAAATTTGACCGAGTCAGGCAAAGTTAATAATTTCCTCATCACACTACAACAGGAATTTATCTTTACATCTGAACTGCAATAGTGAAAGCATCAGATATTTCATGGTCATCGATTACTCATCAATTGAGATTTAGCATCAAAAAACTGTTTAGTCAAATTGACCTTGTAGGGCGACCAGTAGATTTTTCATACATGTGTTGCCTTGTTGAGTCACCAGTAAAGAAGTGGTCACGGTCAACGTGTCGATGCCTGATCAGTTTGTTTGTATGAAACAATTGGTGCACTTGATTTTTGACCAAGGTAAAGATTGGCGTCGCGGAAGGAAAACTGATGAATTACAAACATGAGACCTTGCCGGTGAAATATGATGACTAGTACTTCCAGGTTATTGAAGGGGCTTTTTTAACAATCAATTTGACTAAATAGGTAGAAAAAGAAGTTTGATCGGACTCAGAGACAGAATCTTTAAATATTTCCCGATAGGCGATAAACTAAGAGTGAGCGAGGTAGCGCGAGGTAGCGAAGCGCTATCGGCAAAGTTAAGCTACCACCGTCGGTACCTGGATGGGTGACCGCCTAGTGGTATTTCAAATCGGCCGTTCCCGTGCTTCGGAAGGCACGTCAAGCCGTTGGTCCCGATTATCACTTAATTGTGATAGTCTTAAATTTAAGCTAGTTGGATGCCTCCTAGGCGGCTTGAAAAATTCCAACAGTAGGTTGACCACTAGCCTACCTCCACCGATCCGCAGTGGGCACGAGTGGTGGAGTATTGCCCATTCCCTTTCACCCTCATTTGTGAAAGGAGGCCTGTGCTCAGCAGTGGGACATTATAGGCTGATGATGATGAGCGAGGTAGGTGGTTAAATTATTTCTAACAAGTTTCCACCCGTATGTGACTATATTGTCTATGCCGTAGAATATCTTCGTGGGGAATTAGGATTTTATTTAGAAAAAATAGGAAAATGCAATTATAACGACAATAATAATATATTCAAGTCAATATTAAGTCAAAATAAGAAAGCTCCACTCGACCTTGTAGCTTTCGCAACTCCCACAAGTGGACCGGTTCAAATAAGGAACTCAAACGGGCGCGTGCGCAAGCTATTGGCAAGACATTCCATGTATTTACGTAAACCAATCAAGTTCGAAAGATCAAGTGACGATTATAAAAGCAAATTTCATTCACTCCAGACATGCCCGGCTAGCTCAGTCGGTAGAGCATGAGACTCTTAATCTCAGGGTCGTGGGTTCGAGCCCCACGTTGGGCGCTAACTTTTTGTCTTTTTCTTTTTTTTTTTTATATTTGTCTATAAATCAAATGGTAAGTTGATACTCGTACGTTTTACACGTGATTCGATACGAAACCACATCCATCGCAGTAACCGCATGTAATACAAAGCCACATATCGCAAATCGATTGTTATGTGAAAAAAAACTACGCATTTAATCTTATTTGAAGGTTACCCGATAAGATAAAGAAAACAAGGCTATAATGTTAACTGGTATAAAAAGAGGTTTAACTTTTTATTTTAACTGAACCTAAATAAAACCCCAATCGAAAATCGATTAACTTTCACAGTGGAATATTATCGAAAAAAAAAACTGTAGCAATATTTTAACTATGTATGACTCACACACACATCACGAGTTAACATCGAAAGTGTGTGATTATCGATTAATGATATCGACCTGATTTCGTTATTTATTTATATGAACGAGTTAAGTGACAAATTATCAAAGTACCGAGACAGAAATCGAATGACTGTGGACCAATTTTTTATGACTCTAATAACTAGTTTCTTTTTCGTATCCTAACTAAAAGGGGATATCTGTGTATCAAATAATAGATTTTAATATCAATAAACCCTAAAAATGTGAGTAATGGTACCACAAGCGGACCACGCATTCAGGTAGCGTACATAGGCGGACATGAGAGCCTCGAATCAGCGGTCGGCTCGCCCTCGACTGCGCTCCACAAATTGACAGTTTATTGACGAACAACGATCGACAACAATGATTCGGTGATTCAATGATCGTGGACAGTGATTGTTGTAGATTCGGTGTAAGTCCACACTTGACGCTGCGACCGCAAACGACGTACGAAGAGCGGCTCGGCTCGTGGTACCTTATACCTTTAGGTACTACTACTATTACTATTACTGCCTGTAATTTTTTTATCACATCGACAGGTTGACGTGTCAGCAGACGGTCCACTCACTGCCCCCGTTTGCAACAGTTTGCAACATCAGAGTGGCTTTGCCGCCGGTGTGAAGTGCTCTTTTTATGCCCTTTCTGATGAATCCTATCATAGCGCTACGGGAAAATCGAAATAAGGAGCTCATTTTCACATCCCAATGGTCCACAGAAACAACATCAGAACTTAGTTATTTTAGATTCGAGCAGCTCGCCAAAATTCCGGCCAGCTTTGGCCTTTATTACATTAGTGAAGATTCGGATTTCGAAATTAACTATTTATACACACATAAGGGACAACTTCATAATCTACCAATATGAGCATTATAATCGGAAGAGAGTTATGTTATAGAGAGATTGGCATTTGGCTACGAATACCATAACACAGCGGGGTACAATATGGACACCACGATCCGCAACCAATGTTGCTAATGTTACGTTCAATATACCTTCATAATATTATGATATGGTGTTACCTACTTTTAATAATCTTCTGCTGAATTAACTTAAAGTTTGGAAGGTATTTTATGAAGTGACTAAATAGCTAGTCTAGTAAAATTATTATAAAAAAACCTTTTTAAAAACAAGATTTTTCGATAAACATGCAATATCATCCAAATTAAACGTGCATATTGTATAAAAACAAAAAAAAAACTGTTTTACAAAAAACTTAAACCGACTTCACTTAAATACACTAAAATCTAATCAAATCCTGATCTGATGACAATGGAATCAAACGGGAAGTCTACTCTTCCAATCAAAAAAAGAATTTTCCAACTCGGTTAACAAATGACGGAGTTATGAGGTAACACACATTTAAAAAAAACAACCGTATTGGCTCAGAGTATATAAATACTACGTACAAGTATTGGGAACCTTCTCCTTCTTTTGAAGTTGGTTGAAAAAGCTCATATTGCGGTGTCGTAGGATAGCAGACTAGACCACAACCTAATGCAGTCTCAAGTGCGTTGCATTGCTTAGCGTTTTTTTTCATTCAAAAAGAGAAGTTTTAACGATAAGTAGGTTGTGCAACTTTATTTAAAGGTAAGAATTAAAGTCAGCATGTCTGGCAACACCGATAAGCCTTATAAACGGTATCGTGCTGCGCGATTTTTATTGTGCAAATGAAATTAAACCATTTTACATAATGTCGTAATTCCCCCTTTATGCCTTTTGTTATTTATTGCTAAGGCTATATTGTTGTTATAAGCTGTGGTGTTATTACTCTCTTTATATAACTATGTTGTAACAGATTATATATAATACTTGAGGATTAAAACCTCCTATCTGATGTTATTAATACCGTGTTTACAATGAACGGATCTTAAGTGTGTTTAAGATTTGTCACTGACTCACATATTATCATCTCTATGTATAAAAATTAATCCCTATTTCCCTTGGTCACGCCATAACTCGAGAACGACTTTTAACGATTTCATCCATCTATATAGGGTGACTGGTAATTAGTAAATGATACTAAGACACATGATTGTACTCATGATAACAATCAACTTTCCCAAAGAAACAAATAGGGATAAATAACTAAATTAAATAAAAGCTGATGGTGTATTCTTATTCTTGTAAGTACTAAATACTATGGGCTCATGTGCTAAGTAAATAAAAAAAAAATTTTTCTTTGGGAAAGTTATTTGTTATCATGAGTACAATGATGTGTCTAAGTATCGTTTACTAATTACCAGTCACCCTATATAGATGGATGAGATCGGTAAAGTCGTTCTCAAGTTATGGCGTGACCAAGGGAAATAGGGATTATTTTTTACTACTATTTTTACGTTTACTAATTACCAGTCACCCTATATTATGTTAGACGTTGGTGCCGTTGTAAATTGCACTTAACTAATTTTAGTCACATCTCATCTCTTTCTTACGAACATGATTGAAAAAGGATAGACCATATTTTAAGTTGTCAAATTAATCTTTGCCGTCTTCATTTGCGGATATTTAGACGTTACCGCAATAAATGGCGACTAAATTTATATTGAAAACAAGCATTGGACTAATTTGACAGGACTCAATTTCTTACATCCTGTTCACTGTTAGAAAGAGACATAGCGAGATTAAAATTAGTTTAGTTGTAAACAATAGAATCAGGGCTAGTCACGCCGTTTACCTACGCAAGTTCTCAATAGCGCTGGCTGTATAGTTTTATTTTTTTATTGGAACGATTTCAACATTTAAATTTTTTCTTTATGATGTTCTTTTGTTTTTTCTCTTATCTCTATCGCTTGTGCTTGAGCCTGACCCGCTATAAAATCATCCCGCTTCTTTTAATATTATTTTCTTTAAATTCATGACAAATACATCGCCAAACACCACCTACACACAGATAAACATACAGTAACATAATTTCACATCATTACACTACATATTACCAACGGTGTAAGTGCAGTGCAAACATCTCCGCATCACGGGTAAGTGGTAGAACTATAGTCCTCATTATTTCTCTTCGATTCCCGCGAGATCAGCGCAATCAACGGCCACAGGGTGATTCCTGTGCCCGGCGTGATTATTTTTATGGTGCCTCCTGTGAGGAGTCAAATTAGTTTGCCATTTCCTATTTCGCAACTCACAAGTTTGTTGTCTCCCGCAATCGTATTTTTTCTCACAGCATACTTGCTGCATTTGCGTAAATAAATCATAGTTTGACTAATTGTGTGTACTGTTTGTTCAATTAATTTAATTTCTTTATTTTGCAATAAATTATTTTCAAACAATTAATTATTACAGTGTACCAACTTTGAAGTAAACGCGAAAGATCGAAAATATGGCCTCTAAAAAATCTAAAGATTTAAAACTTAAGCTTGCACTTTGCGAAAGCTATTATACCAGAATGCAGCGAGTTTTCGATCTTTCCAAAAATCTTGATGACTGTGCCACTCGTGAAATGTTCCTCTCATCTTGTGAAACTATTGATGAAATGCGTAGCGAATACTTAAAAATAATAAACGATATTAATGCGATCAATATAGAATTAGATCCAGATTCGAATCCTGATTTCAGTACGTGGTCTAGTTTCGAGGACCTTTATTGTCACGTAAGGCGTATTAAAAATAATCTAATTCTAAAAAACGTGAATGATTCCAATTCAAATTCTAACTTACCTAAATCAATGCGACCTAAATTACCGCCGATTGAGATTCCTGAATTTCATGGCCTTCCGTCTCAATGGAGCTTATTCTATGAGACATTTAAAACAACTATACATCTTAATAAACAATTATCAAATGCAGAAAGATTATACTATTTAATGGGTAAACTCAAAGGCAAGGCTCAGTTGATTATTTCAGGAATCACTCCGTCATCTGAAAATTACGAGTCAATTTGGCAATCGTTAGTAAATAAATATCAAGACAAACGTTACCTCGCAACAACGTTTTTAGATACCATTTTTGATTTAAAATCGTTACCTAATCCCGCATCCGCTACGCAATTGGAAACATTCATTGACAAATACGCTGCATCGATCGCTGCTCTCAAAGAGTTAAATATATCTAATTTATGTGATTATATTTTTATTCACATTGGATTAAAACGCTTGGACCGTGAAACAGCTAAGTCGTTCGAAATGTCTGTGCGAGACATCGATATTCCTACTTACGATAGTTTTGTTGCTTTCGTTAAAAGTCAAGTAAAGATTATGGAACGTACTACTACAATTCCCGTAGAAAAACTTCCTAAGGAGTTGAATAAGTCTAACCCTCCAATTTCTATTCCAAAAATATCTCACTCATTTCTCACCACAAACTCAAAATTAGAATGTAACTTATGCAGAAAATCTCATGGAAATATGTATAATTGTTCTGATTTTATGAAGCTCTCTCCGGAACAGAAGTTTAAATTTATAAAAAAAAACCGTTTTTGTACAAATTGTTTGAGTTCTAAACATACTTGGAGTTCTTGTAAAAGTAAGAATGTTTGTCGCGAATGTGGGTACCGACATCACTCGTTAATTCATATGCAAAAGTATAGTCCTACTCACACTCAAGAAAAAGCTCCACCTTCTCAAGTTCCATCGAATGCACAATCCAATGAATCAGTCTCGCATGTGACCACATCGCATACGCATTTATCTACCACGTTTGTCCCACCCGCGAACGCGAGCCCGCCTGTAGACAACACCATGAGCTTGTTATCAGCTGATAGCGTTCACAAACAAAATTTAAATATCCCTAAACCTCAAAATACTAATACGCTATTAGGAACTGCACTTGTAAACGTATTGGATCGTCATAACAATTTAATTTCGTGCCGTTGCATTATCGACTCAGGTTCACAAAATAATTTTATTACTTCCGCATGCTGTCAAAAATTAGGTTTATCAATCGATCAGTCAACGAGTGGAACTATAGTGAAAGGGCTTGGCGATCATTCTAACACCGCTAAGGGTAAAGCTTATTTTACATTTTTCAGTAGAATGGATCTGTCCCAATCATACGCTATTGATAGCTTGGTTCTTAATCAAATTTCGGGTAATTTACCTAGTACACCGCTCGACATCCAATCACTCTCGTATTTAAAATACTTACCGCTCGCCGATGAAAATTTCTTCAACCCGTCCGAGGTTGAAATTCTTCTAGGTGCAAAATTATTTATCAATCTGTTGTTGCCGGGCAAGGTCACGGGACCTCCGCAACATCCTTCCGCTTTTCTTACCACCCTCGGCTATATAGTCATGGGCGAGTCACAGCTCGATAATGAAAACGATGCCGAAGTTTCGTATTCATATATTTCAACCGCGACTACTTCCGCGAAGACTCACGATGAACTCGGCAACTTTTCCGAATTTGACAAGGTCTATGAACTTCCGATTCCACCTGAGGAGCATAAGCAAGGTGAAGATTTTTTTATATTTCTACGATATACCGCGACGACTCGGGACGATTTTTAGTCGGATTACCTTGTTTAGAAACAACGCATTTTCCACTCGCTTCCAAACTCGCACAACGCAATTCGCACTTCCCAATAAGGCTGTCGCATTCGATGTGATGCAACGGTTAGAAAATATGTTAATATCCTGCGGTTTTGACTTAATTAAATGGTCAAGTATTTTTAATGAATTACTTCAACATATTCGCAAATCGCACCGCCTACGTGATTTAAGTAATGATGAAACCAAAAAGATTTTTGGTGAGCGTGTGACAACCCTAGTGTCTTCAAAGTCTAGAATATCGCCTAGTAACAAAATTATCACCATGCCTCTTTTCGAGATATCCGCTGTTTTGTTACTTGCTAAGTTATTACACACTATATCGAATACTTATCAAATTCGACGCATTATAAAACATATTTTAGCTTTTTCTGATTATTGGATAAATACGTTCCTAGATCGATTTCACGTGGCTATAACTTCATTTAAACAAAAACCAACATTCAAAATACCTGAAACCAAAACGGTTCTACTTACTACCACATACGAATTTAACGTTTTTGTGTCAACTCACTTCTCAGGATTCGAATTGGATCAGTCCTTGACGAAAACTAGTTTATATTTATATATTTCTAAACTTCATTACCGCGAATAATTTAGAGTTTGTAGAAACTAAACTCATATTTACGGTAAAATTTTATCATTTTCGCAATGAATTTAATATATTAAGTTCGAATCCGCTTTGTACCGACTTGAGTCAAGATTCAAGTGGACACTCTCACGAGTGGCAACTGTTTTTAATTTCACGCGGTACGTACATAAGGCCCGTAGCGCCCCATAGTGCGCCTGTTTTTTACTAAGTCAATACTGTAGGCATATAATTCAATATAGATATTTCTTTGATAAGTAAATAAAGTTGTATATGCACTATAACAATTAATCTTAATTTTTTTAAATATCTAGTTATTTGCTCATACATATTATACAAGTCACATTTATTTTAAACATTGATTGATTTCCGCAATATCACTTTTCTTTTGAAAGGGAACTTTCAAAGGCCGGGAGTATAGTCACGCCGTTTACCTACGCAAGTTCTCAATAGCGCTGGCTGTATAGTTTTATTTTTTTATTGGAACGATTTCAACATTTAAATTTTTTCTTTATGATGTTCTTTTGTTTTTTCTCTTATCTCTATCGCTTGTGCTTGAGCCTGACCCGCTATAAAATCATCCCGCTTCTTTTAATATTATTTTCTTTAAATTCATGACAAATACATCGCCAAACACCACCTACACACAGATAAACATACAGTAACATAATTTCACATCATTACACTACATATTACCAACGGTGTAAGTGCAGTGCAAACATCTCCGCATCACGGGTAAGTGGTAGAACTATAGTCCTCATTATTTCTCTTCGATTCCCGCGAGATCAGCGCAATCAACGGCCACAGGGTGATTCCTGTGCCCGGCGTGATTAAGGGCCATTATGTCAAAAGTTTTAAAGCACTAATTAAGAAAATGCACGAAATAACGTAGAGAGCAGCAGATATTTTTTTATTTCAGATCTTTGAATGGTAGGTGCGTTTCCTGTAACTTTCGGACCGGGTTATACCGGATGCTTTTAAAAAAGTTTATAAGTGAAGATTATTTGATATGCTAACAATTTTATCATATTTATTCCAGTATATATCGCAAACATAAGCACTCAGCTACATAATTTAGAAACTAGAGTAGATAAAATATCAATATTAATAGCCTAAAAGATTGTGTAATAATTAAATAACGCACCCATAAAACACGTAAATAAATTAGTTTTTGAATGAAATGTCTCAAAGCTTAATTATTTAAATCATTTTCTTCTAGCGTCTAGTTTCATTTCGTGATTAATTGATTCATTAAAAGCCGCCCAATTAAGTCTATATTAATAAGTTACCTAAGGTTACGTATAAATTTTATTAGACAACAATCTAGTTTATTAATAAACTGTATTAATTTGAAACTGGTAGCTTTTCACCATTTATTTTATAGTCTAATCTCAATGGAAATATTTACGAACGCAGTCATAAAAATATGAGTGTCCATAAATAAAAGATAACATAATTTTACAAAGCATGCACTCATGTTCAGGAAAATCATCATAAGGTCCAAAGGTTTTAGATCAATTCCTTTTTTCGACATGCATCAACTTTTCATCAAGTAATACAGTTTCATTTCAAACATCTTTATCTGAAGTTGGTACGCTAGAAAACCATTAAATAGTTACGTTATTCCATTTGGCGCCGTTGCATGGCGTCTGCTTTGGAATTTTAATTAAATCCAACCAACCCGTCGCTGCAGCGAGTCGGTGCAAAAAATAAAAGGTCATGAAGGCACGCGCGCCTAACCAACCGTCCAACGGAACCGTCTAACCATTAGAGGGTTACGTTTTTGCCTCAAATGAAAAAGTTGAAGGGAAACTCGCGTTGTCAGTAATCAAAGGGAATCGATTGTTGCCTGGTAACTCGGTTGCAACATAGACTGCATGCGAGAGTTCATTAGGGATGGTAACTCAAGCAATGTTATTGGTAACTGTCAAATTCTGAACTAGGGCAAACAACGGTGCTTATATCTTCAATTTAATAGTCGAGGAAGTGAATGTGTATCAAGATACCATTGTTTTTGGAACAGAACGTTTAGCCAAGAACTCTATGTGGTAGAGGCGAAGTAATTTCATCACAATTAAGTTACCCCATAGACCGCGATAACGTTTTGCGTAAATCTGAGATTTACGGTACAGAGCACGCAAACGCGTGGGGCGTAAGCAAAACAGCTGCGATAGTCCTACCCAGATAATAGTTACGGGAAATAATATACGGTGTATAACACAATTTAAAACACGCGACGTAATTGAAAATAAATATGCAAAACGCTCGTGGCAACCGTTATCCAATAAAAGAATTGCAATGGAATGGAGCGATAATTCAAATCGTTCAGTTATGAAACGTTTTCTGTTATATTAATTGCAAATATTTAACGTAATATGCAACTTAACTTAACGTAATTGCAGCAATCAGTGAAACACACGTTCTAGTGCCGACAAAACATGAGATTTATAGCATCCGAAGCTCTATTGATCCTTCATTCAACAAACTGTTGAACTACAAGGCTGTTAAGGCAAAAACCCTAACTAACAAACATTTGCATGAAACATACAGCGATACTGATGTAATTTAACAAATTAAGCCTTTAGAAGATGGTTAGTCGAATGGTTATTCTACATAAGTTACGCAATATCTAGAAAATAATATCTAAACATGTACATTATCTACCTAGTATCTACTGGAATGCGTAACGAGTGCATCCGGTTGTAATGACATAGCTACCAACTTTAATTGTACAGACAAATAGGACGTGAACATTGCAGAAAATTATGGAACTAGTTTAGATGGTTTTTTAATTACTTTTATCAAAACTGTGAAACAACTCAAATTTAGTGTCCGGTTTCAAGTAGAAAATGAAATATGACATAAAGTGTTACAACGATGATCAATTTTCAATTTCATCCATCAATGAATCAAATGACAACAAGCAAAAACTTGACCATAAAATGTCTCGAGATCTGTCAGGTAGAAACGCTTGTAAAATACTAGACTTGTCATTATAGAACATTAATAAAAACTCGTATTAGAAATTAAACGATCGGGTTTACTTTCGTATAGAAATGAATCGAATTACCTACATAATATATCAAGAGAAAAAATACTGACGTTCAAAGTATATTTCAATGTAAAGCTGAAGTTTTGTAGAATGTCGCTCAGAAAATATTAAATAAAAATAGAAAATAATTTAGTATGTGACTTTCTAAAGATAATACACGACTAATACTAAATAAGCTGCAATGTCAAAAATTAAGCGATTTAAACATGCACCAAACGGTATATCCTACAATCGATTCTCTAATAACAAACCGACCAAACACGGAACAACAGCCAGCTCCAAAGATAATGAACACCCGGTATAGTATTAAAACTAATAGGATAATGTCAAGTGAGGACAGGTTTTGAACAAAGCGACGGAGACAGGCGGTTCTAATAGATGAACTAACAAGAGCATTCGAGATAAACCGACAGGCTATCACTGTCAAACACTTCATTAATCATGCACAAGTTTCTCCAGCCTTCATGGTTTCAGTTTTCTAAGAGCAATTTATGAAGTAAAACGAGTACGCATATTTATACAGTCTGCCTCTTTAGTGTTGTGGTTTCCGTTTCAATTCAGGAAATTATTCTTTGATATCGCAATTTACATGAGTTTCTAAATGAATTTTATCTTCATTAGCTCGAATATTAACTACATTTCTTGCTAATATATCTTCTAAGTATTCGATTGCATGTCATGTATCGTTTTCTTTTTACGTTTCTTCGATATAGAAATCTATTGGTGTAATTTCATTAGTAAAGGCGTTGTATTATGTTGAACAACATCCTTTGTTTGAAGTTAAACAACTGCAATGAATTAATGACATACATTTACAACATAAGCCACTATGAAATGAGAATCTGTGGAGGGTATAGCGTCACTAAAGTTTTGTTGTTTTGTTTCTGTTAAAACTTTAGAATTTCTTGGAATAGAAGCTGAAAGAATTAGAAAGGTGTCAACGTCGTGTAAATGCTTATTGTCGATTTTATGGTCTCCGTTACAAATTAATTTTCTCTTGGTTTAAGCAATGAGGTTAACCCTTTCCTAACGGCTACTAGATACATTAATAAAATACGACTTTTAGCATTAAAATCTTTTAAAGAGATAAATATATTTTTTTCAGATTTTTATTAGCATTCTAGGTATTATTTTCAAAACCTGGACTTTTTAGTACCGTCAGAGACTTTGGGTCCAAAAAAGTCTAGCTAATGATATAAACATACGAACTTTAGAAAAAAATACTAATCACATTTTACTAAACTTCGACACCATGATATTCTAAAAACAGTTTTTTTTTTTTCATTTAGACACAGGAAATCTTTGTTTGAGGCTTCGACTGGATGTTTTTCATGCTACAAACGTCACATTGCATCTTCAGTCTTTCTGTCGTCTTTTAGAGTAGACAACCCTGATTTACGTCGCTTTGATAGATTGGGGCTTGGAGTATTTTCTCTTGACAATCTATTTTTCTTAGAAATAGGTGGGTCTCTTTTCGACATAAAGCCTTGTGCCACTTATCTTCTGAACTCTTTTACTGGCATTTGCTCCTGTAGTAGTCCTTGCACAATGTAAGCATTTACAAATGCCATATCCAGCATGCTCCAGAATAATCTATGCCACCACTTTGGGACTCTGTCAAGACAGTACAACCCTCTCATATGATTTGCGGTATCTACCTCTCCCATGAATTAGTTGTAATCCTTCAAAACATTGGGACAGGTAACTGCAGATCTCGTGCCATCTCTTTGTTTTCGCGAAACATTAGTTTCCTCGTTTCCGTAGAAAATGGAGACAAAATGCGTAACTTTGTTATCTTTCCACTTCCCAACTCTAAAGTCAAGATTAGAAACCCTGTAGTCAAAGTCTCCTCTTTTCAATTTGCTATCAGACTTGTTAGGCAGTCCCTTTCTGTTCTGACAGTTCCACAGCCAAAGAACTACTCCAGTTTCAGTAGAATATGCTGGTAAGTAGTTAGCTTATCACTTTTTTTCCACCTTCGGTCTACTTCACATCTTTTCCATGAAGATGGTCTGGATGGTTTGGTGTGGTTTGGTGGTGCAACATTTACATCAGGGCTTGATGAAGAAGTAGTGAGTGGTACCTGCTGAGGATTGTCCTTCTTCTTCCAAATGCGCATGCAGATTGATTTGGAGCTCTCTTTCTAGAGCTTCCTATAAAGTTTTATCAGATCATTCTCCAAAATCCCTCCTACCTTCACAGAAAGGAAAGATTTTGGAGAATGATCTCACCATCGGAAAATTCTACATCAGATCCTGCGTCGTAATCTGGAAGGTCTTCTAGGAGACACGCTTCGATCAGCGTGATGATTTTCAAGATCTTCACTGTAAATTACCTAAAACAATACCTATAATAACTTTGTAAATACTAGTATGTAACAGTCATTACTGAAAATGAAATTATACCCAATGTCCCTGATGGTACTTTGCAGTCCCCATCAGAATTACGTAATTTTAGTATAGAAAACCCTTGAAATATATACATAATTTATAAAAATAATATTATTTATAAATCAAACTAACTAATTTACAAAGAAAAACAAAACTTACCTTGTAAATTCTATTTTTAATATTTTTCTAAAATTATCACACTTCACTTGCTCCGCCGTTTCTTCAAGCCTCAACTTGCAAGATTCACAGATTGGTTATTTTCTGTCGTCTATCAAATAACGCGTTTTAATTGGCTTACGAAATGGTACTCCTAAGGATCGACAGTATCATTTGTACGTTGCGCGTTCGGGTATTTTAAATATGTGGAAGGAAAGTAGGCAGTACGAATTAGTACCGTCAGATAGGAAAGGGTTAATAAGTTTCCGTTTGTATTAAACACGACCTATTCTTTTTTAATGAAAATTCAATTTGAGCTTGAGTTAAATTGTGAAAATACTACCTATATCTTTATCTATATTATCTTTGCTTGCTTTGTTTCGAATACTGCAGTTTCCTACCGTAGTTTAACGTAGTTTTAGAGTTTCAGATTGATTCTTTGCGTGCTACTCAAAACTACACTTTGTTCTCGATGACATAAAATCTAGTAAAGAACCAAGTAATTAAAACTAACATACTTATTTCTCCTACATTGCTATTTTAATTCATTCACTTATTCCAATTACATTCTTCAGGTCTTTTATTTCTTATTTAAGATGTGGGTATGTGTTACAAGTTTAGTAAGTATATGCAATGCCCATACATTATGTACAGACATGTCTAAACCGTTGAAATTGTCTAGGAACGCTAGCACGATGCAAGCTAAGGTACTAAATAATACATTTTATGCTGAGAAAATTTCATGACGTCAACCATTTTACATTTTAATTTGTTTGATTTCTTTGCATGGCTTGAAATGCCTTCAGAATTAGCGGGATTTATAGGCTTAGTTCTTTTCTGTAGCGATAATGTATCAAATGTCGTAGGTGTACTGATTTCTTTTTAAATCTTAAATAATGAGGATTGATCTAATTTTATATGAACCTCGATAGTTTCACGATTGATATTTATCAAAAAAATTGCTGTCGCTACTAACAAAGTGTATAATGACAAAGACAAAACATGTGATGTTAAATTAACGTGGATACTTCATGAAACTAACTAAATTATGTAGTAAAATTACTGATACAGCAACCCACTGCTAAAATTACTTAAAAAAGCAGCTGGCACTGCCACCATACATATACATAATTCTAACAAGCCATCGCTGTTTTCTCGTGCGGAAAATGAGATGGACGGTGCATTGCCAACGTCCTACGATGCAATCTGTTTTATAAGGCCACACGCGGCATATTGAACATACATACGAATTTGCGTGAAATTGCGGTGAAATAAGAAACTTAGATCTCACTGCGGACCCGTGGTTTCTTCATAGCTATTGTTATTGTAATACATGTTGGGAAATGGTTTTAAGTAAGCGAACGGTTAGATGGTAACATAGTTTACGATAATGCTGATTTTGTTGTTTACAAACTAAACTTTTTTAGTATTACTATATCTCTTTCTAATAAAGAAAATAAGAAAAGGATAAAAGCAATATAGCCCTGTTGAAGTAGTCTCATTGTTAGTTTTCATCGTGAGTTTAGTCACCATCAAATTGGTCTTTAAAAATTTCCAATGTTTGTAATAAAAATATTTATGTCAAAATATATTAGGTAATTGTTTTGTACACTAATGATTGTTCTTGTAGGTTTGAGCAAATGTTTGGTTTACGCTATTGAAATATCCAATCTCCCAAGTCTGCTATTACAATTGTGTTCCAATGAACGAGTGGTTTCAAAATTAAAACATTTTGCAGTTTTGGTAGTCTACTAACACAATAGCGTCATTATGGCGCTATAAGCTTTCCGATGATTTTACACTGAAACTACAATCATGTCATGCCACAATGATCTTTTAGTTGTCAGTTTTTACAGTTTTTTTACTAAAATTCTTTTCATTCATTATGAGAACCATTATGAATTAGTAGACTGCGCACATCGGCTCAGTCAGTCAGTATAACATTTTAGCAGACTTTGCCCCTGTTATAACGCTAATGATAATCAAGATGACGTCATATTTATCCATAATAATCAAACTAGTTATCAGATCCCTTATCTCTAACTAAACCATAGCACACGCAAAGCAAATCTAATTTTTCAACGCACCAATAATTCGTTACCTCAACCGTTTCCTTACATCTGCGTTGTACAGGAAATGCCCGCATTTGCAAATGCATGTCTTACAATAGGGGTACCCGTTTGTTTTACTAGACAAAACATATAATAGATAGACACAGAGGGTCCATATCCTAAGCTTAAATTAGAAGACGCACACAGAGATGACTTTAAGGCTTGTATAGAACGAGATCGAAACTCAGATCAAGAAAGGATCGTGTTAATCGAAAATAAGCCTATTATCATTGATGCAGATTACTAATTCTAATGTTTAAATCTCGACTAAAAACTGACTTGAGCGTTCTAGAATATGTACGTACACACGGCAACACATCAAGCTATACAATTCCAGTATAAGCTGATCTCGCATTTTATACGATTTCCGTACATTGAGAGGTCAGCCTATACTGGAAAAGTATAGATTGATGTGTAGCCGTGTGTACCTAAATCTGTCCTAGCATCAAACGGTGTGTTCTGGCGTTTACACTTGAGAGTCTCTTTTATGCTTTGTTTGTGTGCTTACCTTCAGTCACATAAACACTTAACATGGTGAGAAAATAAAAATGTACAAGCAGAGACTTTAGTCGCTTGCTTTAAAGTACTAACATTCAAAACTCTTTTCTGGTCAAGTCATAAGTGTTGATGAAATTCTAGAAAGTTAGATGTTTTATGTTTTCTTTTGAGCGGGTGAAGCAAGCAAGCCCCACTTTTCGTTAAACTTCCTTATGTGTTATTACTACCAAATTGTAATACTAGTCAACATCACTTCAGTCGAAAGTTTATCAGTAAATACGCTTTGACGCGTTTTTGAGCATTTGTAAGGGGCGAACCTTCTATATCTATCTATTTGGTACTAATGCAACGCCACATGAGTTCACTCACACAAGTTCACACAACTGGTACTGTATGGAAAGGTGAAGTGGGTACACGTGTTGTGGTAATCTATGGTTTCTGCAAACATACAGATAAGCTTTGAGATCCATGTGTGCTTGTTGAAAGTTTAAGAATACTTAAAAAGTTAGAATAGCCACTTGAATTAAAACCAGATGATATGACTTCGGTTACCGATGGAGACAAGTAGAAGAAGGAGACGCTAAAGAGAGCGAGATAATATATACTTTATGGAAAAAGAAATAAGTATTAGTTAATAAAAAAGTCAATAAAAGTAGTTTGCCGTTGTTTATTAATAAATCGTTTAGTTACCTGTTCATAGAAAAATGACTGATGCATTATATGCATGTAATATGGTTTATCTCGTCACGCAATGTCAGTGTAACAAATTGATGCGAAAATCTTACATTACCTTATTTGTCTGGCCGTGTGATTACGTGCTTTCATTACTTAATTCCGGATTTAAGTGAATAATCCACACGAAAACATTGCAAAATGTGTTTATCTTTAATCTTTATAACACGACATTATTTAAGCAGAGAAAGTACCTATAAACTCTGATGTAGAAACGCTTGCCATACACAGCTCCCAGATAAACATATGTCATAAACAATGTGCGATGAACAACAAAACATACAAGATGAACAATAATGAGCTCTCGTGAGGTTAAAGTGATGAAAGTAACGATAACAGAGAACTAACAAGCCATGAAAATATGAAATGTCTGACAATAGACGTAATTAGGAACAGCTTAGATGTAGAAAGAGTTAGTAAAGCGACAAGTTCGAAAATTATGCGATAAACGACAAAAATTACTACTAGGTGAATTCCAAGAAACGAAACTCAACCCAGTTTATGACGATAGAAAGAACGATGGGAACCGTGAGACAATGACAGAAAATTCTATTTAGACAGTTTTCTGAGAAATCCAAATGCACGCTATGGTATGACGATCTCACAAGTAGTTGATGTAACTAGACACAAACGCTAGAAAAAGAATCGTGCGATTGTGCACGCGCAGACCAAGGACGATCACGCGACGCCAAAGTTGCAGCCGTATTATTACAGCACTGAAAAGCTTATTAAAATAATGGGCCGATAGCTGCTTGGAATTAGAGATTACAATGAGGAATGCCAACATTCCTGTTCATGTTGCCAGGTGCAAGCGAATTCCGAAGCGAGTGCGGGAGTCGATCGTTTAAGGAAATTATGTGCTCGGTGCAGACGTTATTGAGAAAAATTGCGCTTTTTGCTACTATACACCCATGTACGTCCAATTGGTAAGTGGAAACTCGTAGACAAGCATTGGAATTGAATGCGTTTTACGACCAAGAGATGAAAGCGTTGCTAATAAAACTTCTGGCAAGAATGATTTGAAGTGTAACAAAAATGTATTTAACAAAGAGGTTGGTGTATTATCAAATGTATATAAATTATCTGGATATGAGATAAGGCAATCTATGCGACGGTATCAATAAATCGATACTGACTGGTTCTAGTCCGTGTGCAGACGGATATAAACCGCACTTTACAAACAATGGTGCTAACACAATACGGGCGGCACAAAGAGGTAAGCCCTAACCACAGCTCAGCGGTAAACGAATTCGTATCAGATTACTATAAAATAAAAGGAGCGTAAATATACACTCCGATAAACAAGCGGAACG
Organism: Polyploca ridens; assembly: GCA_951394255.1. Lineage (NCBI taxonomy): Eukaryota > Metazoa > Arthropoda > Insecta > Lepidoptera > Drepanidae > Polyploca > Polyploca ridens. The sequence continues at coordinate 3,179,908 of OX596248.1, forward strand.
AAACTGAGGTCGCCGTGACGAAAGTTGCATACTCAAATTGTTTTTTTCTTCTTGCATTACCTGAGCATTTTGTACTCACCCATAAAAATAAAGCACGAGGAACGTAAGTGAGAAAGACAACTCAAGAAACTCATGAAATGATCACTAACTATTTAGTTGTATAGATTAATGGCTGCTATGAAATTTAAACCATCGTAACGTATCTCGAAATTAATCATCATAAACGTCAACAAAGCTGATAATAACGATGATATCTATTACGATCGATCAGGTTTTCTAAACGCAATCATTAAGAACGTTACTTTCATCTTGTATTTGGTTGGTAAAAGTTCATTAGCCGTAGCCGCCAGAACAATGGACGATGAATTAAGAGTTCGCTGATCCGCTGATTGAACACACCTACACGTTTGACAGCGAAAGTGATTCGTCACTATTCAATTGTCATATGAGATAATTAAATTTCCGACCACTGTGTTACGTCCTTGATTAGATTTATTTATGTATTGAAAAAATGTAGGCGGGTAACATTGCTAAATAATTACGTGTGGTTTATTACGTGCGTGATATATTATGCTCAGAATCCCGAGATAATAATGATCAAATCATAATTTAACAAGCTACGTGAACATAAAAGCAAATGAGACCTTGTAGACAACATAATGTATGTGAATGCAAAGTTTATAATACGGAGTAATAAATAGTTGCAATGTATATTATTATCTTTAATAGAAGCGTGAAAGTGCAACAGTCATAAAATCAGATCGTCCCGTGTGATAGTTAAGACAATAACAGCCTTGAAGATGATTTAAGCAATGTACCTAGTAGAGCACAATCACGAAATGAATAACAATAACAAGGTATTGGCCAATCCACAGCCTTTGTGGGATGAGGACGAAGCAGTCATTAATCAAAGGTTTATTATAAATCCTCTTATTGTCATAATTCAAGAACATGACTCTGTGTGTTCATAAAGATGAGCTCTTTTTGTGTATCTTCCAATGTAATGTTCGAATCAATGTTTCTTCGAAGGTCAATAAATTACGCAAGAAGAATATCAAAACAAATTATGTAACGGTTCAACTACAAAGATTTGAAATACATGGCTGATTAGGCACATTATTCAAAGTGGACAAACAAATTACATATAATGTAAAGAAAAACATGGGTCAGCCAGCTGTAACTAACACCTAACACTAATGTTTACATTGTCAATTTGAAAATACGATAGTAGTTGAAGTGTATAATTTAGTGAAATTATTTACTCAAGGTGCCGTTCAATGCTATCAGAACGAAGGATTACGTTTTCGGGGATATCTGCAGTTAAAGCAACAAGGCCAAAGGCCAGGTGATACAAAAAAATGTAAATGAGTATTTATTGCAGCATAACCATAAAAGAACTGAGAAACCGAAAGGGGTTTTGTGCGAACACAGAAAAAATAAATATTCAAGGTGTTGCAAAATAACTTCAGAACCAACTGGTGGCTTGCAGAACTTGAGATGACATGCTACTTTCTCTTGTATATTCCGAACTCTCCAACCCGGACGCACTGCTTCTTGCATTGTTTTTGTTAATGCGATATTATTATTATCGTTGTATGAAATTGAAAGTTAATGTACCTACTTGGTCGTGAAAAATCGAAAGCAAATTGCCAGGTCATTTGAGTATCCCATAACATTAATGTTATAATGCCTTATGGTCGCTTTCGCTTACGGTTCTTATTGTGAATAAAATGGTAAATTTAAGATTCTAGGTTCCTTAACCAAGTTTTATACGACCGCCCACGGACTACGAGATCATAAAGTTTTTAATACCTATATTAATGTATGGAGCAACAATGTATCGAACTAAAGGACGCTTACCCTTTCGCAAGGCGGTGGCGGCGCAGGGACATCTACTTCTGTGTAAATGCACAAAGTCGATTTCCTCGACAGCGAGTCGCTGGCGAGGCTGCTCGAGCTCGAGCCGGTTGAAAATTTCATGGTAACGCTTCATCCAGGGTCTTTGATCCCAGTTGTCTAAATCAAGTGACGTCTAGTTGCACTTCTATGCGATGTTGCCAGCACATCACACAGGTGCTAAACCCCCAGTTTCACGAATGCGTCCTTGTCTTGTTTTTTGGTAAACCAGCCTCCACTTTCGTATTGTCAGGTCGTAGGTGAACCGCTTGCGTAAGTGACAGCACCTCGGCGTTAATCGTGTTCAAAGTCAGCTGCGAACTTCCAAGGTCTTTTCCGTTGTCGAAATGCGAACGGAATACTCGATGACTATGTCAGCCTGCAACAAAACAATTATTCAACACTTGTTTATTTTGAACAATAAGGTTAAGATACAGGATTTAGGATTTTATTCTAATAACAAGTACCGGTTACAAAGTAGCGAAGTCATTCTGTACCATTATCTATTCTGTGGTAATCGTTCAAATAGTTAATTGTTTATAGTTATCACGTGCGTGTTTGTTTGCGTTATCTAATTTGGTTGTTTCATCTACATCATAGATATTATTGGGAAACTCGATTTCATAACTTATCTATTTTTCCACATCACTCAATGTCGTTTTTTTTCGCTCTGCTCTACTTTTGAATGGCGATGGATGTGTTGAAACTTCACAAGGACTCTGCAATTTAGATAAGACGATCGAAGTATCGATAGGCGGATCGGATCCATTAAATAAAGATTGAAGGAATGATATTGACAGCATTGTGTGTGTGCAATATAATAGTAATTGTAAAGGTGATGTATTGTATTGTAAAAAATAATCCAATATCTTTACAGGTACTCGGTTACAAGGATTCTACCGCTGATTTATTTAAGTCGTATTCCTAGTTTATTGGTAGGTAAATTCTCAATATGGCTTCGCAATCCTATTAACATTTAAATGTATGTATTTTGTCGCTTAACTGTAACATGATACATTTACGACTGAGGGGCAAAGTCTTTAAGTCCTCGAATAGCCTCTGTCAGCACGGAAAGTTAGACTAGGTTATTTTTGTAAAATGTATTTACTGACGTATCTAAAAGCTGATCGTGCAGCCTTTCGGACTTTGGCGTTTTACTTGTGAAATAAACTCGTGGTCATTGAGCTATTACTACTACGTATAGAGAAGCTATCATTAGCAAAGGTTATGTCCCATTTTTTTTAGAGTCAACTAAAGTTCTCTTTATCATTGAAACAATAATTAGTCGCCCAAGCAGACAGTAGAAACACGTAGCGCCATCAGAACGCTTTTAGGAGTATTTTCCTTGCAAACACCGTGATTTTCACGGCGCTTACGCGTTTTGTTCATCGTTCTATAACAATAGTTGTGATGTGTGGCGTCTTCTCTATAATAGCTAATAGCTCAATGCTCGTGGTTTAGTTTTTTATCACCGTCTCGAAATTCAGTTGTTTGTGTACTTCTATCTATCTTTCAATGATACTTTAAGACGTGATAAGCTAAAGTTCTTGAAGATATTTATCAAAAAAAGTCAAGTATGTTTCATCATAGCTCTCGTTCTACATATTTATTCTGAACCGTATAGAAAATCGATACAAACAGGAATGTGCGTGCGCAGTACCCATATAAAACAGCGTAGTTTACCGTAAATATGCCGGTTTCAAATATCGAGCAGTTTGAGAAATGCTAAGCAGCATTTACGAAGTTTAAATTGTGAGTCACGTTTGCTGAGCACCGAATAAAATTTATGGGGAAATCAACCTTAAGGTTATTGTTATAAGGAAATTGAAAAGTAATCGGAACTGCATGGTCAATACAGTGCTGGTTGTTGATAACAACAACTGTTATGCAATTGCGTTTAAATCCAAGCTTTGTGAATCAGAGTGGCTACCGGGCGATGACCATCGTTACCTAATGGAGACTGGATAAAAAACCATTTCATTGTTGTGGTGAGAATTCTGTTGATAGTGAATCGACTTTACTATCACCTGACAATAAAACATGTTTTCGATCTTTACACCTTTCTAATTTGAATTTAGTTTCATTCTTCAAACGAGTTGCTTGTCGACAGTTATTTTAATCTCTAGATTTCAAACGCATGTTTTCACCAATTATCAAAAGTTTTAAATCTATGTTTTAGTAACAACTAAATTACTTCAAAAACACTTTATAGTTGATAAATATCTCTCTCGACTTAACAAAAATATATAAGTCCCCTTCTAATGACTACAAAGCATAACCGCAAGTGTTCATGTAATAAGGTAATGATAACTGCAACGTCCTTCGCGACACAAAGAAAAGCGTGTAAGACAACAAAGCTATACAAATGTGTGAGAAATGAGCAGTTGCGACGACAATTAGATGGAGTATAGACCAAGGATACTAAATGTCTGTGTAAATAGATACAATTATGGAATAGAATTTTCCGTAATCATTATGAATTAAATATCCCGTGGTATAAGAACTAGCAGAATGTTCATGCACACAAATATATTTTGATGGGAATTGAATCCACGATTTGTTTCTGGCAGTCAAGGTATCTAACTCCTCGCCAACCAGCCTATCAGCGGTCGTCAGACTAGAACCAGCCTTAATGGCCGAGCCAACTTCCTTTATAATATGTATACTGCCATTGTGTGGGAGAGATTTGATTCGAAACTCATTTATGTTAAAGTTTAATTAATTTGTGCAACTGCAGAGAATGATAAAATAGATAATGTTAATGCAAGCAAATTTTCTAATCTACTAAAAAAAAGAAAGAAACAAGCTGTTTTCCAACACAAAAGGCGTGACAAGAATGCATCCCCACTTACCTTGGGAATAAACCATTACTTTTAATTGAGTGAAGTGACATCGAACAAAGCACATCTATTCAATTTATAAAAGCACCAATTGAACGCGGAAGCGTCATGCTGTCGGTTACAAATCAAACTGACCCTTCCCGTGTCCAAACGTGTGTATAAATAATGGTAATATCCCACTTTTCTATCAGGAAAACAAACATACACGCGAACATTCATAATTCATACTGGAATCTATGGTAATAACAATCACCAACACAGAGCATCACACAAACTTGGTAGCAGGATAAGGAATTGTATAAAAAGAATATATTCAAAAGAAAGTGTTGATAGAAATGCTACATGCCCCAAATACCAAGTGAAATACCGTAAATAAAAAAACTGTATATGCAGATAAACACGTGTACTTCCTACAGTATGAGGCTGCTGGTCCACCTTGCCGTGATCAGCCAACCGTCGCGAAGAGTGCAACCAATCAGGTGGAACTGCACGCAACACTGGCAAATTAATGTGATAGGCGCACGCAATGAAATAATTTGTTTTGCACACTGATATTCTAAGATGCCACAATTTTCTAGCATGTTATGGAGAAACGAAATGTTAATCACCAGGAAGATTGAAGGGAAAATGAAGTAACTAAACTAGCCTTCTGTAATAACGACGGTAAGTGAGTTGCAACTAAAAATAAAACCACGTCAACGCTGATAACGCTGCATACTAAGGTGGTCATAAAATCCGTGTTACGTAAACCGGAGAAATTAATACAACTGCGAATGCGTTTATAAAAATGTTAAGTGAGAAACCTCGTAAAAATACTGCAAATAACATTTGATGAAAGCCAAAGATACCGGGGTTTCAAGAGGAGCCGGAGCGTAATTTGAATTGAGAGCAATTTTCTGGTTAACTTAATTCCAGCTATTTCAATTCTCGATGATCTCAAGTGATTGGCTGATTATATTTATTTTATTATGATAAACCGTCGATGCGTGACGTAGCGCCCGTTGAGTCTACGTGATATTTTCGTCAAGCTCGAAGCATGAAGTTCAATGACCACATTCTGAGGTCAGGTGCGAGATAAAAAAGAGATCCACAGCAGTTCCGCAATATCTAATTTTCGGCCGTAAACATTAATTGAGCTTATTAAACTGAACGGGTTCGGTTAACTTCGGTTTGTGGGTGCTTCAAGTTAAATGCTTTTCTGAATCTTTATTACTTGGAATTCTGTTGAACAAGAGGATTAAGAAATAAAGGTAAGTTAAATTCCTGACCAATTCCAATATTTTTTATCATTATCAGACTATATCTTATCAAATGCAACATGTGATTCAGCCGAAAACAATAACAGACGAACAACAAATTAAAAATAATCTCATACGTGCAGTATGGGTTTTGATGATCTGTGACCACATGCTAACAAATGTCATCTTTTGAAAACTTATGAGGAAGTATGCTAAAAAACTCTCAAAACATTATTTATTCGAGCAAAGTTCATCTTTTTGCGATTTCAGCTCTTCCCCAGCTGTGCCAATATTAAAAGTTTTAGCATGGTAAATCCAAATTAGGTTTATAATAGATTCCATCTGGAATTATCCACTTTGTATCTAGATCCGTCCTATTGGCCAACAGACGGATCCAACCACGGTATAATAACATTGACCATAAAAAACGTCACCCACGTATTTTGATCCGCATGAGCGCAAGTAAACTCGTGATAAAGGGACCGCATTCCAACATTTAGTTCGAGTATAATAACATTTTTACACCTACATTATTTTCGCAAGGTCCACAGGTAGCCGCTCCCACACCGTTATCTCTACCATCTAAAGCTATGTTATCAATACTGAGTATTTACGATAGTGCAATGTTATAGTCTTCTAAACAGTTTAATGGTCTCGCTTGGAGCCCTACATGGATTGAGTGCACTTCACATGGTAATGCTCCGAGCCAGACCCTAACGGCGACGTGTGCGGTCTGGATCCTTATAGATAGAGATCTTACAGAAAAAAGTGGCACAAGAGATACCCATCAATATTCCTCTCTGATATACAATGGGACAGGACAAAAACTCGGAATAACCAGACACGTCTAACGAGACTATTAGCGTATTTACTTGGTGCCATTTCACGACTATTACATGTGATACGAGGCTTCAAATGCCTAGGTCACGATTGACACGCTACAATTCAAAGAAAAGAACTGATTGTTGTACAGGTACGTAGTTATCCTTGAATGTGTCCTGGACTTTGTCAAAATAGCTGTCCGTTCGATTTGGTTAGCCCGCCTTGAGTACACAAATAGGCTAGTCACGAACTCAACCTTATTAAGATTAATCTGGCAATTACTTTGTTAACTGATTTGTTGTTATTGAGGTTAGTGCCGTATAAGTCAATTTTGGAATTGATTCAATTATGATTCTCGTAATTTGAATGGTTTTATCCGGATTATGATGCTTGTTATCGAAAGAATTATATATTGTCAGTATCGTATCATCAAATTCATATTCCAAAATTAATACCATCATAAATAAAAACTCTGATAAGCAATTCACACATTTGGACACATGTCACTTTTATGCTGACAAAACTAATTTAAAAACTACAACAACCAATAAAAGTTCTCTTAATTTTATAGAGATAACTAATAAATTAGTTGATTTCGTAATGAAAAAAGAGCACAGAGTAAAACCAGTCCGGGCTGCGGTATCCCATCTACCTGTCCCGTGACTTTTACATTCCATAGATACTTCAGTCTGTCTTGCTTTGTTGCATTGCAAGCCTCATGTGAACATTGGGTATTGTCAAGAAAAAAACTGGCAAATCTTTAACCTACTATTTATCAAAAAGGTTCAAAATACCTTCTCTAAAATTCATTCGTGAATAGATGAAAAAATCCATATAAATAGCCGTGTAACCAAATAACATTACGATGATACAATGACAGAACGTTCTAAGCCATTATGGCTTCAATTTGAAGAATGACACCACATTCTGTACTCTGTAGTTCACATCAGGAGCTATTTGTTATTCTAATGAGCTGTAATATCGGTTATCTTGTCACAAGTGTTATGTTAGGATATTGAAGCAAACAAGATTACGGCGCCAATGACATAATCTATCTATAGAGTACTAGACAAGTAAAACAAGTTGCCACAGCAGTCTTGTCTGCTGATGATAAAAATCTTAATGTGGCTTTATCTCTAATTATGGTTACAGGATATTATAACTTGTCACTTTCAAGATATCCGTTAGTGTCATTTCCGTTTACATTTATATTTTTATTGAAAAATCCATGTCAGTATTACGTAAGCGAGATTTTTTATATTTCCTTTATACGACCGATATATTATACTTTCATTTCAAATCAACACAAATATTAATTTCATGACATTCTTTTGAAACTAGCAAGATGTACAAGGCACTCATTTTGACTAGATCTCAATTAAATTTAGTCCTTAGGATCTTTATGGTCGATAGCTGTTCATAGATCTTTGACAGCGTCCATTTTAAAAGAATGAGCTCACAAACAGTTCTCCTTTTCCTATTCAACATTGAAATGAACCCATTATTCTTGCTTACCTATAAGCTTACCGGATATCCATACATGTGAAAACGGGTCATGCGTTGTTAAGTGCGTTTATGGCGTCCTATGTTGGCATTCCGACGGCTCTCGAACACCATTACGGATTCTATGAGCATTGAGTATCGCCTAGTTTTCAGTCTATGGATCAGTAGGTGGTATATAGCTGTACTTCTATGCTGGGAAAGGGCTGGGTCTAAGTTTAGCAATGGAATTAGTTGATCAGATCAAATAGAAAAATGTCTTCGATTTCAACGAAATTGTCTATGTGTAATTAAGTTTTTAATAACAAACAATAGCTTTGACTTCGCCTGTTTCTTCTTTCAAATTTTTCACTTTTAACATAGTCTTTTAAATCTCTCGTATTATCAGGAAGACTACCGAATCTGAAACAATTTATGTAATGCGATCAAATCTCTTTTCGTTGCATATTTATTGTTACCTAATCATGCCTTCTACATCATAGCCCGTCTTATCTTCATTTGCAACTTCATTAACTCAGTCGCTTTCATCAAAATGATTCATAAACAAGTTTTTGTCAAAAACTTCAAAATATTGAAATGATATCGGGACAGGAATGTTTCATGTCAATAACGCCTCTACAGTGCCTGCAGTAGTGTTTCTGCGCAAAACTAAAGTGTGCACAGCTGTATATACTATGACGTCACTTACTCCAGAAAATGTAGTGCCCAGCCTTTATATATATAGTTACAAACTTAAACGAGTCTATTTAAATTTAATAATTCAATTGTAATTAGTCGGTGACGCAAAAAATACGTGGACAAGTATTCAAATATTTACTGGAAATCATGTTAGTACGTCAAATTTTGCACAAAACAGACATTAAGTTAGGTCTTACGTGTATTATACTTTATTTTTTGTGTTATATTTGCCTGCTTGAAGGCTTATTTTATGAATTTAACAATGAGGTAGTTCATTCCAAAAAGGTTTACAAAGTTGCAGTTTGCACTTAAAACAAAGAATTTTGTAAGCTTCTCAGTATAGGCAAATTAGATTAGTGTTCCAGTTGCGACTGTGCGGGCAGGCCAAGGCTACTCTTATCTGCTTATACTTTGCATTTTGTAAGCTGAAGCCAACAAACGTGCGAAAGAAATAAGTAAAGTATCTACTACTTTTAGACTACGTGGACCGTTAATTAATACTGCCTTTAGTCCATATTTCTGCAAATTTGAATTATGTTGGGCTGGAATTAGGCTTACCTATGCTATAAACATACACTGAATTGATTCATCGCAATCTCAAATTCAAGTAAAAACTTGAGTCAGTAGTTTGTTTTGAAACGCATCAGAAAGGAATATTGTGAAATTGATTGATGACGATTTTAATCTTTTTATGGGATTTCCCTTTAACACAGTAATTAAATAGAAGAGTTCCTAATGTTTTCTTGGTCTCCAGTTCATGAATCCCATGAAGAATACCTACTCACTTCTTCGGGTTTTTACAAAATGAATCAGCTCTTTGTTCCTATCGATGACATATCTGTACAAAGACTTTGTTCAAACAGTATTTGCTTTGAACATCAATTACGTCTGTATCGTTACCAAATGTAATCAAATAATTAGTGTTTATGATATTCTATTGATGATAATGTTTTGATACAATTATTATTTTGTGTTTACAATTGCGTACGCTATACGGTATATGTTTTTGTTCGAATAACGTTTCACCGTTTTGATTGTTTTGTTTATTATCTTCCCGTATATTGATAATCATGCTGACACCCCATCTGATGGTAGCCGGTCACCGATGCGTATGGTCTTTTGCAATACCAGGGGATTTTCCAAATTGCTGCAGACCTTGGGGACCTCTTTGTTTCCATCCATAAACCATTCATGAATCATTTTTAGCAATACTTGTGGAAAAGCTTGGTAATAAATTGCATATGTTGTCACAAGTTATTCATAAAATAAATATGATTCAATTAAGAAACCGCAAACTGACAGGTACTTTATAAAAATACAAATTTAACAAGAAGTTGTTATGGTTTATATGTAGATTCTCTAAACTAGAAAATGAGTCAACCAAGTAAGTACGCAATTTGGGTTTTGGTCGGTTTCGGCAAATGCATTCAGCTAAAATACATTTTCCTGGTTGCTTACGTTATAAAAACAAAACGGGCGTTAAAATCTTTATTAGCTAACGTTTTGTTCATTTTTTGCATGTAAGAATCTATGAGTTTGGAGAACAGATTAAAAAGAGCAGCTAAAGGAGTAAATAGGATATTATGACTAGATTTAGACATAGCGAGAATAAGCCAAAATAACGAAGGAAAATAACGTTGTTTTATGAAAACATTTGTGTGGTATTTTATTGTGATGATATAATTATAACAATAAATATTATGCAAGCTTATTCTTAAATGTCGTATATAATTACACTAATAACACTTTTGTTGAAACTAATATTCATAAAAACATGATTCAGCAGCCAATGGCTAGTGATAATAATAATTGATGGAAAAATCTATTAAAATGACGATCAACAAAGATAACTGTGTAGAATAACTTTATGAGAAATATTGTGAAACATCTCAGTTGAATTATCGATATAAATTAATTAATGAGAGATTCCCGACATATCCCAAATAAGGAGAAGTTATTGTAATTAGTTATAATGAATAAGATATTGGTTGATATCGTCACATCACATCTAATAAATAACAGGTGGAGATTTCGAGATGGCATATTTTCGATACCAATGTTTGGTTAGTCATGCTGAATAACTTTTACTATGGACCAACACTGAATTCTCAAAAAAAAATTTTTTACTTTTCATACATTATGATCGAGCAAGGTTGACATTTACTATGAAGAGTAAACATTTTTTTTGAGAATTCAGTGTTGGTCCCGTTGTAAAAGTTGTTCAGCTTGACTAACCCAACATAGGTTTCGAAAATATGCCATCTCGAAGTCTCCACCCAGTATAATATAACTCTTTCTTGAAAGCTAAATAAGACAGGTTCATAAATACAAAAAATAATGCATTTCATTATTGCCCATGGCATAAAATATTCCCTAAGTGGCTGAGATATGAAACGACATTGATAGATCGTGTTGCCATGAATCTATCGGTTCATCTTAATAATAGCGAGTGATCATTGATCAACATAATATTTTAGATACACTTTACATATTCGAAAGAGATCGGGAGGTCGTTTCGCAAGAACGATCGAGATCGTGATCGATCGGACCGTGAATGGGAGGTACTAGCACGTGGCCAAATAAGGCCCAATAATTCACGTGGCATATATGTCTTATAACATTCCTATGTTGAAACTGGTACACAATCGCGCTGAGTCAACACTCCTTATGTTCTTTATCGTGTAAACTAAATTATATTGTGCTGCGCCGACCTTGCTTCGTTTTTATATTGTTAAGAATTTATTGCATAATGTAGACATATTTTGTCAAGAGCACAATTTTACAAATATTTTGTGCGGTACGATGAAGTCACATCATGTGGAGTTTAAATTAAAAGATTCAAGTTCAATAGACAATGCTTCTTAAATGACAACGGTTCTTGTTTTGAAAATATTGGGGCATTCCCGAGGTACAATTTCATACAATGCATCAATAGCAGTAAGTTGCAAACATAGCATTCAGTCTATTTTAAGTGCAGTATCGTTCTTCAATTTCTCATTTCATTTGATGGAAATCGCAGATGTCAACATCTTTCTGCTACAGCTTGCAACAGCAACCAAAAACGTAGAATGTTAAATTAGGAATGTAAATCACCAGCATTTACCTTGCTTGGATCACTCGCAATATGGTCTTGGCCCTAATTGCGACATTCCATAATTATACAACGAATCACCACAACACAATAATAACTAGCGAACAACGCAAATTGGGATGAATACCTACGATCCAGTCTGAAATCCAAGACAGTCTTCTGTTCCACTTTTCACGACAGGTAGGCACAAAACCGGATGATTTCAAAAATAAAAGAATATATTACGTGCGATTGCTACGCGTTGAGTTTTTATACTAACTGCGATAAGAAGGCGAGAAACATCACACGTTTGTTTCAGAAGATAATCGAGAGGAATTCCGAGAAAGATAAAATTTTATTGGGCTGATAAGAGAAGCATTGTAAATATAAGCTAACCTGCAGTTTTGCACACCTTTGGATTGGAAGACAATTAGATTTCCGGCCCCTTTGTTTCTAATAATACAGGAAGATAGATAAAAATAGATAACCACTTTTGTGTACAACAAACGAAATTAGGAACTCAAAAGATTTTGTTCTCAAGATGTTTCCCTACTTCCTATTCAAGTTTAGGTCAAACAAGCTTTTGTAACGACGGCAAATTCGTATGCTAATTTACTTTTCTTTATAAATTACTTGTACACACATGAAAGTCTTGTCTTCAACCGTGTCTAAAGCAAATCTACATAACAAAAACTGATTGAGTCATGGATACAAACTTTAGTCAGTTAAGGAATGTACGACAATCTGCATGATGATCAGTATAAATGATCGACTGCTGAGGTAACTGTTATTGTTTTTTAAACGAATTCTTCTCTAATCGATGTTTTTATGCTTATTTCGCAACATGATGTCAGAATATCGTCACTTTATAATTGTTTCCTAACGAATCGTTACGAATTATTCAGTCTGATGTAATTAAGAAACATAATGGCTTCTTGATGATTTTACCTTTTTTGACAGCAGCTTAAATATTCGTTCTAATCACGAACAAAATGCTCCTCGTAACCAATTGTTCTACCTGTTGAACTACTTTTTATAAAATTCTCAGTATTAACTACTTCAATGGCTGCGGGTTATTATCTAAAAGTACCTTGGGAAGTCGTGCGTGGTTCTGCTACAGCACTAATGGTATTTCTCTCATGTCGAATGTGTATGTTAGTAGTAGTGTCTGTGTCAGATTTTAGAGGTCAATGATATTTAACAGAATTTGTTGTCGTCAAAAGATACTTGACGCGACGCGTGGTCTAGAATGTTGTTCCCAAAACCCACTTATTAACTTACTGTGTCTTAATAACTGAATTAAACAGGTGTTTTTTCACAAGTAGTTACCAACTAATCGGTGGATAGAAGCGCTCTAGTCTAAATAATAACTAAGTTGATAAATTATACTAGCACTTCATAAAGTCGGAGTATAGCGTGTATGTTATACGCTCGCAATTGACCACAAACAGCTCCGTCCGCTACGGAGAAAGTGTAACTTTTGCAAATCACTATTAAGCGAATCGCACATCATAAAAATGGCATGTTTTATCATACCACCAAGTTTGGAGACTGTACACCTGCCTGCAGACATTCAACAGTGAAACGTCTGTACCTGGGCGCGTCACGCACTGGAGAAAGTGTACTACAAAAGCATACCTTGCGACTGGTCTCCAATTGGGTTACGACCTCGAATATTAACCGCCACGGGGTCTTCTTTTTTCATATCGCGAACCGACTCTTCCTAGGAACCGGTCCGAGGTCCGAACAGACCGAAACCCGTCGCCGAGGACATGACAAAGTAATTATTACACGATTGTGTGCTTTATGATTCAAAAGAAACGAACTCTTGCGTTAATTCTGGTGTCTAAAGTTATCGTGGTAATTTATTATGTGGAACGTGTAATTTAGTGTTTAGGTTTAAATAAAACTAAATTAATTTTCTTATCAGCACAATTTCAGTCGCCTATTCAAAGCTTACATTTTAGGAAGTCTTTGTCTAGTTCTTGGATATAGCAAATAAATGGTTTAATCGTGGCTAGCTTGGTTGTTCAGTAGGTACTCACAAAATAATGACATTCCCAACAAGAAACGTAGAAAGCAATATTAAGCTATTATAGAACGAGATTCAGAGAAATTCGTTGTTAATCTTGGTGAATATTAGAATCAGCTGTACAGCAAAGGCATAAGGTGCAAACTGTGATAGTAAGTTTATCTGTAATATTCATGTTAGAGTTTGAACGACGTCGTCGCCAGTCGCCACGATGTCGTCGTGAGGTTTTGTTTCTCTTGCCCAGCAAACAGGATTCCTTTGAAACGTTTTACTTGAGTCTCAATGGGTGCCTTGTTTCATTGTTCGGTAACATGTTGTATTTTATTGGATAAGGGCAATTTTATGTAAGACTACCTCGGCTTAATATTCTCGTCCATTTGATCATACTTTGTGGTAACATATACATTTTGGTATTTTGACATCAGAATGTATCGTTGGAACAGTTAGGTTGAGAAATTTCCTTATTTGTTGGTGTTTCTTAATGCGCATAGCAATATGACCTCTAGATTTCTGAATACACTTAGCCAAAATCTCTAGCTAGGATTAAAGATTTAAGTCCAGGCTAAGCAAGTAGACAATTAATAACAAAATATTGAAGTGCCACTTAGTAGGTATTTAGGATACTTGAGAAGCCCCTATCTCTACAATCGAAATGTCATGTTAGTTCATAAGTCTGTCTAAGGCACGTCTGAGGGCAGAATGGTACTTTTGATCCATGTTCTAAATAGTTATCCAAGTCTTAAGAGTAATTATTCTTCTCATTGATGATACTACTACGGAAGGTATATTTACTTGCAAACATCAAAAAATATCGAAAAAAGGCAACGCGGAAGAAATTACATAGCAGTTTATTAGTTATGTTTTTGTAACAGTTTTAATAATATACATACCAGACAGAAGTTTTTGTTCGTATCGTTTGTTTTTAAAGCATACTGTTATCGTATCAAGACTTGAAGAGTTATGTTTATTCAAGAAATCTATAATCTAGAAGAATCAGGGGGACTTTTATTCCACCAATATCAGAGTGGCATCTGTGTGATCATAAATCTTCTGTGATCGACTTTATGAAACTAACGACCAATTCAAAGACATCCAGCTGTATTTCCTTCAATAGTTCACTTTCAATAATTGTCAAGACAAAGTGTTGAAGTGTAAACGTACTTGATAACATTGCAAATTTAATAGCATTGATATGATAACATTGAAAATAAGGCACCTATCTATTGATAATGACATTACTGACGTTTTACAAGTGCTGATCCAATGCCGAGCTAATATATTCCATAGAATAGGGGCATGTTTTTAAGCCATATTAAGTATTTACTTTGGATATGGCTGTATCGATGTAGAAATCGGAGAAATACCAAAATCTTCTGAGCTTACAAATGTGATGATGTGGCCGAAGGAACATTGTTTTTTCAAAGGTCCGTCTTCGCTTTGTTGTATTGAACCTCTGTAGTAAGATCATTGCTCTTTTAGTTTCTTTCGTCATTCGGTAATTTTGTAGGTAATTATTTTTCATGCCTCATATAATTTTCTGTACTTACTACATCCTGTGATATCCAGTTCTTGCTTGCTTATGTAATAAATTTACATATAAAGATCGGATTGTGGTCTAGTTATTAACACTCCTTGTTTTTTGTTCGCAGCTTGAATTCATAATACCAAAATTACAAGATGTTCCTAAAAAATACTATTATTGTAGATAGGCAGTACCAAACCGTTGAATTTAAATTTTTAAATATAGTGTCCGTTTTGCGCTTTCATGCCGCTATTCTCGTGATTCTGCCTAGATTGCTATGAAGTTTAACTAGATAATAAAGAAAGTAATAATCTTATTCTTACCTTGAACGTTTCGGCATTCCTTGTCAATCATTGATTGTAATTTCAAAACACAGTCTTTTTCGTTCACATAACACAATGAAAATCCATATTTTTTTAAAACAATAGCTACATATATAAATCCATAGTTCACAGTAAAAGTGTAATAAATAAAATTACTTGATAAGAATCAAAATGGTACACCGTACGAAAAAAAATAAAAGTTCAACAGTCTTTGTGGAATGCATGCATTTCAAGTTGACCGTTCGTTTTGGGGGTTAAATATAATTTAAATCGTAGGCTGTTCGACGGCACTGCACAGTTTGTTCAATTTAGTCACAAATAATACACAATAACGCACAAAGTTTATTGAGAGTTATTATTATCGTCTCGCTGTCACTCAGCGCGGAGGTTCACCGAACGCAACGCACACCCGCCCGCTTCTGCGGTTGAATCCAATATGGCGGACGAACTAGCGAATGAAAGGAACGATGTGCGGAGGAATGAAAAGAATGAATGACTTCAGAACGACAGCAGTCGTTCGTCCGTGATTCTGTATCTGTGTTGTTTATTTTTATTTAACCGACTTAAAAAGTTGAGGTTCTATATTCGACGCGTACCTATGTAATTATGTTCCTTCTTTCTTTCATTATTATTTCATTGACGGGCCAGTTGGCGTGGTTGGTTAAGACTCCACCGATCGCACCGCAGGTCGTGAGTTCGATTCCTACACAGGACATGCATTTGTGTGCATGAACATGTCTGCATGTCCTGAGTCTGGGTGTAATTATGGATATTAAGTACATACTTAATAACGTAATTTAATAAGTACATACGTAAATACATATATACAAACAAAAAATAGTATAGTTATGTAGTATCAGTTACCTATCTGGTTTCCATAGTACAAGCTCTGCTTGTGTGAGGAATGTCCCAGGATATTTATTTTTATTAAGCTTTTCTTTACATATCTTCAAAAATAATGTTAAATGCAGGTATATCCTTGTTCAATAAA
Source organism: Polyploca ridens (assembly GCA_951394255.1). Taxonomy (NCBI): domain Eukaryota; kingdom Metazoa; phylum Arthropoda; class Insecta; order Lepidoptera; family Drepanidae; genus Polyploca; species Polyploca ridens. The sequence goes on from OX596248.1 coordinate 3,196,820, forward strand.
AACTATTTAGATCGTTTCTCTGGTCGAAGGACCATTAGGTAATTTCGATTAATAAGTCAATAAACATGTCAAAACACACGTCACCCAAATCTAATCAACAAACGTGCTGTTGTGCCTCAAAATTTTAGTGCTTTAAATAAATAATTGTATTAAAATTATGAGTTAATATTCTATAATATCTACAAAAAATAATAAATTCATCATGGCGTTGGATTTAGTCAGTATAGCCCAGCCACATTATATACCTGGGTACGTACTGAATCTATATACATACGAGAATGTTTCACCCCCATGGTTATTTTTTCTACGTCTATGCCCCATGTAGGGTGATTTGGGTACCTCTAGAGGTGGACCTCTGGACTTCCAAGTGACACTACTCCTTGCGAAACCTGACGATTATGACTTAGGCAACCGTCGCGAAGGTCGTGGCCTTATGATGAGATTGAGAGGACCTGAACATCTTGAAGAAACCATAACACGTAGGTAGTAGGGCACTTACATCAGAATAGTACCTGCCGCCCGTGGCGCCGCTGTCAACCACTCCTTGGGTTGAAAGCCTATCACTTGAGAGCCAGATTTCGGCTTCGTGTGTTTACCACCTTCGGTCATTTCATCACTTACCATGTTTACCTAAAAAAACAAGTTCAATATTTTAATTTAGGTAAGTTCTTCTAAATAAAATTGTTCCATCAGAATCTTGAGAAAGCAACATTTAACATGCTTTCAATAGAACTTTAAACCATATCTGACGTTTCTAGATGATAATCCCTCTTTGTGTTTCACTTGGGTACTAGGAAATGACCTGCGAGTAATTCCTTCCCATAAGGCGTTCACAGCTGAATATTTAGAAGCCTTTCCTGATGCGAAGTTATAGGGGTGGGAATCCCATAATATCTAGGATATATTACGTCATCGTCTGGTTAAGTTTACTTCGTTTCTTAGGATAACATGAGGTTACCTTTTCCTTTAATACTTTTACAGTTCTCTTTGTATACCACTCAGAGCAAACAAGTATACGGCCCAACTGATGGAGAGCGGTTACCATAGCTTATTGAAGCCAAACACCAGTGTATCACTTGCGCGTTGAAGGCCTAGCATAAATCTCTTCACACCTTTCTTGAAGGCCATCGGGCGGGCCGTATGCATGTTTACCGACTTAGTAGTATAAAAAAAAAAAAAAAAAAAAAGTCCATCCTCACACATTGAAACCAGAATTGTTTCGAACTGTGCAGGCTCAAAGGAGTTTTCTTCCGCGGGGTTTCAGACTGTGGAATGAGTTCCCCGCCGTGGTTTTCCCAATGAAGTACAGCATGAGGTTCTTCAAAAAGGGTGTGAAGAGATTTCTTCAGGGTCGGCAACGCGCGAGTGATACCCTTGGTGTTGCAAGCGTCCATAGGCTACGATATACTGCTTACCATCAGGCGGGCCGTATGCTTGTTTGCCACCTTAGTGGTATAAAAAAAACCCCTGCACAGAAGTCAAAAATGCTGGCAAGCTAGCACACGCTCGTTAGTCCACTAATGGAACATAAGAACGATATTCAATAATTTCTAAAATTACTATGATTATAAATATCTTTATAAGTTTATGTTTATTTTCATAAAAGTGGTCTAGATCTTAAAGAATGTTGTCTGTGGACAAACTAGATGTACATTTCCTGTTTTCCAATACATAAGAAGATGAAAGTGTCCTAGATTGAATTACAAGGTTACAAGTAAGATGCTGGTTTTAGACTTTGGTAGTTTTGTTGCTTTCTTTTGGTTAGATAGCGTAATAATTCAATGGTTTCAGGTTTATTCTACTTGTGGCAATACTTTTTGAGCTTTAACGCGATATTAGACCAAGGTCTACTGATGATTTCAGTATTTTTAGGGCCCCGTTAAAGTTTTGTTGTATAGTGCAGTATTTTTGTGGGTAAAAAAATTTAGGGTTCAACCATTTGTGGTTCACCATCATGGTTGAGGTATTCCCACCAACCCACCACCCATAAGAATTGAATTAAGCGCGCGACGCATTTTTATGTGTTTTTAAGGTTTTTGTACCTCAAAAGAAAAAAACAAACGGAATCCTTAATAGGATTACTTTGTTGTCCGTCTGTATGTCAGTCTGTCAAGACCCTTTTTCTCAGGAATGCGTGGAGGTATCAAGCTGAAAATAATATCAAATACTCAAGTCCGCAATCCGTTAGAGCAGTGAAAAAATCAAACTTCTAAGTCAACGCAAAAAAAAATATACGGCATATTTTAACGATCGCAAGGGAATCAAAACCTATAGGGTACTTCCCTTTGACCTAGAATTTTGACCTAAACTGAAATTTATGTATCTGATGTACCACAAGTAAAGGAAGAAATCCGAAAACCGCAATTTTTGGAGTTACATCACAAAAAAACTAACATAATCGGAAAAAAGGGGAAAAATCTTGAAAACTCGATTCCCGTTATGAAAGAACTATTTACATACCTACAAGTCTGTATGGAACCCTCGGTGCGCGAGTCTCTTAACAAACATACAGCCCGCCTAAAGGTAAGCGGTTTCGTAGCCATATGGACGCTTGCAACACAATGTGCTCTGATTTAGTAAATTTGGGAAATACTTTGATGATTATTTCTGTGGACACTTAATTAAATCCTTTAACTCATCCTCGTTCAGTCTTAGATACCTACTGTACTGTACATTACACATTGTACTGACTACAGAACCCTACCTTTTTTTTTTTTTTTTTTTTTATTAGCGTGGGGAAATCCTCATAGGATTCCCGACCGCCCTGGTCCTGGGAGCGGCCCTGGGAGCGGCCTGGTTATGCCGGACTTTTACCGGCTAAAACCCCACGGTGGTCGCCACCTGCGCTATAGAGAGGGGGGCGGGCTCTCGTGTTGAACGCGTACCTGCTCACCCCTCCAAGCGCGGCGCTTAGATAGCTCGTCCACACAGAGCCCCCGCTCTAATTGCCCACGACCCCAAAGGCCCCGTTTAGTCGCCTTTTACGACAGGCAGGGGAACACCGTAGCTGTTATTCTAAGCCCGAGCTACAGGGCAGGGAGGCCGCGACGAGGCACGTTAGCGCCCCGGCGGCTTCGCCTCCGGGTGGGATCGGCTCTCTCCCGATCCCTCTCAGCAGCCTCCTTCTGGACCATTACGGTCTCACAGAAGGAGGCTACGGCCCTCCACGCCGTATCCCCGCTCAGCATCGCCGACACGACTGCTGGCAGGGAGAGATTTCGTCCGATCTCTTGGACCAGGATCCGCCGCTCAGGTTCCCACGCAGGGCACACCGCGAGCGTGTGCGATGCGGAATCCTGGTTACTCCCACCGCAGTGGAAGCAGGCCGCCGTCGCGCGTCGCCTCACGTCCGATCCTATACAGATAATCACCGAAGCACCCATGCCCGGTGATTATCTGTGTAAGTCTGTAGGTGAGTCGTCCACCTTCTCGCTGCATCCAGGCCTCGAAGACCGGCAGGACTGCTTCAACGACGCGTTTGCGCGCAAACCGCTCCTCACCAAGCCTTGCGCGCCACGTCGCGAATGCGATAAGTCGCTCCTGCCGTTTGATCGCCTCTACTGGGTCGCCTCCACCACCCTGGCGGACGATGCGAATCCGGTCGTAGACCCTCGCATCCATGTCCGCCAGAACAGAACCCTACCTACTGCGTGTTTCCGACACACATCTGGCTGGTTTTAGCTATATCAACATCAGCTAGAGACTAGACGTGTCACACTTAATTATCCAACGATCTTAATTGTTCTTTCCTACTATGGATGAGTTACAATAACTGAAGGTAAAGAGAACAAAGGATCCAAAAAAGGTTAACCTACAAACATTAAAAGTTCATATAATGTTTGCTCTGATGACGAAACTTGCAGGCACTTGCAGGCTTTTTATGTTAGTCTGTTTGTTTTTTTAACGGTAAAGATATTGCACAAGTGGCGCCAGTGACATAACGTCGTTTTATATTTAACACCTCAGTTGCACTGCACTAGGTTAATTTCGCGAATTTACTTCATATTAACTTAATTTTCTCCATGGTAAAGTGATAAAAAGACTAGAAAAATGGCTGGCTTGCAAGTGCATCAGCCGGAATACCTTCAATTCTTGCTGACTGATTTTCAACTTGATGGTGCTTAGAGAGCTTGCTCGCCGATTTGTCAGCGTAAGGCTAAATGGGTGCTCACATTGTCCAATAAAAAAAACAGTGCTACCCAATCACCTGTTACTAAAATTACCCTATTACCCTGCTATGGATTCCACATAATGTTTTCCTTCACAGAATCTCAAGCTCCACGTCACTATTGTTTGTAAGCAATTAACAATGGTTGATACCATCTTGAATCTATTTTATTATCTCTTTCACAGTATTTCTATTTCGCATTCGTAACGCACGAACCACGGACAATAATTTGGACGGACATTCTGAACAACTTTTATACTAAGGGACCAAAACTGAATTCTCAAAAAAAAAATTATTTTTCATACATTATGATCGAGCAAGGTTGCCATTTACTATGAAGAGTTAAAAAAATTTTTCAGCATGATTAACCCAACATAGGTTTCGAAAATATCCCATCTCGAAATCTCCACCTGTTACTTATACTTAATTAGAATTTTTGAATCATCTTCAAATGCCCTTATCGTCCCGTGACGAGGGGTAGTATTAATTCCCACTTCACATGTTCAATTTTAAAGCATTCCCAACACCAATTCTGTTACCAAAACCAATATAATCACCTATCTTATAATGACCTAAGAGTTTACCAAATATATATGTTATCCATATAAGGCTTCAACATCGACACAACTGCGTTATGGCGTTGCATCATTAAGTAACAGACATCCAACACACATTAATAACATTAGTTAAGACTGTCGAGACGTTGCAGTAACATTTACTGATGAACTCTGGCCGTTTGTGCAGATTTTTCATAAGTACAAATTGTGCAATGGCCATGTAACATGACTTTTATGACGGTACTTTTAGGGCATTGTTACATTTGGCCGAGGTTGATAAATGAGATGTACTGTAATGGCTTATGACCAAATGACACGATTTATTGGTTGTATGACACGTACGTAGGTATAATGAATATCTTCACGTCACGTTTTGGACCTCACGCGATGTCTGTCATGAGTTTTAAGCTGTTAAAGTTTATTTATGATTGTATTTTGAAGTAGGAAAGCGTTTCCATCGAAAGATGCTGTGATACACAGGTATGTGAACATTGTGCAATTGAACATATCAATCCAGTGCGAACTTGGATACATCGATACATAAAATCACTTTTGTCGTCACATCTGATATAAGTAACTTTATAAGAATGACATTTGTGTAAAATAATTCGAACATCACTATTTCAAGTATGCAAGATAGACTCAAAAACTTATGAGAAACAATATAATGTTTTGGAAAAAAATTAAAGCATCAGCTCAGGGCTATAATTAATGAGTAGGAGACCTTTGTCTTAGTCATGTAGACTAGTGGGTGGGTGTAAGATGATTAGATAAATTAATCTAGGTTGTTTAGTTGCAGAATAAATGAATCATGAATAGTGATTATATTATGTAAGAACAGAAACTCCAGATCTAGATATTATAGCTGCAGAATAAAGCACTTTGAAAACATGAAGATTATGTAGTTCAAAGTAATAGTGGTGTCAGACTTCCCCCGGGACGAGCTATCAAAGCGCCGCGCTTGGAGGGGTGAGCAGGTACGCGTTCAACACGAGAGCCCGCCCCCCTCTCTATAGCGCAGATGGCGACCACCGTGGGGTTTTAGCCGGTAAAAGTCCGGCATAACCTGGCCGCTCCCCCCCAAGGGCGGTCGGGTATCCTATGAGGATTTCCCCAATACATAAAATTAATAATTCTGTTTCATTCCAGCTACACAGGTCACTGTCCAGAGTACAAGTACCGCATCGGCGACACGTACGGGTCCACTACACACAAGATACTCCTGGACCCAAGCGTCCAACATTCGGAGAGGCTCGTGCTTTCCGATAGGACTGCTGATGATTTCCAGGTAGGTAGACTGTTGACAAGCATGACACAGTTAGTACTTTTAACCAGCAATTATTGATATTCGGCCATACGGCAAAACCAAGAAGATCTTTTATACACATCACCAGCGTTGCAAAAATTTAACTTTTCTGAGTTTCTTGCCTGTTCTTCTCATTTTTAACGGCGGACTTACGAACGGGTCTAAATTGAATCAATGGTTTTACTTTAATTTTCGTTCATAAAAACTAATATATGGTGCTTCATTTTGTGCGACTACATTTTTTGCTATCAGCTTTACATCAATGCAAGTGAATGGTCCTTCGAGCCAGATAAAACATTATGAAAATCTCTACAGACTCTTGATTACAAATACTTACAGAATAATAGATTCACGCCAATATAGGTTCTATTAATACTTAGTACACTGAGTTCACAGTCATTCACTAAAGATATGTAAAGTAACCCGTAGGCTGATGGATAAATATTGATCATAAAAGTTCATTCTTCTTTTTTATTTTCTAATAAATCAAATGTTCTTTCTATATTCAAAGATGCAGAAGTAAATAAAAATGAGAAAGTAGTAGTCACGTCCAAACTAGAATCGCTGGAATTTCAAGAGCTTCTTATCCAGTGTATGACTTGAAGTGTTCATTGTCTTTATACGTTCTTGTTTGTTGATCAGAGTCATATTGTTATTAGAATTTAATCATGCCAATGAATCATTGATTTACTACTTAGGTATCTAGTTTTATTGTCTTGTTGCATTATTTTTTCAGATCTTTCGCCCTCCACAAACCGACATAGATGTGGTGAATGCGAGATTCCGGAATGGAGATCCGGTCTACAAGCATCCTATGATACCAGGATATGAGGGTAAGAAGCCCTAGATATACCTATTATGTAGGTGTGTAGTTTACACACTTGTAAATTTAACTCTATCTATGTATTTACAGTAGGACCCAACTGATAAGGCGCGTTGTGAATCTTCGTTCGCACAGAAAATAAAGTATGGCCCCGAAGACTAACGAAAGAATGCTTAAAACTTACAATCAACTTTAGATCACTACTATAAGGTTCATAATACACTGCAGCTGTTAGTTTCATCTCACTCGCAAGTCACGCCCCTCCGCACGGCACGCGCTAACATGGCGACAGCTGCCGACCAATAGCGGTTTACGCGCTTTGAAAATGTACAAAATTATCTACTGCGCAGGTACATCGGTAAGCCATATCAGTTGGGTACTACTGTACCAAGCAGTGTACTTGCTACGGTTTTTGATGCCCCATTTTCAGTTAATTTATATTTAAAAAAAAATGTATGTACCTTTTGTAATACCTAGCTCTACTCCCTGTAATAAGCTAGATAAATGAAAAAATCTATTTAGTCCTTCATTTACATTATCAAAAAATATTAGATACGTATTTTATCCTAAAAAAAACGAAGATATCGTGTGTTGAAGTTCCGCGTGACGTTACGTTATGGTATAGTTTTTACTGTAAAGTGACGTCACGAGCCCCCACTCTCGAACTTTATCCCGAACGCGCTTTATCTTTGTAAATTATTAATGATTTGGTAAAGCAAACATACGTGTCCAATATTTTTTGATAATCTAACTGACGGACTAATTAGAATTATTATTTCGTAGTTCTTTTTTTATTTTTTTATTTATTTATTTATTACATAATCCACAGCTCTTAAAAAATAAATACATTTATCTTACTAAATACATCTTATAGCCAATTACGAATTAACAATTTAATACCTTATCTTTTAATTAAAGTAAGGAAGAGACCAGAATGTGTCCGATGAACAGAGTATTTATATATATATATTCTAGATCTAATCCTAATACACTATTTAGTAATCTGTGCTAATACTACTTCAAGTAATTAAAATCGTATGTATTGATTTTATGATTTCATAGGGTGACATAATCGTCTATAGTCTATACCTACGATTAAAACTTCAATAAAGAAAAAAAAAATTTGGGCATTTCCAGTGTTATCCAAATATCTTACTTTCCCTGCAAAAATACTTGAGAAAATGTAACAGGACCTCGATGATTCAGTGCTTTGGGTGTCGCCTGTCGGTACACTGAGTCATGGACCGGTCAAAGTTATGCTAATAGTTTCCTGAGCCTAGGGCCTTAGACGGAGGTGTTGTGTTTGGGTGTTTAGTCGTATAGCTTGTTCAATCACATTCTTAGAAAATTAGAACGGATAGTTGGAAACATTATATTTCTAAGTCGTCACTAATTAATTAAATGCTTATATGCATACTAAATATTGCACGGTGCAGCGGTGGTAGGATACTCTGAAGTACCTATTTGTCTGCCTGGCTGCCCTTAACATAAACATCTGTTGCCAAACATCGATGTATTCTGGCATGGTTCCTTCCAGGCTTTTTAAAACTCGGCAGCATATTAGCAAATTCTCTGGTATTTCTATGTTTATAGGGGACGGAAGAAACGAGTATAAAATCCTACTAGATATAAGACAACTTGTGGTGGTTTCGGTAGGTAAAAAACCCTATTTTTTTTAAACCGTGTCTTTAAATTGCTAAGCACTTTGTTGGTAACTTCGTCTCTTATAGGATATATGGAAACCAGACAAGAGTTCAAACTGTAGTAGTAACGAGAAAAGCCATCGGGCATCATTAAATCATACAAAGATTACCATTTAGTATTGTTTGAGGTGGGTGTTTTGTTAGACTTATGGTTAACGTTTGGCCCACTTTGCGTCGCGCGCTATTGTACCTATAGGTACAAATAAATTGTTTCCTAGTTCATTTGATAAAGTACCTATAGATAATTTCTCAGCTACATTATGGTTCTTATAAAGAACGTCAGTCAATGCTGTTTTGAGTTGAGATCAAATAGAGATTAAAACAACTGAATTTGGAACCTGCACCTATGATAATTTGGTTTGCTTATTTTCGATTAACACGATCAATTCTTGAGACTTGGTCTGACTGAGTTTTGGTCTCGATTGCTGGTGCTGCGCTGTTTGTCGATTCGCCTATAGATATATTTTTTTAGAGATGTCTCTAATTTGATGATAATTCGATGTAATATTTTTACTATTTATGGGTTAGTAATATAACCCGCAGTAATATGTATAAACGAAGCGCTCGTGGTATAGCATGATTAGCCGTTCTTAATCGATCGACAAAGTTAAGCTACCACCGTCGTGGTCGGTACCTGGGTAGGTGACCGCGTAGTGGTATTTCAAATCGAGCGTTTCCTTGCTTCCGAAGGCACGTAAAGCCGTTGGTCCCGGTTATCACTTAATTGTGATAATCGTTAAGCTAGTTGGATGCCTCCTCGGCGGCTTGAAAAATTCCAACAATAGGTTGACCACTAGCCTACCTCCACCGATCCGCAGTGGGCACACGTGGTGTAGTATTGCCCATTTCCTTTCACCCTCATTTGTTAAAGGAGGCCTGTGCTCAGCTGTGGGACATTATAGGCTGATGATGATGAATATAACCCCTTAGGGAATAAATATTCAAGAATTCTTTCTGAGTGCACCTCTAGTTATCTACTTACGTACTTAATTAAATCTTATAATTTCAAATCTTTAGTTAAACAGTGCGATGTCTATCAACTATACCTTATCTTGGAAAAATAAATATTTAGTTTTTTTATGATTCTACGTTTTATCTTAAAACCTACATACCATAATCTGAGAGCACAACGGTATTTGTACTTTATTTACCGCCGCTCTAGTTACGTCGATATCAGATGGCCACTATAAATAGCCTAACAATATTGAGTTGGGTTTGCAACTAACGGTATCCACTCATTTAAAATGGCTATAGGGATTTGAATAAGTTATTTACATACAATGACTATGATAATCGGTACGCAGATGGACATGAGGCTTACTAACTAAATTCAGGAAATATCGATACTAGGCCGCTAATTAATGAGAAACTAATGCTGACGAGAGCCGTTGTAGCATTTGCCATTATTGAACTACAAACAATATTCAAATAAGTAGAAAAGTACTCAGCTTACATTAACATCAAAGGGACTACTTAAATGCATTTTAGATTATATGAATTCAATACAAACATAGCCTCAAGATAATAACAAAGATAACCACGGTCTAGGCTTCCTGCCCCGCTTGAATGCGCACTTCGGTCAACGCTACACAGTCGCCGCAACGGAAGCCCTATCAGAGTTCCAGAGGTTGCAGCTGAATCAAAAAGGTGCCAGAAATCAGCTGGAACGTGTAGTCGACCTGCAAGCCGGGAAGGGACGGCCCTGGGATCTGGTCGATCGATTTGTAAGTGAACAATATGATCAGCAAATAGAAATGTGGCAATCTGAATGGGAAGGATGAAGAAAGAAGAATGAAAGATTATGGACGAAGCTGAAGTAAAACAGACCAATTTAATCAACAAGATAAGAGAAACTAAGTTGTACTTTTTACACAGTCGGCGACAGCGGAGTTCAAGCTGCCGTTGGTCATGGTAAGGCCAGAGTGTGCGGGCATACTGCGAGATCTTCCCATGGATGAACCAAAATTATCACCAGCCTCACATTCCGTCAGTCCTCACTTCATGGAAGACAGTGATCCCGATAAATTTATCAAGAAAGGTGAGAAGACTATAGCAACAATACTCGGAGCAAAATAGGAACGAAACTCTTTTTTCACCAACTGTTTTTATATTTTTAGTTTTTATAACTAAATGCAATATTGTTTTGTCGTTGCCATGGGTGATTTTTGAGATGTTTTCTTGGCCGATTTTTTTTATTACTGTATTTTTAGATTAACTTCATAATTTCAATGTCGTATGCAAAAATACATTCTTCTTTTGTGCGAAATCAGATTTGGGGGTATAACCCCGCACAATCCGTGCGTGAGTATTTTTAGTATAAAGTAGGTAAGTATAATGATTATGTGGGAATGCATATAGGTATAACGGCATCTTTTTTTTACAGGTTTTGCAGGCCATGTACCATATGGCTTCCAACGTTTTGGCGAATCATCAAAGAAGTTAACCAACTCGGCGCTATGTGACTTCTCATCTAACTACAGACGAAGACAGAGCACTGAGTGGGCCCCAGTGAATGTAGTCAAGTTAGTAACCCAAGTTTGTCGTTATATGAGAGAGATAATCAAATTGTTTTAGTTTTCTTAAAACTTTATTTCTACTCTTTAATATTTGCACATGAGTTGGGTGACAAGACATACCGTCACGCTATAGCAACTATTACGCACTTTTTTTAAAAATATGTTTGCGTCACACGGCTTGTGTATTTTGCCATTTTCCAGTTATATTATAAGTTCTAGTCACAATAAATCACTTTCACATAGTCCTCAGTCAGTTACCGTCCATAAAAGTCACGTTTTAGTACAATGGTGGTTGTACTAAAAGTATTCACGGACCTCTTGAGAGAACTTGAAAAGGCACGATACACATGATTCATTTCATTTCACTTCACTGGTGCACATGGATTGATCTTTATTGGATAAAATACCACCGATAATATGCAATAAAACTCAAAATACTCGAATAAAATAGTAGGCTACTTTCCTGAAAAAAACTAATTAGTCCGTCATTTACATTATCAAAAATATTAGACACGTATTTTTTCTTTTATCAATTAAACAAAAAATACGAAGATATCGTGTTTTGAATTTCCGCGTGACGTCACGGTGTGGTACTCTTTTTAGTAACAAGTGACGTCACGAGCCCCTCTCCTGAACTTAGTCGCGCTTTATCTTCGTCAGTTGTTAATGATTTGGTAAAGCAAAAAATACGTGTCCAATATTTTTTGATAATCTAACTGAAGGACTAAATTAAAATTATTATATTTTTACCCAGGCAACATTCCTATTATGTGTATCGTGACTTTTGAAGTTGTCTCAAGAAGTCCTTGAAAAGTTTTTGTACAATTACCATCATTGTACTCAATCATGACTTTTATAGACGGTGACTGACAGTGCGGACTATATGAAGTGATTTATTTTGTGATTATAATAATACAACTTGAGAAAACTCAAATAAGACAAGGCTGTGCTGTATGGCTCAACCTTTGCCTGCCTTTTGGTGAATACGACAAACAACAACAATCATCTGTCAATGTCAAAAAGTTCCTCTCTCGAGACGACACGACACGCGCAATTGTATTTATTTTTGTGAAACAATAAAATTGCATCAAAATGGGGAAAAAGAAACCCTTACCAAACCTCTCTAAAGAGGAAAAGATGGTTATGGTGATATCCGAGATCATTCAAGAGCTGCTTGTCGCTCACCGTCAAGGAAAAGATGTTAACCTAAACAAGATGAAAACACGTATATCCTCAAAATACGGACTTGGTACGTCTCCAAGGCTTGTTGATATCATCGCAGCAGTACCTGCTGATGCCAAGAAGGTGCTCCTGCCGAAGTTAAAAGCGAAACCTATTAGAACGGCGAGTGGAATAGCAGTGGTTGCCGTTATGTGTAAGCCGCATCGTTGTCCGCACATAAACTTCACTGGGAACATCTGTGTGTACTGCCCTGGTGGGCCGGACTCGGATTTCGAGTATTCTACTCAGAGTTACACAGGTTACGAGCCTACTTCTATGAGAGCGATCAGGGCGCGCTACAATCCGTACCTGCAGACGCGTCACAGAGTGGAGCAGTTGAAGCAGCTGGGTCACAGTGTGGATAAAGTGGAGTTTATTGTCATGGGTGGCACATTTATGAGTCTCCCTGAAGATTATAGGGATTACTTTATTAGGTGAGTTTGTTTTTGTATGTTACTGCAACATTATTCTTGGCTGTGTTCTTCCGACGTCGTCTGACGATCGCACCACATACTATTGAATTGTTAACTGAACGCTACCATGATCGTCGGGCAATCACACAGCGTTGTTACTGAATGCAGCCCTTAATTATTTGCAAAACCTTTTTTTTTGCACATTGGCAGTTTAAAATAATATTCCTTTGATAACAAAAGAGTTAATTTTTCAACATATTCATACTGTCAACCCCATTTTATCGGGAATAGCAAATAAAACAATTCCTTAACTAACTTTGCGTTATGCATTTCAGAAATCTTCACGATGCATTGTCTGGACATACATCAAGTAGTGTTGCAGAAGCTGTGAAATATTCAGAAAAAGCAAAGACCAAATGCATTGGTATAACAATTGAGACCAGACCTGACTATTGTCTGCAGAGACATATGAGTGACATGCTGAACTATGGGTGCACTAGGTTAGTAACTGTATAATTGATTAAAACTTGCAGGTAATCAGGGCATCTTAGACCATGTCAGGGTCCCTGGGCATTCAAGAATTTGGAGCCCAATAGGAAAACTTAGTGACAACAAAAAAATATTTTGAATTTGTTTTAATTCAAAGCTAGTTTAATCAGATAACATTTCTTGGCTTTATTAATTGATGAAAATATGGATAACTGTATAAAAGTTACTCTTTTCCGTATTGGTGAGAGAATCTGGTGTCCGATGAACATTTTAATTTAGACAGGTTTACAGTAAAGTCTTACTATATACTTAGAATAGAAAAAACATTGTATAGTATAAGAAAATATATCGGACTTTCGGGGCCTCTGTGACTGAGAGGCCCTGGGGCCTTATGGTAAAGACGGAACTGCAGATAATTGTTAATACATTTGATATACTTCTATAAAATTTGTATTAACTCAATAATCAACTCAACACATATGTGTAACAACTGTGTAAATCCATCTGGACCAAGTACCTAGTCCACTAGACACTTCCGCTCCGTTTATGCTTTGGCATATTTTTTTTTTTTTTACTGTTTATTGGCCTGTGTTTGACCGCAATCTCACCATGGTAAGTGATGATGCGGCCGAAGGTGGTAAGCACACAAAGCCTAGAATGAACTGGCTCTCAAGTGCAGCTGTCGGAACACACCGAATGGTGCTTGGCGACAGATTTTCAACTTGAGGGTGGTAGCCAGCCAGGCGGGTACTACAAAGTACCCTACCACCGTGCTATGGTTTCCTCACGATGTTTCCCTTCACCGAAAGCTCAAGATCATTGTAGGATCCGAACCCGGGACCTTCGTCTCGGTATCCGACGTCACTACCACTGAGCTATCATCGCCTTAAAATTCCAGCAGTTGAACTTGAGAGCCGGTTGCCTTCTAAAGGCAAGACATTGGCTATTTCCCAGAAAAGTAAATGGCATAGTCACTTGTAGCTACTTACCATTTTGTTGGACTGTGTAGCTTGTTAGGCTTCTTACATAAACAAAAACATGACTGATCATTAAAAAAAAAATATTTTTAATTTTCAGGTTGGAAATTGGTGTGCAGTCAGTATATGAAGACATCGCTCGAGACACAAACAGAGGACATACAGTGAAAGCTGTTTGTGAGAATTTTAACTTGGCAAAAGATGCTGGCTATAAAGTAGGAATAATATTTTCCCCATCACTATATCTGGAGCCAATTTACTGATGCCAGCAGCAGTCTATAATCAAAACTTTTGTCTCCAGATTGTCGCACACATGATGCCAGATCTACCTAATGTGGACTTTGAACGTGATGTTGAGCAATTTATTGAATTCTTTGAGAATCCAGCATTCAGGGCTGATGGCCTTAAGATTTACCCAACATTGGTGATCAGAGGAACCGGTCTGTATGAGTTGTGGAAAACTGGCAGGTACAGGAGTTACCCACCATCCACCCTGGTTGATTTGATAGCCAAAATATTGGCACTTATACCTCCATGGACTAGGGTTTACAGGTGAGTTAGTATTTTTTAGTTTATTTACAAAAAAGTATGCATTTAATAAATTAATGTTTAATAACCACAATTGAACCATACATACAATGAATAATCCTAATATTATAAATGCGAAAGTGAGTTTGTTTGTTACGCCTTCACGCCTCAACTACTCATCGGATCAACATGAAATTTGGCATGCAGATAGCCTATGATATGGAGAAAGACATAGGCTACTTTTTATGCCAGGAACGCGGGGGACACCTAGTACATTATACAGAGGGTTATATTAGAATTAACTATATTTCAGGGTACAGCGAGATATCCCAATGCCTCTAGTATCATCAGGAGTAGAACATGGTAATCTCAGAGAGTTAGCCCTGGCTCGTATGGCCGACTTGGGCACTGACTGTAGAGACGTCAGAACTAGGGAGGTTGGCATACAGGAGATTCATAACAAAGTGAAACCTTACCAGGTAAGTTATATCATCTTTTAGCTTTCGACCCCACTGTTTCACACCCCTAGGGGTTGAATTATCAAGAACTTACCTTAATGGGTGCCTAAGTAATATTTCTAAGTACTTATAGATAGATTGAATTTAACGATCACATAATTTGTGTATTGAATATCACTGCTGCAAAGATAATCGGATCTCGATTTTCAGGTAGAGTTAATACGACGAGACTATGTAGCTAATGGTGGGTGGGAGACATTCCTAGCTTATGAGGATCCCGACCAGGACATTCTAGTTGGTCTCCTCAGGCTTAGGAAGTGTGCCTCAGACACATACAGGCCTGAGTTAAAGCCGGGACCAAAGGCTGACTTCAAGCAGTGCAGTATTGTCCGGGAGCTGCATGTTTATGGATCTGTTGTACCAGTAAGTTGTCATAAGATTTGGTTTTATTTTAGTTTTCTGTTTTTTTTATGGCTATGGTAACCGCTTACCATCAGGCGGGCCGTATGCTTGTTTACCGGATTTATCGTATAAAATAGATTATGAAGACTACTCTGAAGTTGCATCGGTGTTACCCAGGTGTAGAGTCCCACTAAACCCCTCATGTTCAGAGCGAACTAAAAGATTAGCGCGATACTCAACGAAAAATAGAAGTGATCTGGGCACTGCATAGCAAAATATTAACCTTTAAGGCGCGGACTGACTACGATTTTGACAGCACTCGTTCTTCACTGGAATAGGGTTGAAAATGGTAAATCATAAATGTGTCGACTCTATGAAATGGACTGCTATTTACGGGTTTTCTTTAGATTATACAGAATATACACATTAAATTGAATAAGTGTCCGGTTAACATTCTAATATAATTCTGTGTCTTATATATTCTTAAAAATAAAATTGTTGTCATCACTGAAAATACGGAGAATTTCGACGCGAAAGATTTTTTAGACGAAACTTACGATTTTTTTATTGGGAATATCAAAGCACTTTTTAATATTCTATTCGGTTAACATTTTTCTAAAAACCCTCTTCTATCCACAGTATTTTTTTGTGTTAGGTATTTTCTTGCGTTACGTCATACTCGACTCTCAAAGAAACCCATTTTTGAGATTTGAGCTTAGACCTGGCCTTAAATAAAAGTTCATACAATAGATTTTTTTATTTCATCTATCTGCGAACAGTTCTTAGACTATGAGCAAATTTTTATGTAAGTCACCGGCGTGACTGGTGGCCTCCATTGAGAGCCATCCAGTTTATTATATTGCTAAGCTTAGCTTATGTTGGTTTCCTTTTCAAGCGATTATATGGGGTGGGATTTGTTAATTGGACTGCCAGTTGATTAGGTTTATTCCAAAAAATATATAAAAAATGTAACCTTGCTGAGTTTCTTGCCGGATTCTTCTCAGTTGAAGGCCGAGTTGAACCGGTGGTAACTTCAGTAAATATGACCTTCATAAGTGCCCTTCTGGGGCCTAAATTGAATAAATGGCTTTGACTTTGACTTTAGGATGATTCTGGATTATAGAATGAATCAAAATTTGTATTGATATGACAAAATGGACTGGTAGCAAAGATCCTTATTACTTTTCCATGAATTTACTAGACATAACCTCTCTCTAGTGTTCTATAATTAAATAAAATATACCATAAATCCACTCAATTTGTAGGTAAACGCCCGTGACCCAACCAAGTTCCAACACCAAGGGTTCGGCATGCTCCTCATGGAGGAAGCTGAAAGGATAGCCAAGGAAGAGCACGGCTCCGACAAAATGGCCGTCATATCTGGAGTCGGTACCAGGAACTATTACGCCAAGATTGGTTACCATCTTGAGGGGCCTTATATGGTCAAAATGCTAGATTGATTATGTAAATAAATATTTTTATGTTAGCTAATTGTTTTATTATATTTAATGTTTGTTTTCAGATATTATACGGTCAAACCACACTATCTTACCACACTGTTAATGAAAACAAATTGTTTTAAATAATGTATTTATAGCTAGCCCAGGGCTGTCATAAGCCATGCCGGGGCCCCTAGGCCCCGTTGGAAAGTAAAAAGTGGATAACAAAAATCAGTTTTTGCCATGATTTTATATTAGCTACATTCTATGCATATTCAAAAAAATGTTTTTAATAGACAAACTGTTGTGATGTACAGTCAGCGTCAAAATTAGCTTATGACAGTTTTCATTGAAACTTGCAAGAGAATGTGAATAGATTTATTATGTAAAGGTGATAAAGAAACCACAATCTGCTGGTTGTAAGTGGTGTATGATAATATACAAAAAAACTTATTCCTACAACTCCTAATACCCCCTTTCACCTCTCCTACAGACCTGATCCTCCACTATCCATCAATCCTACTGAGATCTACCACAAGCACGTCGGCATGTTGCCCAACTACGCAGGCCACGTGCCCGGATGCATGTTCAGGTAATTAATTAAAACTTATAATTTAATAAGCATAATATAGGGAAGGTAACTAGACAAAATTCTGAGCTACGACTTTTCTATTTAGTTTTTTTTATTTGTAGGGATAAACAGTATGAGATTAATCATGTCCCACGAGTACCACTTGTCAAGGTACGCTTATAAGTTTATTTTCGTGTCTCAAACAAAATATTACGTGTTATAGGAGTATCCAACTTACTACCAATATAATGTGTATGTTAATTTGGCTTATAGGATAGATACTTTTTATCCCGCAAAATCCTTGTTTTTGTCATTATTATTAATCCGTATAGAGAGGCTATCATAAGCAAAAGTAATGTCCCATTTTTTTAGAGTCAACTAAAGTTCTCTTTAGAGCTGAAAAGTAATTAGTCTTCTAAGCAGACAGAAGAAACAAGTAGCGCTATGCTTTTAGGAGTATCTTTCACGCACAGTGATTTTACGGCGCTTACGCGTTTCGTTCATCGTTCTACAACAAGTGTGGCCGGATGGCCTCACTTGGAACGGAACATAGTAGTGATGAGTGGCTCTCTATACGTAGTAATAATAGCTCAATGGTTTTTATTGAAGCTAAACTAGGGCCCTTCCTAATAGGTTACTTTTGACAGCCCATATATATCCATGTGTCAAAAAGAGACAAACATAGCGAGGCAAGAAGAGACACCCTCTTGTCAAATATGTCTTCTTAGAACCCATTTTTAGTAGTCTTTTTTTGCGTAATGACAGCCCTATTACCTAACCGTATCTGTACCTTGTCCATTAACCGCGTTTCACACGAGATACATACTATTTAAATGAGACAGTGCTATACTAGCGAAAGAGAAGGAAAGTAAAGGTAGTTGCTACTCCTTGACAAACGCGCTTGAAGAATGCCAAAGAAAAGAGTAAAGTATTTTACTAGCTGTCCCCCGCGGTTTCACCCGCGTTCCCGGGATAAAAAGTAGCCTATGTCCTTCTCCATACCATAGGCTATCTGCATACCAAATTTCATGATGATCCGTTGACTAGTTGAGGCGTGAAGGTGAAAGAAACAAACAAACTCACTTTCGCATTTATAATATTAGTTAAGAAGTTAGGATAACAAGGTGCTTCTGATCAATAGCTAATGATACAAACGAACTTTATTTCATAGCGATAAGGTTTATTTTCCTTTGACATTCTTATTGCTGCTTCACTGCTAGACATCCTGTAGGAATATTGTGGTACTTATTAAATTGATTTTTCATTCCAGGTTTGGCAATACTTACGGGAATGACACTCGGGATGCAAAGCGATGGCTTCGCGGTGACTTCGCTTCTTGATTTATATTTTTTGTCGGTACTTACGGGCGAGATTAACTTCTATCAGCTGGCAATAGGGTTGAAAATTGTAAGTGATGTTATCGAGAGGTGGAAATTAACTGAGTGCGAACTGCAGTATTCTTATTACTGAAGTTAATATACACGTACATTTTCATTAGTATTTTTATTCTGTAGCGTATAGTTTAGAGGTTTCGAACAAAAATAAAATATAATAATAAACAATATAACAATTTTATCTTAAAACAATACATACATATTTAAATATTTCGTATAAAATATCACATTGGTTGAGTGAACCGGTTGATTTCATTCGCCTATTTTTTATTTGCGTTCCATTCCTTGATTAGTTTTTCTGCTAGAGCCAAATTTTCATCTTTCTGTAAGATAAAAGATTAGAGATAATTAGTATCGTGACCTTACGCATTCTATCTCCCGTGTTCATTTAAAAAAAAGTGCGAGTCGGACTCGCACACGGAGAGTTCCGTACAATATTAACTAACTCAACTTTTCAACAAAAACGTTGCTTGTATGGGCGCCCCCTTTTTTTTTCATTTTTATTATAATACACATATTCTGTCTACCTATTACCGTTTATGAGATCTACTGACAGAAAGACGGACGGACAGCGGAGTCTTAGTAATAGGGTCTCGTTTGGCACCCTTCGGCTACGGAACCCTAAAAAACGTGACACTGATTAACTTCCGGCCGTTTCTATATTAGATCTTTGATTTTGCGATTGCGGATTGATATTTGACGTTACGTTTCTCAAAGTAATTTATCAATCCAATAATAAAGGATGGATTGAATGTTGAAATTGGGCGTTATTCTATTTCAACTTATAAATAACGGTATCGACCTACTGGCACTATCGGCCTTACTCATAAACGTTATTTAACTAAATCTACTGAATAAATGGTCAAATAAATAACGTCACCTTGCTGTCATTGTCAAACAATTTGACGTTAATTAGGTGACCACTTAATCAGCTTATTAGTTAAATAACGTTTTATGAGTAAGGGGGTATATGTTTAGTGTGCCTTGAGCAGGCATGACAATGTACATTTGTTTTGAATCAACAATTACGATTAATTAATAGGTGCGTTTGAACAGATAAAAATAATATTTAATGTTACCTTTATAAAACAGAATCTGGCGTAGTTCTCGCCTAAATGCTTGTGCGGCTCCGAGTAGAAGGCGGTGGGCGGGATGGCCAGCACGCCCGCCTCTTTGGCGAACTTCTTCGTGAACCTGTAGTCCTTGTATTTATCATCTTCTGATGATAGATCTATCTTCTTTTCTGAAAGGGACGATAAATAAATATCCTGGGGCATTCAAAGTCCAAGCCATTTATTCAATTTAGGCCCCAGAAGGGCACTTATGAAGGTCACATTTACTGAAGTTACCACCGGTTCGGAACTCGGCCTTCAACTGAGAAGAATCCGGCAAGATTCGTCACGGCTAACTGATCCTAAAATAAAAAAAAATAATACTACGTTTTGTTTGTGGTTCTGGACATACAGACATGTTCATGCACGCAAATGCATGTCCTGGTGGGAATCGAAGCCACGAACTGAGACGCGATAGGTCTTCTTGAATCTTAACAACCGCGCCAACTGACACTTCAAATACTATGGTCAGGTTGTTAAAAAAATACTTCTCCAATTTTTTTTGCTAAATATTCAAAACTCACCCAAATTAGTCCAATCAGCTACAATAAAGTATCCAGCCTCAGGCACGGTAGGATTGAACCCGTTCTCCTTCAACATCTTGACGAGGAAATCCCTCTTGGGCAGCAGTTCCCTGGCCAGTGAGAAAAAGTAGCAGTCCGGGGAATTGTACCGGGCTAGTTCGAACTCGAAGGAGCGGGCTACTGCTTCCTGGTATTATTGTTTACATTACTAAATATGTGGAAATTAGTGGTAACTACAATGTGATTGTGAACAGGTGCTGCTTGTGGGGGCTGATCTGCTTAAGTTTGATATTGGTGCCGATTCCGTTGTAAATCTCACTAAACTAATTTTAGCTGACTAATATTTTACTTAATTTTCACGTTAAAAATCGAATGTCAACGTAACTAAATCAATCTTGTGACGTACCATTACAAAAAAAGTGACACGCTTGGTTTTCATACGGATGGAGGGAGGGACTTGCGTTATCTATTTAGATTTATGTCTGTTCATCAAACACATAAAACCAGATAAATGAATACCACCACATACCTGTACGGGGGTGCAGCAAGTGTAAACGCAGTTCTGATGCACGACCTGCAGGTTCCTCATGAGACTAGCCGGCCCGTACGCCCACCCGGTCTTCCACCCGGTCACTGAGAACGTCTTGCCGGCCGAACCGATCGTTATCGTGCGCTCCCACATGTCAGGGAATGTTGCTGCAATATATACATACAATATGTAACAACTTTGTGTGTCACAGCTGGAAAATTGATAGGAGGTAGACCCGGAGTATATAGGATACTTTTTATCTCAAAAACTAAGGTGAACTAGGGCGACAGCTTAAGAACCTGGCACAATTCATACTAATTACAAGAATATTCGAAATACAAATGAGTAATATCTTTATTTACAACAAATATGTACAAAATACAATCTATATATAGAAAATTTCCTCAAGCCTGCCGCTGCTTCCGATTAACGACAGGGTTCCCAGAAGGCTGGCAGCGTTTCCTCTTTGGATAGCCAAGCTGACGCGTTGGCGGAAAAATCTCCCCGCCCGCTGGTCTCCGGAGGTCTCGATCAATTTTGATGACAAGGTGCGAGCAAAACGGCGAGCTTCGGACCCCCACGGTCCCATGGTCTCGACCGCGAAAGAGTTGATCTTTATTACAGTAGTACCCAACTGATAAGGCGCGTCGTGAATCTTCGTTCGCACAGAAAAGTATGGCTCCGAAGACTAACGAAAGAATGCTTAAAACTTACAGTGAACCTTAGATCACTACTATAAGGTTTATAATACACTGCAGCTGTTAGTTCCGTCCGTCTCACTCGCAAGTCACGCCCCTCCGCACGGCGCGCGCTAACATGGCGGCAGCTGCCGACCAATAGCGTTTCCCGCGCTTTGAAAATGTATCTTCTGCGCAGGTACATCATTTATTCGCTCAAAAATCAGCACGACTGGGGAAGTACCTCCACCTTACAGAATACCGCAGCCAAATAACTTTATGTTGTGCAAAGTTGTGTTTCTGCGCGTGAGTAATGTCGCCAGAGCTCATAGGGGAGGGGGGAAAGGTCGGTAACGCGCGAGCGATGCTTCGTGTGTTCCAAGCGTCCATATAGCTGCGGTAACCGCTTACCATCAGGCGGGCCGTATGCTTGTTGACCGACTAAGTCGTATAAAAAAAAAACACATGTAAATCGGTCCAGCCGTTCTTGGGTTATAAATGGTGTAACAAACCTGACTTTGTTTTATACATATAGGCCTGAGTTTGATAAGAATCTCACCATGATAAGTAACGATTTCGCCGAAGGTGGTGGTGGTGGTGGAAATCTTTAAAAACGACTCTAACGACTCGAACTCGAACTCGATCGAAGAAATTTGATATATAGGGGTTTTTGGGGGTGAAAAATCGATCTAGCTAGGTCTTATCTCTATTAACCTAGGTTTGCACTATTTTTTACAAGCTTTTATTTAACTTGCAATGTATATATGTATGTTTGTTCGGGTGGAATCTTGCATGTCGAATTTCGCCCACTTCCAGTGGTCGGATTGAATTGATGTTTGGTATACATTAGTGTATTGGATGACAATGCAAGTACATTCAACAAAAAGTACAATCACTCAAAAAAGCTTGTTAAAAAAATCTATATTTTTTAAAACTAAGAACATATTATTTTTTGTCTAGTTTTAAATTGTATAAATTTCTTCAACTTTACTCACCAATTCTGATATGTTTCTTAGGCTCATACACCATCCACTCATAGACTTCATCAGAGAGACACAGCACATTGTGTTTCTTGCACAAGTCAGCGATCAGCTGCAACTCCTTGCATGTGAACACTTTGCCCAGCGGGTTGTGTGGAGTGTTCAGTATTATCATCTTGGTTTTGTTTGTGAACAATGATGACAGTTCCTTCTCATCTAGTACCCAGTCTGCTGAGGTCATGCTGCCCTTTGATTTCTACAATGAAATTGATATCAAGAACTATGTGCAATGGGTATATCCATAACAGTACACGATTTCTTGGCAACTAGGCACACAGATCGCGAAAAAGACTACTTTGGTAGGTACTAGGCGCACAGATCACGAATGAGACTTCTTTGGTAGGTACTAGGCGCACAGATCGCGAAAGAGACTTCTTTGGTAGGTACTAGGCGCACACATCGCGAATGAGACTTCTTTGGTAGGTACTAGGCGCACAGATCGCGAAAGAGACTTGTTTGGTAGGTACTAGGCGCACAGATCGCGAAAGAGACTTCTTTGGTAGGTACTAGGCGCACAGATCGCGAAAGAGACTTCTTTGGTAGGTACTAGGCGCACAGATCGCGAAAGAGACTTCTTTGGTAGGTACTAGGCGCACAGATCGCTAAAGAGAAAATGCTATATTAATATTAGCAAGTGACGCAAAATGGTAATGACCCTCATTGAGCGGTGACACGTTGGTTATGATTTTAATTCAATAAACTTGTAAGAATTTTTGAATATTTTTTTTTGATCTTGTATTATTTTATAGATAGTCTATAACTGATGTGGTCTTTACCCCTTTCTTTCGGATAGATATACCCTATTCGTTACACATTGGTGCCGATTCTGTTGTAAATCGCACTAAACTAATTTCAGTCACATGTCTTTCTTACAAACATTATTGAATAATTGGACTGTTTTACAAAAACCTTAAACCGACTTCAAAGTACACTAAGAAGTAATCAAATCCTGATCTGATGACAATGGGACCAAACGGGAAGCGTATCCTTTCAAATAAAAAAAGAATTTTCCAAATTAATAAATGACGGAGTTATGAGGTAACAAACATTAAAAAAAACATTCGAATTGAGAACCTCCTCCTTTTTTTGAAGTCGGTTAAAAAGGGTAGAACATATTTAAAGCTGTCAAATTAGTCTTTGCCGTCTTAATTTGCGGGTATTTAGACGTAATCGCGATAGTTTAGGTAGTTTTCAATATAAATTTATATTGAAAACAAGTATTGGACTAATTTGACAAGACTAAATTTCTTACAAGTTATCAGTAGATTTAGTTAAATAGCGTTTATGAGTAAGGCCGTTAGTATTTAAAATAGTTAAAATTGAAACAAATTAGGCTCAAGACTTGAGCTTTGTTTTGAGTCCCATTACAGTCTTAAGAACTTCTTAGGACTAGGAAATAGAGGAAGTAAAAACTTGGACTCACACAAGCTCTGTTTATAATAGCCACAAGCTCTGTTTATAATAGCATCTTTCAAAAGACGACAATCCCTTTGTATGTTACAACTACTTGAAATGAGCAAATAATTTTATCATTTTGAAGAGATACTTACAGGCTGCAGTGCAATGAATTTGGGTACACCACCAGCTGAACGAATCATGAAGTCGTAACAGTCGAAGAATGGCTCTATCACAATCACCTCATCACCAGTATCCACATGACCTGAAACATTCAAACAAAAATTATGGATATAAGTTTTCATTGGAGGAAAAAAACCAAACAGACTGGCAACAATCTCATTTTTTAATATTTTTTGGACAACCAGATAATATTGGCAACTTTTTAGTTATTAAATAACAAGTTGTCTCCCGCGTTCCCAGGAAAAAAGGAGCCTATGTCCTTCTCCATACCTTAGGCTATCTGCATGCCAAATTTCATGATGATCCGTTCAGTAGTTGAGGCGTGAAGGCGTAACAAACAAACAAACTCACTTTAACATTTATAATATTAAGTTAGGATATCAATGGTAAGAAATCAAAATCAAAGTCATTTATTCAGTTTAGGCCTTAGTAAGGCACTTATGAACGTTATGTACATACAGTTGAATTTACCACCGGTTCGGAATAGTAAAGAAAGTAAAGTAATATAATTCAAATTCAAAATCATTTATTCAAATAGACCTTCGCAGGCACTTATGAGAAGTCTGACTCTAATACCGGTTCGGAAGGTTGCATTTGCTGAAAAGAGCCGGCTATAAACTCAGAAATTACTCTTTTCAAAACAAGCTTAGATAAGAATATAACCTATACATAGCATTCTCATACATCATTTGTGTATTACTTACCCAAAATAGCAGCAAACAACGCCTCATAAGCTCCACTACTGACCAATATTTCATTAAAAGGGTCTATTTCTCTCCCTATGAGCGGAGAGTATACTTTTGATAAATTTTGCACTAATCTAGGATGTCCCTGAAACAGAACATTATTTCTTAGCTTTAAATAAAAAATGTATTAACATAAGACGAATTTAAATTAATATCATTTTTAATAAACGAGTTCCGAGTTCTGCATTCCGCGTTGTAAACAATGTGGCGCCTTTGAAAGTAAAAAAATGTGTATGATGTGTGATCAGTAGCGAATATTGCAGAACTCTAGAACTCTAGACTGCTTGCTGTGTGCACAATAGTCAACACGGAATGCAGAACTCGGAACGCGGAACTCTAAAACTCTTTCTGTGGGATCGGTGCCTAATTATTTTTGTCTGTCTGTTCCGGTACATAGTTAATGTTATAAAGAGTAACTAAACTACTGTTATTTTTGAAAAATAATTAGTCCGCGCAAATAAATACAAAACGTTCGCGGGTGAAACCGCGGGGGTCTGCTAGTTTTTAATAAATTAATCATCGGAAGTATTTTTAGTAGCTGTTGTATATCCTAAGAAAAAAATTCACTAATATCATACTTTTTTCTTGTACAGTATAAATAGTAAAGTACAGTTTGAATTTGAATTCAAAAACCAAATCCTCCTCACAAAATCATGATGTTTTTACAATTAATGCATAAGACATGTTGCATAGGACTTTAGTACCACAGGGTTTATATAAAAACTGGTAAATAACTCTATTTTAGGCCACAACTGTACAAAATGAATCATAAAGTGCCCTATAACTCATTTCACAAACAAACCTCACATGTTTATCACATTTTTCCATG
Organism: Polyploca ridens; assembly: GCA_951394255.1. NCBI lineage: Eukaryota > Metazoa > Arthropoda > Insecta > Lepidoptera > Drepanidae > Polyploca > Polyploca ridens. Next base: position 3,222,820 of record OX596248.1, read on the forward strand.
TGGACAAACATAGTGAAACACAAACCTTACTATCTCTTCTCTATGAATATAAATAATATAAAGTGTATTTTTTCATCTAATATAATTTGACACAATTTAGACCATGTAACTTATGGTCCCACTATGGTCATCATGTGACTATCATATCATGGGGGTCATGAGGGCATTTTACGAGTATGAGATAAAGTGAATATACCTATGAAGACTTGTAAATAGCATATTGTTAACTGTTACTGTTATTATTATTTGTCGCAAAGCTGTAAATCTTCTGATAAAAAAAAAAATTACATGTTAGCATTGAATTATTACGCTATTCAATGCATGTTAGTTACTTTTGTTGTGTCATGTTGAACAACCAAATTGCACTCATAGATATATTATGATTATTGGGATGTTTAGGAATCAATCATGCATTGGATGAATGGATTTTGATGACAAACTAAGATCCCAATGCATAAAATCTTACCATGGGGTGAAACCAGTAATATTATACTATGTTTATGAAACAGAATTTATTTAAATAGCTATAATGATGACATTTTTTTTATGCAATTTTTTAGGACTAGGCTATTTAACCAATAACACGTGAGAACCAGAAAAGGGCCTGGGGCTCTACTGTGTAACTTAGGTGGTAATTGTAACAAACACCATTAATGACTTTCATCCAATCAAGGCCCATAAGACAAGTCTACAGGCAATTTGGCACCCGATATGTTGGGTCAATCTCTCTTGTCATACAAACTTTGCGTCTTGACATTCCATATTCTCAGCAATTTGTCGGGTACCACCCAATCGCCTGGACATATGAAGTGCCAAATCGTATCGTCCGGACCGCACCTTTAGTGGTGTATGTAACGATTACCACCAAAGATACACAATACCCAGGCTGGCTAGTATTAAAATCTCTATGGAGCAGTTCCTAAATGACAGGTCATATTAAACCTTGTGCCTTATCTCCTACATGGAGTATAGGTTCATGTGTTTTTCATGCTAGGTAATTAATATACTTACAAAACCCCTAGTGTATTGATTAAGTAGAGGATTTTCGCTAGTGGTAATTTCAGCCAGTGCCTTTGTGACATGTTCCGGGGCATGATAATCCGGGAAGCCCTGACCGAGGTTCACAGCTGGCTTATACTCTGCAGCCAGTTGGATATATTCTACCCTGAAATATAAAATACATGGGATCATCATCTGGCTATCCTGTTCCCCATCATTTGGGGTTGACGCAATATGTACGCTTCTTACATTCGTCTCTTCTATCTGTCATACCAGCATTCACTCCCTTCTTACCCATATCATCTTTCATCCATCCATCTCTTTTTCGGTCTTCCTCTTTCCGTATATTCATCCACTTTCATATTAATAACTCTTTTAGTGATGGAATGTATTATAAATAATAATTAACTAAAATTGAAGTTTTCTCAGGAGGCTCAGCTAAGAACAAACAGGAAGGAACTCCACAAGGTTGTGATTTTCAAAATATTTTGTAACTTTTCTTCAATGATTTAATTTTTCTAGGCTTTGTGTGCTAACCTCCTTTGGTCCAATTTTGATATTTTAATAAGTATTTACAAGACATTATCAGTTATAAAACATAGACTTTTATAACTGCAACAACATTCCCCCTTACTCTTAAAACATAATTCTAATAAGCTGATTAAGTGGTCACATAAAAAACGTCAAATTGTTTGACAATGACAGCAAGTTGATGTTATTTATTTGACCATTTATTCAGTCGATTTAGGTAAATAGCGTTTATGAGTAAGGCCATTAATGTACAACTTATTATTATTTTTACTCTTGGTTTGGTCAAGTACTCAATTTAACATGTAGGAAATACTTATAAAGTAGGCAAATATGTTAATTAAAAGCCAACTCAACTAACATTAATTTTATTACCCTTAATAATAATAAACAGAAGTTGATTATGTAACTAAACAAATGTTAGGCCAGGGCCTGTTAACATTTGTATATTTAAGTTTGCAGTTTTTGATTGGAGGAACCTTTTTCTATATAATAGTTGAAGGTTAAATGAAATACAGTATTTTTGTATATCTAATAAATAAACTTACCACACACTCTTCTCTCCGGCTCCATATCTACTTGGTAGTTTAAATTTATCTCCCATTCTAGCTGTTGTAACTTTACTTCTAACAATTTGATTTAAATTTATATTCTTCACGGCACAACTGTGTATCTCTAGTGCCGCAAACAAAGGTCGGCTCCACCTAAACATTATAGAAGTGATAAAACAATGATAAAATAATCTTAACAGACTGTAAACTTAACCTATATATATCCTATGACGAGTGAATGTACTCAAATTGTAAGTCAAAGAACGTACGATACTGATAAAAATAAATAGGCGCTTACATTTGATTATGCTAAACTAGTTCACGCTGGAAATAAATTGGAATTTGTAAACAATAGTCATTTCAGATTCATTTTGCGTTGACGTCAAATTCACAAACGTCAATAATTTGTGGTGCCAGCTCTGATTCTTCCTTGCTACCAATTTTGGAATTTTTCGTTTTTTTGGCGGGAACTTGCTAAATGACGTCAAGTTTTCATTTTATTTTCATTTTTTTTTGTTTTTAGAGTTTTATTGCACTGAAGTGAAATTAAATGAAATACGTGTATCGCGGCTTTTCAAGTTGTCTCAAAAAGTCCGTGAAAAGTGCACAGACTACGGAGGACAGATCCTCGCTAACAAAAAACTGTGTCTATGGAGTCGGCCACCTCTCACGCACACCTTAGTTGGCTATTTCGCGGGAAATTAGACTCAGTCGCCGTTTACACAGAGTCGATTACTCGCGCTCAACTAATGTGTGAATGTGTGCGTGCCGGCTTGTACGTACAGCGTTGTGGCCGACTTGAGTGACACAGTTTTTTGTTAGCGAGAATATATCCGACTTTTTTTAATATCTGTGGAAAAGTGTTAGTATTGCCACCATTCTACTAAAATATGACTTATGCACGGTGATTGACAGTGTGTGAAAGTGATTTAATTTGACTCAAACTTATTCAAAATTCAATTCAAAATTCAAAAATTCAAAAAGTATATAAAATATTTTAAGTAATAACAGCTTACAGAATCAGATATATTCTTTTTTCCTGTCATAATTGTCGAATATAGTACAGCCTAAGGAGGTTACTGAAAAATCGGGACATTAGGCGTCCCGATCAAAGGTAAATCGGGACGTGTCACCAGACCCTTGAAAATCGGGACGTCCCGCGCAAATCGGGACACCTGGCAACACTACCAAGCACCTACCGGACTATTTGGCGGGGACTTTTATTGTATATTACCGGTGCTATTTTATGTAATAAAGATCATACATGTGCACCAGTGAAGTGAAATGAAATGAATTATGTGTATCGTGGCTTGTCAAGTTGTCTCAAGAAGTTCGTGAAAAGTTTTAGTACAATGACCCCCATTATACTAAATCATTACTTTTATGGACTGGCTTATTGGATGTGACTGACTAAGGACTATGTGAAAGTGATTTATAGCGACTAGAACTTATAACTGGAAATTGGCAAAATACACAAGCCGTGTGACGCCTGAGATTGTGGACTTTATTTGAGGTCAAAAACAGCTTAAACATAGGTACACAGTAAAAAAAAACACTGCTTTTTTCGTAGGTAGTTATATTTTTATCAACAGCAAAAATCCTTGCAAAGCTTTTGTGAAATGCCAAATTTAATAGAAAAATATGTACAAAAGTCACAACGAAGGCGTGTTTAATGAGAAACGATGATTTATTTTAGTACCTACGTCCCCGAGACTGGGAACTCATTACGAATGTAAACAGTGGGAAAGTCGGAAAGCTTTCTTTTGATGAAAGAAAAGCAAGTGGCGCCCAGCTTTATAAAAGCAACAGTTGCTCATAAGACAGTTCGTTTTTTTTATTTACCAACAATAATGAGGACAACGTGCTATTTAAATTCGGTGCTTAGTTTTCAATTACGTTTTTACTTATTTATAAATACGTAAAAAAATTACTTGTTGTATTTACACCTAAAGGTGTGAGCGAATTATTCATACCCCATAATATTGGGTCAGTTGGTCACAACATTCCCACATCATTCAACAACTCCTTTGGTGCTGATTAATACTGAATATGTATTAATTTATGGGTTGTGTGTGCGTACTCATACCTGCCTAAAACTGGAAGTAGGTGATTATTTTAACAGCAATACACTATTCTACAATCAATTGGAACTTCGTAAGCGCCTTAATAAGGGGACCGAAGTATATTGAATGTAAGTAGGTACCTAAGATTATTGTTTTTTTTTCTGTGTATTGGCCTGTTTATGACCGCAATCTTTCCATGGTAAGTGATGATGTTACCGAGGATGGTAAGCACACAAAGCCTAGAAGGAACTGGCTCTCAATTGCAGCTGTCTAATTTAACCCTTAATTACTATTATTTACAGTTTAAATATATATAATTTATAAAAATAAAAACTCCTAATAATGTTAAAAAACGTCAAAGGGAAGTGCATGTATCTGGAAAATATCGTTACACCAACCACAGCAAAACGTGGGCTTTGCAAAAACAGTCCGCGGAAAAGTGATGAAAAAGTGGCAACAAAATATAAAAAATTGCGCATCTGTGCAATGATCACTCTGAGACATATTGTCAACAGTGTAATAACGGTAATTCGGATAGTTCCTAAAAGTATAATAATTTTTAACTTTGATCTCACCATAAGTACAAAATGCAAATTTTTCGTAATTATTTTACTAATGTTTGTTTTTTGTCCAATGAGATATTAATTCATGTTATTTCTTAAAAATATAATAGTTTAAATAAAGCATTTTTGATATAATATAATTGTATTTACATATTTATTTCGTATATATTAAAAAATATTCCTACAATTTGGGGTCACCTGAGACCCCATGCGAGCAGTTATGTAATTTTCTTAGTGCGAGTAATTAAGGGTTAAATTTAATTTGAATTTTATTAAACAGCATCTCACCAACTTTTGCTGAATATTTAACGCTTATATTAAAAACAAGCTAATTTCTTTTGTCTACCATTAAGCTATAGATAAAGTACCTACTAAAAGACAGCAAGTCTTCTCGATTGAAATTAGCTGGAGATTTACGGGTCGCGCCGCGTTGTCTCAGTAAATTATCTAGGTATAACACAAGGTTATTTTTGCAGCATCCAAGAGAAAAACTATTAAAATTGTATGTACAGTGTGTAAATAAAATTCTAGTCTTACCACGGCGGCACGTTGTAATTTTTTTTATCATTTTGTATTAGGTACTTATGTACCTACCTAATAGATTTTAGAAATGCGTCTGTATTCCATCCGGCTGAAAATATTAATGAATAAATATGAGACTAGGTACGATGTGCAAGAAGATATTTATGAGCAAACGTAAGCTTTGGGAAAAACAATTAGGTACGTCACACACCTATGACCTACTTATACATATACCTACCTACCATTTTTTTTTTATTCCTATACTACTTATTCCTATACTTTACGGACCGTTGTTATCGGTTAAAATTAAGACTTATCTTTACTAATTAATAATGAAGCAAATAACTCAAAGCTTTGCATAGCAGACCCTCCCATATGGAAGTAGCTTACGAAATGATATATATGCCCAGTTTAGCAATTAAAAAAAGCCTACCATTGGTAAGCAAAACGATTCGTTTTTGTTTATAGAAACCGGGCATAAATCTATACATATCATAAACTTTCAGGGATAATTAGCCAGATAACTGTTTGTAATTTTTTTTATAAACAGGATGTAGAGATTATTTCAGAATGTCACAATTGTAACTATCACAGCCATAAAAAGACTTTCATTGTGTGTAAACTTCTAAGGAATACGCCATTTTTATTAATAAGATTAGGTATACAATCCTGAAAACTTGCTAAGACACTATTACATGATGAGATGGTAAGCCAAGCCTAGTAAAACCTAAATTTTAAGAGTATAGAGTAGAGTTTTGTAATTGGTATAATGCTAGAAAGTGACAGATTTATTTAAAACCTGATAGACTTGCTTTAAGGCGGCCCTCTGTGGCCGGCGCAACTTCAACGCAAGCATAGTCTAAAAGCTTGTTGTTTCATCCAACGTAATGTTTGACTGCGAAAAAAGAGCCACAGCATCAGAACCGTCGGTTATCAGTCGGCAAATTCCGCTGATCACTCGCGGCCGCTTCGCTCGTTGAAAAAATCTTATTTTTAAAAGTTAGTTATTTAGAATCTCCAATACATTTGCAAGCCTGGTATCTAAATGTTTTCTTTACTTTTACAATTTATAGATACATTAGATGTGGCCAAAGTTCAGGTAAAATTTGTGCAAAAACGCTGTTTTTCGGAGGCTTTGACTGAATTTGGTTCACACTTTTTTTTATTTCGCCTAGATACACGGCTAGATATAGTGCACAAGATACTAATTTGTTCAAAACCTCTAACGAAAAATGTTTAAGAACGTACAGAGGTTTTGTATGAAAAGTATGACGAATTGAGTCCTCTTAACCATCTCACGTAACGGGGTGTTAGTTTTGTTGTTGCACAGTTTTTCGCATAATTAGATTGAGTGATAATATAGCATGGCCAATTAATTAATTTAGTAATTCTTAGCATGTTATCTATCTCTTTTCAAGTTTATTAAAACATACTTTTTTGACTACCCATCCGCATTTGTGACTCATTTTTAGTTTACCCACTCTGTATAACGTAATACGTTGGTTCAGTGTCGTGCCCGTATCAGTCCAGTAGTGCAATTCTGTTCTTTTTTGACAGCTGACGACGACGACGTCCGTCGTCGCGGTCTATTCTCTATACATTCGTAGTGCGGTGCTACATTTTTCAATTGGTCAATTAATTAATGTTTAATTTTAGGAAGCTCCTATTAAGGTCGTATTATGTATCCATTATAAAAAAAACCTGTCACTTTGTGGATCACTTTCATTTATGATAGTTTCTGTGTAATGTTATGATATTTGAAGTAAGTATGTTTTATTACAAATTATTTATTATAAATCCAAGACTGTTCTTTGTCGAAATCAGTCAAAAACAAAGGCCCAGTTCAGCAGAGGACATCTCGTGACAGAATATGATGATGATACTAATTTTATAGTGGTTACAGAGTTGGTATACATATTTCAGATATCTGCAGCTCGGATAAGTCATATTATGGGCATCCTTAAATCAGCCAATGATGAAGATATCTTGGAAAAACGTCGTCAAGCTCAACAGTTGAGACTTTTGGCGAGTAATTCTTTAACTATTCTTGTTGAAATAAACATTGATTAAATTGTGCACAGCACTACAAAGTCAATGCATTTTTATTTACTGGAAATGCTAAAATTCTTCCAAATTCTATATAGAAGTCTTTGATATCTGGCTTATTTTTATTATTCCTTATAAAAAATACCTCGTCAATTTAGTAGTATGTACTTACATACGAGTATGTTATTAAACATTATTCGTGAAAAAATGTTAATTGTTTCAATATTTTCAAAATATGGGCGCTATATCTAGCTTTCTTTTTGTGAAGTTTAAGTCGTAATATTAAGATAAAGTTAAACCAATGAATAGCCTTCATATTAAACCTTTAAAATTGGTATATTCAGTACATTAAAGTTTTACTAAAATATGAAATAAAATTAGCCTATATCTAGTTTCCATATCATAAGTTTGCTTAGCTTGGGATTACGACTCAGATCATTAAAATAAATGAAATCCACTCGCAGAGCGCAGTTGATGTTTATAATACACCTTCCAGCCCATTTGAATTCTTTTGACCTATTCAAGTATTCAATTGTTTCGACATGCAATAGTCCGGGAGGTACTGATGCATTTTAGGTAGTATTAATACGCCGATCGATGGCAATCTTTTTCAATAGATCTTGAATGACTAATATGTGAACCACGCATCAGCGATGCACCCGCGGTGGGTTTAGGATTGGAAGGTTACGGCAGGGGTAAACGTTTTTTTTACAAATTCATGCGAGCAGCTGACGCGTGTTCCCCCCTCCACCATGCAGCAGACGACTTTTTTCAGCTCAGTATTATGTCAAATACTTATGAAACAAGTTTGAGCCGGCGTACTATGTCTTTTTTTTTACTGGGAGTGGCTGATGACGGATGTAGAAGACTTGAGCACTTACTTGAGCAGACGGTCGGTTCACTTATTAGTCATATAAGATCAACTATACATTTCAACGTCAGCCGGCTTACTATGACTTTTGTGTTTGCAACGCTACCTCCCGGACTAACCGTCACAACGGAGTCGTCGTCGGTTGCTGTCAAAAACGTTTCAGAATACCAAAGCAGTCACGTTTTCCATTCCCCTTTTATATGTTCGCCTTCGCAACGATGTAAACTATACTTTTTATTTTTTAATAAAAGTTCAGTCGGATATGAGTCTTTTAACCTACTGTTTTATTAAAGTAATTTTATCCAGTTAAGATTGAAATTGTTCATGTCTTGTATTTTATAGGGTGAATTATAAAGAATGGTTAATACGTGGTAATAGCAGTGGCGTAGATAGCCCTAGATGGGCCTTGTATCAGTTTGTTGAGTGGCCCTTCTGCAACCTGAGGGCGAACCACAAGCTCTTAAAACAATATTATTATAACCTTATTTGACTTTTGTCTTTCTTTGACATCCGGCGTCAAAACGGGACAAAAGTCAAATAAGGTTATAATAATAATATTGTTTTAAGAGCTTGTGGTTCGCCCTCTGTCTGCAAAACCCAATTAGGTAAAGATTTTTAACGATTTTTTTGCTTACAAACGTTCAGGGCCCCTGTAGCCCGGGGGCCCCGTATCTTTGATACGGGCTGGTACGGGGTGATAGCAACGCCCTGAGCTACGCCCCTGACGTGAAGCAAAAGCTTTCGATCCTTTTTTATAATAATATCCTACTTATCAATTCTATTCCTATAGGTAGTGATTTCAAGGATTCTTTTGTTATAGGGTCTGACCAAAAGGCGATGATAGCTCCGTGGTAGTGAGTTCGAATTCTACAATGAGCTTAAGCTTTACGTGAAGGGAAACATCTTGATGAAACCAGTGTAGCAGCTGCTCTTGAGAGGTTAGGTACTTTCTAGGCTTTGTGTCTTACTCACCTTCAGCCACATCATCAATCACGGTGAGATTTTGTTAAAAACAAATAATACACAGTAAAAAAAAAACAGCATCAACATCGCGCGCACTTTTGCATTTACCAATCCCAGAGATGTCCCAGAGCTATCGGTCTAGTTCTGCGTTCCACGTTCACTGTAATCTATGTGAGCGCACGTAGAACACCGCAGAATTCTGGACCGATCGCTGTGGGATTAGCGCGGCGCCTATATTGCAAATTGCATAGCTCGTCGAAGCGATAACTTTTAAAAGTTAGCAGACTGCAGAAACCGATGGACTGGAAAGACTAGTCCGCCTCGGTAGGTAGAGGCTTTGACGAGAGCTAGCATCAGGTTCTTTTTTTGTTCAGTCTTAACGCTTTACATATAGGTAAGCATGCAAGACGCGAAACGCTTTGAAGTCGCTACAGCCGCCGAGAGAATGCGTTTACTATTGGCCAAATCACGGAAAAGCTGATCAGCAGGGCTATTTTAAAACGCTCGAATTCGATATCTCAATTGCTTTTTTTAAGTTCCGAATTCGAATATTTATGATGTTTCTTTACGGAAATATCAATTCGAATTATCGAAAAGTTTTCGGAAATTAAAATAGCAATTGCTGAAATTCGCCTCGGATTTTTTAAAATCCGTTTCCGATATCGATACCGACGTTTTAAAATATCCCTGTTGTACCTCTACCATGAGTTTTCAACGTAACATACGTATCGTAACGTAACGTAACGTAAGCTACAGTCGCTAGCGACTATGGTGAAACATTTTGTATGAAATGCTTCCAAATGTATCCACTAGTGGCGGTGCTCTGTAAAACAAAATATTCACCGTAGTCGCTAGCGTATGGGTGTTTTTTTTTTTTTTTTTATACCACTTAGGTGGCAAACAAGCATACGGCCCGCCTGATGGTAAACATTTACCGTAGCCTATGGACGCTTGCAATACCAGGGGTATCACTCGCGCGTTGCCGACCCTGAAGAAACCGCTTCACACCCTTTTTGAAGAACCCCATGCTGTACTCCATTGGGAAAACCACGTTACGTTTAGATGACGTTAGTGTAGAAATCTCATGGTAGAGGTACTGATTAAGATTACTATGCCTATGAAAATACAAACAGGCGGAGGTAGTTTTTTTACTCTGTGGTTAAGGGGTCCCATTGTGCAAACCTTGGGTACAAAACCCTAAAGATTTGCTACTGTAATGATCACTCGATCTGTGAGATTAACATTATTGATTACATTAATAATAGATACTCCTAGAAGCACTCTTTGCTCCTCAGTAAGGAGGATTATCCGCTTAACTTCATCTACCCTACCTTTTTCCTCGTACTGAAAAATACAAAGACTTGCCTGTTTATGTTGCAAAGTAAGTTAAAGGAAAATCCATTTTACAATATTCCTTGAAAGCAGAAAAAAGTAATGTGCACTCTCTTTTATTTTACGAACAAATGTAACATGTCAGAAAATGCTTTGCACTATTGCAAATCCTTTTCATAAAACTACTCTTGGTTTAGAATGAAGGAATTTTTGCTACGTAAGAGTTGTGGGCGAAGAAATTTGCGAACGATTTATCAAGTTAGTGACAGTTTTATATGTTACGATCTTTACGATAATATTATTTTTTTTAGAAATAAAGAAAAGTAAATTTATTTTTCTTTACTATTTTTTTCAGGTACTCTGCTTATAATTTCATTTTATATGTAGACCATATAATAAAAAAATATGTAGGGATGTGTTGCTACGAATTTGCCTATAGGCTACGAAAAGCTACGAATTTACCTGCGAAACGGAGTGTCTTGAATTTGCTTTCACATGCTACGAAATTTTGATAGTAAACAATTTACGCGCGTGAAAGCGCGGAGGACATCTAGCGGATGAAAATTATTGTTTGTCAGATGGTATCGTATGCGCTTTTGTACCATTTTTATCTGATTGCGATGAAACTGATGAGTTGTTGTGATCAGGCCGAGGAAGGTTTTTCATAGAAAAGTGTGTTGCATAGCAAGCCGGGCTAGCTAGTTCTATATTCAACTAGCTGCCTCTACAGACATTGAAAGAAGTATTTTCAGTTTTTCCATATTTTCCCGTTTTCTAGACAACTCTTCTTATTTTTCTTTCGGTAAATACCATGTTTTTTTTAATCCAAATAGCACTGTTTTGTTTTTCCTTCTTTAACACATTAAATTCCTTTTTTTTTGTTTCCATTTGGTATTTTTTTAATGCGTTATAAAATGTTGAATATTGCTTTTCGCTTCAAGAATCTATCTTGCGTGGTTTCGGAAATATTTCATGACGTTAGTGGCTTTTTTATATTGTAGTCAGTGTAGATACCTCTAATTCTAATGTCCGTTAATCGTATGATATAAAAGCACCCAGTCCTTCCTACATTAGCTGTCGAATTGACTGGCGTCTCACGGGCCCGCCTTTTCAATTTGTGCGGCGAATTCCCCTCGGTTAGGTAAGTAATTAATATTCACGTGGGCTGTGTAATCAGAATGCTTCGTGCTTTTAGATTCATTTAAGTTTCACCTTTTACCACCACCACTAAAGGGTGATATTTACGTAACGTTCACGAGATTTTTTGTAAGAGTGTATGGCGATGATAGGTCAGTGTGGTAGCCGCGGTAAAGGTCGTAGAAAACATCGTGAAGAAACCATTGCATGTTATAGGGAATTTTGTGGAGCCAGCCCCCTACACAAGATGGATGTCGACAATCGTCATCGTTATAGTCTGGCATACGAAAGTAGAACCTGAAAAAGCGCGGCAAATTTAAAAAAACTAGATGTGGTACCACTAAGTATAGTAGGAATAAATTGTTTTGATACTTTACAAAAAAATATAAATATGTTTGATTTTTCTAAGTAATATTTGCATGTAAATGAGTTAAAATTTTAAACTCGTTATATCCTATTTTTATATAGAATGCTTTTAAATAAATAAATCTCGTTATATTCTATTTTTATATAAAATGCTTTTAAATAAATATCCTGGGATATTCCTCACAAACGGTTATCTGATACCAAACTGAGCGTACTATATTATATTCAAATAAAAAAATTGAGGAAATTTATATTTTTTTTTATAGTCTATATTTTTTACCTTCGTAGAGTAATATAGATAGATGTTTCAGTGATTAGTGACCGTAGAAGTTTATTTAGCATATTGTAGAACATTAAGGTAATCGAAAGAATGAGAAGGTGGACACTATAACACTCATTTAGCTATAAAGCCATTATGAATAAAGGCTTAGTATCAAAACTGGTTCTGGTAAACTAGTTGACACTTTTTATGTCGGGTGACGAAAGTGACAATAATATAATGTTGCCATGTAAAGAGTTTCAATTACAGCCAGGCTCAACTTTCGTTTGCCAGACTCTAGTAAACGATCAACTATTATAGGTTTGACATTATATCAGAAATTGTTACAAAATCACGTGATAATTCGATTTGAAATGTCAATTCCATACAAAGATTGATCGTTTACTTACGCTGACGATTGTCGACATCCATCTTGTCTAGAACCCTGGGTAATTTCCATCCTCAAGTAGAAAATCTGTCACCAGGCATCTACAGGTGTATTGCATGCCGCAACTGCATTTGGGGTGGTGATATTGTGGTCAAAAAACAGGCTTACCCATGGTAAAAAAAAGGTTTTTACGATTAAAGTCGATAAAACTCAATCATTAACAATTATGCTGTATTTTTTATGGTTTACTCAGTTCCATAGTGGAAAATCATTCACGAAACAAACTTATAGGTTGAGACGTGATATATAAGCAAGTAAGTTAAAGGGATATGAAACATCTAACTTTACACTTTTCTAATGTAAAAGTTTGTAAGGGTTTGCAGGGTCACTGCATTCTAACTTGCGTGGAAACTTTCAGGGTCAAATTTCAAAGTTAAGTATGTAATCTAATTAGTGGTTTTACAAAAGTTTAAAGTTATAAATAGTATTCGACTGTCAAACGGTATATCGCATCACTGGACCAGCTAAATGCAGCGGTACAAGATCGATAAATTGCGCTGTGCCTCGTCAGTGAGCTGGCCCTGAGTCAGCTCACTGACGTGGCACAACGCGACGCGGGCGGCGCGCGACATTCGCCCACTTTTTAAGATAGCGATACCAAATAAAACTTCATTTATTAAACAAAAAAGAACAGTGAGAGTGCGACACACGCATTGATGCTTCGCCGGTAGACACAGCGTGCTTTTCGTGGCGCCCACGCCACGTCGTAACTGACCCTAAGGAGGTACAAAAATGGCTCACGAGTGAAACCTCTGGGGTAATAGTACTAAATAAACAGACTACTAACCACAGATTACGTCGGACATATGGATGTTAAAAAAATCGGATATAATTCTCGCTAACAAAAACTGTTTTTAAGGCGATGATAGCTCAGTGGTAGTGACGTCGGATACCGAGACGAAGGTCCCGGGTTCGAATCCTACAATGAGCTTGAGCTTTCGGTGAAGGAAAACATCGTGAGGAAACCATAGCACGGTGGTAGGGTACTTTGTAGTACCCGCCTGGCTGGCTACCACCCTCAAGTTGAAAATCTGTCGCCAAGCACCTTTCGGTGTGTTCCGATAGTCGCACTTGAGAGCCAGTTCCTTCTAGGCTTTGTGTGCTTACCACCTTCGGCCACATCATCACTTATCATGGTGAGATTGCGGTCAAGCACAGGCCTATAAATAGTAAAAAAAAAAAAAAAAAAAAAACTGTCTCTATGAGAGTCGGCCGCCGCCACTCACGCACACATTAGTTGGATATTCCGCGGAAAACGAGACTGTGAGCCGTTTACCCGCGATAGACTGTGAATGTGTGTGCGTGCCGGCTTGTTCGTACAGCGTGTTGGTCGACTTGAGCGACACAGTTTTTTGTTAGCGAGAATAATATCTGATTTTTGTAACATTCTTGCTACTAACAAGCAGACTCAACTTTATCCTAAGACTTAGCAAGTATCTCTTTCAAGAAGTAAATTAGGTACTATTAGTGTAGAAACCTAAACATAATTTACAATTAGGTAGTTATTTATTCGAGAAATTTCACATAAGTATGTAGACGTTGACTTTATCGTATGAATATTCACCAAATGGTTTATATGTTTTCGTTAGACATAAATCCTTATTCAGTCTGTGAACCCGAGTGACGATTTACGTGGGCGCGGGAGACACGTACCGATAGAGAATATGATACATGGTGCATAAGCATGTCAAACTATGTTATGAACATAATAATAAAAATAGTAGATTATTAACCAAGGGGATAAAGCAGTGTCTTCTGACGCGGGTGACGATTTAAATCGCGAGCGTAACGAAGGACTCGAGGTTTACTCCCGAGCGTTGCGAGGGTGTTAAAAACTTAAATCACGAGCGAAGCGAGGGATTTAAGACGAGTCCTGAGTGTAGCGAGGGATTTAAGTTCACCTAAGACTACGACAGCTTTATCACCGAGAAAAATACTCTACTTTTCGCAAATATGAGATAAGCATTTATTAAAAATAATGAGTTAATGACAATTAAAAGTAAAAGTTAACATTCGAAACATTGGTCCAATTATTGATAGAGAGAGTTACATTTTTGTTCGGTACATTTATTGTTGATGAGTTGATTTGCGTATTCCTTTTTCAAAAAGATGTATAATGCTTTATATACAAACTCAATGGTGTTGTAGCGAACCACTACATAACGGAGTTCACACGCCGATAGATAGATGGCGTGCCGACACATTATCCTGCATCGTGCATACATCGCGCATACAAGCCCACTACATCCTGCATCGCGCTTGCAAAGATTTCTCGGCGATCTGCATATATACAACTGTCCGACAAGTACAGTGGGACCGCGGTCCCCAGGCACGATGACCCAGCCTGGCGGAAGATCTTCCCTTTTCAATGGAGGTGTCATCCACCTTGCACCTCCATAGTGGTGACCCCGACGTGATGGAATGGGAATAATTTCCAACCCTTCCAATCACTGAACATGCAGTAGCATCCTTCTGAGCAGCTTCCAAGCTCATCACTCCCCACCGGCAAGCAGTCACACAGCAAGCCAGCTTCGCCTTAACCAGTTCCAACGCAGCCGATTCACCGTGCTTCCTGGTCCTGCAAGGCTCATCACAGCGACAGCACTCTACGCCCGCACAGTCCACCGCAGCACACGTCCGGATCTCTTCGGCTGGCTCACCCTCTCCGGCGTGGCAGTCTCTGCACCACGTGGACTCCTATGGCTCAACCCATCGCAGCAACCCCGCTCAGTCTCGACTCACCGCAGACTTCCGAGCAGCACTGGCACTTGCAAGCTTAACGCAATGACGCAACTTATAGATCGACCTCTGGTCTAGGAAGGGAGTGATGTAGCGAACCACTACATAACGGAGTTCACACGCCGATAGATAGATGGCGTGCCGACACATTATCCTGCATCGTGCATACATCGCGCATACAAGCCCACTACATCCTGCATCGCGCTTGCAAAGATTTCTCGGCGATCTGCATATATACAACTGTCCGACAAGTACAGTGGGACCGCGGTCCCCAGGCACGATGACCCAGCCTGGCGGAAGATCTTCCCTTGTCAATGGAGGTGTCATCCACCTTGCACCTCCATAGTGTAAACACAGATGTAGTTCAGTATAAATTTCGGTAAGTATTCCAAATTTAAATCACATTCTCCCCCTAGAGGATGAATGAAATTCAGTACAATTTTCTTTCCCTGTTTTTAACAGATTAAAAATGACTATTGTTATGTTCGCTTTTTGTGGCATAGAATGTCACTTTTTTGAGCAAGTGGTACGAAAACACTATATACGTGCCAACTATGTACTCTTTCAAAGACCCGTTAACATTTGATAGCCAATTTGCTAGCCCTGAAATAATATTTTGAAACGGGAAAAAGAGACAATAAATTGGGTCATTATCTCCTTTCCAGTGAAAGAAACGGATTTTTATCGTGATCGAAATTGAAAGTGGTAGTCTGTGTTGAAAGCACTATTTTTAGAATCAGGAGACCATTTATTCCCGTTTTTAGGGTTCTAATCTACATCAATCATACATAGAAAGAACCTTTATAGTTTTGAAATGTCCGTCTGTTCGTCATGGCCATTTTACTCTTCGAAGTTACTTAGAAACGTTTACTGGCGTACATAGAGATTCCTTATCTATAGTCCTGTCCCTTTCTATAGCTATTCAATAAACAAAGATAGAGAGATACTTTAATTCACCACTAAATTCTAATTGACGTATCTGAGTAAGTACGCCAGTTAGACTATTAAGTAAAAAAATCTTTAGTGAAATATAGTTAGGGTATCTATGCAGATTGTTTTTTTTTTTCAAGACAGTATGGGCAAATTCTGAACTACAGGTCTGAGAGAAAAGCGCTGAAACGGTGAATTTTGAAGAAAATACAAGTGGCATTAATAATTAATAAAAAAAAAATAGTATTTTCGGAGATGCTTCTATATTATAATATTGTTTACAAGTACCTTAAGTCTTAATTTTTATACTAGTAAGGTAGCAAAATCATGCGGCTCGCCTGATGGTAAGCGTTTTGCGTTTATGGTAGCCTTTAGACCCCAGCCGATCCTGCAAAAATATCTTTACACCCTTCTTCTGTAGTTTGGGAAATCCAAATTGAAAATAATGATTAATATTTGTTCCAACAATTTCGTATGCCATTCTTTACACCAGTATATCACTTACAGATACGTCATCGACTTGTTAAGTACATTTTTCCGTTCACCCCGGGGTGGTACGTGTCCTGCGCTTGATTCGCACTTCCCACTAGATAAATATTTATGAAACTTTATGGGCAATCTCGTGGACCCACTACATACTGTTTGCGTGCTACAGAAGTGTGTTATTGCGTACACACGGCTACAGATCAAGCTATACATTTCCAATATAAGCTGACCTCTCATTGTACGGAAATCCTATACAATGCGAGATCAGCTTATACTGGAAATGTATAGCTTGATGTGTTGCCGTGTGTACGTGTTATGAACTGTTTACTAGATACATAATGATATAGTAGAAATTGTTGAGGACATTTTCTATTTATAGATTGTATTTTGTACATATTTGTTGTAAATAAATGTAGAAATTGTTATATATGTAGTATATTATTTACCGGAGTAAATAATACAATACATATATTTATTACATAGGTTTATTGCAATTTTTTAGATGTTTTGGATTATCCGATACGATGATATCAAGGCTAGAAACCGGTTGATATTAACATCTTTTTTTCATTATTTAATTTAGGGTTGAAAGAGTGTTATTTGAATGTACTTACAAATGATTGAAAACAGTTATCCCACCAAAAACATTTTCATGTAAAATGTTGCCAAGACCATGGCTCGCACTGTCAAAAATTTATCAGATCTCATGTAGAGCCAAGCTTACGACTCTACAAGCCCTAACTTCACAAACTCTACACCTTAGTCAAAATATGTGGCTTCATTTCGCTACCGTCACATGGCATGGGCGTAACGTAAATAATTAATTCACCGTTCATTACTCTACTCTCTCTCTCTTTCTTTTATACAATAGTTCTTGTAATAGCGAAACGGCTAAGCCACATATTTTTACTAAGGTGTAGAGTTCGTGAAGTTAGAGCTTATAGAGTTAGGGCGTGTAGAGTCATAAGGATTTCTAAGTACGTAAGCCATCTTAGGTGGCTTACGTACTTAGTATAAAACAGAAAGGTCGAAAGTCCCACCGAAAAGACAGCCATTCGTGCCGATTCTGTTGTATCTTATCTTATCTTATAGAGGGGCCGAGAAATAGCTCGGACACTTCGACCCATTGGGATCTATTGTGGTCCCCTAGATACTTTACTCCTCCCCAGTCTCGTTGAAAACTCTTTTCATGAGTTTTACAACGAGGCTAGGAGATATGAGCCTATAGTCTTCTGGTTTTGGATATCCGATCCCTAGGAGACTCATTCGCTTACCAGCCAGTGCATCGCATGTGCACAGAAGGTGCTCCATGCGTTCCGTATGTTCCCCACACAACCTGCACATGGGTGTCGCGGTAAGACCCATCTTCATGAGCATGTCGTTGGTTCCAAAGTGCCCAGTAAAGGCCCCAAGCAGGTAGCGGATTTGCCCCCTGCTCATATTCCAAATGCATTCCCGGGCTTTGAAATTAGAGCCTAAGAATTTCTTGGAGTGTTGTAGACCGGTATTAGACAGCCAATGTGTTCGTTGTCTTTGATCTGCAAACTCCCTAAATGTGGCTTTTACGAGACACGTCGATATGCCTACACATGGTTCTGGACCCACAAAGTCATTTGCTGAGCCCTCTCTTGCCAGTTCATCTGCCATTTCGTTACCATGGATTCCTTTGTGCCCAGGGACCCACATCAGTCTTACCCTGTTATGCTTCCCAAGCCTGTTTAGGGTTTGGACAGCATCCAGAATAAGTCTGGAGTCCACTTTGTAGGATGCCATGGCTTTGATTGCAGCCTGACTGTCACTGAGAATATAGATGGATTTACCTTTGGTTCCTCTATCTATATTCTCCTGAGCACAGGTTATTATGGCGTATGTTTCTGCTTGGAATACAGTTGCCATCTTCCCTAAGCTTTTGCTACATTTGTAACCTTTTTCGTATATTCCCGCTCCTGTACCTGATTCCATTTTGGATCCATCAGTGTACCAAACCAGACTTTCTGGTTCTGGTGGATCGAGTCCCTCCGTCCAGTCCTCTATTGTAGGGATTTGGACCTTGAAAGACCTTTGAAACACAAATGTAGTTTGCATTTTGTCGGATATCATGCTTGTTACCCGATCCAGGCCTTCGTTTTCATCGAATTTTGTATGGTTAGTCTTTGGCTTGGAAGCATCCCATAGTCCAGCAACAGCAAGACGATGTAATGCCATCCTTGCCTCCAATTCAACCATCATATGCAGAGGAGGGATATTGAGGTATCTCTCAATCGCTGCCATAGGTGTTGTCCTGAAAGCACCCGTGATTCCAAGACACACTGTTCTTTGTAGCCTTGTGAGTGACGCTTTGCACGAGGCAAGCTTTGTTCTTGGCCACCACACTATGCTGCCGTATGTGATAATAGGTATTATCATTGTCCGGTACAGCCATCGTAACACTTTGGGCTTTAGCCCCCAAGTTTTACCGTATGTGGAACGACACATGCCGAACACTCGTAGGGCCTTTGTCGTAATATTTTCCACATGAGTTTTCCACCTGAGTTCTTTATCGAGCGTTACACCCAGATATTTAACTTCGGTGGACCAGGGCAGCTTTATTCCATTGAGGGAGGGCTCTCCTAGGTTTCCTAGTTGTCTCTTCCTCGTGAATGGAATAATGACTGCTTTGCTTGGGTTGATAGAGAGGTGGTTCTTTGTACACCATTCCTCTGTCATCCTCAACGCCCGTTGTAACAGTCCAGAGACTATGCTCGGGAATTTACCATTAACCATTATAGCTATATCATCTGCATAGCCTACTGTGTAGAATGGTCCGGTATTGAGTTTAGTGAGTAGCGAGTCTACTACCAAGCACCACAATAATGGTGACAGCACTCCGCCTTGCGGACAACCTCTTGTTGTTTTTGCGCTAAGTCTGTCTCCCATCAGTTCCGATCTGACTATCCTGCTTCTCAGCATATAGTCAACCCAGTCGCACATGGTATCATTGATGCCATGTTCCTTTGCAGCAATGCGTATGGACTCAAATGTTGTCTTGTCGAAGGCTCCCTCTATGTCGAGGAAAGCCCCGACGCAGATCTCTTGTCCCTGTAGCGCAGCCTCGGCTCGACTCGCAACATAGTGCAATGCCGTTTCCGTAGATTTGCCAGGGCTGTAGGCGCACTGTAGTTTATGTAGAGGAAATACTTTAAGTGGTCCCTCTCTTAGGTACCTGTCTACCAGTTTCTCCAGAGCTTTTAAGAGAAAGGATGATAGACTGATGGGCCTGTAAGCTTTAGCTTCTTCGTAAGTCGGTCTACCCACCTTCGGTATAAAGGTGACTTTGACCTCCCTCCATGCCTTGGGTACGTACCCAAAGGCTATGCAGGCTCTGTAGAGCTTGCTCAAATGGGGTATCAAAATAGATGCCCCTTCTTGCAATAGTATTGGGTAGATGCCATCTGGACCCGGGGATTTGAGAGGCTGGAAGCCCGCTATGGCAAGCTTCAGTTTATTTTCATCTACCACTTTCTTTGCCGTGAGCCAGTTATCTTTGGACGTATGCCTTGTGAGCTCGTCATTTGTGACTGGTTCCTCTTCATCGCTGTCGCGCAGTATACATTCCGGGAAGTGAGTCCTAAACATCACGCCCAGAGTGTCCTGTCCATTTTCCGTGACATGCCCATTTTCATCCTTTACAGATGATAGTGGGTTTGTCTTAGCCATGGACATTGCTTTGCACAACCTCATTCCACTCGGCAGAGCTTCGATGGAGGTGCAATGCTGCCGCCAATTGGTTCTTTTGGCCTTGCGTACCGCCGTGCTATACCTCGTCAGCATGCTAGAATAGCCAGAGAAATCTTCCCTGGCTTTTGCATCATTGAAGGCCTGTCGTGTCTCCTGACGTATTTTAGATAGTTCAGGAGTCCACCATGGTACCTTTTTGCAAAAGGCCTTTTTCTCAGGGCAATTATCTACCCAAGCACCGATGATGCCCGCCTTGATTCTGTCCGCTTCAAATTCTATGTCTAGTATGGAATTAAGCTTACCTTTAGGGCTCCCTAGATTTACTTTAAGGTCCCTCCTGTACGAGTCCCAATTTGTGTGCCTTGGGTTTCTCCTTCGTCTAGTTTCGGCTTCTCCTGCCGTCCTAAACCTAAAGCATATATAATTATGGTCAGACAGAGAGATTTCGTCCGATACATGCCAATTTTCAATATGAGCACTGGCCCTGTTTGAAGCCAGTGTCAGGTCAATAACTTCAGTTCTCGCAGAGGTCCTGAAGGTAGGTTTATTGCCTGCGTTAAGGATTTGTAAAGAAGAGCTTACCACAAAGTCCAACAAATCCTCCCCTCGTTTGTTGACATCTGAGCTGCCCCAAACGATCCCCAGGGTATCGAGGCCTTCGAGGATGTCAGCCTCGAAGTCCGCCTCTGACGCCCCAGTCTGGATCGCTGCCTCCTGCGCTCCGTCTTGAGCATGGGCTTCGTCCATGGCCTCCGCACCCTGCGGTGGCCCATCTTCGGAGGGCTCCACACCTGCTTCCGCAGTGGGTGCCTCTCCCGTGTTTTCTTCCAGGAGCTTGAACGAGTATCGTTCAATTCCTCCTGGAAGAGAGTAGCCCGCGGCCTTGATTACTCCAGCGGATACCCCGTCCATGAGAACGATACGACGGATGCCGGTCGGCTCAATGTGAGTATTCACGACTTTCCAGTCGTCCGTCCTCAAGGTAGGGTTAAGCCGCTGGAGCAACCGAATGGCCCGGGCAGAGTCCTGCAACGCCAATTTGCGACACTTCCATGCCATTTTAACAGGCTTTGGAAGGTCCTTGG
Organism: Polyploca ridens; assembly: GCA_951394255.1. NCBI lineage: Eukaryota > Metazoa > Arthropoda > Insecta > Lepidoptera > Drepanidae > Polyploca > Polyploca ridens. The sequence goes on from OX596248.1 coordinate 3,244,425, forward strand.
CGTTGACGACCTTAAGTTTCAGGGAGCCAAGTTCCACGTTGTGGATGGCACCCCGAAACCAGTTAGCTGCGTCGGAGTTGTCGCAGGAAACATGCACTGCACCCGCGACAACTCCGGGAGCAACTATGACGACAGGTAGAGGATCCGGTGCCTCTTCCAGTTTCTCAATTATGAGTTCCTGAATAGGCATCAGATCCTCCGCCTTCAAGTACTCCTCCGGGTACTTGACTGTGACGACAGCGAGTTTCACAGCCGCCACCGCATCCCTAAAGGATCCGGTCGAGGACGATTGACCTTGGGTCTTCATCCTCTTGGCCGCCATGTCCCCGCTGTCGCTGCTTAGAGTAGCACGCGGTCTCTTCGATGGTCCTCCCGTAGGAGTCCCTTCTAGAGCCGCCTGCTGCCTCAGCCTTTGGCGCTTCTTTTTTTGCGCCCCAGATAGTCGAGCCCGGCGCCCGCCTAACTCGTGCCCGCCGCCGGGTGACGAAGAGGTGCTGCCTCTGCCGGTCGCGTCCGTGGCCCCAAGGTCCGAGGTCGTTTGACCTCTGACGCAAGGTTCCCGTGTCGCGCCAGCTTTAGCAGTACCCTTATGCCCGGTGGGCTTGGTTGCAGTACCGCCCAGCGGTGGTCCCGCAGCAGTGCCGACCCTCGGCAGTGCCGCAGCAGTCCCGTCTTTTGACGGTCCCGCCGCAGTCCCGCTTCGAGACGATCCCGCTGCAGTCCCGCCCCTGGGCGGTCCTGCTAAAGTTGATGCAGTCCCGGCTTGCGCCGGTCCCGCCGTATATTGTGCAGTCCCAGCTTTCGCCGGTCCCGCCTTGTGGTTTTTTTTGTTTTTATGATCCATTTAAGAAATCCCGATTAATTTATTCGTCCCTCGACTATCCCCACCCGCCATGGAGTGCTCAAGTGGCGATGCTACGATAGCACCAGGGATTAGTCGAGGGATATAGTCCTCCCCCCATTAGTTACTCACGAGACTGCACAGCACTAACTCACACCGCTACCACTAGCGATGCGAGCGAGCGCCGCCGTCTGCAAGTCCCCAATGGGGGTGAACTCGCCTAGGGGCCGTCAGACCGGACCCCACAGCCGATTGACCGCAGCTGGCTAGGCTGCGGCCTCCCGTGTAAGAAGAAATCCGGGCCAAAGTGGAGTGTTGCCTCAGAGACGTTAAACCGCCTACGCTCATCGGCTCAGCCACCAGGATCCCATCATCCTTCCGTACGGGTCCCCGCGCACGGCACAAACACGCGGGAGGTCATTACTATCCACCATCTGGTCTTGTTCGATGGTGGACACCCAGGGGCATGACCCCGCCACCCCTGTGTTAAGTAGCCCGGTGATTTCTGTTACGTCTATTTCATATGGAATTAGACCAATAACGGGGCGGCAACCTCGAGAAGGAATATCACCGCACTTGCCTTGAGGATCTACACGACCGTAGCGCTCTCCCTCAAGACCACGCCACCTTGCCAACTCAGAAGGAGTAAGGCAAGGTAGGCCTGCATCTATACTACCAAGCGAAGCATGTTGTAAAATTAAAAGCATAGACCCAGCCCCACCCCAAAATTCTGTTGTAAATCGCACTAAACTAATTTAAGTCACATCACATCTCTTTACAAACATTATTGGAAAAGGATAGAACAAGGATAGAACATATTTAAAGCTGTCAAATTAGTCTCTGCCGTCTTCATTTGCGGATATTTTGACGTAACCGCGATAGATGGCGACTAAATTTTTATTGAAAATAAGCATTGCACTAATTTGATAGGACTAAATTTATTACATCATTTTTTTATGTTCTTTGTTAGATAGAGATATAATGAGACTAAGTTAGTTTAGTTGTAAACAACAGAATCAGCACCAATGTTTTATAATATTTAGAGAAGAAAAAAAATTACTAAAAGTTTCCGAGTTACCTTGACATTATGAAAATATAAAGTCTTATTAAAAAAAGAAAGGTATTCTTGTGTAGATATTTTATTAGAAATGTTAATTAAGTAAGCACAATTACTTAGACTGAAATACGTTTAATTTTGTTCTTCTCATGGTTTACGTTGAACAATATTTAACTTTTGTGTTTTTCTCAGCTGAACCTGAACAAATTTCAAGTCCTTTCATTTGATATGTTGTTAGTGTGTAATCTCTTTTTGAAAAATTTCTAATTTATCCCCCAAAAGTTACCCCCATATTCAAAATTCATTAATTTACGTTACACGTCCGTGTTTGAGTCACAGAAATTGATAAGAGGTGCAAAACTCAATTGGTCCAGTCCAGTACATTCGGAGCAAATTGGCTGTGACAGGCGGACAGACACGAGTGATCCAATAAGGGTCCGTTTGAGGTACAAAACTAAAAAAAAAATACGATTTTCAGATATTTTTCTATACTTGAGCTTTGAGATCTTGCTTCTTGACTAATTTCGTGATTCTAGAATGTAGGTCAACGAGAAGGTTATATAGGTTTTAACTATGAATATTATATGGCGTTGATTTGGACCATTGTGGTGAGACGTCACAGACATAGACATTTTAGAGAGGTAGAGCATAGCGTAATATTCGCTCTAAGAGCAGCTCGACTGGGGAAGTACCTCCACCTTACAGAATACCGCAGCCAAATAACTTTATGTTGTGTAAAGTTGTGTTACTGCGCGTGAGTAAGGTCGCCAGAGCTCATAGGGGAGGGGGGAAAGGTCGGTAACGCGTGAGCGATGCTTCGTGTGTTGCAAGCGTCCATATGGCTACGGTAACCGCTTACCATCAGGCGGGCCGTATGCTTGTTTACTGACTTAGTTGTATAAAAAAAAAAAACATAATTGAGATCTACGTCTCAATTATATGTCAGATTAAGTAGTACCATAGTAGTACCTGTTACGATGTTAACAGAAGGACAGTAAAAGCGTTTATTCCTTTTGAGATACGAAACCCTATGAACCTTATAGTAGTGATCTAAGGTTCACTTTAAGTTTTAAGCATTCTTTGCCATACTTTCTTTTCTGTGCGAACGAAGATTTACGACGCGCCTTATCAGTTGGGTACTACTGTACATTTACATAGTTATCTTTGCTCTATCTAATATCAATTTCCTTTTCTCATTACTGCTCCACATATTTCCACTTAGTGCAGGGATTCCCAACGTTTCTGCACACGTCGTATTTTCGTCTAATTAACCTCTTTACGTATCGAAATAGTTTGCGCTAATTTGATTACGCTCCCCTGATTTTGCCACGTGTGGTAACTTATCTGGAATCAGAGGTATGCTGTAATAACATACTTAGTTACACAACAAATAACGAATTCATATACGCGCGTATTTTTACTCGATGCTTGTGGACGCAATGTATTGGCTACGAATAATTTGGCTCCCAGTATCTCGCCGTAGCGTATATGGAAATCCTTCCAGTACTCAGAACACCAATACATCTGAGATCAGGGAGGATTTACGATGGTTGATTTCAGTATTTCGATTTTAAATGCTACCCTGATTTTAGTTCAGAGCCGCGGGAGGGATTACAATACACTTAGAAAGATTTTAAATATGAATCTCTGCCGTGATTCAGCTCTTTGTGGACTGTGAATTAAGTATGGGATTGAGCCAATATGTGTTATATTGGCTCAATCCCAGTGGAGTTGTAATGGGATCCTACAGAATGACATTTTTGGTTTAATATTAGCCCCCTGGTTGGTGAAAATGTTTATAACTGTAATTAGAATTTGAAAATATAAAACCAAAACTCATGGTGAAAAGTCAGGGAGGCATATAGGAATTCAAGGCACCCGAGCACTTAACGCCAAATTAAATTTCCTTGGCCCCATCCTACCGAGTCGTATTAAATTGATGCTGTTAGTACGAGTAGGTAATTTCCAACTTTGTAGACGCAAGTAATTTCCAACTCTATTTTTAGACTTCACATATTTGTACGAAAGATGGAATGTTATTTTATAACTATAAAAAAGTTTATAGGAAATCGTGTGGAATTTAATAGCAGTGTGTGTTTAATAATACTTAAATCAATTGTTAGTAGGTACTATTTTAGAAATGAGATATTTGAATGATTTATCTACAATTCAAAAATACCTTTCTTAACAAAATTATGTTAATAAAAACTGTTTTAGTTCACTTCGGACTGACCAAGGACTTTTTAATCATCAACTCATGGGGCCAACGTTGTCTATGGTCCTAGAATTCTCACCTGTCTATTTTCATAAGGACAAAAATAGTGACCTACATAAAGACAATACACTAATTTAATTCGGCAATCACAAAGAGTTCCATTCCCCCGAGTACCCGTGTAATGGATATATCACTACGGGGTTAAGTAAAGTGGGGCGAAATTCGGGGCTGTAAGTGGGAAAAAATTGGAACAGGCATTATTTTGTTCCCAAAGGACGGCACGGAACACGAGTACCGTCACTTGATTTAATGGGGTTATATTGATTGTCTACATTTGCCCTAGTTATTGGCCTCAAGAGGATTACTGTATGGACATTCTCCCTTAATTTGACAATTATTGTTAAAGCTTTCGTTGTTTTTATAGGGGTCGATGTACTCGTAATTAGATTATGTTTTATGACCCAAATGTTTACGTCCTCATGCCTTTTTTGTGGAAAGATATATTAACTTATTTGTTTGATCGGACGTCATGTGTGATTTTTCATCAACATCTGCCAGCCTCTCACGAGTGAGCCATATCATCTTTCGCAGAATCCATCCATCTCGTTTCTGTTCTTCCTCTTCTCGTATCTACATATATTCAGTCACTTTTTTAGACTCTGTTTTATATTAGGTATATGTATTTTTGATACCTAAATGAAGATCTCTAATAACATACGCGGGAAAACTGTTCACATTGGAACTCGCTAAAAACATAAGTTCCAATACTTCAACCTCAGAGTATATAAATACTACGTACAACTTCAACCATGACACCAAATGAAATGTGGGAAACTTTTGAAAAAGCCTGTATAAGCAAGGCCGAAGAACACTTGGGCAGAACAAGAAGCAAAAAAGGACCCAATAAAGAAACTAAGTGGTGGAACACAGAAGTTAAAGAGGCAGTAACAGCCAAAAAGGATGCTTTCAAACTGTCGCAGTCGACCAAAGATAACACTGATTTAGAAAACTATAGGGAAATCCATATCAAATAGCAAGCACAAGTGCCAATATCAATTGCAGAAACCAATTCAGAACTTTATTACAATTTAGAATCAGTTAAATCAGAAATGGATATACATAAGATAGCAAAATCGAGATAAACTAATACTACAGACATAACAACTGTTAAATATATAAATAATGGCAATGGTAAGCTACTAACTGCAGACGAGGACATTAAAAACAGATGGTCAGAATACTATCGACACCTCCTTAACGTATTCCATCCAAGAAACTCTGAGTACGGTAGGCCGAATACAGTGAAGGGGCCGCCCCTGGACATTGCTCCAGATGAAGTTAAAGAGCAATACAGCAAATGAAAAATAACAAAGCTCCGGGGCCAGATGAAATACCAGCGGAAGTCTGGAAGCACCTAGGAGATCATGGAGTAGTTTGGCTGCACACGTTATTTAACAAACTGATTCAGGGATACCCTATCCTCCTCCTGGGACATTCCTCACACACGGTCATCTGATCCCAAACTAAGCAGAGCTTGTACTATGGAAACCAGATAACTGATATAATACATATACTACTTTTTGTTTGTAAATACATACTTAATATACATAATTACACCCAGGCTCAGGACATACAGACAGGTTCATGCACACAAATGCATGTCCTGTGTGTGAATCGAACCCACGACCTGCGGCGCGTAAGGTGAACCTTAACCAACTGCGCCAGCTAGCCCGTCCCTATACATGACTCCTGGCGTAATAGCTTCATAATACCGTTTTACAAAGGGAATGGAGACGTCAGAGAATGCAGTAATTACAGAGCTATAAAACTAATGTTACACACACTTAAAATATGGGAAAGAATACTTAATGATAGATTAAAGCACATATTATAATGTGTAATTTTCAATCAGTGCGGCTTTGTGTCTGAAAGAAGTTCCTCGGATGCAATTCAGACGGTTCGTATAATGCTGGAAAAGGCTAAAACTAATAGAATCAATTTGCATATGATCTTTATAGACCTCGAAAAGGCCTTCGACCATGTCCCACGTGACCTAATTTGGGAAGCACTCAGGCAGTAACTGGTACCAGAGTGCTACATATCCCTTACACAAGACATGTACGATGCGGTCACTACACAAGTCTTGTGTCCGGCAGATACTGGCGAAACGTTTAACATTGAAGTCGGAGTGCATCAATCATCCACGCTTAGCCCATTGCTCTTCAACACCATTATGAACCACCTTACAAAGCATTGCCAAAAATCGTTGCTTTGGAACATCCTATATGCTGATGATGTTGTTCTGATCTCGGAAGATAAAGAAGACCTTCAGTTGAATTTCAATTCCTGGATAGAGGCACTTGAAACGTACGGTCTAAAAATCAGCAGAAAGAAGACAGAACACTTGTCGTGCATTTTTGACAATACCACAAACCCTGCCAACATCAAGATCTCAATAGGAAGTACGGCTATACCTTCAGTGACGCAATTTAAATATCTCGGCCCTATACTTAGCAACGATGGCAAAATTGACAACGATGTTACTTACAGAACTACAACTGGATGGATGAAGTGGAGACAACTCACAGGCGTAATGTGCGACAGGAAAATGCCCCTTAAACTTAAAGGACACCTGTACAAGACAGCTATAAGACCCGCTGTGATGTATGGATCAGAATGCTGGGCTACCAATAAACAACTCCTGAGTAAACTGCACACAACCGAAATGCGTATGTTACGCTGGTCAGAGGGTGTCACACTATTTGATAAAATCCGAAATGAGTATATGAGAGGAAGTTTCAAGGTTGCCCCAATAGCCGAAAAGGTTAAAAAGAGGAGATTGCGATGGTATGGCTATATACAAAGACGCCCAGACGACCATATGGTGAAGCTTGCCCTCGATCTTCCAGTGACGAAACGCTCGCGCGGATGACCGCCCGCCACTTGGCTGAAAAAGACCTAAAAGATGCTCAATTGAACAAAGACATGGCGCAAAACCGTGCTAAATGGAAGACGAGGATAAGGAGGGCCAAGTAAATGGGACCAGGTCGAGAAGGATAATAATAATAAAATGTATTCTTGATACCCCGAAAATATTGTGTATCTCATGTTTAACCAGAGGAAATTCATTAACCGGCGCGGGGGTGTACCTTGTACAGATTATGTTCTACTGTTATAACTTGGATATCAAATTATCATGTTATAGTGTTAGACGAAACGAACTCTGAGAACCTTAATGTTCACAGATTAGAAATAAACAGATGTGAAATAGGTAAAACCTCCTCTTATTACTGGGAATGGTTTAAGCCAAGTCTTGTAAAACTTCCTTACTTAAATATATCCTCCACTCTTTAACGTCATACCTATAACAAAAAGAGCAGGGGACTTAAAACATGGTTTTAGTAGACTTGGTTTAAACCATGTCGTGTAATAATGGGGTTGTGATTTTTAGTTAGAGCCTAATGTAATCCAATTTTCTATTCATCCACATTCCTGCAGATTACATCAAAACTTTTGTGAACTTTATGGTTCGCGCTTCGCATCTAAATTACATTATAATTGTGTTACTTATATTCAATTTGGCTTCCTAGAATAAATGCAAGAATAAATTAAATTAACTGGTGAAACTTTACGAGGAATATTGTTCCATGCAAATATTTAAACAAAATATTTATTGTTTGACTCACTGTGACTTACAATCTTGCATACGGCCACGCGCTGTGTGCTGCATTCAGTCAGTTCGACTATATCATTGGTTGCCAACCTTTTCTTGACCAGGGATCACTTTGATTTCTTTGTTATTAGCAGGGACCACTTGTATCTTCTGTATACACACATCAAAAAAAAATTGTGATCATTAGCAAAAGCTGATATTAAAATTTAACTTTATCAAGCAAAAGGGTTCACGTTATGTATTTTTTTAAATAGAAATACAGTGCTTGATATAAAAAAAAAATATTTTTTATTTTTTAATAAACAAAAATTTTGCCTAATTCAATCCTAACGTAACAGTTTGATCTCTCAAGTGGATAAGATTCAAACGCGTTTCAATCATTTTGAAATTCGATGAGTTCTTCCTCGATTTCTCTGTAATGCATTGCCCTTGAAATCGTTCACGGGCCATATTTTGGCTCCCACAGACCACTGGTTGGGAACCATTGGACTATATGAACCTTCTTTATATTTATTCAATTTAATGTATTTTTCATCTCTCTATCTCAAAATACACAATCCACACATCCTTATTTAAATTAACCGCATTTAAACATGTAAATAGGCATACATTTGTTTCTATTTACACTCCTCTTCTCCCATTAATCATTGCCAAAACACAATGTTACCACGGCTAAGACTAATTACCTTACTAAATTACAGACTAATCGCTTCCCAGAGGTTATTTAGCCACAACAGGCACAACATAGCTTGATACTGTTAATGAGTAGCAGATTAATTAGGCTCTTATCATGCCGATCAGATTGTGTCGGTAGGATCTTTTTTGTAGCAAACAAGAATTCAACCCGTCTGATGATATGCGGTTCTTTATGTGGATGTAAATCTTTAAGGAGCATAAGGCCCACGTTATGATAAGCGGTTACATAGCCTATATAGATCACTGGCGTCGGTCAGTGTGGGGGGTTAGATACCCTGACTGGGATAACACAGGTCGTGGGTCCGATTTCCATCCAGTAAAAACATTTGTGGGCATGAAAGTGTTCTTTCTGTGGATGTATTATCTTTTAGGACTAGGGTCTAATAATCGTAACATGTATCATACAGAATTTGAAAGTGTACATGAAAAAAATACTCTTGACTAACTGACAGATTTATCTGTATATTATTACAGGAATACGTATAAACCACTAACTAAGCCATCAAATAGCGATACTTACTACTAGCTATCCCCCGCGGTTTCGCCCGCGTTCCAGGGATAAAAAACAACCTATATAGGTATAGTACTCAGTGATAATGTGTAGCTTCCTATCAGTGAAAGAATTTTTTGAATCGGAATACTAACTCCCTTATTCATAATCGCTTTTTAACTAAATCAGTGTAATAGTGTGCCCCGTCTCACTCTTTCGATCACCAAATGTCACCTGTCAGATAAAGACTTCGGAATTACAGCTAATCAACGTTTGATAACTTTATTATGAATAAGGGGGTTAGTAGATTAGAAAAAACATATAGTTGGATTAGTATCGATCGTCGAATCTTGCAACTGAATTTTAAAACAGCCCCAACTTTATCCCCAACCGATTGAGCTAATATCTTGCATACACGTTTAGTTTGGACCTGAAATAAACCTCAGAATATATAAATACAACGTTATTTATATATTCTGAGGTTTGGATGACAAAATAATAAAAGCTTGTTTTTAAAAAGTTAACTTTTTTAATTTATCTTAATATTAGTTGTACGTAGTATTTATATACTCTGAGATATTAGAATAGATAAAACTGCGTCATCAACAGCCGTCTTTTGAGCCAAATCACAATGACGCACCTGTATTTTTTTTAACCGTGGGCGTTTCTAGTACTAGTCTACGCCAACCTTAAAGAATTTATGTAACGTGAGATTTTCCTCCATAATGTTTGTTTAATTTTATGTTTCATAATTTGACTCGACGCGCGACGGGGGATGTATTTTTTTGCTTTCAGTGTAAAGGTTTTCTGTAATTTTATTTACACTTCGAAATGTACAAGACGGGTTCAATCTATTGGTTATTTAAATATTTGAGTTTCACTTCATTTATTACCTAAATAATTTTAGGTGGTAAAGTTGGAAATTAAACGTTTTCAAGCGTCGTGAAAAGCACAAAGAAGCTTGAAGCGTTTTGACTTTTGATATACGCTAAATAAAACTCCGAATTAATTTTGATTGTAGGAGTGACCACCCTCAAGTTGAAAATCTGTCGCCGAGCACCTATCGGTGTGTTCCGACAGCTGCACTTGAGATATTGAGAGCCAGTTCCTTCTAGGCTTTGTGTGTGCACCACCTTCGGCCACGTTATCATTTTTAATGATACAAAGTAAAAATAAACCTTAGAGTGCCTTTGAGTAAAGAATTTCTACTTTGTAAATTTATCGTTTCTGAATAATTAGAAGAAGGTATAGTTAAAATAGTTAAAGAAAACTATGATTTAAATTACTATTTTTTTATTGACTAAAATTAAGAACAATATGAACTTAGGTGTATAAATATTGACTACATGAATGAACTTTGTAAAATCAGAGAGAATCATCAGTTTTAATCTAGCTATTTGAGCCCGTAAGTGACTGTTGACTTTGTAAAGAGGGGGACTTTTTAATGCATTTTAAATAACACATCCTTTCCATTTCCCTCCACACCTGAAGTGAATCATCTGTTGTGAATAAACAAAATAAATCTTTTGTTCAAAAAAATCATATTTTGAGCCCCAGCAGAAGCATATTCTTTGGGATATATGTTTTACTTTTTTGATTAATACATGATGATCCTCCCCGATCCCTTAACGACACTTACTGAGTATTCTTTATTTCAATCTGTGGCAGTATTTTACACTTAAAATTATACACTTACAATTAAACTAAACATAATTTATAAACTAAAATAAAACAATATACTAAATACTAATGAAGTTTAAATACTTCTACACTTTCAGGAAAGAATTTGTGGTGGGAGAGAAGAATAATCGAAGGAGAGACTGAATTTGGTAAGAGAGGAAGCTCTAGAAGAACCTAGAAGGATAGAGGAGGATGTTCTTAGTTCCTAGGCCGAGGGCGATTCTGTTGCTGTTCTTGCTGGTAGTCGTTGCTTGGCCGCTTTGAAATGTGGGGTTGTGCCTGAAAACACAAAATAACCATGAGATATTTTTTGATACACACAATAGTTCAAATGACATGAATAATTATTTGAAACTCGCATATGCCGAAGGTGGTAAACATACAATTCCTAGATGGGTGCTCTCAAATGCAGCTGTCGGAATACAGCAGCGAGTGCTTTGTTTTTATACTACTAAGGTAGCAAAAACCCTTACGGCCCGCCTGATGGTATGCGGTTACATTAGCCTATGGACGCTTGCAATGCCCGCGTGTTGCCGACCCTAAACTTGCTTAACTTATATTTGCTTGGCGACCTAGAGGTGCCAGGCGGGTACCATACAGTCGTGCTATGGTTTCAACGGTTGGTTTGGAAAGCTCAACTTCATTGTAAGATTCAAACCCACGACTTACGTCACGGAATTCGAAGTCACTACCACTGAGCCATCATCGCCTTAAATGATTGATTTTGACTAAAGTTGAGTCTATTATAACAAAACTGTTTCCATCTTTGTCATTTCGGACGTCATTGACAATGACAGGTATACTTTCAGAAACTGGCAGTTAGAGCATGCATGTATGAGGCACGAGTCGTCAGCACAGATAGGCAGCAGTGGGGGCAAGCTCACGCATGTATACTTTTGGCCAAATTACAGTTACCAAATGACACGCAAGAATTCAATAGACGACGAGCATCGACTGACGAACTAATCGTGCGCTCGGCGCTCCCTCCTTCTTCATTCCGCCGGTGTCAAACTGCTGCGCAGGTGTCAATTTGTGCTCAATACTCGTACCTCTTACTATACCATAGTTAAACATGAAGTCGGTTGAAAAGAATAAATAAATAAATAAATATCCTGGGACATTCCTCACACACGGTCATCTGATCCCAAACTAAGCAGAGCTTGTACTATGGAAACCAGATAACTGATATAATACATATACTACTTTTTGTTTGTAAATACATACTTAATATACATAATTACACCCAGACTCAGGACATACAGACATGTTCATGCACACAAATGCATGTCCTGTGTGGGAATCGAACCCACGACCTGCGGCGCGTAAGGCGAACCTTAACCAACTGCGCCAACTGGCCCGTCAATAATGTTAATTACCTTCACTTGTCTCAATTCCTGTTCGTCCTCCGGTGGTGGCGCGGTAGTGGTGGGCACGTCACACTCCTCAGTGGGGGGCACCACGCAGCGCAGCGAGCGCCGGTCGAACACCAGCATGGCGGGGCAGCGCTGCAGGCGAGGGTACCCGCCCTGGCACTGCCAGTACCGGTTGCATGACTTGCCTAGGGGCACGTTGCCGTTCGCGTCTTCGTTGCAAAGGGCTGGAAGGGGCGGAAAAGTTTAGATGTTGTTGGAACTGGGTTGGTGTTCGATCTTCGAACAAACGTGTGAAACATCTGCTCCGGATGTACCTGCGCAGAAGATATATTTTCAAAGCGCGGAAAACGCTATTGGTCTGCAGTTGCCGCCATGTTAGCACGCGCCATGCGGAGGGGCGTGTCTTGCGAATGAGACGGAACTAACAGCTGCAGTGTATTATGAACCTTATAGTAGTGATCTAAGGTTGATTGTAAGTTTCAAGCATTCTTTCGTTAATCTTCGGGGCCATACTTTCTTTTCTGTGCGAACGTAGATTCACGACACGCCATATCAGTTGGGTACTACTGTATTAAGGTGTTATAAAAATCAGGGATACATAAACACAGTATATTTTTTTAATTCCATTTATAATTGTATCTATGTGCTCGTTTAAATCTGTTCAACCATTTGACCAACGGCGCCTTGAATTTTTTTATTTATCAAACTTAATTTTTTATTACATTGTAGATTTCCTCAAAACCCCTTACATTTGAAACCTGTTAGCCTGTACACATATATACAGGGTTTTCCAGCCAGTGAGAGCAACTTCTGAACTACACAAGGTCTTAGAGAAAAGCGCTGCAAGGAACCCCGAGCTGAATTTTGAAGAAAATGAAAGTGGCATTAAAATTAATAAAAACATGAGTATTGTAATATACATGACCTGTATGCAGTTCAGAATTTGAACGACTAATTGAAAAAAAAAAAACACTTTATTTTGCAGTTCCACTGACGAGTATTTGGTAACCTAAAACAATGGATAATCGTGACCATTTCACATTTTGACTTCTCGTAAAATCATTACTTCCATAGAGATATTTCAAAAAATGTATTTAATTTATGAATATGCTACAATTCATAATAGCCATTAGGCATTCATTACCATGGAATTGATACTCTATTTTACAATTGTCCGGGACTAACAATACTTGGTCTGTGCGGCAGTGACCATTGTATTGGTTTACTATCTCATTGAATAAGTAATCGATACAATGTTCCGACTACGCTTGATCCGTGATTGAGAAACGTGCGATGATGTTTGTTTATAAAGAATATATAGACTAGAGATTTTTTTGTACTTTTGTAGTTTTATTTATTGATCGAGTCTATAAATAGCAAGATGCGATGGTTCAGTGTATTTTTCTGGGTTGTTCTAAAGTTATTTTGGTTCGGAAAGTGGTTTAAGCTTGAAGGGTTTCAGGTTATAGAGCAGACACATATACATTATTGACACATATACAATTGAATGTGAAACTTATTTTTATATTGTACGGTTTATTTTCAATTTGATTTCTCTGATAATTCTCGCCTTGTGCTCACTCATAATAATGAATGACAGTTAAGCCGGCTTTTCACTATGGGATATAATATAATACCTATATATTACATCTTGAGATATTAGTACATTATGATAAATATGTACAAAGTTGGTTACTAACGCGTGAGCCGCAGGCGAACGCGATAAGTGAGAGTGCAATAATCAATGCACACGCGTGTCGTACAGCGTTTTTCAATACACTTGCGAGGAAAAAAACATACTTTTTTGCAATAAATGACACTTTACGAGCGTGTGTCGAAAAAATATTTATAGTTTGGGATGTAATATACAAAAATTTAGGTATGACGAGCGATAAAATATTATAGTATATCAAGATGTAGTGTATAATCTCTAGATGTAATTTATATAATATTATATTATATCCCATAGTGAAGCTCTTTACACATTGGATTAAGGCTTGCAGACATCGTTAATCAACAGTTCATTGCTGTACAACTGGTATGTCTGCATTTATTATGCCAGCGACTCGATCTAATCACTCCACTTTCGATTTTAATCGCTTACAATCGATAAAAACGATTAATCGTCATCGGTGATCGCTATCAATTATTCAGTTACGTAAACCAATGTGTCTATTATCCTATTATGTGCTTTATTATACTCGGCAATTAGGGTGAAAGTTGTATGATGATTGATCGGTGAAACGCCTGCCATTCAACGTGATCGATCAGCAGCTAAGGTAATTGTGGTTGTATGAATGGGATCTTTATTTGAAAGGGAAATATCCTATTATTAACTTTAACGATTATTCTTTGAATGATTTTCTAAATATGAAAATTATTTGAGCCAGTAAATGTATTGGCGTATTTCGCGTAATTTGAGGTTACCTAGTTCCATTGAGTTTATTTGAATCTCTACGTCTAAATTTGACTATAAGAAAAAAAAAAACAAATTCTTAGTCAAAGCCATAATTCTAAGAGCGTTGGAGTTGTATAGCCTTGATTTTCTTATAGATATTAGGTTAGGCTAGTTAAGGTTATAGGATGCCCAGCATGGGGAGGGAAATTTGATTTTTTCAAGTTTCTATTGTTTTTTGCCTTCGTAGAACAATACGGCTAAATATGTCAGTGATTAGCGATCGTAGTTTATTTGGCATAATTATGGAATTAATACTTTTTGTTTATAATAATATTTTTGTACATTCAGTAAAATAGTCAGTTTTACGGTTTTTAGAGGCATGTTCAAATATGGCTCATATTATACAATCATATTAACAACAAAATCATAACACAATGTGCTAAATGAACCAATACCACGGAAAAGAGAATTCTCGTGATCATTACGGTTGAGAACCACCGAATTTTTTTTTTTTTTTTTTTATTTATCCTAGGTTACACCTTCTTTAGTGTTCCCTATTCATACTACAATCTAGCCTTAATATTAGGCTAATAAGTAATTTAAATTTAACATAAACTTCTATATTGACTATTTCTAAGAATGTGTCCATTAACACTTTTCTTATTGTCTCTATTAAGGGGAAGACACTTTGTTCTTGTGTTCTTTATAATAGCACTTGGACTACGTTACACTATTATGACTATCACTACACTAACTCAAAAGGTTTAGTTCTTTTGAGTCGTCTTATAAATTAATCGGAAAGACCACTGAAATAATAAGCCAGATTATTCTACGAAGGTTAAAATCAAGAAAAAATTGAAAAAAAAAAAAACAACTCGCCTCATGCCGAGCATAGCATACACGTTAATTACTATATTTATTTATTGGCGGTAGTTTTATGTCTGTATGTAATATAAAGCTGTTAGTCTCAATAAAAAAAAACTTCCTAGAATTTGATCCTTATAAGCGACACTATGGCACAGTCAATAATATCTACAGGATGTGTGCCAGCCGATTTTTTTTTTGTCCAAATATGCAGTTTTTGTTTTCATCAAAATCGGCCTCAAGACTCCTTTGAGCATTTTTCGCTATTCCCATTCCCTATACTTTAGGATTTGGTCATCCATACTCACGTGCAAAATTCACCCTGTCTACATCTCTTTCCCACAATACACGCGAGGGAGACAGCAGTCGTGTTGTCGTCAAAAGGCTTTAGCTTGGTTCCGAGAAAACAAGCCCCAACATCGCGAATCTTTAAGATAGGTTAATAATACTTACGATGTTTCTGACAGCCATCAACATTTTCAGGCCAGTCGCAAGAGTGTGCGTTCTCATTGTACAGCAGTCCGCCGATGCACAGCTGTTCCGTAGCTGTTCCGTTCCAGCACGTCCAGTACCTGGTGCACGAGGTCTCGTGGCCGAAGATTCCGTACAGCCAGTCGCAGTGCTCTGTGCCGAGCGGTGGATCTGACGAAAAAAGAGTTAATTGGAGATGAATTTAAGTAAATATTGAGGTCCCAATTACGGTTTTTCCTCAAATGAGATGAGGTTCTTCAAAGACAGGGCGTGATAGATTTGATCGGTCGTAATCTTCAAAGAGGGGTTCTTCAGAGTCGGCAATATATTGGCAAGCCCTCTGGTATTGAAGATGTTCAGGATGGTTTAACATCAGGTCGACAGTCTGCTATTTTTTTTAATATTTCTGCTCTGTGCTTTTCAACCTTGGTTGGTATAAAGAATAGTTTCTGATTTAGAATTAGATTAGTATTTGGATAGTGCATCTTTGTTGCCATCATATTCAGATTGACACAACCTCAAAAAAACGAACATAGTTCCGTTTCCAATAAAGCTCTGTTTGCATTAGCACTATATTGAATCGCTTTCAATTCGAAAATGATTGAAACTTATAACAACAAAGTTTCATAGGTAATACAAGATATAGAAATTGCAATCAAGAAGAATTGTGATTGTTTTCTGATGAGGTCATCCCCCCTAAAAAGAAAGCTAAAGCAATATTGCTAACGTAATTCATTTTTTCGAACTTACGGAAGATCTTATGCATTTCATCAAATCTTTTATTGAATTGAATTGTATATAATGAGATTAATGAGTGACTAGTATACGAAAAAATATTGAAATTACGTAGGATCTGCCAAGAATTCGAAAAAATTAATTGCGTTAGCAATATTGCTTTAACTTTTTTCGAACTTACGGAAGATCTTATGCATTTCATCAAATCTTTTATTGAATTGAATTGTATATAATGAGATTAATGAGTGACTAGTATACGAAAAAATATTGAAATTACGTAGGATCTGCCAAGAATTCGAAAAAATGAATTGCGTTAGCAATATTGCTTTAGCTTCCTTTTAGCCCCCCATATCCCAGTATGAATAAGATGGTGTTTCGAAATTCAGATCAGAATAATAGACCGTATAAAATAAAGCAAATATAAAGTCAAACTAACGATTTCATCTAGATTTTAACGTTATTTTTTATCGTCATTATTTTGTTATGTAAAAGGGTAATAAAGATAGCTACAAATAAATGTTTTGTAATTGAAATCAACAATTCATTAGATTCAGTCAATAATCATAACTATTGGCATTATGATACATGTCGGGCATTTTAAGTTGGTCGCTGTGAAGTTATTTACCCATTGCTGCACAGAGCACAGAAGTATTCTTCATTTTACAGGTTATATCCATTATAATAATCGTAAATGGTGCCGATTCTGTTGTAAATCGCACTAAACTAATTTTAGTCACATCTCATCTCTTTCTTACGAACATGATTGAAAAAGGATAGAACATATTTTAAGTTGTCAAATTAATCTTTGCCGTCTTATTTTGCGTGTATTTTATTTAGGCGTAACCGCGATAGATGGCGACTAAAATTATATAGAAAGCAAGCATTGGACTAATTTGACAGAACTAAATTTCTTACACCCTTTTCTTATGTTCTTTCTTAGAAAGAGACATTACAATTAGTTTAGTTGTGAACAACAGAATCAGGGCCAATGTCTACACAATTCAACTATTTTGGCAAGCCTGGTTTCACATCGGCAATAGAATGGGCGACCAGCCATTGATGGCTCTATCGAAATACAATACTGCTACAGGCTAATATTAATGTAGTTAAATATAATTACCACTTTGGGCAATATTGAGCAAAATGTTCTTGAAACAAACAACATAATTGTTAGCATATTTTAAAATAGCTTTCGTAGAGGAGCTTTAGGCTATTATTTACTAGGTCATCCCGTTTAAAATTGCAGTTTGCAAAACTGTTTATGAGAGCACAATTCGATACAGATAAAGAACTTGGATGAGCAATAACGAGTTGGACTTAATAGAACAGCGTTTTTGTTGTTACATCATTTGTTAGGGCTATTACAAGTGCGTTAGATGACCCACGGCGAAATAGTATTGTTTCGAGAATGTTGCCGCATGGCTAATGATTATGTCGAAAGATTATACAGAATCTTTTTTTTACGCTTCGAATATTTGAAAATGTAGAAAGCATAACAGAAAAGCTTTTGGGTGTATAGTAATTTGGCTCACATTTTAATGACTTTAGGGATCTAATTTAGTCCAAATGAAATTTCATTTGGCTAATGGTCCTACGGTTCTTGTGTTTTAATTTGTGAAAAGAACCACACTCACTTATTTGAACTTTAGGATATTCGCAGTAGTTCGACCTCCAGGGATAGTCGCAGCCTTCCGTGACTCCTCGATGTTTCCCAGCGAAGACCAGGCCATTAGGGCAGTCATACTGTACTGTCTGTCCATTGTCACACTCCCAGTATTTATCACAGTACTTGTCGTCAGCGACCACTCGCGACTTCATCTTGCATGGATCTTCAACTTGTGCGCTGGATACTAATGCTGAACTTGCCAGGAGAACTGTAAATTGAGAAGAGGTTCTGTGAGATATGTAAGGAAATTTAAAGCTAGAATAAGGTGAGAGTTTGAGGTGGTACAATTATATGAAATAACTAGCTTCCGCACTGCGGTTTCACCCGCGTTCCCGTCATAAAAAGTAGCCTATGTCAACCGCAGTTAGTGTAGCTTCCCAACAGTGAAAGAATTTTTCAAATCGGTTCAGTAGATTCGGAGCCTATTCAATGCAAACAAACAATCAAATCTTTCCTCTTTATAATATTAGTAGGATTAACTTGGCCGAATATTTTTGCTCAATTTGACGTAAAAGGTTTTGGTGTACACGGATGAGCATAGTGCATTTGCTTTCTTAAAACATGTTAACCTATTAATCTAGAATTGTTGATTGTTGATGATATTAAGATAATATGTTTCAAGGCTTTTCCCCCTCAGGGCAATGGCAGTTCAACACTTTTGCACTTAATTTAAATGAGACGTCAAGGTAATTTTCTGGAACGCAGATGTTCTTCACAAGGCAAACAATGAAGCTTTCAGCAATTTTCTAAAAAACTTTAGAAGAAGGCTTATGAAGATACATCAAACAAAAGCTAATAAACGTACAGAGCTTCCGTAACTTTTATAGCCTTCTTACAAAAGTCCTTCCGCGCTTTAAGCACGGGTTGAGTCGCTTCCTGAGTCTTTAGTCGAACTTCTGTTACCTTTGTAAAATCATGTTTGCTGGTACCAATGTACTGTTTAGTATCTATGCCATGGTTATAAGATTCAAAATTGTATTTAAGAAGTGTTAATATAAATTGGTCGGAATGTAACTTCGAACATCAAAAACATTCGTTTGTCAAAGTCCTATACAATGTCTTTTGGAAGTTCATTTTTCCAGTTAATGGCGGCTTAAGAGTTTTTTTTTATTAGGTCGGTCTATTTCCGGATGTGTCAACATTACCTGCCGAGATTTGTTGAAGTGTATTGTATTTAGGAAGGGTATTGTATTGTATTTAGGAAGCGCTCGTGGTGTAGCATGATTAGCCGTTCTTAATCGATCGGCAAAGTTAAGCTATGCCTGTCGTGGTCGGTGCCTGGATGGGTGACCGCCTAGTGGTATTTCAAATCGAGCGTTTCCGTGCTTCGGAAGGCACGTAAAGTCGTTGGTCCCGGTTATCACTTAATTGTGATAGTCGTTAAGCTAGTTGGATGCCTCATGGCGGCTTGAAAAATTCCAACAGTAGGTTGACCACTGGCCTACCTCTACCGATCCGCAGTGGGCACGCGTGGTGGAGTATTGCCCATTCCCTTTCACCCTCATTTGTGAAAGGAGGCCTGTGCTCAGCAGTGGGATATTATAGGCTGATGTTGATGATGATGATGATTGTATTTAGAGAAGAAGTTTGGATATATCCTTCTGTTGATACTTGGTTTACTAAAGTGGGTAAATAAAGGAAAAAAGCAGCAATGCATCAATCATTTACGAAAACGGTAGTCTTACGTTCTTGTTGTCGTGTGGTTATGTTTTACGTAAAGTCTAGACTTTCAGTCGTTACAGGGTGTGACCCCACTTTCTTTGTTGTTTTCATATCCGTCTGTGAAAGTAGTATTAATGCCTAGACATGATGTATATAATTTTATGGTCAAATCGTGATGGCTCATAAGCTGTGTATTTATGAAATAGCGGGCATTTGTCCGCACTTTGACTTGACCGCGTTTATAACGTTAGTTTCGTACGCTTTTATTGTTTAGTTTGCGTGACTATTGTTAGTAGTTTTATTGTCATAATAGTTTCTGCCTCGCAGTTTTAGTTGGGGAAAAGGTTTCTTCGTATTTTAAATACAAATTAAAAATATTTTTATTTACTTTTGATTATATTATACATGTGTTTTTTTTTGTTTGATAACTTGTTGCCATTTCATAGGTACATAATCTCATTGCCATACATTTTTTGGGACGTCTGATAAAAAAACTACGACAAGTAGTTTTGACAGTCCTCTAATCACCTAAAGAATTCTGAAGAGACCGAAATAGGTGAAAATCTGAAGGTTCAAGGTCATGGTTATATGGTGGATGCATTAACAATTTGAACTAAGAAATACCTGAAAATGTCTTAGAAGATTTACGTATTTTATATTCTCTCTCTACTAGCTGTCTCGCGTGATTTTACCCGCGTTCTCGGGATAAAAAGTAGCATATTACTCGGAGATAATGTAGCTTCTTATAAATGAAAT
The DNA here is from genome assembly GCA_951394255.1 of Polyploca ridens. Lineage (NCBI taxonomy): Eukaryota > Metazoa > Arthropoda > Insecta > Lepidoptera > Drepanidae > Polyploca > Polyploca ridens. Next base: position 3,265,002 of record OX596248.1, read on the forward strand.
AATTTTTCGAATCCATCTGGTAGTTACAAACAAAAAAACTCTTCCGCTTTATTTTAAAATTATATATTAGTATAAATATACAGGTTGTTGTTTTGGTCAGCGACGAGCGACTCAGGGTCGATTATATAACTGATACTGGTGCTAAAAAATATAAAAAAAATACTTTATTTTTTTATAATAATAAAAATAAAAAAAATATTATTTTGAAAATCATGTAATAAGCTAAAATATTGACGTAATACTAAACGGGAGTAAAGGGGTGGAGCAATGGCGGCTTGCGCCTAGCTCTAGTCAGTGCACGTGGCTAGTGATCATACTTTGCGGTAATTTTATTTCAAATTGAATAAGGTATTTCTCAACGCATTTACAGTACTTAATGGAATTAAGTAAATTTTTGGAAAATGTATTTTTTGTACTACCGCTCCTGGGTCGCTTGTCGTTGACCAAAACAACACCCTGTATAGGTAGTTCGTTCGTCAACAGGGGCCATTCATAAATTTCATCCAATCAGGGCCCACGAATGGTCATCGTCGCGTGGTATCGCGTGCGCGTCATTGGATGAAATAATTAATGGTGTTTGTTACGATTACCACCAAAGATACGCAATGGCCCGGCTGACTAGAAACGCTAGAGGCACGATGCCCTATCAAGCCCTTTGAGGAAAGCTAAGATAAAGACATTTTCAATGGTACTATAAGTCCCTAGAGCCTGTAAACAATATTCAATGTCACAAGTGAGACGTCCAGTCCAGTCCGCACTCTTGCGCAAGTCGGAAGCGCTTTCTCTGCGCCTGCGCCTGCCCGCGGCACCGGCCGGCGCACCCGCACCTCGTCACATAATACTGGTAATACAACAATGTGTAATACATTCGCTTTTGGACACGCCAATTTGGTAAATAAACATTGCTGATTACTCACACTGTTAGATCATGTGTCTGCGCCGGTACGTAATTTTGCACGCATATTTAGATGAAGTGTGTTATGTAGTTTCCTTATATTTTTATGAAAGGTTTTTGCGTATTTTACTACATTTTAGGTGCTTCTGGTATCTAGCTGTCTAGCTTTCTACAAATCTACTGGAACTACATTTAAAATAACTTTTCGTTATTCAATCGCATTAGACTATTTTTTACTATAATTTATTTTAAAATAATCATTAGTATACATACATTTACTACTGAACATAGATTAGACTTTCTTCGCCGCCGTCATTACAACATCGCTGTTACTATTTTTATATCTTGATGAATCTAAGTCATCATCATCATTGTCATCTGCCCATAATGGCCCATTGCTGAGTACGGGCCTCCTTTCACAAATAAGGGTGAACGGGAATGGGCAAATACGCATGCCCACTGCGGATCGGTGGAAGTAGGCTAGGTGGTCAACCTAATGTTGGAGTTTTCAAGCCGCCTAGGAGGCCTCCAACTAGCTTAACGAGTATCACAATTAACGGATAGCTAAGTTAAGTAATAAACAACAAATCGACAGTTTTAAGCCTGGAATAGTCCCTCCAAATCATTAAACTGTACTTCTTAATAGATATGTGTAGTAGATAACTAACAGAGGAACTAACTTACAAGATGTACGATCCCATTAGACAGGACCGTATTAAAACTAGATTGAAATTAAAGTTGCCCACGCAATGGGCAAAATGTCACAAGGCGCGGGCAAAGGTCACTTCGAAACCACTCACGAATGATTTCCGATACATTAAGAGCTTATACTTGTAAGCGTACTTCGTGAATGTTTAATTGAAGTTGGTAAACAGTACTTTTAGTATTATGAATTCGAAAATGGCTAGCTTAGTTGGCTGGTTCGTTAAGATTCCACCTATCACGCCGCTGTTTGTGGTTCCGATTCCCACCTAAGACATGCATTTGTGTGCATGAACATGTCAGCATGTCCAGAGTCTGTGTGTGATCATGTATATTATGCATGCATACAAAAAGTACTACTTCTAAAGTAGTATATGTAGTATAATCAGTTATTTGGTTTCCATAGTACGAGCTATGCTCAATTTGTCCCATAAATAAAAATACATAAAAAATTACCCATGATTCATATTTAATTGTTTGGCCAAAAATCCTTTGTAACGTTCGGTTATTCCAATTTCTTCAAATCCTCTGACAATTCCCTAAGTTTGGCATCAATTTATGGAGGTGCAAGTTGGATGACACCTCCATTTAAAAGGTAAGATCTTCAGCCAGACTGTGTCATCGTGCCTGGGGACCGCGGTCCAACTGTACATGTCGGACAATTGTATATATGCAGATTCTCGAGAAAACTTCTTAAGCGCGATGTAGGATAATGTGGCGCCATTGAACTATTTTAGTGTTACTGATAGATGGCTGATAGATGTCGCTACAAATTAATCAAAACCAAATCGTAACCCTGAACACAACAAAACTATTAAGTACTCGTATGAAAGAATGTATGTCACAGTACCTTCACATGGTAGTAAATATCCCGTATTTTAGTACAAGGAAGACGAGATAACTTTATATACCGTTTTATTTTTATTCAACGCCATAATACCGAGTTATACTGACGTAGCACTCTTTTATAGCGGGCATTCATAAAATTCCGTAGACGACCTAATATCTTGAAGCACTAAGCCTAGGTTTACTCCGGTTTCTAGCTATATAAGCCCTAACTCTGTACCCTTTTCTTTATAGTGCTATATTTATTATCTGGGGGCCAAGTTTGCTATTAAATCAAAAATGACATTCTGTACTTAATTCATACTAGTTTTAATTTGGTACAACTGCCAAAACTATACAATCTGTCAATTTTACCCCACTGATAGTTCATTGGAATAGGAGACTTCGCTGACTGAATTCATTAGTGGCACTAGTCGAATTTGTGGAATTCTGAATTCTTGTTATAAATTCTAAAAATTTAGAATTTTGTCTTGTGCCAGTATTGATTTCAGTCAGCGACTTGTCCCTTGTTGTTTCTTTTTCTAATTAATCGAGGACTGCCAGTTTTGAGTTTTAAAATTATGTAAATGTCGCTGACCAACCAACCAGTGTGTGGCGTATTTGCACTTGAGATCGAGTCCGTTCTAGACTTTGAGGGCAGATGGAAGACGAAGTTCTTAAAGCTAGCCGAACTAGTTTAAACAGGGGATCTACTGCGTATCTTTGGTGGTAATAGTAACGAACACCATAAATTAATTTCTTTCAACCAGGGCCCATTTCTTATTTTTAGAAACACGTATAGGTACTTTTACAATAATATGTATAGTCATTCGCTTATTATCACATCATTAGGTTATTACTTTATGTATAACAATTTATATGAGTATTTTTTTTATCTATTTATCTTACTTCACGAGATATTTTCCTTGTTTACTTATACTCTTCGTCCGTGGTTAATAGAGGAGACAGCTGAAAATCAGCGCTGTTGATTGTAGCAGCATATGCTGAGTTGGCTCCTTTTTCCTTCCGATTTTTTTGTTAATGTAGATCTACCTTCCATTTTAATTATGCTTTGCTGTATATGTATACTTACCTATTTTTTGTTCTTATTTTTACATTTGTTGCTGTTTTGTGTTTATTATCTTTCAAGTGTTGTCAATAAAATATTTTTTCTTCTCATTGGCTTATAGTCATACCGAGTCATAGGATGAAATTAATAATGGCGTTCGTTACGATTACCACCAAAGATACACAATAGCCCGGCTGGCTATCAGAGAGTATTTTGATTATGAAGGAATATTCCAGAACTTTGTAAATAACTCGAGGCCAGTCCCTACAAAACATCTATAAACTCCCAAATATGCCAAAAATGTACTCAAACTTAAGTAGAAGCGAAACCGTGTTAGGTACCATATAAATAGCAGTTATTGGAAATTCTCCATCGTAACACCCACCATTAGTTCTTACGGCGACTATTATGTACCAAATTACATGTATATAGCGGGGTAATTTAATGTTATGGGGTATTGTCCACTAATGGGGTTGGGTATGAATGCATTGCGTAAATAACCTTTAGACTGATTGTGGTACATAAAGAGGGCATGACTTTGATAATATACTTAAATTAAGTGTAAATAGAGGCTTAAATCATGTCTGTATCATTAATGATTTTAATAGGTCTATTTAGAGCAGCAAAATTTGATGCAATGTTAATGTAATCGTTGTATAATTCTGTTGTACTAATTGAAAGATTCTTGATACATCTTTTAAGTTGGGGATTTCGTGCTGAACAACTTTTATTTTAGAACCAATTTCTTTTAAGCCCCTTTGCACATTATAAGAAAAATGTCTTGTGTCTTATCAGACATGTCTTATAAGACATTCAGGCTCTGGTGAGACCGTGCATATTACAAGAAATGTCTTATCAGACACGCCCATACATTTTATGTCGTGTCTGATAAGACACAAGAAATTTTCTTATAACGTGCAAAGGCGCTTAGGGTTCCGTACCCAAAGAGTGCCAAACGAGACCCTATTCATAAGAATCCGCTGTCCTTCCGTCCATCTGTCTGTCTGTCAGTTCTACCTATTACGGTTCATAAGATACAGCCCGTATCTCATGAACCGTAATAGGTAGACACTTAAACTTTTCACAGAATATGTATTTCTATTGCCGCTATAACAACACAAGAAACGTCTTCTTTTGGTGTTTTTGTTTGTTGCGCCTACTATTCATTTCACAGTCAATTTAAGTAAGATAACATTATTATTATTATTATTGTACGGAACCCTCCGTGTGCGAGTCCGACTCGTGCTAGGCCGGTTTTATTTAAACTTTAATGCCATGATAGTTCAGTGGCAGTGACGTCGAATGCCGTTACGTTGCACCGGTTCAAATCCCACAAAGAGTTTCAGCTTTCGGTGAAGGAAAAAATCGCGAGGAAACCCTGGCACGGTGGTAGGCCTGGCTGGCTACCACCCTCAAGATGAAAATCTGTAGCCACCTACTGGTGTGAACACAATGGAGCGAGGACTCACAAGTCCAAGGCCTCTATGGCCTTTTGACCCTGAACAAATATTACAAAAAAAAAATACATCCTACTTAGGTTATTGGTTTGTCCCCGACTGCAATACCTTATAGCAAGCTTATAGCATTCAAGTTATATTCAAAATTGTATCGATTAAAGAGCTTGTTTTTCTCTTTTCAGTAAATTTTTGTTTTACACAGTCGGGTTTTTTGTTGCTTTTAATTTCTTCTACAGGGTGTTGTTTTGGTCGGCGACAAGCGACCCAGGAGCGGTAGTACAAAATATATATTCCCCAAAAATGGACTTAATTCCATTAAATACTGTAAATATGATGAGAAATACCTTATTCAATTTGAAATAAAATTACCGCAAAGTATGGTTACTAGGCACGTGCACAGACTAGAGCTAGGCACAAGCCGCCATCGCCCCACCCCTTTACTCCCTCGTACTCTCGTTGAGTATTATGTCTTCACTTTAGCTTATTACATGATTTTCAAAATTTTATTTTTTTATTTTAATTGTTTAAAAAAAATAAAGTATTTTTTTATATTTTTTTTAGCACCAGTATCATTTGTAGGTATTATCGCTCGTCGCTGACCAAAACAACGACCTGTATATTTATAGTCATGTGAATGCATTCCATATTATATACTCGTAAGTAGTGAGTGTTATATTAGAAATCAAGTCATGTAACTTTCAATTCGCATAATTAACTAAAAATAGAATTAATTAAAATAATACGCAACGAGAAGCTATATCCGTTAATTGATTTAATTCCTGTAACGGTATGTAGGTTGTAGTTATGCCGTGGTACAAATGGTAAGATTAAGCGAATTCATTATTTACAACTTGAAAATTCAATCAAAATCTTAAATCGTCTTTATCCACTTTCATTCTAGAAATTTAAATTAAAAAAAATACATTATGTAATGTAAATTAATTCAAATATTATAAATTGAAAAAATACATTGGCCTTGATTCTGTTGTTTACAACTTAACTAATTTTAGTCTCATTATGTATCTTTCTAATAAAGAACATAAGAAAAGGATGTCTTTGATTCCTTGGAGTGTCGGCAAGTCGCTGTTATGGGATGCCACATGTGTCGATACACTCGCGCCATCTCACTTACCGGCGACTTGTAAAGCGGCAGAGGCAGCTGCGGCCAGTGCGGAAAATTCAAAATTAAAAAAATACGCATCGTGGGGGTTCGAAGCTCGCCGTTTTGCTCGCACCTTGTCATCAAAATTAATCGAGACCTCCGGAGACCAGCGGGCGGGGAGCTTTTTCCGCCAACGCGTCAGCTTGGCTATCCAAAGAAGAAACGCTGCCAGCCTTCTGGGAACCTTGCCGTTAATCGGAAGCAGCGGCAGGCTTGAGGAAATTTTCTATAGTTTATATTTTGTTCATATTTGTTGTAAATAAAGATATATTCCATCAGAAAAAGATGTAAGTTTAGTCCTGTCAAATTAGTCCAATACTTGTTTATAATTTAATATAAATTTAGTCGCCATCTATCGCGGTTACGCTTAAATACACGCAAATGACTAATTTGACAACTTTAAATATGTTCTATCTTTTTCAATAATGTTCGGAAGAAAGAGATGTGGTGTGACTAAAATTAGTTTAGTGCGATTTACAACAGAATCGGCACCAATGTCTACTAGCCAAAATTTAAATAACAGCAAAACTAGCTGTGCCTTGCGGTTTCATCAGTATCAAGCTATCATTCACAAGTTTTCATGTTTGTGCTTAAATAAAGCTGTGTCTGTTGTCTATTGTTTAACTAAGCGACAACTTTATCATTAATTAGATTAAGGTGACACTCATCCAAAAATACCCATCATTTTCAGATCGTCCCACGGCCATTACTCACACATTACAATGCAATTTGACAGGTTTCCTTAAAAATACATTACTTATCATTGTAGAGAGTAAACACTCATAATATCAGGCTCACCGCCTATATATCTTATCTCCAGCCACAACATTTGTATGGATTGAGTAGGTAACTAAAATAGTTTTTCACTTATAACTTGTACCACACAAGTCTGATTGCGCATGAGTTCAGAACATCTAGAACAAACTGGACCAGCAATGCAGTTAAACGAGATGCGTTCCGTAAACTACATCTAAAATAAATGAAAGTCATATTTATTGGTATGTAGTTTGGTGGTTTCCTCAGTGCGAGGTTGTACCGCCATTATTAATTTACACCCTATTACTTGTACGTAGTATTTGTATACTCTGAGCTATTACTAACCGTATAAAATTCAAAATCGAAGGTCTTTGGGCGTCTTTTGTTTTGAGGTTCGAGTCCTGCTGATGTCAAGAATTGTGTACTCATACAAAATTTATCTTAGCTATATCAAAATTAATTAATTTCACCTAAGTGATTAGACTTTTCCAATATAATTATACTGGATGTCCCGTAAATAATGGTCCAAATGAAAACCATCGACAGTTGAGATTATGCTCTATCAGAAAGAGTAAAATAATAATATCTTTATATATAAAAGTCTACTGCACGTGTGTATGTCACTGAACTCCTCATAAACGGCTGGACCGATTTGATGACCGGCAGATGGCGCTGCAATCGATAATATAACCTAGATACCGACTGCAGCGCCATCGGTCGGGCTGATTTGTGAATCTAAACCATCCAGGGCGCCACCCAAACGCATACAAAAAAAATCATTCAAATCGATCCAGCTGTTTAGGAGGAGTTCAGTGACAAACACACGTACAGTAGAATAGGGATGTTGCCTGGGTAAAAATATAATAATTCTAATTAGTCCGTCAGTTAGATAATCAAAAAATATTGGACATGTATTTTTTGCTTTACCAAATCATTAACAATTGACGAAGATAAAGCGCGACTAAGTTCGGGAGTGGGGGCTCGTGACGTCAATTGTTCCTAAAAAGTGTGCCACACCGTGACGTCACGCGGAACTTCAACACACGATATCTTCATATTTTTTTGTTTAATTGACAAAAGAAAAAATACGTGTCTAATATTTTTTGATAATGTAAATGACGGACTAATTAGTTTTTTTCAGGAAAGTAGCCTATTAACTCCCTGGATGGTTTAGGTAGGGTAGGGTAGCACCACAGGGTAGGGTAAAACCACGCGAACGAAGTTACACCGGGCAGCTAGTTAAATATAATTCTATCCAGTCTCATAGTTTTAGAATTGGTAATTATTATGATTTTTTGAAAGATTGCGGTATTTTATAAGGTGGAGGTACTTCCCCAGTCGAGCTGCTCTTTGAGCGAATAAACGATACGCTCTACAAATCTCTCTTATTATGTAAAAATACTAATATTATAAAGCTGAACTGTTTGTACGTTTGAACTAAAAATAAATTTTGCGTTGGATAATACGTTTATAGAGAAAGGAAAATGTGAAAATTCGGGACGGTAAATTTACGACAAAGAACAAAGGTTTTGTTCTAAGCTACGATTGATGTAAAACGAGATGTTTCAACTTTTTTTGGTTATATTTGTAAGGGGTATAAAGGCTTTTGGCAATAATTTATTTACCGGTCAAAGCAACGAGAATTTCACGCCGATAAAATATTTAATTTCATCTCACATAACGAAGCTCGTAATTTTGAGGGCGGGAATTCTTAAGCCTTACCTTACTAGGGTCAAAATTCTTGGTCAATTCGTTTGACGTGGGTAGGGATAGGGACACTAAAAGATAAAATCTCAAATTCACTAATATTTTAAAAGGTATTATTTATATTCTCAGTCCTTTGTTGAGGGCCTGCAATATTTTACTGAACAAAAAGTCAGATGGGTGATAAAGTGTACCTGATTCTTAAAAGCATTTTTATGTAACGTAAATATTGCGCTAAGATGTAATTTGCATACCGTTTTTAGAAATTTTGGTACCTAATAAATCTAACTTTATTCTTTTACTAACCAATTTTGTTTTTGGTTCCGTACCCGAAGGGTGCCAAACGGGACCCTATTACTAAGATTCCGCTGTCCGTCCATCCGTCTGTATGTCAGTGGGCTGTATCTCATGAACGGTAATAGATAGACGGCTGAAATTTTCAGAGAATGTGTATTTCTATTGCCGCTATAAGAAAAAATAATAAAAATGAAATAAAATTAAGAATTAAAAGGGGGGACAAGAAACGTCTTTTTTTGGTGTCTTTTTTTCATGGCAAAGTTGAGTTAGTTAATACTGTACTGAACCCTCTGTGTGCGATTCCGACTCGCACTTGGCCGGTTTTTTATATTTCTTATATGAAACATGTTAAATAGTGTTCATGTAAGTACACCAGCATATTTTACACAATGTATGTATGTATGTTTGTTCGTTCGGGTGTAATTTTGCAAGTCGAATTTCACCCACTTCCAGTGGTCGGATTGACTTGATATTTGGTATACATTAGTATATTGGAAGACAATGCAAGTACAGTCGCCAAAAATAGCTTGTTATAAAAATGAATTTTTAACAAAAACTTTGTATTAATAAACCTGCGTCGTCCTAATAACGCATTAGTCACGAGCAGTCGCATCATATCAGCTTTGGTATTCTGAAACGTTTTTGACAGCAACCGACGACGACTCCGTTGTGACGGTTAGTCCGGGAGGTAGCGTTGCAAACACAAAAGTCATAGTAAGCCGGCTGACGTTGAAATGTATAGTTGATCTTATATGACTAATAAGTGAACCGACCGTCTGCTCAAGTAAGTGCTCAAGTCTTCTACATCCGTCATCAGCCACTCCCAGTAAAAAAAAAGACATAGTACGCCGGCTCAAACTTGTTTCATAAGTATTTGACATAATACTGAGCTGAAAAAAATCGTCTGCTGCATGGTGGAGGGGGGAACACGCGTCAGCTGCTCGCATGAATTTGTAAAAAAAAAGTTTACCCCTGCCGTAACCTTCCAATCCTAAACCCACCGCGGGTGCATCGCTGATGCGTGGTTCACATATTAGTCATTCAAGATCTATTGAAAAAGATGGCCATCGATCGGCGTATTAATACTACCTAAAATGCATCAGTACCTCCCGGACTATTGCATGTCGAAACAATTGAATACTTGAATAGGTCAAAAGAATTAAAATGGGCTGGAAGGTGTATTGTAAACATCAACTGCGCTCTGCGAGTGGATTTCATTTATTTTAATGATCTGAGTCGTAATCCCAAGCTAAGCAAACTTATGATATGGAAACTAGATAAAGGCTAATTTTATTACATATTTTAGTAAAACTTTAATGTACTGAATATACCAATTTTAAAGGTTTAATATGAAGGCTATTAATTGGTTTAACTTTATCTTAATATTACGACTTAAACTTCACAAAAAGAAAGCTAGATATAGCGCCCATATTTTGAAAATATTGAAACAATTAACATTTTTTCACGAATAATGTTTAATAACATACTCGTATGTAAGTACATACTACTAAATTGACGAGGTATTTTTTATAAGGAATAATAAAAATAAGCCAGATATCAAAGACTTCTATATAGAATTTGGAAGAATTATAGCATTTCCAGTAAATAAAAATGCATTGACTTTGTAGTGCTGTGCACAATTTAATCAATGTTTATTTCAACAAGAATAGTTAAAGAATTACTCGCCAAAAGTCTCAACTGTTGAGCTTGACGACGTTTTTCCAAGATATCTTCATCATTGGCTGATTTAAGGATGCCCATAATATGACTTATCCGAGCTGCAGATATCTGAAATATGTATACCAACTCTGTAACCACTATAAAATTAGTATCATCATCATATTCTGTCACGAGATGTCCTCTGCTGAACTGGGCCTTTGTTTTTGACTGATTTCGACAAAGAACAGTCTTGGATTTATAATAAATAATTTGTAATAAAACATACTTACTTCAAATATCATAACATTACACAGAAACTATCATAAATGAAAGTGATCCACAAAGTGACAGGTTTTTTTATAATGGATACATAATACGACCTTAATAGGAGCTTCCTAAAATTAAACATTAATTAATTGACCAATTGAAAAATGTAGCACCGCACTACGAATGTATAGAGAATAGACCGCGACGACGGACGTCGTCGTCGTCAGCTGTCAAAAAAGAACAGAATTGCACTACAGCTTTGGTATTCTGAAACGTTTTTGACAGCAACCGACGACGACTCCGTTGTGACGGTTAGTCCGGGAGGTAGCGTTGCAAACACAAAAGTCATAGTAAGCCGGCTGACGTTGAAATGTATAGTTGATCTTATATGACTAATAAGTGAACCGACCGTCTGCTCAAGTAAGTGCTCAAGTCTTCTACATCCGTCATCAGCCACTCCCAGTAAAAAAAAAGACATAGTACGCCGGCTCAAACTTGTTTCATAAGTATTTGACATAATACTGAGCTGAAAAAAATCGTCTGCTGCATGGTGGAGGGGGGAACACGCGTCAGCTGCTCGCATGAATTTGTAAAAAAAAAAGTTTACCCCTGCCGTAACCTTCCAATCCTAAACCCACCGCGGGTGCATCGCTGATGCGTGGTTCACATATTAGTCATTCAAGATCTATTGAAAAAGATGGCCATCGATCGGCATATTAATACTACCTAATATGCATCAGTACCTCCCGGACTATTGCATGTCGAAACAATTGAATACTTGAATAGGTCAAAAGAATTAAAATGGGCTGGAAGGTGTATTGTAAACATCAACTGCGCTCTGCGAGTGGATTTCATTTATTTTAATTATCTGAGTCGTAATCCCAAGCTAAGCAAACTTATGATATGGAAACTAGATAAAGGCTAATTTTATTTCATATTTTAGTAAAACTTTAATGTACTGAATATACCAATTTTAAAGGTTTAATATGAAGGCTATTCATTGGTTTAACTTTATCTTAATATTACGACTTAAACTTCACAAAAAGAAAGCTAGATATAGCGCCCATATTTTGAAAATATTGAAACAATTAACATTTTTTCACGAATAATGTTTAATAACATACTCGTATGTAAGTACATACTACTAAATTGACGAGGTATTATAAGGAATAATAAAAATAAGCCAGATATCAAAGACTTCTATATAGAATTTGGAAGAATTTTAGCATTTCCAGTAAATAAAAATGCATTGACTTTGTAGTGCTGTGCACAATTTAATCAATGTTTATTTCAACAAGAATAGTTAAAGAATTACTCGCCAAAAGTCTCAACTGTTGAGCTTGACGACGTTTTTCCAAGATATCTTCATCATTGGCTGATTTAAGGATGCCCATAATATGACTTATCTGAGCTGCAGATATCTGAAATATGTATACCAACTCTGTAACCACTATAAAATTAGTATCATCATCATATTCTGTCACGAGATGTCCTCTGCTGAACTGGGCCTTTGTTTTTGACTGATTTCGACAAAGAACAGTCTTGGATTTATAATAAATAATTTGTAATAAAACATACTTACTTCAAATATCATAACATTACACAGAAACTATCATAAATGAAAGTGATCCACAAAGTGACAGGTTTTTTTTTATAATGGATACATAATACGACCTTAATAGGAGCTTCCTAAAATTAAACATTAATTAATTGACCAATTGAAAAATGTAGCACCGCACTACGAATGTATAGAGAATAGACCGCGACGACGGACGTCGTCGTCGTCAGCTGTCAAAAAAGAACAGAATTGCACTACAGATTAGCTCCATTTTTATTTGAGGCCGGTTCTTCAAAGGAGTATAATAAATACATTAAACATTCTTGACGACATAAAGCTGACTGGTCAGAAGATGAATATCTTCACGCGACCTTGACATTTAGATACCTACATGTCCCTTGTCACCGACGACATATCAAGCTACGGGTCAAACAACATTTCATTGTATGTACAAATGTGTGTTCACCTGTACTTGGACACAGGACATTGGATTGTTTCAGGTGTTTTGTATATTATAACACAAAACGAAAGCCAGATTTATACAGGTCTTTGTTTTGGTCAGCGACGAGCGACTCAGGGTCGATAATAAATGTATACTGGTGCTAAAAAAATATAAAATTACTTTTTTTTTATAAAAATAATATTAGATGGAAAATCATGTAATAAGCTAAAGTGTAGACGTAATACTCGACGGGAATGCGAGGAAGTAAAGGGGTGGGGCGATGGCGGCTTGCACCTAGCTCTAGTCTGTGCACGTGCCTAGTGAACATACTTTGCGATAATTTTATTTCAAATTAAATAAGGTATTTCTCAACACATTTACAGTATTTAATGGAATTTTATGAAAATGTATTTTTTGTACTACCGTTCCTGGGTCGCTTGTCGCCGACCAAAAAAACAAAACTAAAATAAAAACAACCTGTATAAGGTAAGGTGCTACCACAAGCCATCGCGTTTTTTCCAACCCAAGCGTGCCTGGCAACTTGCGACTTGAACTGATGGTAAGCGGTTACCGTAGCCATATAGACGCATGCAGCACACGAAACATCACTCACGCATTACCAACCTTTCCCCCCTCCCCAATGAGCTCTGGCGACCTTACTCACACGAAGGAACATAACATAAAGTTATTTGGCTGCGGTATTCTATAGGTAATATATCCAAATATACAACCTTTGCCTCTCGAACTGATCTATCCTTATCACAATTCTAAAATCAGGTCAAAACTAATTTGAAGTCGTTGAAGAGCTTATAACATTATTAATTGTATCGCTAAGTGACAAACTTGGCTCTGCTTTCAAAGTACTAACTAGGTGAAGGCCTTAACTATTAGTTTAATCAGAATTTTATGAATAAATATAAATACACTAGCAGCGAAACCCGGCGTTGCTCGGGTTAAAATACATCGTATGCTTAATGGTATAAGAAATATATAGGGATACATTTTTTAACATAGATATTATAGATTTCTATTTTAGATTTCGATTTGGTTCTTTTAGATCAATAATAACACTCGTACACATTTTGGAACATTCCAGATCAATCCAAAAATGTTTAGAACTTTCTCGAACATTTTAAATCGCTTATAATAAATTGCACTAATTTTAGAATTTTCTAGATCACTCTCGAACATTCTAAATCGATCATAATAAATTTCACTCATTTTGGAACTTTCTAGATCATTCTAGAAATTTCTAACACTTTCTCGAACATTCTAAATCGATCATAATCATTTGCACTCATTTTGGAACTTTCCAGTTCATTCGGAAAATTTCAGAATCTGAAATAATTTATTGCAAACTGTACAGAATATTGTTGTTATAGAAATACATTTCATGAGTCTCAACAGCCTCGTCCACATCGAACATGCAATAGTAGGTAATAGTTGTTTCAAGTAGACCATTACACATTTATAAAATTATATCATATACCTCACAATAAAAATAAAAAAACAACGCTAAATCATATAAATTTGTTATGTGAAAGTAATAAATTTTTTTTAGAACTTTCTCGTTCATTCTAAATCAATCATAATAAATTGCACTCATTTTGGAACTTTCCAGATCATTCGGAAAATTTCAAGAACGTTCTCGAACATTCTAACTCGATAATAACAGTTTTGGACAATTTTGGAACTTTCTAGATGAAGCCAGAAATTTGCAGAACTTTCTCAAACATTCTATATCGATTATAATAGTTTGCATTAATTCTAGAATTTTCTAGATCATTCCAGATATTTCTAGAACTTTCTAGAACATTCCAGATCAATTATAACCGTTTTACTAATTTTGGAACTTTCTAGATCATTCAAGAAATTTCTCGAACATTCTAAATCGATCATAATAAATTGCACTCATTTTGGAACTTTCCAAACCATTCGGAAAATTTCTAGAACGTTCTTGAACATTCTAACTCGATAATAACAGTTTTGGACATTTTGGAACTTTCTAGATGAAGTCAGAAATTTGTAGAACTTTCTCAAAGATTCTATATCGATTCAAAGTCAAAGTCAAAGCCATTTATTTAATTTAGGCCCCAGAAGAGCACTTATGAAGGTCACATTTACTGAAGTTACCACCGGTTCGAAACTCGGCCTTCAACTGAGAAGAATCCGGCAAGAAACTCAGCAAGGTAACATTTTTTATATATTTTTTGGACAATCTGACTATGTTTGGCTTTTTTTTTTCCAAATAATTAACAATAAAAAAGATAAACCTAAGCATAGATTATAATAGTTTGCATTCATTCTAGAATTTTCTGGATCATTCCAGATATTTCTAGAACTTTCTGCAACATTCCAGATCAATTATAACCGTTTCACTCATTTTGGAACTTTCTAGATCATTCAAGAAATTTCTCGAACATTCTAAATCGATCATAATCAATTGCACTCATTTTGGAACTTTCCAGATCATTCGGAAACATTCTAGAACTTTTTCGATCATTCTAAATCGATCATAATAAATTGCACTCATTTTGGAACTTTCCAGATCACTCGGGAAATTTCTAGAACGTTCTCGAATATTCTAACTCGATAATAACAGTTTTGGACATTTTGGAACTTTCTAGATGAAGCCAGTAATTTGTAGAACTTTCTCAAAACATGCTATATCGATTATAATAGTTTGCATTCACTCTAGAATTTTCTAGATCATTCCAGATATTTGTTGAACTCTCTAGTACATTCCAGATCGATTATAACCGTTTTACACATTTTGGAACTTTCCATTCCAGAAATTTTGAGATCCTTTCAGAAGTCCTCATGCGTTAGAAAAGGACAGCAATATATGTTTTAACATTTTCGCCACCCACAACCACCCCCTTCCACCCACCGCGACCAAACTCCCTTACTACCATCTGGAGACCAAGGGGTATTTACCACCCCAACGGGAAGTTGATTGGGGTTGGTGGTGATTGAGAAAACTGCGTATTTACGTACCCACAGAAGCATTTTATATATATTATTAGATTATGTTACACAGTAAATTTCGTTATGTAATTTCACTTTAATCGACTGATGATTCTATTCTGATTTTAGGTGGCTTCAAATAAAGTGCTAGTAACTGTGTTTGTACTTTGTACTATTAGTTATCAATAGTATTATTTTATATTTTACTAGCTTCTGCTCGCAGCTTCGCCCGCGTGGCCTACAGGAAACAAATGACATATTTTTCTACAACAATAAAACAAAACAAAACAACTTCATCCCGCTTCGAGGGTGAAATTATTTCAAACACTGAGACACGTTTAAATTAATTTTCAATCTTTAGCCTAAACACAAAATTTGAAGATCCTAACTTGGAAACTGACGGACTTTCATACAAACTTTCATCCCTTATTTTATCCCCTTAGGGGTGGAATTTCGAAAAACCCTTTCTTAGTGGATATTATTTGTATTAGCTCAGAGTATATAAATACTACGTACAAGTATTAGTATTAGTGGACCTACTCTTCACAAAGAATATACCCTCTAAATTTCATGTCTCTAGGACCAGTGGTTTAGGCTGTGCGCTGATATATCAGTCAGTCAGTCAGTCAGTCAGGACTTTGAATTATATATATATAGATTATTATTATATTATCTTAGTTTTTGAAGGTTACCTCAGGGTTCGTATATTTTTAGCATAATATTGGTTATGCCGACGAGGAGTCCTTAGTGGGATGTCAATCTTGCATGTGAAGTCATGCGGTTCAAAATTGGTACGAATAATCATTTGGTGGAATTTGAAAATAGAATTATTTCAATTTGCTACAAAAGCAAAATGCGTGGATGTTTCTGTGGACGACTTGTTTTTTATTTGAAAATTTAATTACAATACTATAGGTATTACTTATATAAAACATTTTTAAAGATTGTAGTTCTGCTGTTTTTTAAATTCTGCTCTGGCGACCTTACTCATGCGCAAGAACGTAATTTTGTTGCAGTATGGAATTCTCATCTAGAAATCCAGAGCAAACAGCATGATATAAGTAACTTTTGTTGTTTTTAAACCAGGATATTAGCTAACAATGAGAGTTCACGACTGTGCGCAAAAACTCACGCTTTCATGTCGGCTTTCTTTATTGGATACATCTAGATTGTCGTGAGACCCAGCATTCGCTGATTCGTGAGAGAAAATATTGTTGTTTGTAGAACATCTTGTTATGTATTAACAATGATGGATGGTGAGTGTTTGTTTGATGAAACTTAGCTGATTGCTGATGAATAATTGAAAACTGTTTTACAAAACTTATTCCGACTTCAAAGTACACTAAAACGTAATAAAATTCTGACCTGATGACAATGGTTCATAAGTGCCTGCGAAGGTCTATTTTAATAAATGATTTTGAATTTTGGGACCAAATGGGAAGTGTACCTTTCCAAACAAAATAAGATTTTTCCAAATCGGTTAATAAATGACGGACTTACGAGGTAACAAACATTTAATGTACTAAATGCTCTTCAAGGAAATGCAGATTTACTAAAAGAAGGTATGATGAATTTCATAGTATTACGTAGAATGCCTAGGCTTGTTACCCACAAGGGTCCATGTCACGGTAACCGCATAGGTGGGTATTATTTTTTGTCAATTTAGTGATATTAAACAAGATCTTAGTTAAAAATGTCATTTTTAATACAAGCTTTTTATTTGACAAAGTACTCATCAAGACGAATAAATTGAGCCCAATCTCGATGGGGTTATGTGGTTTTATTACGGAGTTCCTACGGCCACCTTCCAGCTCCATCATCAGATCAGCTCCACGTCAACATAATATTGCATTGTCACGAGATTTGCATATTCGTGCAAAATTTCAGGTCAATCGAAAACCGGAAAGTGGGTCAAATTTAACTTGCAAAATTCCATTACAGACAACGGGACAGGTAAAACTAAATAAATGCTTGTAAAAAGTACAAAACTCGTTATCAAACCGATGCAATCCCTTTGATTGATTGTTCTTATTTGACCACAAGAAGATGTGGTAGGATGAAGTACGCTAACTCTAGAGCGTTTTGTACGGAACGCAAAGTACTATTCAAAAGCAGAATTGCAATTTTAATTCAACGAGGAAAGTATTCCAGCATTATTATAATAAGTCAACTACACAATTTGAATTACGAGGCGGGCATAAATCCTGATAATAAGTTGTATTACTGTCATATAAATTAAGAACTGCATTGCGCAACACTGCTTTCATAATTTATTTTTATAGGTACTTACATGGCTACAATTTAATTTCCCTAATATTTTTACAGATTTGCGTGGTATAAGAATATCACATTATTTGTTAATTTAATTTGTTTAATTCTAAGTATTTGTCATTTGAGGATTTTCTTCGAGTTTCATAAGCATAACTTCTTCAACGCATTTATCGATTTTTGATATAAAAAAATCAAACTATAATACCTTATGATGCTGTACATATTGCGCCAACCCCAAATGATTGGGAAAAGGGGCTCTACCACGTATCTTTTACTGAATTTCATCCAATCGAACGAACACCATTACTGAATTTTATCCAATCAGGGCCCACCAATGGTCTTCTTCGTACCGCGGCATTAGATGTAATAATTTGTGTTTTTCGTTACGATTACCGCCAAAGATACGCAATAGACCAGCTGGCCAGGGGGATGATGATGGTGATGATGCTACAACATTGAGTTTTGTAGTAATCCCATACATCGACGGGCCAGTTGGCGCAGTTGGTTAAGGTTCGCCTTACGCGCCGCAGGTCGTGGGTTCGATTCCCACACAGGACATGCATTTGTGTGCATGAACATGTCTGTATGTCCTGAGTCTGGGTGTAATTATGTATATTAAGTATGTATTTACAAACAAAAAGTAGTATATGTATTATATCAGTTATCTGGTTTCCATATTACAAGCTCTGCTTAGTTTGGGATCAGATGACCGTGTGTGAAGAATGTCCCAGGATATTTATTTATTTTATTTATTTAAATGGAAAGGTTTGACCTCATCACGCCGTGGAAAGTGACGATATGGCCGACTGTGTTGGTACTATTACTTATTCTGTGACTGTGGTAAGCACACAGACTAAAAGGGAACTCTATTTCAGGTGTACTCAGGTCACATTTTCAATTACCTACAGCATATACAATGCCAACGTGCTATAGTTTCCATACAAAATTTATATCACCAAAAACGCAATCTCTCCACCGTCTCTCAATAGTATTAGATCATTTATCACTTATAATAATACTACATTTGAAACTGAAACAATCTATACAACCCGGGCACTAAGCTTCTTAATTCATACGTGCAGTCACTCCGATAAAGTATACTCATAAAGGAAACTAAGCTAAGTTAGGAAATTGCTTCTAGCACATGCACATAAACTAGCGTTGCAAAACATGTGTGGAATAAAGCGGTATGTCGAAAATGGAAACTAGAAAATATAAAGGAAATTAAATAAGGCGATGATAGCTCAGTGGCACAGTATGCTGTGATGAAGGTCACGGGTTCGATATGAGCTTGAAGGCAGATCGTAAGGGTACGCGCTTGGCTGACTACCACCCGGTGTATTCTGTTAACTTTACTCGAGAGAGTACATCAGGCATCTAGGAATAATACCTTTTAGAGAAGCAATATTGAGCAATAAGTGATTTTGCACAGATAAATAGCAGTACTGACCAATCACAGCATCTTAATGTTCAGTGTGTCCTTTACTAAGCCAATGAGAGCGCATGTGACTTTGACTTAGCCAATCTGATCACATGTGTCCTTGACTTAACCAATCAGGGGCTCTACCGCGTAAGTTTCGTAGTATTCGTAACGGACATCATTAATGAATTTCATCCAATCAGGGCCCACGAATGCTCATCATCGTGTCATACCGCGTGCGCTTCATTGGATGAAATAATTAATGGTGTTCGTTACGATTACCACCAAAGTTACGCGGTAGAGCCCCAGATCGCATTGTTGGTGGTGGGGGAATAGGCGGAATGGATCTAAACAAAATAAACGTCATAGCGCTTTCAGTTATGTGAACGAAATTGTGATTGAATTCTGTTTTCTTTAAAGCAAAATCAATTGACAGCCAAGTTGCCTCTTTCCGCCACAGATAATAAAAACAAACAATCAAACAACATGCATGACTATTCACACTCCGCTGTTGAAAGATAAAAATGGGTCTATTGTCTGTGCAGATGAGAGTTCATCTTTTGTCTTTCATATTGTTTGAGGAACTGATATTTTTGAGAATGAAAAGATTCTCCATTGTTGGATTGTGATTAGTTACTGACTGGAAATGCATGTACGATTGCAAAAGATTTTACAAATATTGGTTTGCTATGCGCTTGGAATAGTATGGAGAGTAGTATTTATCGTATTTACTTATTGTTGTTAAATGTTGCGAATTTTTAAATAAGGTGTTCTCGTTTGACTTACCATGTTCCAGACAATATTTTTTAGGAAAATATATTAGAAGGACTTTCTTTATCTATCTGCTATTTTAAATCAAAAATGTCATTCTGTCACGATCCCATTAGGCGCCGATCCCACAGAGTTCTGCGTACGGAGTTCTGCATTCCGCATTCACTATTGTGCACACAGCAAGCAGTCTAGTTCTGCAATATTCGCTACCGATCACACGTCATACACTTATTTACTTTAAAAGGACATACATAGATTACAGTTTACAGTGAACGCGAAACGCAGAACTCTAGAACTCTGTGGGATCGGTCGGCGCCTTACAACTCCATTGGTATTGAGCCAATGTGCGTTGTCTACTTATATATTGAGTTAGTAGACTATTAAAACTGACAATTCTGACACCAATGATAGTTCTTTGGAACACAATTATAATAGGGAACTTTGGGCCCCTGAGATTTCACCAACTTCTTGAAGAGAAATTAATTGTTCCGTATCATTTCGGACTGTGTGGTCTCAAAGGAGCTCCTCCCGCTGAACGCTCAGACTATGGAATGAGCTCCCCGCCGTGGTTTTCCCAATGGAGTACAGCATGGGGGTTTTGAAAAAGGGTGTGAAGAGATTTTTTCAGGGTCGGCAACGCGCGAGTGATACGCCTGGTGTTGCAATATTATTATAGGCTAAGGTAACCGCTTACCATCAGGCGAGTCGTATAATTGCCACCTTAGTAGAAAAAAAAACGAAACACATAGAACTTTGCTCAACATTAAATATTTAAACACTAACCCAAATAGCCCAGAAAGGACACGCATGCATATACGTAGCAACCTGTCCGTTTTATACATAGATAAATTAATTAAACATTCACTATTCTGCATCCAAGGTCGTGGGAAGCCAAGACCTACATAAGTACGTACACCCACAGACTATTGTCATCTATTGAACAATGGTAAGGCTTCTGTAAGATCCTAAATGATTACCGCTGATTCTTGGGCGGTTTGTTGTTGCAATAACCTTACATTGATGTCATTTGTGGGTTATCTTTGGTCGAGTTTGAAGTAGCATTTTTAAAGGAAATTGTAAAGTAAATTAAAAAAATGTACATTAGTTCTGTTTTTATAGCGTTGTTTGTGTTATATCGGCAATAGAAAATATAAATTCAGTAAAAACAGTCTAAGTACCTATTACGGTTTATGAGATACGTCCTCTGACATACAGACGGACGGACAGCAGAGGTTTAGTAAGGGT
Source organism: Polyploca ridens (assembly GCA_951394255.1). Lineage (NCBI taxonomy): Eukaryota > Metazoa > Arthropoda > Insecta > Lepidoptera > Drepanidae > Polyploca > Polyploca ridens. Next base: position 3,286,469 of record OX596248.1, read on the forward strand.
CCCGTTGGCACCCTTTGGGTTTAGCGAACCCTAAAACTCAACATAATATTAGCAAGTCTCTCTAAATCTAATAATATATATAAAATGCTTTTGTGGGTACGTAAATACGCAGTTTTCTCGATCACCACCAACCCCAATTAACTTCCCGTTGGGGTGGTAAATACCCCTTGGTCTCCAGGTGGTAGTAAGGGAGTTTGGTCGCGGTGGGTGGAAGGGGGTGGCTGTGGGTGGCGAAAATGTTAAAACATATATTGCTGTCCTTTTCTAACGCATGAGGACTTATGAAAAGATCTAAAAATTTCTGGAATGGTCTAGAAAGTTCCTAAATGTGTAAAACCGTTATAATTGATCTGGAATGTTCTAGAAAGTTCCAAATTGAGTGCAGTTTATTATGATCGATCTAGAATGATTGAGAAAGTTCTAGAAATTTTCCGAGTGATCTGGAAAGTTCCAAAATGAGTGCAATTTATTATAAACCGTTTAAAATGTTCGAGAAAGTTCTAAATATTTCTAGAATGATCTATAAAATTCTAAAATGAGTTCAATTTATTATAAGCGATTTAAAATGTTGTAGAAAGTTCTATTATTTTTGGATTGATCTGGAAAGTTCCAAAATGTGTACGAGTGTTATTATTGATCTATAAAAACCAAATCGAAGTGATGTACATCTAAATATTCTAGAGTGATCTGGTACTGGAAATTTCGGTAAATAAATCGAAATTCAGTGACTTTTCGTCAGTTCAATTGTGATTGCAGTCGAGTAAAAAAAAGAACAAACTATTCGAATGTTCTGGAAAGTCTTTCAATATCGAAAATAGATATCTATAATATGTTAAAAAATGTATCCTTATATATTTTTATACCATTAAACATGCGATGTATTTTAACCCGAGCAACGCTCCCGGCGCTGCTAGTATAATATAAATAAACAGTACCTACGCAACTATTGTTTATGGTATAAAATATAATATTGATACACATGAGATTTAATGCTGGTTTTTTTTTATCTTGCCCTTGTCATTTCTAAAGAAACACTATGTTTCAGGTATTTGAGAAAAATAAAAAAAGGAATTCTTTCATTTATTTCACCGAAAACAAAAGCTTTCCATTCAATTAATCTACGGCCTTCCACGTCACAGATTAATTTCTTTAATCCCGGCGTCAGTCTGGGCAGTAAAGCAACGTTGTTAAATCATTTTTTCCATACATTAAGTTGATTGGTTTCCAGTGGTATGACTGTAATAAATTAATAACTGCCCCCATCTGCCCCAACTGCCCCCGGCCGATGACCGACATGAAACTCCTGCAACCTTTTACTTTGATACTAAAAATGAGAGGAGTGAAAACTATTTTAGAATTTTATGGCACTATCTTTTTGTGAGGGATTTATGGAAGGAAAGTGGACTTGCCCAATATCACTAAAGTTGTTTATAGACCATATTTTTGTCATCTCAGTAAACTTTTAGAGAACACCGTGTTATGCTTTCATCAAAACTCTTGAGACTAATTAACTTGTGGACTGTATTATAGATTAGGTCTTAGGTCTCAGTTCAAGTTGTATTTGGAACCGATGTAGAGCCATTTTTAACGTTCATAAGTGCCTTATCAGGGCCTAAATTGAATAAATGCTTTTTGAATTTTGAATTTTGTTCTGTACTCCTTACTTAATAAAAAATATGAATAAAGATACATTAATGAGTACCTAGCGATCCTTTTTTCAATTAGATATTATATCACCAGAGATGTCTGAAATTATCGTTGATACTATGAAAAGGAAATTCCGACAACCTTTGTCTTAAGCATTGAGCTATTATTACTACGTATAGAGAACCTATCATAAGCAAAGGTTATGTCAACTAAAGTTATCTTTAGCGCTGAAACAATAATTAGTCGTCTAAGCCGACAGTAGAAACACGTAGCGCTATCAGAACGCTTTTAGGAGTATTTTTCTTGCAAACACCGTGTTTTTCACGGCGCTTACGCGTTTCGTTCATCGTTCTATAACAACAAGTGTGGTCGGATGGCCTCAATTGAACGGAACATAGTTGTGATGTGTGGCGTCTTCTCTATACGTAGTAATAATAGCTCAATGGTCTTATGCCGGTTTATTTCAAATTGTATTTATTTTTATTCCTCCATCAAACTCTAAGTAGGCTATTAATATCAACTGAAAGAATTTCATTACATAAATGTAGTACCTATATAAAGTATGGACAAAGCGATTATTTCAAAAGTTTTTCTATCAAAGTTGTATGATACTTCGCTACTTGGAATGTTTTGTTTGTTTGGTCTCCCACTTGTTTGTATCTCGGTTATTATATTGTAAGTAATTTGATCAGCGTTGGGAGATGAGGATCCTTAATGGAATGACTTCGGGCCTTTGTTTGTGTTTTGGTTGATTGAAACGTTGTTTTGTTTTGAGAGTGTGACGTTGTAATATCTGTTTTTGCATATACTATGTATTGCTTTTGTTACTTTCCTCATAGTCAAAATGAAAAGCAGTGTTTCAACTCGGGTAAAAGTTGAACTATTGGCCAAAATATCTAGAGTGATATTGGTGCTTGCGTGATTTACTATGCAACCGTGGCCCTTACTTCTAGGGTTTGAATTTAGAAATCCTTACTTAGAACTCTCCTACGTTATAACTATAAGAAACTTGTACAATATGTGATGCTTCTAGACCCATAAATTTAGGCTGTGCGTTGTCTATCAGTGTTAGAGTTTTACGCCCCGCGGTTTCATCCACGTAGCGAGGTATATCCTACCCTACCTTACCGTACCCTACCGCAAATTTTTCTAAAATTTTCTAAATTTCTACGCAACTTTCTTAGTTTTTTTCCGTAAGAACCTTCTCCAGAGTATAAGACAACTTTAAAAAAAAAGTTGGATGACCAAGGGAAATAGGAATTCATTTTTATGTATAGAGATTTCTAAATATCAGCGATCAGATACATACAAGCTCTGTTTTAGAAGTATGTCTCTGGATCCGATGTTTTCGTTCACAATAAAGCAAATTAGCACAATTCGATACATCGTAGGCGTACGATTCAAATTCAGTCAATTTTCAAAGTTACGACGTGGCTTGTTGGCGGAAACTTGCAGAGTGCGTTGCGTTTTCGTTTTTATTTTTATAAATTCGTGTATTTTGAGTTTTATTGCATTTTATCGGTGGTATTTTATACAATAAAGATCAATCCATATGCACCAGTGAAGTGAAATGAAATGAATTATTGTGTGTCGTGACTTTTCAAGTTGTCTCAAAAAGTCTGTGAAGAGTTTTAGTACAATGACCACCATTGTAGTAAAACATGACTTTTATGGATGGTGACTGACTGAGAACTATATGTGAAAGTGATTTATTGTTTTGTTTTTTTTTTTTATTTATCCTAGGTTACACCTTCTTTAGTGTTCCCTATTCATACTACAATCTAGCCTTAATATTAGGCTAATAAGTAATTTAACTTTAACATAAACTTCTATATTGATTATATCTAAGAATGTGTCCATTAACACTTTTCTTATTGTCTCTATTAAGGGGACTTTTTGACATTTAAGACACTTTGTTCTTGTGTTCTTTATAATAGCACTTGGACTACGTTACACTATTATAACTATCACTACACTAACTCAAACGGTTTAGTTCTTTTGAGTCGTCTCACTATGTCTGTGTGATCGAGGAGCTGGATTGCCTCCACGTTCACATGATGATGAAGCCGGTTATGATGAGCTTCTGCATATTTTTTAATCACTGTATGTACGAGCTCTACTTTTAGGTCCCGATTGAGGTTGACATTTCTGATGTACCAAGGGGCATAAGTGATTTATTGTGACTGGAAATTATAATATAACTCGAAACTGGCAGAAATAAGTCCTAATTTCGATTTTGTTGCCAAACTTTAAAATAAGGAGAAGAAGAAAGTGACGACGTGTCTTTGGAATAGCACGGATCTGTTATTCAAATTAATATAGTCATGTATGTACTCACCAATGAAGCACGTCCAATGACGTCCACTCGACATCTTGTAGTTTGGTTCTGTATACTCTGCAACAAGAGGAATTCCAATTAGGGACAGTGAAATTGTATTTCATTTGTGAATTTTACACAGTAGCTAGATTATAGGCAGTAATTCAACTTATTTCTCTATTGTCAATTTGAGATAGTATTTTTGCGTTAGATAGCCTGTTTATTGAGAAAGGTGAAATGCTTATCTATTCTAATATAATAAAGCGGAAGATTTTTATTGTTAGTTTGTTTTTTTGTTTGTTTAAGCGGGCAAATCTCTGGAACTACCAGTCGGATTCGAAAAATTATTTCACTAATAGGAAGCTACATTATTCCCGAGTATTAGAGGAGGATACTTTTTATCCCGGAAACGCGGGGAAACCGCAGGGAAAAGCTAGTAGGTTGTATAAATAAATAATATCACGACTGAAACCGCGGGACACAGCTAGTGTATTATAAATTACGAATAATTTATACAGAAATTTACATATACCTGCCTACTTTGAAGAAATTATGCAAACGAAGGGTGTGGCGATGCACTGTCGGATATGTATGACATTGAGTATTTAACCTTGCTAAAATCAGGTAACTAATTAATGCGTAAAATATAAATAAATAAATATAAATATCCTGGGACATTCCTCACACACGGTCATCTGATCCCAAACTAAGCAGAGCTTGTAATATGGAAACCAGATAACTGATATAATACATATACTACTTTTTGTTTGTAAATACATACTTAATATACATAATTACACCCAGACTCAGGACATACAGACATGTTCATGCACACAAATGCATGTCCTGTGTAGGAATCGAACCCACGACCTGCGGCGCGTAAGGCGAGCCTTATCCAACTGCGCCAACTGGCCCGTCTATATATAGATTTAAATATATTACTAAATTTATTTTTGTATATCACAATATGTATTAATTGCGAACCTGTAATGCACATTGTCTCAACGTAGTCTAGTTGGGTTACTGCTTAGAATCATTTGAACTGTGGAACTGTGGAACTGTGGTCAGACACCTTAATAGGAATAGTCCGAATTGAAACTCCAAACACAAATAACCGACAATTTGAACTTGTAAAGATAACTCTACAGAGTACAACGAGAACAGTGGCAAGATGCCACAAGAATAGATTCAATTAAGTTCTCCATAATTCCGACTATTCAGAGAATAAAGATGGAAGTAATTTAGTTGAACTAATAATAGCAATTGGATGAAGTTTATACATTGATCAATTCACTTATGGTCAAAACTAAAGTAAGGCTTGTAAAATGCAGGGTGTCTTATTAATCCATAAGCCGTGTTATCATCTGTGATTAAGGCTTTGTTTTGCGGAAAATGTTTTATTACTATTATTTTTATATAGTTATGGGGTACGTGACAGCTACGTTTTACGCTCACTCTACGTCATTCTGCTTGTCATAGTGACATTCATAATAATATCAGTTGCTGAACTATTCCAATTAAAATCAGAACAAAAATATTAATCATTATTTTACATATTTTTTTGGTTCTGCCCTAACTGTTAGGGACAATTTTTTCGACGCGTGAACAGCTTGGACACTCAATCTAGATATAATCATTAATCAAAGGCTTAGCTATTCCAATGGAAGTACTAAACGTGAAATTCAAGCGTCCAACAGCGTCCAACATTTCCATATTTTTTAAAATTCCTCATTTTCTTTTTATATCTATGTTTTTATTAGAATAATATAAATACCTTTGATAGTGAATACAAAGTAGGTAGCTTTTTTTACTCACAATATAGTTACTAGACCGTAAAAATAAATAATTTGATATCTAAATCTACTAATTTGTAGGTACACTTAGTTATAATTTATATGTACGTATCCGCCCTGACTTACCACTTCCGTCTCGGCGCAATATCTCGGCGATACGAGTAGGTACATACTACTAACCAAGCCTTAATAAATTTAATGATATTAAGTAATTAACTTATGCCCTTATATGTATATTAGTATATCCTCCTACCACCACCGACTATTCGTTACTTATTCTGAGATTGTGTTATGATTTTTTAAAGGTCCCGGTGGTAACACTAAACTGTTTCTAGGTAGTCAATCAATATACATATAAAAACATCATGGAACTGCGCACTCAGCGCTCAGTGAACAATTAAGATATTATCATCGCGGTGCCTAAATCGTTGGTCAAAAAATTAAATTTAGAGTCATTTTTTACCGTGGGAGTGAGTAATTTATTTTATATAGTTGTGTAGTTATGGTGACGCTCTTTCTAGGCATATCTATGGCTAAAACCTATATAATTAAGGATCAACTTCAAAAGCCAAAAAATAAAGTCCAAAATACCGTTTTTACGAATTTCAATTCCCTAGTAAGCCCTAATTATTTTATCGGAAATCTGAAAACAATTGAAAACCCCATTCATTGGTATTTTCACGTTCAGTTATTGTTCCGGGAAAATAATTATTCCCTTATCAATAGAAATGGAATTCAGGTTTATTTAAATATACAAAACCTTTATGGAAACGAGGTTGCCTGTAAAAGCGTACGTATTTACAAAATAATATAATATAGTAGAGTATAATTTAATTACGGGTATATTGTGTTATGTTATTGCTTTTTATTCTGAAGGAAGAATAATCCCACCAAAAACATTTCTATGTAAAATGTTTCCAAGACATATGGCTCGCACTGTCAAAAAGTTATCAGATCTCATGTAGAGCCAAGCTTATAACTCCACATGCCCTTTCTCTATAAGCCCTAACTTTACAAACTCTATACCTTAGTCAAAATATATGTAGCTTGGCCGTTTCGCTACCGTCACATGGGAGTAAGGTGAAAAATGTATTTACTGTTCATTACTTTTTTGATATACAAATAGTTCTTGTTGTAGTGAAACGGCCAATAAATCTAAAGTATAAGCGCTATGTTATTGAAACTTAATATGTTTAATAAGTTCACTATTGACATCATATCCTGAGAATTTTGTTTATCTGGTATAATCCAAACCCAAGTTATGAGGGTTCAAAAAAACGACGAAGCGCTTCGAGAAAAGGTAGGTTGCCCTTGCACTTCGCTTGGCTGTCTTGGTAGGGAGCACTCCCGTGCCCCCAGACTCTACACGTGCCTAAATAAAAATTGTCTATGGATTCTTTCGAAAAAATACATGAAGCTGAACTGTATTTATGTATGGATTGACTTAAAATGAATTTGTAGTGTCAATAGTATAGTCAATAGGTAGTGTTTGTAAATTTATAGTTTTGATGAAACGTTTTTTCCGCTTCTTTGTAATCTCTTACCTTTTTGAAACAAGCTGCTTAATCTGTTATTGCATGTTGGATAATCAAAACTGTTTATTGAGTCCATTGTTTTAAGATCGAGATTAGTGTTTACCTATACATATTACGTTTGCGGTTATATAGCCAATAAGGAATCGTCGTTACATAAAGTGACATAAGTTTTTCAATGGTACTTACTAACTTTATATTAGCATACAGACGCGCGGTTAGAATGATGATAGCCGCATTTACACTGTTAGTTTTGATTTTAACATTCACCATGTGACATTATGTTTAATTTTATTTAAAAATACATAAGTGACAAAATAGATTGTGTTACTAAGAGGATAAGAAGCACCAGACTTATTGCTAGAGTTTTTGGTGTCATACTTTTTTTAAATTATAAATGAGCTTGCGTTTGGACACTGACCAGTTTAAAAAGGACGATGACGATAGTGGATGGATATAATAATAGGTATAATAATAATAAGTTAAAGTCCCTAGATTGTACGAGTCCGGAAACACAGACGCCGGAATCAAGTTCCACTCCCTTGCTGTCCGCATTATAAAAAAAGCAAAACCTTGTCCACATTTTCGGTATATCAACAACGTACGGGTGAAAATTTTCCCGGAGTCTTGTGGTTGTGTTATAAGGTTCAACTATTCCTGCGCACTACAAAATATATCTTGTAGGAAACCGATAGGCAAGCCTTTCTTTTATGGTCAAAGATCGTGAGTCTTGCCTTAATGAAGGACTGTTGTCACTAAGGGAAGATTGTAAGAAATCTGAACGCATACAAATCTGGAGTTACTCTTCCTAGTGATGCAATTAAAATACTCCGCAAAACAAAAACTCTCGCGTGAGATAATAACAGAGCATTCAAGTGTAGATAGCTATCTCAATAAACGTCTGAAACATTTGACAGATTACAAGCGGTTTCGCCGTCACGACATCGCGATTCCGGTGTGAGAGCGGCGCGAGGGTTTTCTCACGCGATAGCCGACGCATAGTTGCATCAGAATCATCGCCAATGGTAGGTACGTATGCGTCCTCGGTAAAAATGACGCCTCTGTCGCAATAACTGAGCTGTGAGCTTCGCAAACCAGTGAAAGCGTATTGCAATTAGTGCGTGTGACGTAATGGATCTTACTGGGCCGGTGTTGGTCCGAATTTGGATGGTTGTCGGGAGGTATGCCGGTTCGACTTATAAGGTGTTAGGCCCTCGAAGTTTCCACGAAAATTATTAGGCATACACCGATTTGAACGTTGGATTTGCGTATGGGAATTTTTGAAAGGTGTTCAGGTTTATACAGTTAACGTCTATATAGTTTTTGATATAAGTATTTATCTCCATAAAAGGTTGTGGGTCACCTTAGAAGTAAATTAGGATGAAAAATGTAAACACTTCTTTTTAACCCTCTATTTATATTGAGTTTAAAACGTTACTTTTATTTTGCATCGAGATTTTTCCAATAAAGAAAAAATTTGAAATAAATAAGTTCAAACATTGAATGAGTTCCGTTTTATGAAAATCCGATAAATCTGAATTTCCTGATGCGTTAAATCGTTTGAAACAAACGTGATCCCAATGAAAAAAAAGATTATTTTTATGAAGCTGTATTGATAGGCTGGGCGGCCTGGAGATCTCATTTACCTACTTGTGTAATGAAAAGTAATATTTTTCATAAATAGACATTAAAAACGTGACTTTAAAGCCTAATAGAGAAATCGGTGGTAATATTGAAGTGTATTTTTGTTAGACTTTTCCTGAAATGTAATATTTATTATAATTCGTAAATTCCAGTGCCTAGAGAGTGTATATAATATACAGATTTATGTTTTCGTAAAGCTTCTAAATGCTGGTTTTGGTACGTTAAATCTAAATTGTACCTATAGCTTACATTTTCTTTCACAAATATTTCACTTTTATCCCATAGATTAAAAACAATCTTATAATATTTTTTTCAAAAACAAAAGCAATATACAACCAAAAGAAGCCCAAGTCAATATATTAATTGTACCTATAGCGCGGGTGCTTATAAACAAAGCAAGATTCAGTCTAAGATAATCCGGCTTACTGTCTGCGTCCATCGACGCGAGAGATGCTAAGTTATAAATAAAAGTAAAATTTAATTCATAGAGATAATTTTAAAGTAAATTTTGGTCATAAAAATTGTTTCAATAAAGGAACTATGAGTCCTCCTTTTCCAGGAGATTTTGAGAGCAAGTTTTTATCTAAGCTGAACATGGGTACACCACATCATACCTACTTACTCAAAGCAAAAATAATTCTGAAACCATTACATAAGGTTTATTTTCGATACACACAATCTATTCTCGCGACTAGACTGGGTATATTAGCGAGTATGTACCGGTAATCTAAGTTCTAGAGAAGTACTAGAATCTACCAAGTTTATATAAGCTTCTTAACTTCGCTAAGTTAATAGCTTAACAGCGAATTATGCTACTTAATCCTTGCTAGTTTATGTGAAGATGTAAGCGAATCCGCTGCTGTTGGGAAGTTCAAAGACGTATAATAGTGCTGGAATTTACGGATCAATAAATAAATATCCTGGATCATTCTTCACACCCGATTATCTGATCCCAAACTAAGCAGAGTTTGTACTATAGAAACCAGATAGCTACTACATATACGTACTACTTTTTGTTTGTTCTCTCTGTATCTCAGGGCATGTAGACAAGTTCATGCACACAAATGCCGGGAATCGAACCCACGACCTTACATGCAATACAAACACACCCTCAGCTCCACAGTGCTCTGGTTCTGACAGAGTAGATTTGCTGATAAAAAGTTTAATCCTTAATTGACATTAAGTAACGTGATTATCGCTCGCGCTCAGAGATGTCAAATAACATAGATATATAAATAGATACATAGATATCGATAGATAGATGGATGGATAGATAGATGGATAGATAGATAGATATATAGACAGATATATAGATAACTCTTTACACCAAACAACAGTTAACAAAAACAATAAAATAGAACAAAAGTAATTAATATTAATTACTGTAAAATGGGCGGTCTTATCGCTAAGAAGGGATCTCTTCCAGACAAACTGTTATAAGTTTATATATACCTGTCCATTTCTATAGCTATACAATAAACAAAGATAGAGATACTTTAATCAGTTATTAGATTCCAGTTGACGTCTGTGAGTACGGCAATAAGTTTTTGTAGAGATTTATTGGCCCTGATTCTGTTGTTCACAACTAAACTAATTTTAATGTCACTATGTCTCATTCTAACAAAGAACATAAGAAAAGGATGTAAGAAATTTAGTCCTGTCAAATTAGTCCAATGCTTGTTTTCAATATAAATTTAGTCGCCATCTATCGCGGTTACGCATACACGCAAAATAAGACGGCAAAGATTAATTTGACAACTTAAAATATGTTCTATCCTTTTTCAATCATGTTCGTAAGAAAGAGATGAGATGTAACTAAAATTAGTTTAGTGCGATTTACAACAGAATCGGCACCAATACCTATCATATTTTGAAAAAAATGCTACTTTCGTTAGATACCCTATATTGGAAAATGTTTTATCTAGACTTATAATATCATGGTACGACATAACACATATTTGAAGGACGTGATCTAAGATTTAAAACTTTATTTTTCAGGTTGAGCTTTCAAACGGAAGCATTTAATATAAGATGCAACCTCCATATTTTTCGGTGGGCTACACAAAAAAAAAACTCTAAGTATTATTTTCTAAACTTACGATGATAAAACGCACGACTTCTTTTCTTTTCTTATCTTTCATCTTATAGTATTTGCAATTAAATTATTATGATAAAAAAAAATCAGAAGCATAAGATTTATTTCAGTGGAGGAAAAAAGTGAGAGAATAAATTTCCCTCAGGCGTTGCATTATGAAGGATGACGAGACTTTCCTGAGCGTGATTGATTACAAATCCCTTTTAATTAGAAAACCTTTTAATTAATCCAATTACATTACTGTAATTAAATTTACGAAGGTGCTTCGAAGGCGGACCAATAATTAGGTAAATAGTTTTAGGGTAAATGTAGATATATATTTTTTTGTACCGATAGGGTGTTTTGACCAGAATCTGCCAAGGCCAAATACCAGCTGGAAGCCCTTGACTCAATATACCGTCGCCGCTTTGTGGCAGGAGACTCGGTTGGTTGATGTTCCGCTAGCTGAGGCGAAACTAATGAGCCTTGAACATTGATGTATGGTTTCGTATATGTCGATCTTCTATAGGATATATTTTGGAGAGTGTACTCATGAGCTTTAGTCCGTCCCCTCCCCCCGGTAACGGCTCTGAGCCGAAGTTCAGCCCCAACTGGGGCGCCCTCAGGCGTAGTTACTTAATCATAACCCCGGTTAAGAGCTAGCTCGCCGATTTATCCTCGGGTGCTAAGGCAAAATTTTGGGCATCTTCATGTCAATTAAAAAAAAAAAACTTGAGTTTTTCAATTTAATTTTTCCATCCCCATTTTTCTATCGAAACACAGATCCTGTACGTTAGGGTCTGTATTTTTTAAAGGCCAGACTGAATAGGCATATTCTGGGTAAGCGTGCTACTGGTGCTACATCCTCGGCCTCGACATAACTTTTCATGGGGTCAGTCGATGGTCAAACTAAAATTAGCTTAATTTATACAAAGCCATATTTAAATATGCATGTAGAGCGCCTAATGTGCAATACTACTTACATACAAGCAAATTTGTATTCAACAGTTAATAATGTTATTTATGTTTTAGGTATAAGTTGAATGAAATTAGCTGCGAAATGAACATTTCCAGACATTAATTATTTATATCTTAATATATAAAATTCTACTGCACGTGTGTATGTCACTGAACTCCTCCTAAACGGCTGGACCGATTTGAATGTTTTTTTTGTATGCGTTTGGGTGGGACCCAAAATTCATTCAAATCGGTCCAGCTGTTTAGGAGGAGTTCAGTGACATACGCATGTACAGTAGAATTAACTCCCTGTATGGTTTAGATAGGGTAGGGTAGGGTAGAATAGGGTAGGGTAGGGTAGCACCACGCGAACGAAGTTGCGCCGGGCAGCTAGTTTACTTATAAAAAGCTAATTTTAGGACTTTAAAATATAAACCTTTTGAAAAATATAAACCTTTTGAACAACTCCTGAGTTTAATTGAAATCACTTCAAACTGTCCATCAATGCTGCAACCGGACACAACTAAGGAATTTTCATTAAAATATCAAGTATGGTATTTAAAAAGTAGTATATTCAGTTATCTGGTTTTTATAGCTCTACTTGGATGTCAGTGTGTGGAAAAAACCTTATAGCTATCGCATCATTTATTTATACAATAATTTGTATAAATAAATCATGCGATGGTATGAAAGCTGATTTACTGTTCTCATTTTACTATGCCACTACTAAGCTACTTATAAATTCTGCGTGCTTATATCAAAGGGTGGTGTAACGTATCGAATGACAGTTATGTGTTACAATCGTTACAAATATTCGAGTCACCTGTCTAATACATAATTTATATGGATACGTACCACCAAACAATCGAGTTAATCGAATGATTACACGGTACGGTTACATGCGAGCGTGTTTTGTAAGTTATTTTGTATTCGATATATCAATTTTCTAATGGCAATTACGTGTTTTGTGGAAGCAGGTCTCTTTTTGTGACGTTATATGTATATTTTTGTAAGGTGCTTTGACTAATGTCTTTCGAAAATGTTATTTATACAAAAAAAAGATCTATAAGTCCGTGGTACCTGTCTTAATGTACGGTTAGGACACAGGGTTAGGAATGTTGGGCAGTAAAGAAGATGGATGAAAGAAGATTGCATGCAGCTGAGATGCGGATGTTGAGATGGATATGTGGAGTGACAAAAATGGATAAGGTAAGGAATGAGTATATAAGGGGAAGCTTGAAAGTAGCGCCAGTGACTGAAAAGTTGAGAGGGAACCGTTTAGCGTGGTATGGACATGCTATGAGGAGAAATGAAAGCCATCTGACCAAAAGAGTTATGAATATGAAAATAGATGACAATGAGTAGACAAAATTAAAAAAGAAATGACTGAATCCCAATATGATGGTTAATTAGAAGAACCGTAAGTACATATATTGTGTCGATTTCAAATAACTGGGAACAGGGAAATTTAAAACCTGTGATTTCAATCAAATACTTATTAGCTTATGACTAGCTTACAAAAGAATCAAAAGATATTCTCGACGCAGAAAATTACGTAACGATAATCATTATCCAATGTACATCGACTGTTCAATTCGCAACGCGTTATTCGTTTCCCTTAGAGGCGATTCAATCTATCATCTCTTTAGTAAGTGTCGGTAATCGACGAAGTCGGTCAGTGATGTTACGTTTTTATAACTGATCATAGGTCCATATTACATGTTTGAGTCAAGATGAAAACAACTGAATTTGTATCCTGGTCTCATGAAATAAGGTTTATTTTTGATTAGCATTATGACTTTAGACTTGAGTATTGGTTCTCGAGTTATATAAGACATCTAGAGGTCGAGACGTATGAATGAATCGAGGAATTTGATTGTTGAAAGAGTGATCAGAATAGTACGCCTTGATGTTAAACATTGAATTGAGGCAGGTGCCGTATTTCTGTCGATTGTTCATTATAAAGATGATTTTGAAGTAGCTGCACTTCTTTTTGATGAAAAAATACGTCCATGTCACCGTAATCAAAATTGAAAGCATTTGTGGCAACATAAAAAAAAAGAAGGCATGAACTTCTCATAACATGTCCAAGCCATAACAAACGGTTCCCTCTTAACTTTTTAGTCACTGACGCTTCTTTTTAACCGACTTCAAAAAGGAGGAGGTTATCAATTCAGATGTTTGTATTTTTTTTTTTTTATGTATGTTCGGGCATAACTCCGTCATATATTGACGGCTTTGCAAAATTATTTTTTTGTTCAAAATTCGGGTTTATTCCGAAATGGTCCAATATAAATTTCATATAGATGAAACTAAAAATTCAAAAATAAATTAACTTTTTAACAAAAAAATAAACCGCCTTCAAAGTACACTAAAAAGTATGAAATAATTCTTATCTGACACTGTTTTGAAGTCAGCGAAATATTTTCTATAGAACACGTCATGTGATTTCGCTGACTTCAAAACAGTGTCAGATAAGAATTATTTCATACTTTTTAGTGTACTTTGAAGGCGGTTTTTTTTTGTTAAAAAGTTAATTTTAACTGACTTCAAAAAAGGAGGAGGTTCACAATTCGAATGTTTTTTTTTTATGTGTGTTACTTCATAACTCCGTCATTTATTAACCGATTTGGAAAATTATTTTTATATTTGAAAGGGTACACTTCCCGTTTGGTCCCATTGTCATCAGATCAGGATTTGATTACTTCTAAGTGTACTTTGAAGTCGGTTTAAGTTTTTTGTAAAACAGTCCAATTATTATTCCTCTTAAGTACTTATTCGACTTACGTGACATGAGCTTTAGTCCTAAAGCAAATATTGGCAAACTAACTAAAGAATGAATAAATACCTCTACTATAATGAATGTTGTAAGAGCCATAACAATATTTAATCCTTGTGTTTAAAAATAATAAAATGTTGGGATCATTGTACGGGAAAGGTTTTTAAGTAAACTATGGCCATGCTAAGAAGTCATATAGACAAGGGGTGTCTCTCCTTGTGTTTGTCTCATTTTGACACTAGAAAGGCGTAATTGTAGGTATGCAAAACTTAGTTCATACGCACGCGATATTAAAATCTATAATATCTGTACCACGTGTTATAATAGCAAATCGGAGTTAACTACGAGTTCACATTGCATAGGGGTGGCATTACAACAATTTTCCTATTAATACTCCGAGGTCATCCTTGGGTCGAGAGTGTTACATAAATGTATGGAGTTCAATTCCGTTTTATGTAGTTGCTTTGAGACATTTGAATGTTATGAAAGGTTAATGTTATTTAATTAGGCAGCTATCAAACTGACACATATTTTGTGGTGTGTGTGGATTAGCCTTCAGTTCCGCATCTGCCCCTTGGAAACGCGGGGCGGAACATCTATGAAGCTCTCAATTGTATGAAAAAATTGAGAGAAATATAAAGGAATTAAGTTTTGTAGAAGACCATCTATCTCTACTAATATAATAAAACGAAAGAGTCTTTTGTTTGTTTGTTTAAACGGGCTAATCTCTGGAACTATGAGTCGGCTTCGAAAACTTCTTTTACTAAAGAAGTTACATTATCCCCGTGTATGCTACTTTTTATCCCGGAAACGCGGCTGAAACCGCGTGGGACGGCTAGTTTCACTAATATAATAAATGCGAAAGTGATTTTGTTGTGAGAACATAACTGAAACCGCGCGGTTAATAAATATCTTTGAGCTCTTTACATTCTATTAAAAAATAAATGTTTTGCTGATTAGTTATTTCTCTTAATTAGGTCTCAATACTTTGAATATACTTAATTCACCAACCTTTTAAAATATCATTTAAAATGCATCATTATACAAGCCCAGACGCGTCTCTAAGAGTTTTGCTGTAAAATAATGAGACCTGCTACAGCCCCTAAGTAGTCTGTTGACAGTTCGAGATGGAATACCTACAGGGCATGAAATGGTTGGATTGAGGGACCGTATCGCTTACACTTTAGGGGTGGGTTACCTGGTTAGGTACCTATTCATTTGTTGTCGGTTTTGCAGTATATCGATATGATTAGGGTGTATTTTGAAGGTATTTTGGTGAGTATATTGGTTAATGGATTGGAAACTTATTATGTTGGACACATCTTTTATATTTTTTTACTATTCTTTGTATTTTTAACTGTTACCTTTTTTATATTGTACCTTATTTTATACATTATATACAGGGTGTAACGGAAACTGTATATACATTACAGTAATCCACTTTTTTGGTACTAGGTGCACAGATCGCGGAAGATAAAAATTTATATTAATATTAGTAAGGGACGCAAAATGACAATGACCCTCATTGACCGGTGACATGTTGGTTATGATTTTAATTCAAAAAACTTGAATTAAAAAAATTGGTTTGAATTTTTTAGTTATGTATTTTGAGCTGAAAATTTTTATAGAGAGTCTGTACCTGATGTAGTCTTCACCCCCTTCGGATGTATATACCCTTTCCGTTACACCTTATATACATTATGTTATCATCATCAGCCTATAATGTCCCACTGCTGAGTACAGGCCTCCTTTCACAAATGAGGGTGAAAGTGAATAGGCAGATACTCCACCACGCGTGCCCACTGCGGATCAGTGGAGGTAGGCTAGTGGTCAACCTACTGATGGAGTTTTCAAGCCGCCTAGGAGGCCTCCGACTAGCTTAACGACTATCACAATTAAGTGATAACCGGGACCAACGGCTTTAACGCCTTTTGAAGCACGGAAACGCTTGATTTGAAATACCACTAGGCGGTCACCTATCCAGGTACCGACCACGACAGTGGCAGCTTAGCGAACGGCTAATCATGCTACACCACGAGCGCTTCGTTAATTTATAATTAATGAAAAAACCTTTCGAATTTACTACTGAAAATGTGTGTTTTATTTTGTATTTTACAAAAGTAAATAGGATTCAAAATCCCTAATCAAATTGTCAATTTCCATATTGCGACTGTAAAATTAGGCTGTGTTTATTGTAGGTAATATTTGCAATGTTCGCATTTTACGATTATTACTTCTAGATTTAGGCATAAGCCTACTCTATCCTCTCGCTTTAGGGTCTGTGCTTCCTATAATCAAATTCAAAAAGTATTTAATCGATTTAGGCCCTGATAAGGCACTTATGAACGTTGACAAAATGACTCTACACCGGTTCCAAATACAACTTGAACTAAGAAGACTCCGGCAAGAAACTCAGCAAGTAACCTACATATCTTCAATTATAGAGTGAACATGAATTTTATGGTCACGTTTGCTATATCCTCGGCATCATTGTAACTTCTGGGGTCAGTCAACGGCCAAACGTAAGCCAATTTCATAACAAAGTCTTGTTTTATTAACGTTTCAAAACTGGCATGTTAATATTTTTTAATTATTATTATTATAACCTAACAGCTGAAATCTTTGAATTTTTGACCTGTACGTAAAATTTTACAGCCAGATATGCGGCCATTCTTACAAAACGGCAAATTAAATCATCAATCAATTCGCGTGACCAGGCCGATGCAAAACGATGCAATTCAAGATCATTACTGTCAATTCCATTATCTTACAAACGAATCATTTTATTAAGAGGACTCAATTCGTCATACTTTTCATACAAAACCTCTGTACTTATGATGGCGTTGTTAAACATTTTTCGTTAGATGTTTTGAACAAATTAGTATCTTGTGCACTATATCTAGCCGTGCATCTAGGCGTAATTTAAAAAAAGTGTGAAACAAATTCAGTCAAGGCCTCCGAAAAACGGCGTTTTTGCCTGAACTTTGGCCATAGCTAATGCAACTATAAATTGTAAAAGTAAAGAAAACATTTAGATACCAGGCTTGCAAATATATTGGAGATTATAAATAACTAACTTTTTTTTCACTAACTTGTAAGATTATTTCACAAGAAGTATACTCTTGGAACAAGTTTTATGAATGCGAAATCATGAATGACGACCTAGCGAACCGGCCGCGAGTGATCAGCGGAATTTATCGACTGATAACCGACGGCTCTGATGCTGTCTCTCTTTTTTCGCAGTCAAACATTACGTTGGATGAAACAACAAGCTTTTAGACTATGCTTGCGTTGAAGTTGCGCCGGCCACAGAGGGCCGCCTTAAGTAATTGTTTGTCACACGTAATTGTGGTATGTTAATTAATGACACACGTGAATTCACAGTAATTTGTGAAAGTCTAGACGTAATGTTATTGCCCCCGCACTGAAAAAAATTGACTAAAGTGATGAGTGTAAAGTGTTTTTTATTTTTTATTAACAGTAATACAAAATTTGAAGACCAATTTTTGTTACTGTTAAATAAAATTTTGTAGTCACTTTATTTTTTTCAGTACGTGTGTAGATATGACACTAGCAACACTGTGTACTTTTTACAGGCAAACACTTGAATAGCAGGCTTTTTTATAAGACAAAGTCGGTAAACAGCATGAGCCGCCTGATGGTAAGCGGTTACCGCACCCAGGACGCCTGCAACACACGAGGCATCACTCACGCGTTACCGACCTTTCGCTTCTCCCCAATGACTTTACTCGGGCGCAGGAAGACAACATAACATTATTTGACTTCGGTATTCTGTAAGGTAGAGGTGCTTTCCCAGTCGAGCTGCTCTTTGAGCGAATAAACGATATGCTTCTACCTCTCTCAGAAATAAGGATTCAGGCGTTATTTTTTGAAGGAGCATAAGGGTCTAAGTGAAATAAAAGTGAAAGAAAAAATATATCACTTTGACCCATACGTCCAGAACTTAAGATACTAGATAATACAGCTCCACAATTAAATCCAGTCAAAGCCATTTATTCAATTTAGGCCCCAGAAGGGCACTTATGAAGTCTCTAATAGATCGATAGACAGCAGGTAATCTGCATGAAACAATATCAATTTATTAGTTAATTAGTAAGTACTGTCTACCTACTATACGATTTAGTTTTAGTAGATATCACGTATCTAATATTTCAATTTTGACACTATACCCCTAGGGAAACAATTTTGGAAATCCTTTGCTAGAGGATTGTATATAAAATGCAACATCTCTGTAAATGTGCAACTCAAGAAACAATTCGCGTCTTCTGATGCAGCTTTCACAGTATAACCTAATTCTCAAAAAAGGTTATTTGTCATTCCACTATGACTTACATAACCTACACCTTGTCTTTGACTTGTTACAATAAAAAGGTTATATTATAAGTCGACGACGAAAAAATTTGAAGGGCGTGAGAAGATTTTTGCAGAGTCGAACCGTGCCGTAGTATAGGGTACCGGTAAGAACTTACCAAGCAAGCTGTATGCTTGTTTATTACCTAAGTAGTATAAAAAACATAACCAAATGGATGAAGCCATAAGCATTTTTTTACTGTGTATAGACCTGAGCTTGACCACAACCTCAGCATGGTAAGCAAGAAGTATAAAGCCCGTGGAGTGCGCGTCGACATTATTTTGTTTCAAGCACAACTCACCGATTGCTATGGGGGAACCGGATTGGCAGGCGCAAAGGAGACTGGTGGTCATTTATAATTTGTTTGAGTTTTGTAATCGGTTTTGATTATTATTTGTATTAGAAATAACAGCAAACGTAAAAGAGGAATGGTCTGCGATGCTGAGATTATGGGTTCATTTTGAAAAAGAAAGAGGTAATATGATTTTAAAAGCTAATTTTATAAATATTTACTGGATTTTGAAATTAAAGATTTGAGTACGTTTCTGCTATATTCCTTTTTTGGAATTTCATTGTTTTTTTATAATAAATGTCCGTCTGTTAAAATTAACATATGCGTTAGAAATCATATGTTTGGCGAGTGCGGTATCTCCGCTCGCGCTCTCCACGGGCTTTATACTTCTTGATGGTAAGTGATCATGTGGCCGAAGTTGGTAAGCACACAAAGCCAAGATGTTATTCTAGTATTTCATAAAACTGATTCATGATGATTCGTAGCTCTACAAATATAGGTATGTGCCTTCATTAAGTGCACGCCGATCTAGATATGTGACCTTTGTAATAAATGCAGAGCAGGACCGGTCCAACACCAGTTTTATTATAAAATACAATGTTTTTTGTATATTGTTGTAACATTATCTTTATCGAACGGCTTTTTGTATCACCAATAATATAGTTAATCAGGTCAGGATTGAGCCAAGAATGAGCTCAGTGTTTTTATTATAGTATAATGTTATAAGTTATATTAGTAGGTGTAGCGACCAACTACATTATGAAGTTCACACGCCGATAGATAGATGGCGTGGTGCCACATTATCCTGCATCGCGGTAACAAAGTCACTACATCCTGCATCGCGCTTATGAAGTTTTCTCGGCAATCTGCATATATACAACTGTCCGATATGTATAGTTGGTTGGACCGCGGTCCCCAGGCACGATGGCCCGGCCTGGCGGAAGATCTTCCCTTTTAAATGGAGGTGTCATCCACCTTACACCTCCATATCGGTATTAGTAAATCTTGAGTCAAAAGTAAAAGAGTCATTTGAGGTCCATTACGCTAACGTATGATCAGAGATTCTAACAATAGAGTCAGAAAACTAAACGAATTTCAATATATCTTACGGGCTGCTAAATTTTAAGGTCTAAACAGGGTTTTCCAAATTTTGAATTCAGTAAACCCTTGCTTTGTGGATGCCTACGTTACATAAGGAAACTAAGTTTATTCTAACCCCCTTATTCATCATAAAGTTATCAAACGTTGATTAGCTAAACTTCCGAAGTCTTTATCTGACACTTGGTGATCGAAAGAGTGAGACGGGGCACACTGATTTAGTTAAAAAGCGATTATGAATAAGGGGGTAAGTTTATAGCTAGACCCTAGGGCTTAAGACGAAACGATGGCTGCAAGAAATTTGAACGATAGGTATTTAACAAATCTATTGCTGTCGCGCTGTGGCCCGGATATCAATGTGTGAGTGAACAGACTGTGCAGGTGCAAGTGTGCGTGCCGTAGCTCGCACCGCTCCCACCGACCGCCCCTCGATGCCTCACTTCGCATCAACTTCGCATTTACTTGTAATATTATATTTCTGTGATTCGGCCGGCGACTGGCGAGTTGATATACCTTTCAGCGCTTGCAGTTCTGTTGTTCCAAGTGACATTAGGGATTTTGAAATTAGAACAAATACCTAACCATACGTTATTTGTATTTTGAAGTCGATATAAAAAAAAAGAGTATCTATACGACACGTATGTATGTAATATTATTGGAACTGCATTATATTCACATATGATAATCTATTAGGGCTTCCAAACAAATACCTATACAACATTTTATTGATATATATATTTTGTCCACAGTCCAAGCATTTCTTTGAAACTATTTATCAAATTGTGACCATTCTTTTTTTAATGCCTTATATTTACTTCAACATAGGGAACAGTGCGAAAGAGGACGTCGTATTCCATTGAAAATATTTCGCTGACTTCAAGACAGTATCAGATTAGAGTTATTCCACACTTTTTAATTACGTAATTTTTGAAATTTTGTGAAAAAGTTTCATCAAAATCGGTTCAGTTTTTTTCAAGATATGGACTAATACGTGTGACGGCCTATCTTGATACGACGTTTTTATATGATTCTATAATATTATTTCAAGGGCTTGTTTTATACGTATAAATAAGCT
This sequence comes from Polyploca ridens, assembly GCA_951394255.1. NCBI lineage: Eukaryota > Metazoa > Arthropoda > Insecta > Lepidoptera > Drepanidae > Polyploca > Polyploca ridens. The sequence continues at coordinate 3,308,049 of OX596248.1, forward strand.
TAGTGAAAGAGCTTATATATAGATATTATATAGTAAAAAAAACTACTTCATAATACACAAAAAAAAAATGAAATAACTATAAACTGAAAATATCTTGAAGTCAGCGAAAGAGCACGTCGTATATATTAAAATTAAAAATATTATACCTAGCTGACATCAAGACAGTGTCAGATTAGAGTTATTACATACTTTTTAGTGGATTTTGAAGTCGATTTAGTATTTTTAAATTCCTTTTTTTATTTTAATTACCAATTTTTTTATTTCGTAATTTTTAGTTTTTCTTATATGCACTAGAATTTGACCAAGCTCAAGCCAAGCCATCGCAGGAATTCCTTAGTCCATATCTTGAAAACAACTGAAACGATTTTAATAAAACTCTCACTGAGTTGAAGTAAATGTAAACCAATAAAAAAAATTCACAATCCGATTAATAGTTTCAGAGAAATGCGTGGACAAACATACATCTATGAAATTATGTATATTAGTTTGGAAGTCTGACATTTTGTGAGGAAGTTTCATCAAAATCAGTTCAGTAGTTTTCAAGATATGGAATAATTAGTGGTCGGGCTAGCTTATTGATACGAGCTATGGGTGTTGGTTGTGTCAAAGGGAAAATATCTGAAAACTGGCCAAATTCACGAATATTTCAGAAAAAAAAACCAAGTCGATTTTAAATAAATATACCGGTCAAGTGCGAGTCAGACTCACACACGGAGGGTTCCGTACAATGTTAAATAACTCATCCTAGCTATGACAAAAAAAAAGACGTTTCTTGTATGGGCGGCCCTTTAATTTTTTTTTTCATTTTTATTATTTGTTGTTATAGCGGCCATAGAAATACATATTCTCTGAAAATTTCAGCTGTCTACCTATTACCGTTCATGAGATACAGCCCACTGATAGACACGAACGGACGGACAGCGGAGTCTTGTTTGGCACGCTTCGGGTACGAAACCCTAAAAAGTATAGTCACAAGCCGATTAATAGTTTCGGAGAAATGCGTGGATAAACATACATACTTACTAACATACATACACCTATAAAATTTCGTATATTTGTTTGGAATTCCTAATAGATTATCATTTGAATATATTGCAGTCCAATAATACACACATACGAGTCGATTTGATAATCTCATTTTGTGAAGTCAATTTAAAATAGATATTTTTGTCCATTTATGTTGAAAAAGGTTACTAAATATTAGATATTATGATAACCTTTGAACGATAACATTTTATGTTCTTTAATCGTTCATCACTCAAAAGTAAAAAAAGAACAATCTTGGTTAGGGCACACTATACCTTACATGTAAGTTACCAAAGACGTTATACTATATCGATATCGACGAACAACACTAGGGCAGGTATCGATAATATATTATCGACTACTGCGCGACACTTCTTTGACTGTATATGTATTTGTCCAACCCTCTCCTCCCTCAACCCTGCCCCAATACAGGCGATAGAGACAACTGCAGCTTGGATCGATTATACCTATTTAAAATAGACGAAATCGCTATTTCGTAATCCCCAGTTTCCTCCTCCAATACTGGATCGATTTGAATTTTTTTTTGAGAATAATAATAAGAAGGGCTTTGGCTATGTCGGTCGGTTTTCCTTTTATTTTTTATATTCGTCAAATTTGTTTTCTGGACGTCTGATAAGGGCAGTTAAAAATGGTACGTTTTTGTGATTTTAGAAGATTTTTAGTTTTTATAATAATTAATTTATGGAGAAAAACAAAACCGAGGGACATACAGTGGCACCTACAGATTGCATGGTAAAATAATCATTGCTCTAGGGTCACAACCAGAGAGGAAACTGAGGATTACGTTTGTATGGAACAAACGCCATCAGCGTTTCCTCTTAAGGTGTGCGTGCCTATGTCAGTTTAGATAGTTTCTCTTTGTCATAAAATATATAGATAAGTATTCGGTAGCACGAAATCCATAGTCTACTGAGACTTAGTGTACTATTTAAAATAACTATCATTTTATTTTTAACGACAATGACTTGACCTGCCTTACGTGACTCGACTGATGACATATTTGACCCCGTTAACTTATAGATTATGGACTGTATTGACAAAATGATCAAAGCATTTGTTTATTGTTACTAAAATTTTACGATCGCTAACACTGTTGCAATTGAGTCAATCTTTTCCCGTCAAAATAAATTATCAAAAACCATAATTGATCGTAAAATTTTAGTAACAAATGCTTTCAAAATTTAGTCAAGTCCTTACTCTAAGTCAATGGGGTCAAATAAGTCATCAGTCGAGTCACGTAAGGCAGGTCAAGTCAGTCGTTGTCGTTAAAAATAAAATGACAGTTATTTCAACTAGTTTACGTTTCATATTTCTTCGAATATTGCAGACATGTTTGACTTTTTGTAGTTTATGTATTTTCCTTATTGAACTTGTTTCTACGGAATTTACGTTTCAAGTATGGATCCTACCCCTTCAATATAAAGCTACACAGTCAATATAATCATGTAATATCTTAGCAAATATAATTCTAAGTATAGAAATCATGTCGCTTTATGCGTAAACCGTTAATAACTACGCAATACCGCATTCATTGAAGGTCTGAATGTACTAGATGTAACAAACTACATAACTACAGTAATAACATGGGTAATAAGGAAATACATTGCCTATATCTACTGCATCCATAATAGGGTTGCCTGTGGGAAAAAAGTAGAGTCAAACCTGAGGGCATTTTTTATATATTGTATACTGGGTTTTACTCTGCGTTCCCGCGGGATTTCTTTTTCCCGGGATAAAAAATCCTATATATCCAAGTTATGATCTACCAGTGTGATAAATTTCACAACGATTGGTTGTGCCGTTAAGGCGTCAAGAGGTAACAAACAAACTCACATTCGCATTTAATATATTAGGTTTTTTGGGTACTGTACCCAAAGGGTTCCAACGAGACTCAGCTTAGTCTCCACTGTCCATCCGTTCATCCGTCCGTCCGTCTGTCTGTCAGAGAGCGGTTTCTCATGAACCGTAATAGGTAACAGCTGAAATATTGCATAGAATGTGTATTTCTATTGCCGCTGTAAAAACAAAAAATAAATCCTAATAAATGCGAAAAATCCTAATCCTAACTTCGTAACTAATATTATAAATGCGAAAGTGAGTTTGTTTGTTACTTTTTATCCCGGGAACGTGGGGGACAGCTAGTAATAAATAATCCTAACTATTATAGTTGCGAAAGTGAGTTTGTTTGTTTGTTACGCCTTCACACCTCAACTACTCAACGGATCATCATGAAATTGTCTTCTCAGTTTAAGTGTATTCCGAACCGGTGGTAAATTCAACTGTATGTACCAATATAACGTTCATAAGTGCCTTACTAGGGCCTAAACTGAATAAATGACTTTTTGATTTTGATTTTGAATTTGCAGATAGATTTTGATGGTATGGAGAAGGACATAGGCTTTTTTATCCTGGGAACGCGGGTTTATCCGCTGGGGACAGCTAGTATGAAATAAATTTACATGAAACATCTTTACGAAACCCTTCGTGTGGTTTTTCATGTATCGTAACTAAACTGTAAGCTTTTATATTTTCATTGGTAGCGGTGCAGATTTCATTTATTTCTAGATAAGTAAAACCAAGAATGTTAGCAAAACACGCTCACATTTCGCCCTTTTATTGTACAAATTATTTTTCGCGGGAGAATTTATTAAAACGTCTAGACTATCCAGTGCAATCCCGGCAGCCTGCCAACCCTAATGGCATCTTTTTGCTATGTATTGAGCTTACGAATACTTTCAACACTTTCACTCGCTATTCGCTCACATATGATATAATCATATGTCTGAGTGCGATAAATTGAAATGAAATGTTATTTTTCACAAATAAAAATTTAAGCAGGTACCTATCCGAAGAGGACTTTCCAGAAAGTTCCATACTCATAAACTTTTCATACTGTTATGTTGACTCGCAACATGCTTATTAGAAGGCGAGTAGTTTTGTTTTTCAACTTTAATCCTTCTAATATTATAAATGCGAATGTTTGTGTGTATGTTTGTTCGTTACCACTCCGTAACGGCTGTATGGTTTTTCATGAAGTTTGGTATATTGTTACTTTAAGATCATGTATAGGAAATAGAGTACTTTTCATTCAGGGCAATCTTTAGACACCATGAGGGATGACTAGAATTGGGTATTTTATTTCAAAGTGACTTAACTCGAAATAAAAAAAAAACTAATATAAATTTTCACATGTCGTTAAATAGAGCTTCAAATTGTTATAAGGATTGTATGAAAATATTATTTATTTATAAATAATTCTCGTAATTTATTTAAAAAAAAACGCGTACAGCGCAGACAGCGCAGCGCCCCTTTGCGTAACGTAAAGCATTATAAAAAAAACATAAAAAAATAACTCACCCGAAGAATCCTCAGTCACCGATACTGGCAGCACACACAAAAAAGTTCGATATTCAAAACGCGTTTGAAATAGATGCGGCGGGCTCGGTACACGGTGTGCGACTGCTGAATCGTCGCGCGCGCAGGTGAATGTGAACGTCACTCACTTTACCACTCTTGTTTCGCTAACATTAACCACCTCAAGACTGCACCTTGCCGTGTTTATTGGCAAAGAATTAAAAGTACTTTTCGAATTGGCAGCGTATTACGTTTGTGTGCATTGAACTTTGCGGCCTATTTGAATGGGCGATTGTTATGCCCATCGGGTGCGAGACGCGCCTTACATATTTATTCAAAGACTGACAGGTATTGTATTGGCGCCTAATAGACTTGTTGGTAGTTTTTTTGAAGTTGCGAGAATTTATCCTCAATGAGGCGAATGACTTGGAAATAGTAAAGAACTTAAATCGAATTGATGTCCAATGTTCAACCATTACCATCGAAATACAAAAGTCAACGATTGAATTATTATGATAATTTTTGGGAGTGTTGATCGTTATATCTCGGTGTAAAATAATTTTTATACAGAAAATAATCAAATGGAACAATGACATTGAATTTGAATTAAGTATTTTACAAATATATGATTGATAGCGTACCTTTTATGTACGTAGTAACTCAAGCTTTTATGGGGAATGAGACTTTACAATATTTTTTCCAGAAAATTATACTTATTAGGAATTCAGAACCGGATATAAAACAATTCCCACGACTTGCCAACTGAAAGGTCGTAGGTACTATTCTCACGATGGTCGAAGTATGTTTAGAATTTAATAATACGATAATGTTATAATTATCCAGTGACCGTAATAAGTATGATTACAAATATTGAAAAGATATTTTTTTATATGGTAGGTAACATTACCATGGTAAGTGATGATGTAACCGAAGGTGGTAAAAGCACACAAAGCCTAAAAGGGAACTGAAGGAGTCTACCACAGAGAAAAGAAATAAATCTTTCTTCCTTAGAGTCTACAGAGTATTTCAACTCCGTGATCATTCCAATCGGTAGGCACGTTATACTAATGCTGAATTAGACGCAGAGGGCCTACTACGAAAAACGATACACGACAGTCCGATCATTGTCAAATATTAACCAATAGTATTGCAAAACTGACGAGACGTAAATTTTGACCAATTCTATTGGCTAATTGATCGTTTTTCGTAGTAGGCCCTCAGTTTTCATACAGTGATCTGCTGCTATTCGATTTCACAGATGCAATGACCCGAGCGGTTCTGAATCAACCGCCTTTATTTAGCTGGATGGATGCCATACATCATACAAAATAAAAATAGATTAACCACATCAAAACGACTCTCAAAATAACTCTTATAAGTCCATTGCTATTCGGACCCAGCCTGTAGCCAACTTTAATTGACTTAAACTTTAATCTGTCCAAATAAACCGCAAGCCAAACCAGGGAACCGGGGAGGGCAAAACACTGTCATTTTTTTTAACAAAATTTGACGACCAATAACCTAAACAGTGATTTGCGAACTTAAACTTACCAGTAAATAACTAGTTTTCGTTCATAAATGTAACTAAAGTTAGTTACCGGACAACAAAACATCAACTTACATAACTATAATAGTTTTGTAGAACCTTTTTTCAGTGTAAATGAGATGGGAAGATGAGTTGAAGTGTGAGGCCGATCTGGAGAAGAGTCACTCGTGATAGAGGACAATGGAAGATGCTAGAGGAGGCATTTGCCATAGAGGCATATAAAATGAATGAATGAATGAATCAAATAGTATTAAATACATACACAATTCAGAATAAAGGGCTAACATAAATAAATAATGCCAATCAACTTGGACCTATTTGTTCCAGTAGGTTGTCACAGGGATAAGGATAGCAGAATAAAACCCTAAGTGATAGACTACATGCTCTATAGCGCAAAATACAACGTGTCAATCATGACTTTACTCGCCCGGTCACCAAGGTTTGAAGAACTGAAAGTTCCAATCAAAATAAATAAAGCAGATACAATTGCAGATAGGTACTGATTTATTATCCTACGTCAGAGTATCGCAGTGCTATTCTGTAACGTTCATTTGCAATATCACTTCTGAATCCGCGATGCGATGAGATTAGAGTTTCGTATTCTTAAAATTAGTGAGTTCGACACTAGCCCCACCGAGTGCTGGATCTTCTACGGATAAAGAACAAATTTTGAATGAATGAAGCCTGTGGCTGGCGCGAAACAGCACAGAGTTAGAAGAAATGTATTATAACGTATTTCTGTATGTATTATTGACAATGGAGAAAGTAAGATTCGATCTGCAGGAATAAAGAAACTTGAAAGATAACCTTTGTCTGAAAATAAACCTCAGTCTTCTTCCGGTCTCCTCAGAAAATATTCTATAGAAAAGGAAATGAGACAATTACCGGGGCAATTCTATGATTTCCGTTATAGAAATAGTACATAGTTTATAAACTCACAGGATATTGAATCTCGATTTTTCACACAATAGAGGTAGTTTCACTGCATTTGATATCGTTTCAAAGCTAAAAGAGCCAGCTTGCAGACAGTGTTATTACTTTAAATGTGGACACGATGATATTTGCCCGTTGAGGTGTCAAAAAAAATATTTCTTCATTATAAAAATTAACGTTTGCACTGTCCATACTAATTAAAATTTTTGGCGTATACAAGAAACTGCACAGTAAATTCAATTGAAGTATCCAAATGCTGATTTTATCCAGACACTGAATACTGAAAACACCTCTTTTGTATGAAAAGAGCTTGAGCCTCGTTCAATGCCGGCGAGTGTATATGTATAAAAAGTTTGATGCAAAGAATTAATATCGGAATTTTTATTCCTCAAGCACCCGCAGTTAATTAATACAATGACCTTGGGGGTGCGACCTCAAGCATCCACTTGCATCTGCCTGTCCAAGGTCGACGGGTGACTGCCTCGAGTAGGCTCACCATTTATTATTTTGCGAAATGCCAGACGCGACGGTAGCATAAAATATCTGGCAACATTTATCAATATTCATAAACCTGTGCTTCAGAAGACGTCAAAATGTATTGGTATTCGATTTGCGATTCAGTGACAATGGTTTTTTGGTTAGTATTGGCTTGGAGAAAGTTTATCTTAGGTATTCTGGTATTCTTCTATTCTTTCTCGGTCTTTCATCATGAAGATTTCTGAGGATTTTGTTAAATTTTGTTTTTTGGGTTGGAATTTTTGGTAACCCTTTTTTAGGTATAGATTTATTAATATATACAGGGTGTTGTTTTGGTCGGCGACAAGCGACCCAGGAGCGGTAGTACAAAATATATATTCCCCAAAAATCGACTTAATTCCATTATATACTGTAAATATGTTGAGAAGTACCTTATTCAATTTGAAATAAAATTACTGCAAAGTATGGTTACTAGGCACGTGCACAGCCTAGAGCTAGGCGCAAGCCGCCATCGCCCCACCCCTTTACTCCCTCGTACTCCCGTTGAGTATTATGTCTACACTTTAGCTTATTACATGATTTTCAAAAAAAAAATCTTTTTTATTTTTATTATTAAAAAAAAATAAAGTATTTTTTTTATATTTTTTTTAGCACCAGTATCATTTGTATTATCGACCCTGAGTCGCTCGTCGCTGACCAAAACAACGACCTGTATACCTACCTGTTTTATAGAGAGAAGCTAGACACAATTTTTTTTTTATATTTGACCAACATCAGCTACCGGTAGATGCACGGTAATTTGATATAACTAAGCTAATATTTTAGTGGTTTTAGTGATGACATTTGGAAATCACAGTTGCACTTTCCATAATGAACAAAATACAGCGAAAAATATAAATAATGGTTACCCTAGTAGCGAGTCCTTTTGTCCAAGATCTTAGTTCGACAAACTTGACATGATAAAAGCTACTTTTACAATTTTACATACCTACAGATATTTATATTTTTTACTTTGTTTACAAAAAGCAAGAACTAAAAAAGTTACTTCTAATTAATGTATTTTAGTAGTCAAAAGTTAGTCGACTTACTTTCCACTTTCTAAAAGAATTGCAGTTCTTTTGTGGCTTCATCATCAATCATATTGTCAAGCTCGTGACTAATTTGCTGATAATTTCTCCAAATATTCATCATTTGCCCCATTCATTGTTTCGTTAAGCTAACAATTTAAGGACTGATATTGATCGAAAGGTAAAGAATCATGGCGAGCTCCATACATTGATTTGTACAAATAATTAACCTTTTTAGAGGGTTTTGAATCACTTCCAATGTTGAGATTACATTACCAGCAACATGTTAATATACATGAAATATTTTATAAATCCCGCAAAACATAACTACAACCATAACGGTTTTGGTCGCGAGTAGTCGCGATTCGCCGGAATGCCATAGAAATTCGCATTTTTATCCCGGGGTTTTAAAAATATTTTAAATGGCTCAAGTTGTTCCTTAGGCACCAAGGATCAATTATAACGTAATTTCAACGTATCTAAAAATCTTCATTTTTTTTGTACTAATCTCGCCATGATCCTTTCAGACATTAGCATTAGAGCATTTTTAAAGGCGATTGATAGTTAATGGTAATGGATTTCGAATCCTTCAATGAGCTCGAGCTTTCGGTGAAGGAAAACATCGTGAGGAAACCATAGCACGGTTGTAGGGTACTTTGTAGTACCCGCCTGGCTGACTACCACCCTTAAGTTGAATATCTGTCGCCAAGAACATATTGATGTGTACCGAGAGGCACTTGTGAGCCTCTAGGATTCTTGTGATGACTTTCGGCCATATCATCATGGTGAGATTGTCTACTGGCCTTGAGTCATCACTGACGCGTTGCCGACCCTTCCTTCTCCAATGAGTTCTGGCAAACTTTCTCACGCGCAGGAACACAACATTGTTATTTGACTGCGGTAATCTGTAAGGTGGAGGCAAAGAATTTAAAACGTCCAGAAGGATAGTCGCCTCTTTGGGAACACGAAATAAACAAGCCATAATTGACAGTATTTAAAAGTAATAAGTTTAGGTAATTAAAAGTGACTAAATCGCAATACTTACACATGGAAGGTTAGTTTTTTAGTTTTTCCTTGGTTTTTATAAGTGTTGTGACAGTATTTCAATATGCTAGTTGGCATTTTTTATTTAATCAGTACAGCGAGTATGACGCGATGACAGCCGTGCGCAGTACGAACTGAGTGCGATTTGCTCAGGAGCCCCTCAAGCGGAGTGATATTAAATGTCATGCTTTAGTAAGGCTGACTATCCATCTGGGTAGAGGCACGATGCCCTATGAAAATCTTTGGGTGAAGGTACTTCCCCAGTCGAGCTGCTCTACCTCTCTTAAAACTTAACTGTTTATAATTTCATACGACTTTATTAAGTTAAATAAAACAAGGTATATTATCAAAAGGAGACTTGTTAATAGCTATGTTTGTATATTTGTAAATTGTAAACAAAGATTGTTATTTCCATATTCCCCTTGTCCATGTCACGTCCAATACAGAAGTTAAGTGGACCCTAAAATTGTCAACTCAAATCTCCGCCTACCACTGTTTTATTAGGGATGAGGCCTTAATAAAATAACTTTAGAATTGTAATATCCATGAGGCTGTTAAAGTACACAGGATAATGTACCTTATGTCAAATGGTATGAGATAAATTTTAACTGATGTGTTTTTATTACAAGTATTATCTACAGTAATATGACACGACAATACACGATGGGGTTTAGCATGATGTGTTAAATTCGAATTGACATTTTATTTATCGAGTTCTCATAATTTTAGCGCCGCAAAGCTTTGACATGACTGTGTACATGAAAATAAACCTCATGTCATAGATTCAAGATCCAAATTTAATTGTTTTAATCTTGGTTTAAAGTGAAGGATAAAAAAATAACTATAGCATGGCCTACCATCCTCGCGTTTCAAGTTATTTAATCTCATATTATATCGTAAGGGACCTTTTTTATTTTTATTAACGTGGAGAAATCCTCATAGGATACCCGACCGCCCTGGGGGGGAGCGACCAGCAGGGCTATTTTAAAACGTCGGATTCGATATCGGAAACGGATTCAGAAAATTTCCGAGGCGAATTTAAGCAATTGCTATTTTAATTCCCGAAAACTTTTCGATGAATCGAATTGATATTTCCGTAAAGAAACATCAAAAATATTCGAATTCGGAAATGAAAATAGCAATTGCGAAAAATCGCCTCGGTCGTTTTTGAATCCGTTTCCGATATCGAATCCGAGCGTTTTAAAATAGCCGTGCTGGTTATGCCGGACTTTTACCGGCTAAAACCCCACGGTGGTCGCCACCTGCGCTATAGAGAGGGGGGCGGGCTCTCGTGCTGAACGCGTACCTGCTCACCACTCCAAGCGCGGCGCTTAGATAGCTCGTCCCGGGGGAAGTTTGACACCTCCCCAGCCCCCTCGCTGTGCTATCGCACGATGAGTCGTGACTACATCGACTCATCGTCCTCCTTGGAGTCGCTTCTGGGCACACAGAGCCCCCGCTCTGATTGCCCGCGACCCCAAAGGCCCCGTTTTGTCGCCTTTTACGACAGGTAGGGGAATACGTAGCTGTTATTCTAAGGAACCTACCTGTGTGTTCCAGAATGGAAACTTGGACGGTCGTAACAGAAGGATTAAAAAGAACATACTTTAACTATACAGGTCGTTGTTTTGGTCACCGACGAGCGACTCAGGGTCGATAATACAAATTATACTGGTACTAAAAAAATATAAAAAAAATACTTTACTTTTTTTATAATAAAAATAAAAAATATATTTGGAAAATCTTGTAATAAGCTAAAGTGTAGACGTAATACTCAACGGGAGTGCGAGGGAGTAAAGGGGTGGGGCGATGGCGGCTTGCGCCTAGCTCTAGTCTGTGCACTTGCCGAGTGACCATACTTTGCGGTAATTTTATTTCAAATTGAATAAGGTATTTCAAAACGCATTTACAGTATTTAATGGAATTAAGTCCATTTTAGAGAAAGATACTTTTGGACTACCACTCCTAGGTCGCTTGTCGCCGACCAAAACAACACCCTGTATAAAGAACATACTATAATATTTCGTGTAAATTGTTTATGGTGATAAAAATGTAATTAAAACAGGCCATTATGAATATTATAATTGCACCCTGTATAAAGAACATACTATAACTATATTTCGTGTAATTGTTTATGGTGATAAAAATGTAATTAAAACAGGCCATTATGAATATTATAATTGAATAAATTAACATATAAGCATACATTAATTATTCTGTAAATTGATTTGAGAGACAAGATAATTAATTTAACAATTTAAAACAAGACTGCCGTTATAAAAGTGTAACTTTCTAGTTTTCAATACTTGCAGTCAAATAATTGGACTGTTTTACAAAAACCTTAAACCGACTTCAAAGTACACTAAGAAGTTATCAAATCCTGATCTGATGATAATGGGACCAAACGGGAAGCGTACCCTTTTAAATAGAAAAAGAATTTTCCAAATCGGTTAATAAATGACGGAGTTATGAGGTAACAAACATAAAAAAAAAAAAAAAAATACATTCGAATTGAGAACCTCCTCCTTTTTTTGAAGTCGGTTAAAAAATTACATATGTATTGTGAACGTGTGATACTGTGGTATTTTTATTCAGGATGACATAAGGATTATAAAAATGCCAAACACTTATACATCGGTTCAAGCATTTAAAAGTTATATTGTAAAAAGAAACAGATAAACATGATAACACAAATAACCAAGATCACGCTCTTTTTTTCGAGCAGTCGTATAAAAAGCCCAAAAGTAGATATTGGTGCCGATTCTGTTGTAAATCGCACTAAACTAATTTTAGTCACATCACATCTCTTTCTTACAAAAAATATTGCATGAAAGATATATTTGAAAAAAAAATATATAAGGTTCAAAAAGATACATTGTGGAATGAGCTCCCCGCCGTGGTTTTCCCAATGGAGTACAGCATGGGGTTCTTCAAAAAGGGCGTGAAGAGATTTCTTCAGGGTCGGCAACGCGCGAGTGATACCCCTGGTGTTGCAAGCGTCCATAGGCTACGGTAACTGCTTACTATCAGGCGGGCCGTAAGCTAGTTTGCCACCATAGTGGTATAAAAAAAAAATTAAGCTGCCAAATTAGTCTTTGCCGTCTTCATTTGCGGTTGATGTAACCGCGATAGATGGCGACTAAATTTATATTAAAAACAAGCTCTGAACTATTTATTTAGAAAGAGACATAGTGCGACTAAATTAGTTTAGTTGTAAACAACAGAATCAGCACCGATAACGGTGCTGATTCTGATTCTGATTTCATAAAACATATAAACGTTTTATGAAATATAATCTCAAAAAACAGATAATACTTTACACTACAATCAGAAACATATTTTCTTGAAACTTCGACCTATAAATTAACATTATCAAGCAAAGCTTTGGACAACTTTCAAAATGCCCTCGATTCTGAAACGTGCCAGACGAACAAGGTCCATCTGTTCCTTCCTTTCTAACCCATCGCAAGGTCACCGGTTAGTGCCCACTCAGCCTTAGGATGGTGTCTGTTATAGGCTTTAGCGATTTAAGGGTAATGCATAGAGATTACTGGTAACTTCAGTAGCTTTCAGTTTTTAAATGTACCCGAAGGGTATTAATTAGTAAAAAAAACTGTATTTGATTTTGATTTTCCTTGCAATTTTTTTTTGTAGAGACCAAAGTAACTTTAAGGGGCCGATGGGAACGACTCTTAATATAAATGTATATTCTGGGACCTTTTTTTGAAGTCCTGGGTCATTCTTCACACACGGTTATCTGATCCGAAATTAAACAGAGCTTGTACATATTCAGACATACAGACATGTTCATGCACACACAAGTGCACTTCCTGGTTGGGAATCGAACCCACGACCAGGTGATAGGTAATTTAAGGGTCTTACTAACCATGCCAACTGGCCCGATATTGTATGATGAAAACCACTATCTAATTATACTGCATAAACATTTCTTAATGAATTAAGTAAATACCTACTATAGATATTTTTCTACAACAATAAAAGGTAACAAAACAACTTCATCCCGCTTCGAGAGTGGAATTATTAAAAACGCTGAGACACGTATACATTTTTCAATCTTCAGCCTAAATACAAAATTTAAAGATCCTAACTTCGAAACTGACGGACTTTCACATATTACAAACTTTCATCCCCTATTTTACCCCCTTAAGGGTGGATTTTCGAAAAACCCTTTCTACTCTTCACAAAATATAAAATTCATGTCTCAAGGACCAGCGGTTTGATATATGTGCTGTGCGTTGATATATCAGTCAGTTATTCAGTCAGGACTTTGAATTTTATATACATATATAGATTCAGAAAGAACCAGAATGTTCTTGCACAGAAATGTGTGTCCTCTTTATCAACTTTGTAACGCGAGTGCTTAAAAGCATCCTTTATTAGGAAAATGCAGTAATACTCGCTAATTGTTATACACTTACACCTAAATAGCATAGCTCCTCTCGTGAAAATGGCCTAAGTACAACGCATGGGAGTTTCCCACCATTGTGGTCACAAACGATCCATTGTGAGCACGCACCTTGGCCGAAATCTGTTGCAGTCTGCTGGAGTCCAATCTAATTACACTTGATTAATTATACTAAGATACTTAACTAATGCTTTGCACCTGTGAAGTCTGTTATGCGTTTGAAATTTTTCAACAAAATAATAATTATTATTTTAATATGGATCTTCTACAGACAATGTTTTTTTTAAGAATAAGAATAAGTGTATTGTCAAAATACAAAAGCATCAAAAAAGAAAAAAATAATAAACATGTCTGACAAATGGTAGAAAACTCAGCATAATGCTAGGGTGCACTGTCGTACACACAAGCGCTGATTTTCAGTTTGCCCCAATATATAAATAATATAAATAAATTATACTATACTCTATTTCACATAGGATGAGTCGTCAAGGTCAAGGGTTTTTTACCAATATCTAGTGAAATTCCATTTGATTACTCTGAAAAAATATTCACAATATTTCGTGAAACCTAGCTCTATCATAGTATTCCTTTATTATATCGAAATGAACATTAACCATTGAGAAATTTAATAAAATACCATGTGTCACCGAACTCATGTTATTTGAAATAGACTATAATGCTCCGTGCCTATTTCAATAATATTTTAATAAAATCAAGAAAAAAATTATGATGATAAATAAAAAATAATAATATCCTAAATGTAAAAGAATCTAAACGTAAAAATAAGTAAACGTTTAAAAAACGAAAATTTTTACTTTGTATATGCCTGTGTTTCACTATGGTAAGTGATGATGTGGCCGAAGGTGGTAAACACACAAAGCCTGAAGATGGTAGCCAGCCAGGTAGGCACTAAAAAGTACCCCACCAACGAGCTATGGTTTCCTCACGATGTTTGCCTGCACCGATACTTAGCTCAAGCTCATTTTAGGATTCGACCCGGGACCTTCGTCTCGGCATCCGACGTCACTACCACTGGTACAAGATCCAAAGTAATTCCGCTTTAAAGAAATCTTTTTCTCTGATGTAATCCATTCACGTTCTGTATTTTTGATAATTGCGCAAACTACACGCGACTAAACGTAAGGTCTAATCTTTCCTGGGTGAAGGATTTCTGTCTGATTAGTGAAAAAAAAACTTCTATAAATAAAATAAATAAATAAATATCCTGGGACATTCCTCACACACGGTCATCTGATCCCAAACTAAGCAGAGCTTGTACTATGGAAACCAGATAACTGATATAATACATATACTACTTTTTATTTGTAAATACATACTTAATATACATAATTACACCCAGACTCAGGACATACAGACATATTCATGCACACAAATGCATGTCCTGTGTGGGAATCGAACCCACGACCTGCGGCGCGTAAGGTGAACCTTATCTATTACCTTAGATTTTCCTCTATTTAATTGGAAAATACATTTGTATTCTAAATAGATAACTGCGTTAATTAAAATCAGTATGCAACTGGTTTTTAAAGCATTAACCCTACACTTTGTTGTTGCGGAAACATAATCCGAGCTTAGGAAAGCTTGACTTGAGAAAGTTTGCTTGGATCCCTGTTCTAGAAAATATCAAAGAAAATACCAACGAGTTCTTTAAGTATAACTATTTATAACTTAACTAGACTAGTTTATCTATTTACGGATATATTCCATTCAATAAGAGCGGAAATTAATAAAGGAAAAATGTAGTTTTAAGAGGAAAGTGAAGAGAAATATTTTTACATTTTTCATTCTTTTATAGTTCATAATAGTTATCAAACGTTGATTAGCTAAAATTCCGAAGACTTTATCTGACAGGTGACATTTGGTGATCGAAAGAGTGAGACGGGGTTTTTTTTTTTATTATTATTATTAGTTAAAAAGCGATTATGAATAAGGGGGTAATAAAATAATAATAATAGATTATATTCGAAAACGAGTACCAGATAAATAAAGAAATATTTTTCTTACTTTCTTTCTTGTTTTGCCTGTCGTAATGGCTGACTAATGATTTAGTTGAAACCTTATTCAAATAAGGACTAAAAGCAGTTCGTATTCTATGGATGAAACTTAGCCTATGGAAAAATCAAAACCAGGATTAAAATATTATATATAGAAAAAACATTTCATCCGCCGAGAGCACCAAGTGAAATTGCAGTGCAAAAGCTCGTGATAATCCTTTTATGATTTGTGAAAAATTTAATAACGGAAATCCCCTTTGAAAAGGCATGGCAAATAGCTGTTGAACTTGTACTGTACTCATAACAAAGTCAACAAACAGACATTCATGCCCATTATTAATGTAGGTAAAGCTCAGACCACAGACATGTGAAATGTGAAACAAGCACATATGTTTGTGACACTATAATCTCCGCTCAAACTCGATGTGCGGTACACAGGCAGAGGCTGCAGCGTTCAAGATCTTGGCAAGTTTTAATTAAAGTATGTTTAAAGGATCGCGCACATTACCAATTAGGATAGAAAATAATAGAATAACTTTTTCATTCTTTAACTAGTGTGTTGGGCCGACGCATTTACCTAATGCGTTTGAGGTACTTGCTAATCTCAACTTACTTTCTGTGCACATTTGACGTTAGTTTATCGCGTTTGCGTATACGTTTCTCCATTAGGAATTGGCACAGCGCCTCTAGCGGAAAACTTATGAAACTAATTTCTACCATACCAAATGAAACGTCAGTAAGAGCTATCGCGCATGAATTCGCCGCGAGAATCGCTAGTGTAGGTCTCTAGAAACGTCAAATGACACTGAAAATTTACTGTTTGCGAACTTTAATCGCGGATTTTCTCTAATTATTCATGATTGTTGTAAATATTGTTTCATTCCTGATTAATAATGGCAGACATACCTGCAAATCGCTAGCAACCACTGTTTTAGGCGCGTTGAGTCTTTCGGAAAGACTAAACGCCCCGTTTTGTTTTTTCGGAACAAAACGGGAATGCGCAGCACTGAGGCATAATCAGTATTTGCACACTGATGTAGCGATGGGTGATTGTTCCAAAAAAAGTAGGTAATCGACAATTGTAAAACTGTACATTCGATTGACGATTCATTTGTTCTTACGAAACAACAATCGAATAACAATTGACCTTTCGAATGAAAATTTACGCACACAACGCAAATTGCAATAGTATGCACAATCGACGGTCGAGCGCGGGGGATGCACTCCGCGCGGCGGCGGCGCGCGTATCTCCATAGGTACGGTAGGTGCCTATGGATATTTGATTGAAATAATTTAATGAACAATTGACGGACAATCGAATGATGTCGATTTTTATTCGAATGATTCGAATAAATTGAACAATCGAATAATTCGATTGTTTTTAGTAACAATCGCCCATCGCTACACTGATGAAATTGAAGAAACAGCCCATTACGTAATCACTTCTATCTATTGCCTTCTTCAACTTCGTTTTCGTACATTCATCATATGCTGTAAACAAAGCATAGTATTCTATTCTCATGCGTTTCGATTCAACGCAGTACGACCCCAATGTGCGCAGGCCTTAAGCGTTCTAAGTTTAGACATGTACTGACGAAGTTCTGATTTGCTGGTCCTTTAAGCTTTGATGGCATTTACATTGAACCCGAAGCTATTTAACATACCGTTAATGAACATATAAACTTGCGGCTGACACTGGTATGGGAATATCTGGAATAAGTCATATCTAACCGTCTACATATATTTGCTTCTATTGGATTGTGTTTTGACCACAATCTCACCATGGTAAGTGATAATGTGGCCGAAGGCACATAAAGCTTAGAAAGGGACTGGCTAGCAAGTTCAGCTGTCGGAGCACACACGGTAGGTGTTTGGTGACGGATTTTCAACGTAAGGGTGTTAGCCAGCAAGGCGGGTACTTTGAGTACCCTACCATCGTACTATATGATTTCCTCACGATGTTTTACTTCACGGAACGCTCAAGCTAATTGTTTTACACGTTTTCTCGTAATTAGTTACTCTTTTTAACCGACTTCAAAAAAGGAGGAGGTTCTATGTTCGACTGTATGTATTTTTTTTGTATGTTCACCGATTACTCTAAAACGTCTTATGCGATTTAGATCGTTTTAACTGTAATTTTTTTTTTTTTTTTTTTTTTTATACCACTAAGGTGGCAAACAAGCATACGGCCCGCCTGATGGTAAGCAGTTACCGTAGCCTATGGACGCTTGCAACACCAGGGGCATCACTTGCGCGTTGCCGACCCTGAAGAAATCTCTTCACGCCCTTTTTGAAGAACCCCATGCTGTATGTCAAGGTAGATCCCGAGGTGGTTTCATATAAATTTTATCGTGATCTGACCATATAAATTTAAGATATGATGGAATTCCTTAACGAAAACAGCAGAAATATCGCGATTGAAGCATTTTATTCAATGATATGCACATTCTTGGTCAGTGACAAATCTTGAGAAGTATTGAAAACGCATATACGAACTCAAAATTGAAAAATAAAAACTTTTTAACAAAAAAATAAACCGCCTTCAAAGTATACTAAAAAGTATGAAATAACTCATATCTGACACTGTTTTGAAGTCACCGAAATATTAAGCACACGTCATGCTCTTTCGCTGACTTTAAAACTTACATATTTTTTAGTGTACATTGAAGGCGGTTAATTTTTTTGTTAAAAAATTTTAGTCACTAATTTTATTGATCAATACAGATCTTGTGAGCCGTCCCTCAAAATCCAACTTCTCCAAATAAGTATACCTTACCTAAAATATCATTTATATATTATGTTATGTATATTGCGATAACATAGTAAGCAGAGGTCATGTGAGTTTAATTCTCAGTGGGCCCAATCAATTTTGGGCCCAGCATGAGAGGGCAAAGTGGTGTGACACCTTTGATATATTTATGGGATCATTTTACCTTACCTTCTGGCCATGGTATCACTCGGATTCCCGGGATAAAAAGTAGCCTATATGTGTATCAAGTTGAGGCATCAAGGCTAACATATAACAAATATGTAATGGTAGACACTTAACATCAGGTGGATCTGCTTATCAGCTACCTAGCAATTTTTCAAAAACAGGTGGCCCTGATTCTTTTGTTTACAACTAAACTAATTATAATCACACTATGACCCTGATTCTGTTGTTCACAACTAAACTAATTTTAATCTCACTATGTCTCTTTCTAACAAAGAACATAAGAAAAGTATGTAAGAAATTTAGTTCTGTCAAATTAGTCCAATGCTTGTTTTCAATATTTTAGTCGCCATCTATCGCGGTTACGTCTAAATACCCGCAAATGAAGACGGCAATTTCCTTTCCTAATCCTTTCCTCCTTTTTCAATAATGTTTGTGAGAAAGAGATGTGAATAAAATTAGTTTAGTGCGATTTTCAACAGAATCGGCACCAATAGCTCTAATAATAGAAGAGAGGTAGAGCAAATAGCGTTAATTTGCTCAAAGAGCAGAATACGGTAGCCAAATAACTTTATTTTATATTCCTGTGGTCACGCGGTAAAGGTCCGAACTTTTTAGTTCGTGTTTTTAATTCGAAATTACACAAAGGATATTGCTTTTAGGATGCGCGTAAAGGGCTTTTGAGAATCTGCTTAGTATTAATTCCCTATTCTGATGATAGGATTATCAATGTTCGATGCTTCGATGAAAACAGAAAAGAGAAGATATGGTACCCACTCATCGTTTGAGCCATCGAAATTACGAATATCTGATGAATATAAGTCCTATAACTCATTTGAAGAGCTGTAAAATTAACAAGAGGCGTTTGGATAACTATGATTTACTTACGTCTTTAATCTGTGGTTAATCAGTAAGATTGAAGGTCACAGACTTTGTGTGCCTACCACCTTTGGCTACATCAGCACTCACCACGTGATCAAACAAGAGCCAAACAAATCTGAGTAAAAATATATATTATCAGAATAGTTTTGCTACAATGCTGAGCAAGCATTTATCAATTTTAGAATTGTAGCAGAGCTATCGTCTGAGCAATGTTGCGACGAGTATTTTGTTGATCTACACTAGGTACCATATTTTTTATCTAAGGTCTCATCACCTTTTTTTGAACTGGTGGATGGTCCCCATTTTGAATTCCTAACGAATACTCGTGTTTTAATTTATTGCGGCAATTTCAAGCGCATATGAGACGTTATGTTGTGATTTGCGTCTGAGGCGTATGGCATAGATTTATGTATGGATGTTTTGCATTCAAAACGGTATAGGACTATGACATTGGTTCCTTAATTTAAAATTATCGTTATTTATTTATAAGGAACTAAGATAACTTTTAAAAACATCATGATTACATACTTTCAATAATCCTTTACCATACGCTTCATTCGCGAATCACAAAAGTTTGTGCTACAGGCACTTAAAATTGATGTAGATAATATATATTTTAAAATGAAAAAATATCCGTTCTTGATTAATTTATTCGGTACCTATATTTTTTTCTATTTCTAATTTTATTTTAAAAATTTTTTGTAACATTCGGTAAATAAACTTTAAGTAATACCTTTCTAGCAATTTAAAGCCTCTACACTTAATAAATTGTCTCAAAAAATGCGTTTCATTACCTCGCTCAGCGACGGGTGACATCCATTCATTAGCAAGCAAAGTGTGCGTTACCGTCTAATGACGGATCCCCGACGGGTGTAATTTACCGTCGGAATTATACACTGGCGACAGAAGGTGAAACTTGAGAACCCTTCTGGGGTCCTTTCCTTTGAATACTAGAGGTAACGAGGTAAGACGGGTGCTAAGTATACCTGCGACTCATGTTTTCAAAGACATCTGTTCCCTGTGAAATGATCACTGGTCGGTAAAACCCTAGGATTTTTATTTTCTTGTGATGTAAAATAATCAATGAACTAGTATGTAATATAATAATGCGTATATGCGATAATAACCTAAAAACTAACAAAAATTATAGGTATAATAGAAATGAAATGAAAGGATCTAGCAGGATAAGGTAGGGAAAACGGCCCCAGAGAGGTATTTTGTCAATTATCTCCAGAACGGTTCGAAATAATAGGCTGAATCTGTGTCAATGTTAGTTTTATATCTTGCCAATGTTAGCAAACAAGTTATTTTCAAAATACCTCTCTGGGGCCGCTTGCCCTACCTTATCCTGCTAGACCCTTTATTTATTTGCGAGGGGTGACAAAATAGTGATGGTAAAAATTATGGAGTTCCAAGTTTACTCTACCGAGCTTCAGTGTGCAAATATTAAAATTAAAAGTTACATATGACATAGCTCAAATGGATAAGACTAATTTTAACAGATGCTAACTATGATTAATTCAAATTAAAAATAATAATTAAGCTTAATAATAACAATAATTATTATTACAAATTAAATAAACCATCCAAGCTTCATGTGAAATTAATAATTATGTAAAACAAAACTAGTTCATAAAATGTCTATTTAAAACTACAATATTATAATACACCTAAATGCCATGTCGCTATGTATCACATTTTATCATCAAAGAATTCTAATACAATTAACATTTTTTTTTAATTATAATTTTTTAAATTTCAACTAAATTCTTTGAGACTAGAAGATATGTGATTGAAAATATAATAAAACATTTTTATAAGGTCCTAATAAATTAGTGGACTTCTTCTTGAGGGATGAATGTATAGGTCATTTCATTAGTAAACAAAAAATAATATTAAGAAAATAATCCGTGGGAAAAAAAATCTTCTTTGACTTGTATGGAGAGTCTCTATGCAAGTCAAAGAAGTTTTTTTCCCTCGGATTATTTTCTTAATATTATTTTTTGATTACTAATGACCTATACATTCATCCCTCAAGAAGAAGTCCACTAATTTATTAGGACCTTATAAAAATGTTTTATTATATTTTCAATCACATATCTTCTAGTCTCAAAGAATTTAGTTGAAGACCTTATATAAATACTTAAGCCTAAGTTCATCATCATCATCATATCAGCCTAGGGATGTCCAATGCTGAACATAGGCCTCCCCCATAAACATATTGAGGGGTTTTGCCGTAATCACCACGCTTGGCAGGCGGGTTGGTGATCGCAGTAGTGATGACGTTACTCAGGTAGACGCTGCTGCCCGTCCCCTGGTGTATTCCTTTAGTCGCCTTTTACGACACCCTCAGGACTGGAAGGGTTGGCCCTATTAAATGGGATACTTATAAATGGGATCAATAACTCAGTGTAGTTTGTAGTGCACTTTCTCTCTAATCATGTTCTTTTTTATAAATATTTGGTACATTGTGTTATGTATAAATATTATGCCACGCTGCTATAGATATTATTAAATGTAAATGATATTATTATAATATTTTTTTATTTTAATAAATAACTTCTTTTTATCTGTTTATGTGTACTGTAGTTGGTAAATGTTGTAACTTTAAAAAAAAATAATGTTATCAATTTTGTATTGCGTAATTATGTATTGTATTGTGTAGTCCTTTCCTTTGTTTTTTTATTTTAATTAAGTTGTTCGTGACGTCACTTATGGCAGCGACTGAAAATCAGTGCTGTAGTCTGGTACGTGTACTGGGCTTACTGTTTGCAACGGAGTCGCTGTCCATTTCTGATGTCACACAACACAATTATTGTTTTTTTTTGCTCTGTTGTATTTTTTTTATTTAATCTTTTGGCTGCTTTATATAATTGTGTTGAGTTATTCCAGAATAAATGATTTTTCTTCTTTCTTTTCTTTCTTCTTCTATTCTATGCCGGGAGCCACACGGCACTAAGCCTAAGTTAGTAACAATATAATATGATGTATTTGTGCGATCGTGTGGCACTTGTCCGCGAAAGCGACGGAACACCACGCCCTTCTGCCAAAAGCTCTCTTCCATGACGAGGTGCAGAAAACATGTAGGTACTAGCACCACGAATGCCTTGAAGATGACATATAATGAAGGTACTTCACTTGTCACTGCTGCTCCGAATTTTAAACAGGAGCACCTGCTATTGTATAACCCCTCATAGTTCATGGTGAGATTGTCGTCCTAATAGTAAAAAAAACATAATCACAATGTTTTTACAAGCTTTTTATTAACTTACAATGTTTATTGTAGTATGTTTGTATGTAGGTGTATGTTTGGGTCTAATCTTGCATGTCGGATTTCACCCACTTCCATTGGTTAGGTTGACTTGATATTTGGTATACATTAGTATATTGGATGACAATGCAAGTACAGTCACCAAAAAAAGCTTGTATTATAACTACTAAATAAACGTAACGTTCAATACAATACGACTATTGCTAACCTACAAATTATTAGCCTATTAGGTACGTCTTCACGAAAAGCTTTTCACCAAACTTGCGTCCCAGTTTTCGGTGGAATTGGCTTCAGTACCCTATTAAGCAAGAATTAGATTAGTTTGTGAGGGTTTAGTAGTACTATGGTAGTTAAGGACACACTAAATGATTCGACAAAGTTGCATTGTCTACTCGTGACCACGATCAATGCAATTTGGTCGAAACGTCGAGGTTAGTGGAAATCATATTTTGATAATAATCTGTACTCGAATATACCCGATACATTAAGGCTCTATTCACACGTACCACAACCACACTACTAATGAATAGTTGAATTCATTCAGACCACGTTTTGCCGTCACTATCGATCGCGTGTGTGATACCAACCACAACGCAGCCACGTCGCAACCACAACGCAACCACCAGCGACACCGTGAACTAGCTACCACAACACAACCGCAAAAGCCGCAGCGACACTAATCACATGTAACCACAGCGTGACCACATTTTGTCGCTTCGCTGTGGTGTGGTTGCGGTACGTGTGAATGAATAGATGCTTATATAACAATTAAATTTTCATACTACCTGCTCGACAATGTCCAATTACATTATTATCACGCAATCCCAATGTAAAGCAAGGTATTATGTCCCAAGGGATCTAAAGTTATATGAAAATCAAGGGATAAAAAGGGATGTATTGTGATTTGAATTTGGTGAAAACTCTTAGCATAGATACGGGCATTGTACCTAATGAAAGTTGATTCGAGAATCATAAAAAAATAAAAAAAAACATACAAAAATCTCGTCGAGCGATAATGATTTGACTCCGGAGTGAGCAGAAGCTTAGAGATATTAATAATATTCTATCGAAAACATCAAAGCATAAATACGAAAAAGCCTATAACGATTTTAATCAATGGAGAACAACAAAAAGTGTCAAGTCTGTCAATTGGTATTTATGTAGCCCTGGGTTTTTATTGTCTCGCAGAAGGTATGAAAAGTAGAATATTTACCTCGAAGATAAAGCCTGTCTTCGTCTTGAGTGGCTTGAATCCCTCGCTTCACTCAGATCTCTACATAATTCCCTCGCTTCGCTCCGAAGTTAACTCTAGTCTTTCGTTACGCTCAGGGTCCAATATGCTATCCGTGACGTAAGACACTGCTTTAACCCGAAAAAGTTCGCGAAAGCTTAAAAAGGGTATTCTAAATCTATTTAATTTTGTAGCAATTCTTTTATCATTGCTATTTAATCACGGTTCTCAGAATTGAAATTTAAATGAACTTCAAGATTTTATGAGAGTTTTAAATTTACAGACTAAATTACTAATTAAGTTTTTTAGTGGACGCAATAATTAAATTTCCATAAAAATAAATGCCACAGGCTCCCAATGTTATAATTTTATATGGAAATTGGACTAGAATTTAAAATCTACACACGTAGACAGAAAATAACAGAGTTTCCATTTTAACTATGTATTTTCAACATGTTATTGTTTCCTGTCTGCCTACGAATAGCACGAATTTCATTTGTTTTCAATATTTGTACGGGCTAGTGAATTGGAAGTGGGGTCAGTGAGGTATAGAATGTTTGAATACTCCACTAAAGGTTTTAGGTTTGTTCCGTGAGTGTTTCGGACATGAAAAAATCCACTGTGAGTGATTTTTAAGCTAGAACTATAGCCAAGCCATAGCCAAGTTCAAGTTATAACAATCAATCTAAAAAGCACGAAATCACAGACATTTTCTATAACAGCGCTGTCTGTCAATAAGAAATCTAATATAATGTCAAGCATTTCTTTTCGGATTTGTAAAATAAAATGGTTACTCATCAACTACATCGTTGTTCATTTACTTTTATGTTCCAATGCTTTTTTATATTTCTATTTTTTTTTGCACAAAGTACGTGTGTCACTAACAACTTGTTATTGGCTTTGTATAATAGGTCCATAAATATTTTTTTTATGGCGTAATTATTAGGATACTAACCATAAAGCTAAAACGTTGCTGATTCAAAAGTGTTCATTTGGTTTTGTTATCTATCTCTCTCAAATTACAAAGTCATAAAACGAAACCGAAGTTGGATATAAACGTCTTGATAAATTTTTGGAGTATAAATTAATCATAATATAAACTGACATGGCTAACAATACGGTTAGCAGTATGCACCTACTTATTACATATTCTAATTTATGTAATATTCAGGCTAAATTAAGTGTCGTTCATAAAGAGAAATTGAAATTATGGAGGCTGCAAATTAGACTTTTTCAATTACGCCTACATGAAAATGGAAGCAACATTTCACAGCGCAGATGTTTGCCACCTATTGCAAAATTTATCAGGCACTGGGATAAAAAATATGCAACTACACAGCCTTTTGCATCTGCTCATAGGATTTTGAACCATATCATAACACATTACGGTTATATTTTGCATGGTATCACACTGAATGTGATTGTATCGCCGTTTAAACTTGAATAAAACCTTTCATAGGTAACGAAGGTCTTTCAAGGCCCGCATTGTCCGCAAGGGACCAAGGACAGCTGTCGGTGTTGGATACTCATCGATTTTAACATTACAAAAGCAGTGTATGGGAAAATTATACGAAACATAACTTTACATACCTAATTATCATACAATAAAAAATGAGATATGTTTATTCCCTATCATTATAAGGTAGATTTTTTCGGTGAAATTAGGATAGGTATTTTCAGTCTGTATGAATAGCTATTTTTAATGATAAGACTGTTTTAATGTAACTTGGAGTCAGCAGTCGAGACATTAGCCCCCTTATTACAAAATAAGGTTTTAAGTGAAGTCTTGTAAACCCAGGTTTGCTAGCTCTTTTTGTTATATGACGTTAGAAAGTGACGGATATATTTAAACCGTGGTAGAGGCTCTCAATATCAGAGTGTAAAAAAACTATGGGCTACATTTTAAGACAAAATAATTCCATCCTTCATAAAAAATCATACATGAACAATAAACTTTAGGGTTGCCAAATTGCAATTAATATAATAATTATCTAATAAATAATGGCATTGATTTAAATCAGCCCTAAACAATGCTACTGGGAATAAAAGCATATTCAATTCCATATTCTAAATTAAAAATCGTACAAAAGTTTAAAAAAAACGTATCGCCAAAATTAATTCCCTGCATTTGACAATATCATGAACCGTATTTTATTTTACGATCAATTCAATATTTCAGGTCATTGAATTCATAATTACTTGTTTTATATTCGCTTGTTTTCTGTTCTGAAAACTGTACGTCAACGATTGTCGAATAATATGTTGAGTGAATGAAATGTTTTGATTTTTCTAGGCACGTACGATGATGGATGATAGACGTAAGGGCTTACCTACTTAGTATTTTTTCGGAGGTATTTAGGTATCTTGTTTATAAACTGTAACATTCAAATTACAGCAAAATCTCATCGGTACAGTCAGCAACGTAGCTAACACACCCTATACAATACTGTGGAGTTAATTTCTCGACATACGCTGCTTCGCGGTTAATAAATGGTTAACTTACTAATAAAATTGTATCTAGTATTAACATTTAGGTAACAATTTATGAAAAAAAAATACCATAATATGGAAATATAAAGTAAACAGGTATTTTGTAAATGTGTTTCTACAAAAAAATCACATACTATGCATTTCTATAATATTAGACAGTTTTAGGAACTGTTCAGCTTCACTTTGCTGTCCGTACAACTGTACCTACCTGAAACAAAAACTAATGTTTCGCCAACCCTAATCATGGACCCTGGCGTAACTGAAACCTCTGGATCACTTATCCCCAGCTAAGCTTCTGACACGAAGAGTGATGGTGTTTTTTATTAAACATTTCTCTCCTCCGGTATTCATCAGTTGTTTATATTTTATGGAAGCGACCCGTATTTGTCATTTTTATTCGCACAAAAGGGTCATTGTTATTTTTTTCCAGGATATCGTATTCATTTATCTTTTACACTTCTTTGTTAAAACAATGTTTCACAAGGTTTTATGAAATACAGCTTTCCATGCAGGTGTTTTTTTTAGAGGGCATGTATCTACAAATCTTATGGTGCGACCGCATACTACGCTACCTTATTTAAGTTTGTGTCGTCACTCTAGTAAAGGCTCTGCCAGAATACCAGCGTTGTACTGCTTTATGCTGAGGTTGACCTTTGACCCCATACAACAAATTGATGTAATGTATTTTCTTCATGTGTGTGTGTACGCAGATCATGTACATAGAATATGTTACTCTCACTATATAAATATGTGTCCCTTATCCTTGTGGGTCAATAAATATTTTTTCTTTCTTTTTTTTTTTTACTGTTTATAGGCCTGTGTTTGACCGCAATCTCACCATGGTAAGTGATGATGCGGCCAAAGGTGGTAAGCACACAAAGCCTAGAAGGAGGAAGAGAGGTTTCTTTCTTTCTTACGCTAAGTCGCGTAGCGGGGACGGACCGAGCCTCGAACGAGCGTTCGGTTCGCTCTCGAGTGCGTTCCGCCGCCCGATTGTCAGTTTCTTCATGAACACAAGGATTCGCATCGCGCTCGTGTTGTAGCCTCATTGTATTTAAGTCCACACTTGACATCGCTCGTGCTCAGTTCGCGTAGCGTGGACGCTCCAGATTTCAAAATCAAAGCGTATTCTATTCTTCTTTTCTTTTCTAATCCGCCGTTTTTAGTAATCCGCCCATGGTTGGGATTTTGTGATGGATGATTAGCGAGAGAGTGATGCATGCTGTAATAACAATATTACTATAAAAGCGTGTTAAAAAACTTCAACGTTATATACAGGATGTTGTTTTGGTCGGCGACAAGCGACCCAGGAGCGGTAGTACAAAATATATATTCCCCAAAAATGGACTTAATTCCATTAAATACTTTAAATATGTTGAGAAATACCTTATTCAATTTGAAATAAAATTACCGCAAAGTATGGTTACTAGGCACGTGCACAGACTAGAGCTAGGCACAAGCCGCCATCGCCCCACCCCTTTACTCCCTCGTACTCCCGTTGAGTATTAAGTCTACATTTTAGCTTATTACATGATTTTCAAAAAAAAAAAAAAATATTTTTATTATTAAAAAAAAAAGTATTTTTTTATATTTTTTTTAGCACCAGTATCATTTGTATTATCGACCCTGAGTCGCTCGTCGCTGACCAAAACAACGACCTGTATAGAACGCCTTCTGAACTAGCATCATTTAAAGTTTTTCTGAAAGGATAATAGGCAATTATGTTCCTGGTTATTTGATCTATACCATGTTCCAGTTAATTTATGGTTAGTATCACCATTAAAATCGGTGCATATAAGTTCTATGTCATGTTATTTTCTGATAATACTGAGTGCACCTTTAGTCCGATTAGATCTTATCGTATTCTCGCAATAATGCGGTACTTTGTAATTAAATTACTTAAAATGCTATTAATTTTCACCGTAATCTTGTTAGAGTGTATCTCTGATATAAACTATAATATTGTTGTAAATGTATATATGTAATAAAGTGTATTATTAACCTTAAAATAATTAGGTATACATCGGCGCCAAACAATTCCGATCATCGTGTCGGTGTAAGTAATAATTAAAACTGACTTATTTAATGCTATTCTAAAAATTTCAAATAGGCAAGAATGTTTATTATAATTTTATTGTTCAAATGATTGAGATTTCTTGAATTATTTCAGGCTATATTTATTTACGTTTTCATATTTTATAAACATTATTTAATTTTTACAAACAATTCAGTATTTTAATTGACAGCTCACTCTATGATTTTAAATCAACCGGAAGTCGTTCATTTTATTCAAAATAAAAGTGTTGATCGTTGAGGGTAGATTCCAGGCGTATAAAAACTATAAGAACAATAGCGAGCCGAGCTTGCAAATTCATTCTGTGCTCAGACGTGAAGGAGTAACAACCTTGAGTTAAGTACAAACATTTTAATATTTAATTGTTATATTTGCTATAATGTTGAAATATTTTATGTGTGTGCGTGTTCTAATTTAATTATTTACAGTACCCATTTTATATATAGATACGGTTAATATGAATAACGGTGTTTTCAATACAAACGGCGATAGTCCGCCGATATATACTAAGCTTAAATGTTAATGTACTGCTGAACATTGGCAGATAAGTTCACAGGAAAACTAAAAAATTGGATTGCGTTTATCTAGTTATCTAAGGATGCCTCCTCCCACTTGCAAGTCTTGTAAGTCTTGCAACATATTTTGTAACAGACCCCTACGCTTTTGCGTCAATAGGATTTATTTAGTACATTGAAAACTCTATCGAACGAATAAAATTACATTACCTAGTCTATTTGCAGCCATTTTCGCTCGAATATTTTATGCGACCGTTTTGTGTTCATATAAATAAAATAAAAATATTTGTCGTTGGGAACAGTTCCTAATTATCTGAATAAAGTTTTTACGGAAAGAAAATAATTGGACAGTTTTACAAAAACCTTAAACCGACTTCAAAGTACACTAAGAAGTGATCAAATTCTGATCTGATGACAATGGGACTAAACGGGAAGTGTACCCTTTCAAATAAAAAAAGAATTATCCAAATCGGTTAATAAATGACTGAGTTATGAGGTAACAAACAAAAAAAAAAACATTCGAATTGAGAACCTCCTCCTTTTTTTGAAGTTGGTTAAAAATTGAAAACTAGCCCAGAAAATTGGAAAATTTGGGAAAATTTTAAGTGTTTTTTTTCCACGTCTGTCGACCAGCTAGTTGATAATAAGTATATATGTATTTGTACATATTTTAATAATATATCTAACTAGCTGTTCAGCGCGGTTTTACCTCTCTATGTCCCTTTCCGTCTCTTTCCATATCATAGGCTATCTACGCCAAATGTCATCCCACCAAAAACATTTTTATTATGTAAAATGTTGCCAAGACATATGGCTCGTACTGTCAAAAAGTTATCAGATCGCATGTAGAGCCAAGCTTATAACTCCACATGCACTTACTCTACAAGCCCTTACTTTATAAACTCTACACCTTAGTCAAAATAAGTGGCTTGGCCGCTGGTTCGGTCGATTGGTTCAGATAGTCGTGAAAATATAACAAGCCAGACAGACTTTTTTTTATATATCTAATAGGATTGTGATCGCTGCATTAAAATTTCCCAATAACCTTACACATACAACATTAATAATGTACTATCAACCTCACGTATCGTACCTATAAATAACACAGTCTAGACGATAAAAGAAGAACTTGAAACATATCACAAGTGAATTTCTAGTGGTTACAGATGATATGATATATGTATGAAATAAATCAAATAAAAGATTTATTTTTATACATTCTCCTTTACCGAAATTTTCTTTGTGAATCCTATAAGACCTTAATATATTTAAATGTGGAAGGGGTTTTCAGCTAAACAACATCAATATCATAAAAGGAAACTGTGGGATTATTATATTTGATGTACGATAAAAATAATATTATAAAATATCTATGAATGACATATTGTCATGTAGTCATATTTTTTCTATACAACGTGTAATGGAAAGTGTATATCCATAAAGTAAACGGCTTCTTTGGTACAATAGTACTAAAATAGTACCCAACTGATATGGCGCGTCGTGAATCTTCGTTCGCACAGAAAAGAAAGTATGGCCCCGAAGATTAACGAAAGAATGCTTAAAATTTACAATCAACCTTAGATCACTACTATAAGGTTCATAATACACTGCAGCTGTTAGTTCCGTCTCACTCGCAAGCAAGCAAATGTATTCCTGTCAAATTAGTCCAATGCTAGTTTTCAATATAAATTTAGTCGCCATCTATCGCGGTTACGTCTAAATACCCGCAAATGAAAAAGGCAAAGACTTATTTGACAACTTTAAATATGTTCTATCCTTTTTCAATAATGTTTGTAAGGATGAGATGTGATGTGACTAAAATTTGTTCAATGCGATTTAAAACAGAATCGGCACCAAAGACCCTCATTGAGCGGTGCATGACCAACCATCATCAGAACCAACGGGTTATGATATTAATTCAATAAATTTGGATGAAAAGTTTGAGTAATTTAAGTCTATGTATAAAACCTATAATACTTTACTTCACAAAGAGTTTACCTGGAAACTGTTTGAGTAAAAATACATCAAAGAAAGGTTGCTTGCCTATCGGTTTTCTACAGGATATATTTTGGAGAGTGTGCGCAGGAATTGTTCAACCTTATTCCACCATCCCCATTTTTACACCGAACCACATTACGCGCCGGGAAAATTCTCACTCGTACGTTCTAGACATACCGAAAATACGGACACACATCACTTTACATCCTCATTTATAATGCGTACAGCAAGGGAGTGGAACTTGCTTCCGGCGTCTGTGGTCCCCGACTCTTACAATCTAGGGACTTTCTTTCCAGCGTGAATAGGTTTCTTCTGGGTAAGCGTGTTCCATCTTCGTCATCGTCCCTTATAGGCGGGTCAGTGGCCAAACGCAAGCCCATTGAAATAAAAAAAAAGAAAAACATTTAAGTGCAGGTCTTTTGCAGGTTTTATTCATTTCAAAGAAAAGGGTTAGGTACACGATAAAAGCATTCAACGTGAAAATTAATATAAAAAGTCTTAAAACTGTTATTAGGTAGATATTTATATTTGAATAGGTACTACAAAGGTAGCAAACAGCTCGCCTGATGGTAAGCGGTTACGTACCCTAAAGTCGCGCTGTCGATCCTCCAAAATTCTCTTCATACCCTTCATTAAGGGGTATTGTAGAGGGGTTGATTGAGAAAACATAAATATAAAAATGTAAAAAAGTTATCTTCAATTACTTATTGATTACAAAAATTCAGCATGTTACGAATAAGTATTCAATGTTTAATTTGTATCGAGAGAAAAAAAACCTAAAAATAAGGACCTAGTTGTTTGTATTATTCGCCAAAAGGCAGGCAAAGGTTTGAGCTATACAGCCTTGTCTTATTTCAGTTTCTCGAGTTGTATTTTATTAAATACAACTCGAGAAAAATTCATACTAAATATAGTATGAATATAGTATTATATATAGTGGACTATTTGAAGTGATTTATTTTGTGACTGTCAGACACCGTCCATAAAAGTCATGTTTTAGTACAATTGTGGTAAATTGTACAAAAACTTTTCACGGACTTCTTGAGACAACTTGAAAAGTCACGATACACATAATTCATTTCAATTCACTTCACTGGCGCACATGGATTGATCTTTATTGGATAAAATACCATCGATAATAATTATGCAATAAATTTCAAAATACACGAATTTATGAAAACGCAACGTCACTGCAAGTTCCCGCCAAAAAGTCACTGTCTGCTAACTTAGTACTACACCCAAAAAAATAATAATTTAATGGCATTGTTATTTTTCCTTGAATAAAAAACGCCCACGAATTCATGGGTAAAGTAACAAAAAAACCGGCCAAGTGCGAGTCGGACTCGCACACTACGAAAAAAAAACGCCGAAAATATTGATTGAAATGTAAATTGCGGTTTACGATATATGACGTATTAAAAAAAACTACTTACTAGATCTCGTTCAAACCAATTTTCAGTGGAAGTTTGCATGGTTAATGTACATCATAAACGATATCTTTATTTACAACAAATATGTACAAATTAATCGTTAATCGGAAGCAGCGGCAGGCTTGAGGAAATTTTCTTACATCATATATTTTTTTTAGTTTTATCATCTAATCTTACAAAACACATACATTTTACCAGTTTAGAAAAAAAATATATTAGGAACCTCAATATAATTTTTGAAGACCTATCCATAGATACCCCATACTTTTTTGGTTTTTTTTTTCTATTTTTGTGTGAAAATCTTAATGCGGTTCACAGAATACACCAAGTTTCAACAGTATAATTCTTATAGATTCGGAAAAAAGTTGCTGTGACATACGGACGGACAGACAAACGGACATGACGAATCCATAAGGGTTCCGTTTTTTGTCATTTGGCTACGGAACCCTAAAAACATGCTTCGAACAAACGCAATAATGTAATGCATGTAGGTATGTAATTTAATAACAATATGCTAAAACAACGTAGGCGGAGGGAAGATTCACATTCAGTTTTTATTATTACTGATTAGGGTTCATTCATAATACAACCTTTTCGCTTGACCTTGCATTGTGACGAGGTTTTTGAACTATTCTACCACCCTAATTGCGATCGAAAACAAAATTAATAAAATGTCACGAGACTCAGTCCATATCACAATGAATACGAGGCTTTGAAGGCACATTCAACCAGAAAAAAACCTGTCATAAATCGTAAACGAAAAAGCCCGTCACAGGCAAAGTATAAAGCCACGTCCCACGTACTGTTAACGTCATGACGTATAAAAACTAACAATAATAAATACGTAGCTATGTACATACTTGTTGCATGTACACAAGCGCACTCAAACTTTCAGCCAGCCAGCCAGCCAGAGCGTTTCAGTCGGGTTTCAATATCGGCGCCGAAGAGTCGTGTGCACGCTGCTTTACCTCTTTGTATCTGGCCGCGAGTTTTGAATAAAGAAAAGAAAAATAAACAATTTGAATTTAGAATTTAATGAGTGTTGTGTTATAAAGTGAAAAATTAAATTATTGATAAACTTTTTTTGTGTTGGTGTTATCTTCTAATATAATGAATGACAAATTAAAACATAGTGTAACCGTTGGTGTTAATTAACTTTAAACTTATTGATAATACATTTTTTGCAGTATTTTAGGTAAGTTTTTTATTACTTTACTATTATATAATTAATTTTAATGTGTGTTTGTTCTAGTTATATAAGTTTTGATTTGTATATCAAAATTCAATGACAACAATTAACGAAATGATGAATTTAGATACACAAATAATTCGTGAAATTTCAAAACGTCTGATCGACGCTTCCTGTGACCAGAGGGCTGGCGAATACCTAGGTCAGAGGTTTAGCATTGGCCTACAGCGTGGCAATGCCGCCAGGCGTTCTGGGCACTTTACCCACAGACGGCGACCTGGAAAAGATTTCATTTCTATGAGCGGCTGTCTTTGATTTTTTATTTTAAATCATTTTATTGGTGTTCTCTTTTTTCCTTTTCTTCCTTAGTAAATATTCTTTATATTTCTATCTCATTATAAATATTTTTATCTTGATTTGTACATAAATACTTTTTTATTATTATTAGTTATGAATCTATTTCATAGATAATAATTTCCTGCTGGGTTTGTGCAGGAATGCAGATAATTGCGCGGCTGAAATTTTTTCAGTGTATTCGACATTGCACTTAAGAATTAAAAAACTTAATTTATAGGTACCTAGTATAAAAAATGAAATATGAAATTGTATCTTCATTGATAAAGCTTTTTTTTATTTTTAGCACGTAAATAGACTTTTCCTTCAGAAAATTTGGTAAAGCCATGATTCCTTCAATTGACGCAAAAGACAGATTTTAACTTACAAGAAGACGACGGGTAGAGATATAACAAGCTTAATTTATAATAAAACGACAGTATATAGGTGATTTGAAACTTAACGAAAATGATATGAAAAAATATTTAAGAAATATGGTATTTAAAATTCAATTAAAACATAATTTAAAAAAATATTAAAAATACTTTAATTTCTAATTTATAGAATAAGAAACTTACGAAAAAAAACAATGCCCAGTAGATATTAACCCGGCAAGAATGGCATATTTGGAAGGCTGGCAGCATTGCTACCCTAAATGGAAATTCAATTTTTTGGGGCAATACTTGTCACGAGAAGCCTCAATGAGGTTGATAGAAACTTCCTTAAACAAACGATGGGCCTTAGATAACCAAGATAGGTAGAGTTAAAAAAAGGAGTTGGAACTCTGTAGGTATACCTCTTCTCTCTTATGTAGAGCAGTGTAGCGGGTGGCTAGACATGTCTAGGAGGTGGTATGGCATGAGGGTGTCACGCATGTAGCCACAGCTATACCTGGAGCCTACCCATCTTCGTGCAAAATACCGTCCAGTGTCCTAGTTCACAGATGAATTGTGGATACGTACCGGTTCGAATCCTACAATGAGCTTGAGCTTTCGGTGAAGGAAAACATCGTATGGACACCATGGTACGGTGGTAGGGTACTTTGTGATAACCACCTGGCTGGCTACCACCCTCAAGTTGAAAATCTGTAGCCTAGCCTCTACTAATGTGTTCAGACAGCCAACCAGTCCCTACTTGGCTTTGTGTGCTTACCACCTTCGACCACATCACTTACCATGATGAGATTGCAGCATAGATCTCGATCTCTATGGATTGCAGTCAAACATAGGCCTCTACAAAGTAAAAAAATGTGGCGTATATCGTGAAAGCTTTTACCGTTTGTGAATGTAATGCCATGGTGTGGTGAACCAACTTGCCATAGGGGCAGCATCGTAGCCAAATTACTTATTATTGCTCCCAAATTGAGGCGTGTGACCCTAAAGAACTCTTCGATAACAAGGTTTATTTTTATTTTGGATTGGAGATAAAATTAGTATTATTTTAAATAGACAGGGAGTCCATCCTCACACATTGAAACCAGAATTGTTTCGAACTGTGCGGGCCCAACGGAGCTTCCTTCCGCGGACGCTCAGACTGTGGAACGAGCTCCCTGCCGTGGGGTTCTTCAAAAAGGGTGTGAAGAGATTTCTGCAGGGTTGGCAACGCACGAGTGTTATCCCTGGTGTTGCAAGTGTCCATAGGTTACAGTAACCGCTTACCATCAGGTGGGCTGTATGCTTGTTGGCCACCTTAGTGGTATACAAAAAAGACAACTTTTAAAGTTTGGAGTGAACTTTACATAAAAAGAATAAAATTATATTATGTCGGTGAGTACCTGAGCGAGAATCAGTAAAATACCTATAATGACTTAATTTACGTGTATATAGGATATTTTATTTACATTTATATTATGTTCTGATGGCATTTCCTTCACCGCAATAACCGCAACACGTAACGTCAGTATGGTAGAATCCGAGTCAATTGGAGTCAATCTGACTCATTGTCCATCTACGCCAGAGATATTTCCCTGAGGCACGTTTACTATGATTCCGCAAGTCTCCAAATAAACAACAATCTTAAAGTTTTTTCTAGTGATTTGGCTTTCGTAAAACATTTACCTACTATGGTCACAATTTCAATAGCCCATTCATAAATATATGAACGGAATTGTAAAAAAGTATCAAATAAAAAAATAATTTTTAAAACAAGCTTTTTATGGTGACATTACTTTTTGTTATCTGTACTTGCATTGTCATCCAATACACTAATGTATACCAAGTTTCAGCTCAATCAGACACTGGGAAGTGGGTCAAATTTAACTTGCATGATTCGATTACAGACACCGGTCAGGTGAAACTAAATAAAATCTAGTAAAAACATTGTTCAATTCAGAAAATCAGGAAATGTATCTCGAGGAATGTCAATGAAATAAGCCAAAATTATTTGGAGAACGGGGAAAAGAAAGACGGGAGATTCAACCCGTACAACTAGATTGCAGAATTCTGGATTTTGTATGGGGTTTGTATGCACTCACGTGAATTTTCCTTATGCTAGGGCTTCACCTGCGTGACGCTTAATGTCCGATTATCGGAACAATTAACGTGTAATAAATGATGCATTAAATGGTTAGCCATACTATCACCTATCGCTATCGCCTAACGTCTAACGACATTATATTAATAAATCCATTAGTAAATTAGCGCGTTAATATCCGGCCATTTGCGTACTATAATGTCAAATAACGCGCTAATTAAGGCGCTATATCCAAAGCTGGACACCGTAAAACGCTTAGTTTTTTGTGGCACAGTTATGCGTATTGGTACATATTATAAGCGAGAAAAAAATATATTGTAGTGTCAAATGTTCACAGAAAAGACTTATTCAAAAATATTTCATAATAATAAAATAGTATCATGATAAAAAAAATAGAGCTCAAAATTTTGTTTTCGTTGTGTTGTTCTCAATATTTTGAGCGGTAACTATCTTATTTTATGTAACAATAAAGAAAATTCAACCAACTAAAAAATTACCTAAAAAATATTCCATTTTTTTTTAAATTTATTAAAACTGCAAAATTTCTTCTATTTTGTTGTTCATTCAATTCAACTAACATCAAATGCGTCGCTATTTTGAACCTTATTTGTTAGCACGATGTCTTACGATCAATTACCTGAAATATAGCGCCTTAATGGCATTACACGCAGGTGAAACCTTAGCTTTATAGCTATAATTTTAGGAATCTTGCTTTTTTGCGAACTTGGCCGTTTCCACCGCATTTTTGGTAGGGGCATTTTCCTCCTAAGATTTGTTGATGTAAGTATATTTTTTATTTATTTTTACTTCCTTCTATTGGTTACGCATCTGTTGTTCATCTGAACTTGACAACCGACCGTAACCCTGTTGAGATGTTTATTTATTCCATCAAAAAGGGCAAACACTAGTCGCTATGTGGGTAGATATTACCCAAGGTTATGGCTATTTGAAGCTTTAACCATATTTTTGAACGTCAACATCTCAAGAACCGTAAAAAACTCGTTTATGAATTTTGGGATTGTTTTTTTAACGTAGGTAAATCTTTGTATGTCTTTTTCAAGGTTCCGTGGGTACCCAAAAGGTACCAAACGGGACCCTACTCATAAGACTCCGCAGTCCGTCCGTCCGTCCATCCGTTTGTCTGTCAGTGGGCTGTAATCTCATGAACCGTACTAGGTAGACACTTGACATTTTCACAGAATATGTATTTCTATAGCTGCTATAACAACCAATAATAAAAATGAATGATTGAAAATTAAAGGTTTTGTTTCTTTTTTGTTGCGCCTACTATTCTAAGTAAATTTATTAATTGTACGGGTCCGACTTGCATTTACCGGTTTTTTTATATGTATCGAGAACAGCCCGAAATATTTGACATCTTGTGGTCTGTGGTGGTATGTCTTTTCCGCACTAATTTATAGAACAAATGACCCTGCCGAATCGAGCATTATATTTTTTTTTTAATATAATACGTTGCAGAATCTATATAATTTTAAATATGAAATACTTAACTGGTTGCATGGAAATTAAACATAGTACACACGGCAACACATCAAGCTATACATTTCCAGTATAAGCTGATCTCGCATTGTATAGGATTTGTGTCCATTGGGAGGTCAGCCTATACTGGAAATGTATAGCTTGATGTGTAGCCGTGTGTACCTATTACAATAAAAAAATAATACGGGCCTTTTGGCTTGTTGGTTAAGATTCCACCTATCACGCCGCAGGTCGTGGGGTTCGTTTCCCATCCAGGATATGCATTTGTGTGCATGAACATGTCTGTATGTCTGTGTGTAATTAATAATTATGTACATTAAGTATGTATTTACAAACAAAAAATAGTTGTAATAGGTATATCAGTTATCTGGTTTCCATAGTACAAGCTCTGCTTAGTTTGGGATCAGATGACCGTGTGTGAGGAATGTCCCAGGATATTTTGAACCTATATCATCGCTTGACATATCAACTGAAATCCTAGTACAATTTTGCCAGTAATACCGTAGGCAAATATGATTTATCCATCAAACTCAGTTATCTGCTAATATGTCTCCCCGGGAGCCAATGCAAACGTTTGCAGCTCAAATGTGTTTACTCAGAGCTTCCAAACGAGCCGAAATGACTGATACTAACAATATTATCATTTACGCAAACTTCAAAGCGAGCGTGTCGCTTAATTAGCAAAGCTCGACGCATTAGAAGGGAAAATTATATCAATGTAGGCTTCTAATTTTCCCATGGTCAAATCATTATAATAATTATCTTATCTAACAGAATAATCTCTTAAAAAATATATTATTTCAATAGTTAATCGGACAAAATATTAAATTAAGGATTTTTAATACTAAACTTATAGGTGACCATTATTTCAGATATATCTTCTATGAGAAGTTTCCTAAATTTTAGAATTTTGTTTATGACTAGCCTTCCCTAGGTTTCTCCCGCGTTCCCGGGAAAAATAGCCTAAAGCACTCGTAGATAATGTAACTTCCTATTAGCTAAATAATTTCTACATTATTATGAACCCGAAATAGTTCGACCCCTTAAAATGGTAAACTTGACCCAAAATTACTATACTATGAAAACACTGGGCCCAGTATGGGTAGTTTTCAAATGTTCATTTATATTCATACTACCTACAGATAATAGAAGGTTATTGGGTAGACTCATCTATACATATATATAAAAATTAATGGATGATCGTTAGTCTCGCTAAAACTCGAGAATGGCTGGACCGATTTGGATAATTTTGATCTTGAAATATTTGTGGAAGTTCAGGGAAGGTTTAAACGGTGAGAAACATAAATAATAAGTGACGGAAAATACAAAAAAATACAATTTAATTTTCCAATACAAAATGTTCTAGCTGTGAAACATTCGATGTCTTTTGTCTTTTTAGAAATAAAAAATTATCATTTGGCTGTCAAATATTTATAGGTGCGTTCAGAAATTTGTCTGTTTCATAGCTGTGGTATGTGGTTCGATCTCTTTGGTTCAACAGTTCTGTTTCAGAAATAAAAAAAGTGCCAGTTGGTTGTTGAAAAAAGTAAATTTATTAGGGCTAACGAAGTCACGCCGGGCAGCTAGTATTTGATATTTTTTCCGGTTGATGATAATAGTATCTACAAAAATGCCATAAAAATAAAACAAAACAATAAATCATACTGTTCTTTTTTTAAAACCTCTCATCGAGTTGACAGGCATTTTTTATAAGGACGGAAATTCCCTTCCGATTATAAATCGGGTATCGTTAAAAAGTAATAGGTCCCAATCCATTAACGAGAGCCATCGATTGTCATCTTTATGGCAGATATAAATAAAGGCCAGCGCTGTAAATGACGTACCACTTCTTTTGTTCAGGTCAGTTGAATGGTTTTATGGGTGTTCTGGACAGTAATCGATAGAAAAATGAGAGTGTCAATCACAAAGGTTATGTACTCTAATAGCGGTATGTTCTGGGCCAAAGAACTACTCAGATTGTCCAACCTACAATAACCCTTACTTGTATGTGCTACGCTTAGGCATACCTTGATGCTTTTGTGCCCCCGTTGTTTCCCGCGAGGGACGCGCGTCCTATTATAACAATTGATGTCATTGTTATATTTTTTACCGCGAGCCAAGCGATAAAGTCCGTTTTCTACTATCTTCATATCTTAAATGTCATCTTAGTGGGATGTAGCTTACGATTAACGTGATGCTCCTTAAGCGATGAAGCGGCTGAAGTATCACGCCTGCCCTAAAAGTGCTCATTCAGTTTAGCCTTGACACAAAGTCAAGAGTCAGGAAGTAAGTGCACTTCGTTGGAAATTAATATTTTTTCAGAATCATTATACCTACCTACCTATAGTATCTTTAAACACTCACAACAAATATGTAAATATAAAATACAATCTACAGCTAAGAAAAAGAAACAGTATGGTTAGAAAATGTTCTCGAGCATATTTTAAAGTTGCAGGGCCAGCTGCGGTCATTGCGGAAATTATCAAAAAATACGCATTTTTTAACCAAATTATCTTTTTATGCTTTTTGCGGTCGAGATCGTGGGGGTCGGAAGCTTGCCGATTTGTGTGATCTCGCACCACTTTGTTATCAAAATTGATCAAGGCCTCCGAAGACCAGTGGGCGGAGAGTTTTTTCCGCCAACGAATTAGCTTGGCTATCCAAAGAGGAAACGCTGCCATCCTGCTGGGAGCCTTGCCGTTAATCGGTATCAGCGGCAGACTCGATAAAATAGTATTTAGTTTTAGACATTCGAGATGTGGTGCTGGAGACGGATGTTGAAAATACCTTGGACCGCTAAACGCACCAATGCATCGATCCTATCGCAGCTTCAAATTAAAACCCGATTATCCACCATATGCCACCAACGCATTCTGTCGTATTTCGGCCACATGGTGCGCAAAGGCGATGAAAGTTTGGAAAAACTGATCATAGTTGGGAACACGGAAGGAAAACGACTACGTGGTCGTTCACCAACTAGATGGTCCGATCAAGTAAAAGACTCATCGTCCTCCAAGTTTTACACGGTCGTAAGGGACGCGTTGGACAGAAAGCGGTGGAGGCAGATCATCCGCTCTAGAAGCAAACCCGATGCTGACCACGATCCTCAGACATGAGGGAACGATAAAAAAGAGAGTTTTAGACATAGAAATAATTAATAGTCCTAGAGCTTGTAGACGGATACTACAAAATATAATACATGTAATCTAGTCCAATAGCCCGTTAGTTGTATTTTTGGCTAAAGCGGATGAAACTGTGGGACGCATCTGGTAAATAATATAAGTACTTCAAATATCTGTTACCTTTCGGAAATAAGTATTACTTCATACTAGATCTGTGATATTGTTGAGCTTAAAAACATTATGTAGGTATAGCTACTTACCTAAATACAATATTATATACCTACACACAGTAAGTATTAATAAAGATAAAGTTTTGTTGCGTTATTTTTCTTATTTATCTCACTCAGCTAAGTTGGCTTACGTCTTGAATAACACAACAATAAATTATTATTCATCGGGAAAAACTGTATTATCTTTTTTCTCGGCTGTACCTCTGTACGTAGTTTTCCACTCAAAACACTGATATAACATAACGATAGAACATTTTACGGGAACTTGCAAAGTGAGGTTATTAGTGTTAGATATTTACTAGATATTTATTCATATTGGTTAGATAATATTATTATGGTAGAAGGATTGAGTTATGTGGCAACACTGACCATAACGCAAATAGCAAAGCATATAAAAGTGAGGGTATTTGTATTTGTAGGAGTTAGTTTTTCACAAGCTCTCGAGCTAGACACAGATCAGTACGATCATTGTTTTACCCGGTTCTGTAACTTATTATAAGTTAAGACTAAGATTGTGAAGTGAAGTGATTACCTAATTAATTGTAATATTATAACAGTAAACCTATCGGGGCCCATGAGGAGTTTGTTGCGTCGCTTCTTCTCCTCATACGGGAGTTTTCCGAAGCGATAGTATTACGTTGTTTCATTGCCTGCAATACGCCCACCGAATCCTGATACCACAGAACCTTAATCATGGTGTTTGTATCGCTTGGCAGTCGCTGACGCTATTATCAGAAATTGGGATAAAGAAAGGCAATGAAAACCGTATTTGGATTGTTTCCACATAGTTTGAAAAGACTACGTTCCTGAGAACTTTGAACAAGTAAGGAACGAAAGAATAAAGTCTAATCAAGTGATTTGATACCTTAAAATAAGTGCATTTGTGGGTGGTTGTGAAATGCGCGTGCCAATACACGAATGTTAGATGGAATAGTAGACCGATGACGGCGCGGACGGCACGCTTGCTAGTATAGTTCATGCTGGTAGCGACCAGTGACACAAGTTGGCGCCGGGTGTGCCATGCGAGTGGCTATCTGATGTACATATAGTGGTGCCTGAATGTTGGTTGCCTGAACACTTATCTGGTGAGTCGATTTCATGTTGATTGTTAATAGATTGTGAAAATATCTGGGGAACGGTTAAATAATTTAATTATTGTTGAAAATATAGTCAAGTTAGCTAGATTTTATTGGTTAAAAGTATAGTGTAAGCTCAATTATTTATTACAATATGTATAGGTACGTTGGGTACCTATTTAAAATTCTATACATATGACCCTATAATAGGGTGTAGCAATTTAATATGATATATATCCTAGAAAGGAAGGAAGAAAGATACTTTGTAAAAACATAAGTTTTAAAATGAATTACTATTCACTAATTGTGCGATAAATTAATTCATTAGCTATCTAACTAGTTGGGTGATTCTCCTTATTTTGCCGGTTGCTCCATAAGTGTATTTTGTTGAAAGAATTCCCCCAGATCTATTGACACAGTGATAGATATGAAATATTTATAGGACGTTCAAAAGACAATGTTTTAAGGTTGAGACTTGAGTCGGTTCATGTACCGGACAACAACCCGGATAACAAAAATATTTTGTTATTTATTAGTGTTTTGTTTTGAATTAATTAACTTTGAATAAGTACTACCGTGCTGGGTTAATCTGAAGTAGCAAACGTGGAATGAAGTTAGTGGTATATTATATTTTATTTGAGTGTGTTATAATAATAATAAATAAAATAATAAAATACATTTATTTCAAGTAACATTCGACTCATAATAAAAATTGTAAC
Source organism: Polyploca ridens (assembly GCA_951394255.1). NCBI lineage: Eukaryota > Metazoa > Arthropoda > Insecta > Lepidoptera > Drepanidae > Polyploca > Polyploca ridens. The sequence goes on from OX596248.1 coordinate 3,351,422, forward strand.
AAAGTGATAATAGAATATATGTTATAAAAAGTTATATATGACTCCGATTAGTTTCTTCATTTTGCAAAAAATATAATTTATTGGCATACAACATTACAGCTTATTTTTGAATCCATAGGCTCCCGAACTATTAAAACTGTGTTTCTGGTTTTAATTGTAAAGTATTTTGATAATTATTTTTAAATTGAATACATAGCTGACTGCTAGATATATACATGACTATAATGGTGGTAATAGGTAGCTCATTCGACAAACGTATAGTCTAAAGTACCTGATCAACATGTTTCTCCTGAGAAACAATTTCTAATTAATGAAAATAACACTGTTAATTTTTCAGTAAATATTAGTGATTTTATTTTAACATATTTAAAAGAAACTTACAGCTTATACAAAAATAATAGAACAGATATCATGATTCATTTGAATAATTTAGAACTTGCTGGTAAGGGTTTGCCATGAAGAATCTCAAAAACAACTAAAAATCTAAAATCGTACTTGGTACTTAATTTAAAAAAAAAATTGATTTATGAGTTATTTTAATAGTTCAGTTCTTCTGGGCGTATGAAGCGGTTCCAGTATTCACACTAATCCCAATTTAATTCAAGGTTCTAAAGACTTGTATCATTTTCAATGTACAGTTAAATTAAGGGTTCAATTTAGAATTCACTTTAGAGTTAAATTTTGAGTTCAATACAGTTAATTTAGAGTTCAATTAAGGGTTCAACTTACAGTTCAATTTACAGTTCATTTTAGAATTCACTTTAGAGTTAAGAGTTCAATTTAGATTTTAATACGGAGTTCAATTAAGAGTTCAATTTACAGTTCAATGAGTTCCAATTTAGAGTTGAATTAAGGGTTTAGTTTACAGTTAATTTAGAGTTCAAATAAGGGTTTAACTTACAGTTCAATTTAGATCTATTAAGGGTTCAATTTACAGTTCATTTTAGAATTCACTTTAGAGTTAGAGTTCAATTTAGAGTTTAATACGGAGTTCAATTTAGAGTTTAATACGGAGTTCAATTAAGAGTTCAATTTCGAGTTCACTTAAGAGTTCACTTAAGAGTTCAAGTTAGAATTCGAGTTCCATTTAGAGTTCAAGTTAGAGTTCAAGTTAGAGTTCAAGTTAGAGTTCAAGTTAGAGTTCAAGTTAGAGTTCAAGTTAGAGTTCAAGTTAGAGTTCAAGTTAGAGTTCAAGTTAGAGTTCAAGTTAGAGTTCAAGTTAGAGTTCAAGTTAAGAGTTCAAGTTAGAGTTCAAGTTAGAGTTCAAGTTAGAGTTCAAGTTAGAGTTCAAGTTAGAGTTCAAGTTAGAGTTCAAGTTAGAGTTCAAGTTAGAGTTCAAGTTATAGTTCAAGCTAGAGTTCAAGTTCAAGTTAGAGTTCAAGTTAGAGTTCAAGTTAGAGTTCAAGTTAGAGTTCAAGTTAGAGTTCAAGTTAGAGTTCAAGTTAGAGTTCAAGTTAGAGTTCAAGTTAGAGTTCAAGTTAAGAGTTCAAGTTAGAGTTCAAGTTAGAGTTCAAGTTAGAGTTCAAGTTAGAGTTCAAGTTAGAGTTCAAGTTAGAGTTCGAGTTAGAGTTCAAGTTAGAGTTCGAGTTACGAGTTCAAGTTCGTGTTACGAGTTCAAGTTCGTGTTACGAGTTCAAGTTCGTGTTACGAGTTCAAGTTACGTGTTACGAGTTCAAGTTACGAGTTCAAGTTACGTGTTACGAGTTCAAGTTACGTGTTACGAGTTCAAGTTACGTGTTACGAGTTCAAGTTACGAGTTACGAGGTCAATGTAGAGGTCCATGTAGAGGTCCATGTAGAGGTCCATGTAGAGGTCCATGTAGAGGTCCATGTACGAGGTCCATGTACGAGGTCCATGTAGAGGTCCATGTAGAGGTTCGATGTAGAGTTCAATGTAGAGTTCAAATTCGTTTTCTTGACGTTAACTGCGCAGAAGATTAGTAGTCGCAGCTCGTTAAAAATGAGCGTTGGCGCCCGAGTAGTCTGAGTCTGTTAGCAAAAGCTTTGTGTGGTGTACTTTTATAGAAGTTAAAACTAAAGCTGAGGCTTTCCCCCTTAGGGTAGTGTGTGTGTAACAAAGTGTTTGGTGTAGCTGTTATGATTGGTTGACCTTAGTAAAGTTTACATTTGGGTTTCTTAACTGTACTTCCTGCCTGAGATTTATTTTATTTTATTTGCTTATGGAAACTAACAGCTAGTCCTTAATTAACAAAGTTATAATTACATAGATATTGAAAGCTAATTAAAAGTTTCCACAGATATAAGAATAAGTAGCAAAAATAAAGTAGACAGGGGGAGGCACACATACAAGTGAACTGAATGAAACATCGTCATTCGAAATAAAATCTGCTATATGATCTGAACACTATGCACTCAAAAAGCAACACACAATTAGTACTTAGTTTTGTTTACTTTGAATTAACGAGATTTTTCCCTTCATAAAGTTGATAAGTAGGAATTAACTCTAGATCTCTGGTTAATATGAGTAAGCGTTAGAAAAATGATCAAACTAAATCGATTAATAGAACCTTCCGAACCGGTATTAGAGTATTAGAGTCAGACTTTTCATAAGTGCCTGCGAAGGTCTATTTGAATAAATGATTTTGAATTTGAATTTGAAATAGCAAAATTGGCTCGCAAATGTAGGCAGAAATGGCCAAGTGAAATGATCTATTACTGTGCTGGACTTCATTGGTTTCAGGTATATCTGTTAGAGCTTTTCACACCAGAATGTGATTGGACGTGTGATTCACCGTGGACGTGTGATTCACCGTGAGGCCGTATCGGCGTTGGATTGTTGGTCAGACTCGCTTAGATTATAATATTATCATGGTATTGAGACTAAAAGAGTTATGAATATGAAAGTAGATAGTAGTGAATAGAAGTAGAAAAAGATTGAATCATAATATTATCGTGATATTGAGACTAAAAGATTTATGAATATGAAAGTAGATAGTAGTAAATAGAAGTAAAAAAATGATTGGATCATAATATTATCGTGATATTGAGACTAAAAGATTTATGAATATGAAAGTAGATAGTAGTAAATAGAAGTAGAAAAAGGTGGATGAAATGTGTGAAAAATATGGTTAGAAATTTAGATTAAGAAGTTTAGATGTTTTTCACGATGTAGTCTTTAGTTTTCCGCTTTAACATCAGCAACATACGGAATAATAGTTTATAAAAAAAATGTACCTATAAAAATATATAAAACACTTGTAAGGACACTGATAAGATGAAATAATATTGAGAGTGAGAGAGAAGAGGTATAAGATGTAGGTATCAAAGCATAGAATTTACGCTAGTTAGGTTCGATAAGATACAGGTTTAATTGTGATAAAAAAAAAGCAGATGTCCATTCATTTATTCATAAACTCGACAACAAAAACGCAAATAAGTTCTTCAATAAAATCTTGTGTTGAAAAAGTCTTGATGACAGACGTGCAGTCTTGACAATAGATATGCAGTCTTGATGACAGACGTGCAGTCTTGATGTCAGATGTGCAGTCTTGATGACGGACATGCAGTTTTGATAACGGACATGCAGTTTTCTTCAATAAAATATTGAAAAAAAATAGAAACTTGATGACATATGTACAGTCTTGTCGACAGACGTGCAGTCTTGATGACAGACGTGCAGTCTTGATGTCAGACATATAGTCTTGATGACAGACGTGCAGTCTTGATGACAGACGTGCGGTATGATGACAGATATACAGTTTTAAGTAGCAAGAGCGTGAATGAATATTTGAAGAGACACTTCTTATAAGAAAATAGTTGGTATGACCAGTAACGATTAAAAAGAGAAGAGGTTAAGTGTTGATATAGCAATCTGGATAAAATTAATAGATGTTGATAGAGCCATCTGAATAAAATTAATAGATGTTGATATAGCCATCTGAATAATAATAATAGATGTTGATTGATAGAAATTAATAGATGTTGATATAGCCATCTGAATAAAATTAATAGATGTTGATATAGCCATCTCATGAATATAATGAATTAGATGTTAATATAGCCATCTGAATAAAAAGAGAGAATAGAAAAGATTAGGAGAGATAAAAGATTAGGAGAGATAAAAGATTAGGAGAGATAAAAGATTAGGAGAGATAAAAGATTAGGAGAGATTAGAAAAGTTTAGGAGAGATAAGAAGGGATTAGAAAAGATTAGAAATTATAAGGAAAGTTAAAAAAAAATAGATAAGCATAGAGATGATGATTATTAGAAATTTGGATTTAAAATGTTGTATTGTATTTTAATTATAGTCTAATTCATATGAAGATAAAAGAAGAAAAGGAGGGAAAGGATAGATAGAGAGTTTAATATTTATTCGTGTTTAATTCATTATGTAATGTAACCGTTAATCTAAAATGTTATATAACAAATGTTTTTGCATGTTAGCTATTTGACAAAGTGTAAGAAATCTATAAACTGCTACTTACACCTTGTGGAATATTAAACTACACTTTCGGCAAAAAAAAGGGAATAGGTATAGATAGATGGGATAGATATAGATAGATGTGATAGAAATAGATAGATGTGATAGAAATAGATAGATGGGAGAGATATAGATAGATGGGATAGATAAGATAATATTTGGTAATTGATTTTGGTTGAAGTTGATAACTGACTGTATACACTGTCGGTATGTACACAGTCGGTATGCAAATTCTGGCAAAAAAAAAAAAAAGGGGAATAGATATAGATAGATGGGTTAGATAAAGAATTGATGGGATAGAAATAGATAGAGGAGATAGATATAGAAAGATGGGATAGATAAGATAATATTTGGTGATTGATTTTGGTTGGAGTTGATAACTGTCTGTATACACTGTCAGTATTAGTTTTAGAGATAGGTGAACTGATGTTGATGGATCCATCTGAGAAAAAGAATTGTGGATGTTGATGGATCCATCTGAGTAAAAGTGATGTATATTTATCTGTATTATTTTACGATATTGATAACTTTATTTGTTACGCGAAGTTTGAGGACAAACTTGATGTCAGGAAAGGCCGAATGTTAGATATTTACTAGATATTTATTCATATTGGTTAGATAATATTATTATGGTAGAAGGATTGAGTTATGTGGCAACACTGACCATAACGCAAATAGCAAAGCATATAAAAGTGAGGGTATTTGTATTTGTAGGAGTTAGTTTTTCACAAGCTCTCGAGCTAGACACAGATCAGTACGATCATTGTTTTACCCGGTTCTGTAACTTATTATAAGTTAAGACTAAGATTGTGAAGTGAAGTGATTACCTAATTAATTGTAATATTATAACAGTAAACCTATCGGGGCCCATGAGGAGTTTGTTGCGTCGCTTCTTCTCCTCATACGGGAGTTTTCCGAAGCGATAGTATTACGTTGTTTCATTGCCTGCACTACGCCCACCGAATCCTGATACCACAGAACCTTAATCATGGTGTTTGTATCGCTTGGCAGTCGCTGACGCTATTATTAGGAAGGATTATACAAGAATCCATGATAAACGAAAATTGTCTCGACTATATTATCAGATAAACATAAAAAACGTTTCACTGTTCGGAGTCTTTATAAAAGGGAAGAGGTTCTCAATTCGTCTCTGTTCTTGTTATAATGTACCATAATGAATGATTTTAAAAGTAAAAGAGGTAGATAGGTTATAAATGCTCCGCGAGTGGCACCTTAAACTCGCGTAAATTATCGTCACGTAGTACGACAAAATTCCCTTGAACGTCGTTATATCCTGATTCTGCTGTACTTTGTAGTCCACCAGACTGCTACCACCATCAAGTTGAAATTCTGCCACATCATCACTTACCATGGTGAGATTGTGGTCTTTCATAATAACCTCTTGAAATCCCCAAATACTGAAACATGGAATTGCGAAATGTGACACGGTCAGTACTAAAGCGATCAACCAGTTTTGACACTAACTGTACGACTTAAATCATCATCACGGCATGTCACGGAATGAGGTCACTTATGATCGAGACCCCACAGTCATGACAGTGAATAATTACAACACCCTGTGTTTGAAACTCGACAAAATTACAGCTCATTTGCATTTTACTCATTGCCAGCAGTTGAATACACTTGCCTTATGAAATAAGCTTAAAATTGTTTCAACTCATTTTATGGTAGTTACCTATATACGAAAAGTTTGGTTTATATGTTTTTGGATTGTATGTTTTCCCGGGATAAAAAGTATTCTATGTGTTAGACAAGTTAAAAGATGGATGGATGATATTAAAAATATTGGAGGAACAGCCTGGTCAAGGAAAGCGAAGAATAGAGAAGAATGGAAACAGCTGTAAGAGGCCTGTGTCACAGGATACGCTGACCACTAAGCCGGGAAATCCGATGTGTGAGCATATAAGTTGAAAATATTTTGTAATTATTTATGTATGTTTAGTATCAGCAATAAAGGCTTATTAGTAATAATGTGTTAATCCAGAACATATTCTATCTGAATGCCAAATTTCATCCAAATCAGTTCAGTAGTTTTTGCGTGAAAGAGTTAACAGACATCCATCCATACATTCGGTTGTATTGTAACGGATTAACACATATAATACTCACAAACTGTCTCAATTATAATATTAGTAGGAAGTAAGATAGTAAGATTAAGCGATAAGTGAACCAAATAATTTGTAGGTATGTTACCGAAATGTATTTGTGGAATTTTCAATTTCTGTGAAATTATTTTAAATCTGAGCAGTATTGTTGTAGGCACTATTAGTTATTCTGTGGTATTGTTCAACCACATCCCATTTACATAAATATCATATTTTAAACTAGTTAGGTACTTACCAGTTTTGCTGGGCTATTACGCAATTTGATAGAATTATTATAATGTCAAAATTGGATTCTAGAGCACTGTTTACATATTTTGTATTGAGACAAAGTTACAGAATACATGTACGGATAAATTCAATCATGAATCTCATTGACAACTTGACGACAATATTATTGTTGACCATTTGTTCTAGAGTAGTTGTACTGTGGAAGCGAACGTAGTAACAGCTCACTGAGGCCCGGTTTCAATAATTTACGGACAGGTATCGGTTAAGATTTATTAAAATTAAGACTCTTATATCTTTACTAATAATGAAGCAAAGACCTCAAAGCTTTGCATAGCAGACTCTGCCATATGGAAGTAGCTATCACAGGTAAAATTAGCTTACGAAATGATGATCTAAATGCCCAGTTTGGCAATAAAAAAATTACAGTTTAAAAAAACTAAAAGAACACGCTTTAAAAAGCTCTGCACTAAAAAGTGTTAAATAATTTGAACTTAATTACAAAAAATGCTTACAATTAGGCCCTTACGGAATAGACAGAGAATATATTTAGGTTCAATTTTATAATTATTTAACACTTTTTAGTGCAGAGCTTTTTAAAGCGTGTTTTTTTAGTTTTTTTTAAACTGTAATTTATTTTTTATTTTTTAGTCAACATAAATTATTCATACCATTTTATTATATTACATATACCATATTTTCACCTAATATCACTTTCTTTCACATTTATAATAAGTATTTAGCTTCAGTGCCTACTCTTTGACTCCACCAACAGACTCAGAAAACCATATTTGGCCAAAATGCGCATAATACGATTCCAATACGCCCAATCACGGCTAGAATACGATACTCCGCTATGGGGTTCCAGTGCCAACCCTTCGACTTCATCATCAGACCCTGAAAACTATACATGGTCAAAGTTCATCTTACGACAATTCCAACAAGCCCAAACACGCCTAGGAAATGTTGCTCCGTTATGGAGTTCCAGTGCCTACCCTCTTACTCCATCATCAGACCCTGAAAACTATACATGGTCCAAGTTCATCTCACGACAATTCCAACAAACCCAAACACGGCTAGTATACGATGCTCCACTATGGAGTTCCAGTGCTTACTCTCCTACTTCATCATCAGACCCTGAAAACTATACATGGTCAAAGTTCATCTCAAGACAATTCCAACAAGCCCAAACACGGCTAGTATACGATGCTCCACTATGGACTTCCAGTGCTTACTCTACTACGCTATCATCAGACCCTGAAAACCATACATGGTTAAAGTTAATTTCATGACAATTCCAACAGGCCCAAATACGGCTAGGAAACGTTACTCCGTTATGGAGTTCCAGTGCCTACCTTCCGGATCCATAATCAGATCAGCTCGATGGTACCAAATTATTGTATTGTCATCGGTACTTGATAGGTGTGCAAAATTTCAGTTTAATCTGACGTCTGGAAGTCGATGAAAATTGCGTTCGAAGATTCCTTTACATACATTCATACATACATACATACATACAGGTGAAGCTAATAAAAGCGTGTTAAAAACCTACCATTGGTAAGCAAAACGATTTGTTTTTGTTTATTGAAACCGGGCATGAGTCATTAATCTGAACTGATGACCCATATAATTTCGAAAAGCCGATAATCGATGTACAAGACAGGCTCTTGACTTGAATGACATATATATCGTGAGGAAACCATAGCACGGTTATAGGGTACTTTGTAGTACCCGCCTGGCTGGCTACCACCCTCAAGTTGAAAATCTGTCGCCAAGCACCTTTCGGTGTGTTCCGGTAGCTGCACTTGAGAGCCAGTTCCTTTTAAGCTTTGTGTGCTTACCACCTTTGGCCGCATCATCACTTACCATGGTGAGATTGCAGTCAAACAAAGGCCTATAATCAGTAAAAAAAAATACATATCAGAAAGCACTGAGGGCACACGACTAGCTGGTTAGCTGTTTTGGAAGCAGCTGAAAGCCTTTTTTCATAATCTCACACTGACAGATGAAAATAAATAAATAAATATCTGCAGCTTCTGATCTTCTCAGTTGAAGTTGTTGAAAGCCTTCCGAGCCGGTGGTAACTCCATTCGTAAGTGCACTTCTGGGATCTAAATTGAATAAATGTCTTTGATTTTGCCTTTGAATATCCTGGCACATTCCTCGCTCACCATGTTAAAGAATCTCATTATCATCCTAACTAATATTATAAATGCGACGGTGAGTTTGTTTGTTACGTCTTCACGCCTCAACTACTTGACGGATCATCATGAAATTTGGCATGCAGATAGCCTATGGTATAGAGAAGAACATAGGCTACTTTTTATCCCGGAAACGCGGGTGACAGCTCGTAATATTATAAATGGGAAAGTTTGGATGGATGGATATGTTTGTTACTCAATCACGCTTCAACAACTGGACGGATTTGGATGAACTTTGGCAAGCTGATAGAATATTTTCTGGACTAACATATACGGTACTTTTTATCTCGGAAAAGCAACATAAAATATAAAGAAAGCAGAAAAAGCGTTCCTATTGAAAAAATATCGAGTATCGATTGCAACGACTAAGAATACCTGCGTCATAGTAAAAGACCTAGCTGTACTCTGTCACCTGTTTACGACACCTAGATTATTAATAACTAACTCATTTCTAGTCAGACGATATTCTCGGCATCCATCAACTCCAGGGTCGTCGACCCTCGGGACAGCTCCTGGAGGATCGTCATTAGCATTCATACAATATCTCTACAGAGATTGATTACTTGCATTTCTTTTTTTAAGATTTCTCAACTTGATCAACAGATTTATTAAAAAATAAACTTCCTTTAGGAAACAAATTAAAACCGGATTTCCAAGTCACGTCCTTTCTTATTACCTTTGTCTTGAAAATACCGGCTTTATTCAAGGCTACATAAATCATATATTCCTCTGACACCTTTCCCGTACAAGTTACTTTGTGGCTTTATCGTGGTTCCGTTCCTCGCAAAATGTTTTAAATAATTTAGTAAAAGTTTGGAATCAGTGAGATGAAGTGATTAAATTTGCAAGAACGGTATGCTATAATATATATTCTGCTATATGCTTTAAGCTTTATTTAATAACTAAGTCTTCACGTTGCTCCACGGGCGCCGCTTTATCTCATCGAGACGTGAGGAGCGGTACAAGAAGGATTTTTAATTAACTTTTGTACTAACGTTTCTTTACTTTATAAACAACATAAATATGTAATCAGAAGAAGATGAAGACAACATATCTTAGAAATTTATTAAGGATTTAAAACCAAAATAGCGGCTAAAAGATGCCATTCCATTTTTTTAGAAACATACCATTTTTCACACAGGGATCACTTTCAATAAAGGTCCGTTTTTTAAAAATGATATTACTGTTGCGGTCCTTTTGGAAGACGATTAGGGGATTACGTCCCATCACGTGAGATTTCAGGGTCCGAAATGAGGATATTCGTAGGAGAACGAAAACGACGAACATAGCTCTTAGAGTTTGTAAGCTGAAGTGGCAATGGGCGGTCCATATCGCTCGAAAAGCCGATAACCGCTGGGGAAGAAAGGTTCTCGAGTGGCGACCACGTACTGGAAAGTGCCGAGCGGGTCGACCTCCGACCAGGTGGACCAACGACATGTCAGAGTCGCTGGATGCAAGCGGTCCAAAACCGTTTGCAGTGGAAGTCAATGAGCTATGTTCAACAGTGGACATCCATAAGCTGATATGATGACGTGAAGTTTTAAGGCTACTTTTTTCCCCTCGCGGTGGGGTTTTAACAAGGATCTGTGCTTTAATAACTAGTTATGCTATTTAGTGACTGCTGCGTCCGCCTCCGCGTTAGAATTTAGAATATGCGCTAGAATCTAACGTATAACTATAACCTGTTAATTAAAGTAGCATGTAGTTATAACAGTACGTTTTCAATTACTATGTAAAATTAATTTCATCTGCAAGAGTACCAGGCCCTATAATACGATTTATAACAAGTAAACCCCTTCGTGGATAGAATATATTATGTTAGTTTTATAGCGTATAGTTTAAGCATCATTAATTATTCATGCATAATGACACGGTATATAAAATCTGCTGTGATTATTATGTATGGCACAGTAAATAGTAACCAAAATCAGTAGAATCATTATATTACAATATGTAACATCTGGTCTACATTATGATTTCATATGTTTGTGGGTCAAACATGTAATTCAAATGGTGTGCACCTAAGTATTAAGGTTAACGAGTGTGGGCGTTGGTACAACAAATATATTTAATCAATTACCACACCACACCATTAATTTGACACAGTTCAATCAAGAGCACAGAGAAAGCATAAAATAGTAATTATTACTTAGTAGTAGATTTTAGTGAAGTTGAAAGAAGAAAATGAAACAACGTGTACAAACCGTACGAATATGGTCGTATACGCCCACTAGGGGTTTCGTACCATTAAACCATATTATCACTCGTTATTTGTTAATTAGAAGGGACTTGAATAGTTTTATTAACAAAATACTTATTCCCTTTTTTATTTATTGTTTTACTAAATAATAATATTCTGAAGAATCATGTCGTAGGCTTGTATTTTTACCGATTTTGAGATAAGAGCTGAATATTTTTTTGAGTTTTCTTTTTTAAGAGGACTCAATTCATCATACTTTTCATACAAAACCTCTGTACTTATTATGGCGTTGTTAAAAATGTTTCGTTAGATGTTTTGAACAAATTAGTATCTTGTGTACTATATCTAGCCGTGTATCTAGGCGCAATTTAAAAAAATGTGTGAAACAAATTCAGTCAAAGCCTCCGAAAAACAGCGTTTTTGCCTGAACTTTGGCCATATCTAATGTACCTATAAATTGTAAAAGTAAAGAAAACATTTAGATACCAGGCTTGCAAATGTGTTGGAGATTCTAAATAACTAACTTTTTTTTCACAAACTTGTAAGATTTTTTCACAAGAAGTATACTCCTGGAACAAGTTTTATGAATGCGAAATCATTAATGACGACCTAGCGAAGCGTCCGCGAGTGATCAGCAGAATTTACCGACTGATAACCGACGGCTCTGATGCTGTCTCTCTTTTTTCGCTGTCAAACATTACGTTGGATGAAACAACAAGCTTTTAGACTATGCTTGCGTTGAAGTTGCGACGGCCACAGAGGGCCGCCTTAATTGTATCATGCGACTTGCAGTTACAATACTGCTTTATTAGGTACTGTGATAATGTGCAACAGGCGCTCTCGTCTTGTCTCAATGTGCCATGGAATTCGTTTATTTTACATTGTATCCCAAACTTGTACCGTCAAATTGTGCAATTAAAAACTTTACGAATTGAAGGTCATACGCTCTTAAAGAAATTATGACGTCAAATAAAAAAAAAAAATTAAAAACGATAGCGGAAAATAAATACGTATAAAAAAGTTCTCATGTAATATATATTTAATAACTTCCACTTTGATAACGGCGTTTTAAAAACTGACCAAAGAAAATTAATTATTACTTAGATACTTACAAAGGTCGAAGTATAAGTTAAACAAAGATGTCTGAAGTTACTTTGCGTGTTAAAATTTTACTTATTTTATAAATTAAGTAATTTAGGAAAAAAAGTGTAGTGGCTTTAGTTATAACATAAAGCTACCATTTCCCGGATCACCCGTGTTCAGGGAATGAAAAGTCCTCAGCTCCGTAACGGCTGAAAGGATTTTTATGAAATTTGGTATACACGGTGACTTTTAAATCGTTTTAAGGCTGCGTATAAAGCAAAATAACAATCTTAGAATTGAAATTTACCCAAGTAAATAGTATTTAAATGAAAAAATATTTTTATGTGGGTATTTTCATTATATACGCGAGGGTTCTGCCTGAGCAAAAACATAATGGAATGAAATTTCCTCGATAGAAAAAAATCACAAAGCTACCTCTAATAATAATGAATTTTCGGTTTTATTCGTTCATGGTGTATCTAATTAAGACAAAAATTCGATAAATAATATCACTAACATATGACCTAGGGCTGCTACTAACGATTTTTTAAAATATTCTATACTTTACGAGTTATTTAGATAAGAAGCGCTTCGTTCATTTTTGTGCCGCGAAACACGCTATCTCCATCTCATCTCCACGCGAAGATTAGACATAAGTTTGTTTCATCTGACATTGCGATATTTTTCTGGCTTGGTATGCATTCTTAACGCTAGAACAAACGTTGTTAAGACCATGGTCTACTAACATTCTATAACAACAAATAAAAAGAAACGTCATTGCTGGGGCATCGTTCCTGGGGACCGCGGTCCAACTGTACATGTCGGACAGTTGTATATATGCAGATTCTCAAGAAAGTGCGATGCAGGATATTGTGGCGCCACGCCATCTATCTTTCCGTGTGTGAACTATCTCAGTGTTACTGATATATGGCTGATAGATGTCGCTACAGATACTTTAAATGCATGGAAACTTCTGCCAGGTGGTTCAAAACAATACGTTGGGGAGGTGCTGATCATCCCAAAATTGCACAAGGATTCTCCAAAGAAATTACAAATAGATGACTCTTTAGTATTTTCCTTCAAATACTGCTGTCGGAACATACCGGTGGAGCAGAGCAACCGATTTTCAGATTGAGTGTAGTCAGTTAGGTAGATACTACCACCGTGCAATTGTCTCTTATTCCCTTCTCCGAAAGCTCAAGCTCATTAGATGATTCAAATGGCCTTCGTCACACGTCACGGCATCACATCTCTCGACTATCATCGCCTTATCTCGTATCTATACTAATATAATAAAGCTGTAGAGTATATTTGTTTATTTAAACGGGCTAATCTCTGGAACTACCAGTCGGATTCGAAAAATTCTTTCACTGATAGGAAGCTACACTACCCCGAGTAGTATAGGCTACCTTTTTATCCTAGGAACGCGGGTGACACCGCAGGAAATAGCCTAGTTTTATATACAAATGCAAATTGTTTACAAAACACAATAATCCACAAGCTAGGTTTCTAAACTCCACAAATAGGAGCATTTACATGCAAGAGGGGCACAAAAAGCGAATTGCCGATGCCCTTTTGCCTACACGGTAGTTAGTTTCAGTAATAGGTGTCGGGCTTATACGAGTGGTCGCACGTTTGCATCACAATGTATGCGATTTGCATGAAAATATCCCCTACCATGTGTTATAGGGATACCAATTAAGCTTTTTGCGTGAATTCAGGGTCTAATCAAGAGGTATTGTTCTAATTGCGCACTTGTTGTCAACTGTAGTTGATAACGCTGATAACTGTATGAGTAGTAGATTTTTAAGGATTTTATTATAATGTTGTAGAAACTTAAACGATAGTTATATATAATATTTATGTAATATTCAAATACTAGATGAAGTCGCGTCTAACAACTAGTTGAAAATAACGAAAAAAAAATTGCTAAGCTAAGTATTAGGCGCCGATCCCACAGAGAGAGTTCTAGAATAGAATAGAATAGAATAGAATATTATTTATTTGCTTTAAACGTGGTTTACATTAAGGTCTTATATTTATACAATAGATTCTGCACATTTAGCTTTTCATAAGCATGCAAATACACATTTTAATAAATTCAATTAACATTATCTATTTAAATTATCATTCACAAATTTATATTGATATTGATTAAAATTAATCTACATGTCTATTTACATTTCAATTATAATTTAGTCAAAGAACAAAACAAATCAATCAATTATATATAACAAAAATACCTATGTCTAACAGTTATAAAATTCAGTGATGTCATAGAAAATTTTAGTTTTTAACCACTGTACCAATTTACCTTTAAAACGTGTCAGTGAAAGTGTTTTAATATCATTTGGAATCGCGTTATACACTTTTATGCACATTGCAAAACACTGTTTTTGATAGAGAGCCATTTTTTTTTTTTTTTTTATACTACTTAGGTAGCAAACAAGCATACGGCCCGCCTGATGGTAAGCGGTTACCGTAGCCTATGGACGCTTGCAACACCAGGGGAGTCACTCGCGCGTTGCCGACCCTGCAGAAATCTCTTCACACCCTTTTTGAAGAACGCCATTTGAGGCGGAATTTCAAAGACCAATCGATCGGGATATCTTGTGTTTCTAGAATTCCGAGTTCCGAGTTCTGCATTCCGTGTTGACTATTGTGCACACAGCGAGCAGTCTAGAGTTCTAGAGTTCTGCAATTTTCGCTACTGATCGCACATCATACACTTTTTCAACAGTCAACGCGGAATGCAGAACTCGGAACGCAGAACTCTAGAGCTCTTCTCTGCGGGATCGGCGCCTTAGGGATTGTATTTAAAATCCTTTCAGTTTATATGCGATGTCCTTTTTTCTATGAATCCATAAAATACAGCATTACTATTCATTTTAGTTTTGAATTGTGGTATTACCTACTTGTTGGAGATTATCGGTAAATCACAAATTGCACCACAATTCAACCACCGACCGTCTCATTTGCAAATGATTGTGCTGCAATAATTAGAGGTATGTTTGTTGTTTCAATTTAAGTACTAAAAGGTCAAAATCATTATTAATTTTGGGGATTATTGTTGTATTGCATAAAATTAAAAGCATAAAGATAACGAAGAGCATAATAAACTTAAAATTCCAAAAACGTTTTTGATTATGGTAATCTTTTTAAACAGTAGTACCTACCTTAAAATCCAACTAACGAAAAAATACTCCTACGATCATAAGGTCACCTGGTAGGAATCACTAGGTATATGTGGTAAGGATTTCCAGCAAAAGATATGCCGTAGCTACTTAGAGTAACATACAAATAAAGTTACCTTGTTTCTTCAATTAGCGGAGACCAACCCATAATAAAGTTATCAAACGTTGATTAGCTAAAATTCCAGTCTTTATCTGACAGGTGACATTTGGTGATCGAAAGAGTGAGACGGAGCACACTATTACACTGATTTTGTTAAAAAGCGATTATGAATAAAGGGGTTAGTATATAAATATACTTTAACATATTTACAACAAATATGTACAAAAAATATTCAAATTTAAATCCTAGTACTAAGTACTACACTTTCATTATAAGTTTATTAATAATAAATACTCTGAACACGTGTAAAAACTTATGAGTAACAATAATAAGAATCTATCTAGTTCAGCTTAATATAACAGATTACCGAAGCGTAGAAGTTCGATAATATAGTGCTCTAGTGGAAAATCTAGTGAAGAGTATATCCAAGTTATTACAAGAGGTGGTTGAACAATTTATCAGCTGATGGGATCTTCAAATAGGTATTGATCGATCACGCCAATACAGGTATGACATTATTATCGTTCAATGATCGAACGGTGATGTGGGCGCTGCGCAAGCGAAGGTGATTTGATTTTCAATATGTGTGCCTTTTTCTCTGTTAGAGTGAAGTTAGAGAACAGGGAAAACTATAGAGAGGTATATTGTACGAAGTATTTTTAAAGGCAGATTTTTATGACCAGATAAACAATATCTGGTTGTTAGAAAAGTTTGTTTTATAGATTTAACATAGGGATATTGTATCCGAGGTATACCTTGCGATGGCAAAATCGAGTCTCATATTAATATTAATGAGGCTCTAATCAAGAAATATTATAATTAATGTTATTCTCAAGATCGTTTCTGCCTCATAAATGCTGTCTTTGAACAAACATTTCAAGACATTTGTATAGGTAAAATTATGTCTAGTAACATAATCATTTCTATTACAGAATGGGAACTAAGCCTCTGTTATTCAAATAAGCTTAGTTTTCGTATTATTGTATGAATACTCTAACAAAGCGCTCGTAATTAAAGTTTTACGGTTGATACGGTTAAAACTTTAGGTATTTTGTCCGGAACTCCGCGGCAGAGTGATTGATTACCTACTAAGTACTTAGCTGCGGTATAATTATGATTCCTAGCTATATAACTATACCTACATAATAATATGCGGAATACTACGTGGATAATCTGAGTTACCTTGTCGAACTCTATCTAGAGTTCTTTAGATTGAACAACTTTTACTAGGAAATCACCCTCGAATTAACGAAAAAACACATAAAAGATTTAGAGCCTTGCTGCTAAATGTATGAAAAACTTTTTTTTGCGATTTCAGATTTTATCTCATAGAAAAAGTACTCCTCAAAGTATCTCAGTACATTAATTGTTGTTTTTTTGTGCCCTGATCCTTCTTTTAACCCTCGATCAACTTTGCCCCATCACGATCACACCATCCACCAAACGTCGATATCTGCAAGTCACACTAAGCCCAGGGTTTCGAGTAAAACCCTCAATTTCCCAAGTCCAGGTCGAGCAATCAGTCAATGGCAGGGACAAGGCGCCTGTAAGCCATTTATCTTGATGAATACTAACTTTATTTGTGTAGTGCTCAACTGTGAATCTAGATCTCGTCCGAAAGTCTTGATAAACCGAGTTAATTAACAAATGGTTTTTAAATTAAAAGATTCTATTGAATTAACTGAACGAAGAGCTAAATGAAAATAGAACTTACTACATGGCGATAACGTGAATATTAGTATTGCCGCTGCGTTTTAATCACGTTTTTTTTTATAATCTTTATTTTTTTGTCTTATGTTTGACCGCAGACCTTAGAGAGTAACTACAAATACATTTTGAAGATGAGTATAAAATTTTCACATAAGGCCTTTATAATCTAAAAGTATTTCTTTAGAAACAATGTTTAAATGTTCTGAGCTTTGTATTAATAGGTAAAACTAAATCTTTAGTACCCATCTACTTGGAAAATTTAAAAGTCTCATTCAGAATATGAATTTAAAATAAAATTTTAAAGTTTTTGTGAGACAACAAAGAAGTCTCTACTTAAAGAATGAGGTTATTTAATACGTTAGCTAGAAATGACGTTAAAATTTGTTGTATATTGGTGCCGATTCTGTTGTAAATCGCACTAAACTAATTTTAATCACATCTCATCTCTTTCTTATGAACATGATTGAAAAAGGATAGAACATATTTTAAGTTGTCAAATTAATCTTTGCCGTCTTATTTTGCGTGTATTTAGGCGTGACCGCGATAGATGGCGACTAAATTTATATTGAAAACAAGCATTGGACTAATTTGACAGGACTAAATTTCTAACATCCTTTTCTTATGTTCTTTGTTAGAAAGAGACATAGTGACATTAAAATTAGTTTAGTTGTGAACAACAGAATCAGGGCCATTGACTCAAAATAATAATATCCAGGTACTTTCTTCAAACACGACCATTCGATGCCAAACTGAGCAGATCTTTGTAATTGAAACTAAATTACTATATGATAATGTAATCCTGATCCTTCGCCAAGTTCATCTCAAATTAACAAAGGAACAGATAATCCTAGAGATTGTTTACTTCATAGAGTAAGAATATTTATAGAGTGATAACGTTAACAACATTACCTTGTGCGAAGTGTGAGCAGTTTGCATATCAGTCAGCATTCATAAATATACCGTACACTCGTGATTAAGGCGATTAGCACACTGCCACGCATCACGCTGTATGTTGCGTGTCAACGCACCTACGCGCGTACTTGCGGGAGTGCAGATCTGCATCATCGTGCGGGTTTTTTACGCACTCACGCGCGTAATTGCGTTTTGTGGATTGTGGCGGCTCTAACTCATTCCATCCAAAATCACGCACGGCACTACGAGACTCGGTGTGCCATACCTTGCGTCTCGCCCCGCACTCACGCGTGTATGTGCGGGGCGAGACGCATGTAGGCGCGTGATGTAGTGCAATTCTGTTCTTTTTTGACAGCTGACGACGACGACGGCCGTCGTCGCGGTCTATTGTCTATACATTCGTAGTGCGGTGCTACATTTTTCAATTGGTCAATTAATTAATGTTTAATTTTAGGAAGCTCCTATTAAGGTCGTATTATGTATCCATTATAAAAAAAACCTGTCACTTTGTGGATCACTTTCATTTATGATAGTTTCTGTGTAATGTTATGATATTTGAAGTAAGTATGTTTTATTACAAATTATTTATTATAAATCCAAGACTGTTCTTTGTCGAAATCAGTCAAAAACAAAGGCCCAGTTCAGCAGAGGACATCTCGTGACAGAATATGATGATGATACTAATTTTATAGTGGTTACAGAGTTGGTATACATATTTCAGATATCTGCAGCTCGGATAAGTCATATTATGGGCATCCTTAAATCAGCCAATGATGAAGATATCTTGGAAAAACGTCGTCAAGCTCAACAGTTGAGACTTTTGGCGAGTAATTCTTTAACTATTCTTGTTGAAATAAACATTGATTAAATTGTGCACAGCACTACAAAGTCAATGCATTTTTATTTACTGGAAATGCTAAAATTCTTCCAAATTCTATATAGAAGTCTTTGATATCTGGCTTATTTTTATTATTCCTTATAAAAAAATACCTCGTCAATTTAGTAGTATGTACTTACATACGAGTATGTTATTAAACATTATTCGTGAAAAAATGTTAATTGTTTCAATATTTTCAAAATATGGGCGCTATATCTAGCTTTCTTTTTGTGAAGTTTAAGTCGTAATATTAAGATAAAGTTAAACCAATGAATAGCCTTCATATTAAACCTTTAAAATTGGTATATTCAGTACATTAAAGTTTTACTAAAATATGAAATAAAATTAGCCTTTATCTAGTTTCCATATCATAAGTTTGCTTAGCTTGGGATTACGACTCAGATCATTAAAATAAATGAAATCCACTCGCAGAGCGCAGTTGATGTTTACAATACACCTTCCAGCCCATTTTAATTCTTTTGACCTATTCAAGTATTCAATTGTTTCGACATGCAATAGTCCGGGAGGTACTGATGCATTTTAGGTAGTATTAATACGCCGATCGATGGCCATCTTTTTCAATAGATCTTGAATGACTAATATGTGAACCACGCATCAGCGATGCACCCGCGGTGGGTTTAGGATTGGAAGGTTACGGCAGCGGTAAACTTTTTTTTTTACAAATTCATGCGAGCAGCTGACGCGTGTTCCCCCCTCCACCATGCAGCAGACGATTTTTTTCAGCTCAGTATTATGTCAAATACTTATGAAACAAGTTTGAGCCGGCGTACTATGTCTTTTTTTTACTGGGAGTGGCTGATGACGGATGTAGAAGACTTGAGCACTTACTTGAGCAGACGGTCGGTTCACTTATTAGTCATATAAGATCAACTGTACATTTCAACGTCAGCCGGCTTACTATGACTTTTGTGTTTGCAACGCTACCTCCCGGACTAACCGTAACAACGGAGTCGTCGTCGGTTGCTGTCAAAAACGTTTCAGAATACCAAAGCTGTAGTGCAATTCTGTTCTTTTTTGACAGCTGACGACGACGACGTCCGTCGTCGCGGTCTATTCTCTATACATTCGTAGTGCGGTGCTACATTTTTCAATTGGTCAATTAATTAATGTTTAATTTTAGGAAGCTCCTATTAAGGTCGTATTATGTATCCATTATAAAAAAACCTGTCACTTTGTGGATCACTTTCATTTATGATAATTTCTGTGTAATGTTATGATATTTGAAGTAAGTATGTTTTATTACAAATTATTTATTATAAATCCAAGACTGTTCTTTGTCGAAATCAGTCAAAAACAAAGGCCCAGTTCAGCAGAGGACATCTCGTGACAGAATATGATGATGATACTAATTTTATAGTGGTTACAGAGTTGGTATACATATTTCAGATATCTGCAGCTCGGATAAGTCATATTATGGGCATCCTTAAATCAGCCAATGATGAAGATATCTTGGAAAAACGTCGTCAAGCTCAACAGTTGAGACTTTTGGCGAGTAATTCTTTAACTATTCTTGTTGAAATAAACATTGATTAAATTGTGCACAGCACTACAAAGTCAATGCATTTTTATTTACTGGAAATGCTAAAATTCTTCCAAATTCTATATAGAAGTCTTTGATATCTGGCTTATTTTTATTATTCCTTATAAAAAAATACCTCGTCAATTTAGTAGTATGTACTTACATACGAGTATGTTATTAAACATTATTCGTGAAAAAATGTTAATTGTTTCAATATTTTCAAAATATGGGCGCTATATCTAGCTTTCTTTTTGTGAAGTTTAAGTCGTAATATTAAGATAAAGTTAAACCAATGAATAGCCTTCATATTAAACCTTTAAAATTGGTATATTCAGTACATTAAAGTTTTACTAAAATATGAAATAAAATTAGCCTTTATCTAGTTTCCATATCATAAGTTTGCTTAGCTTGGGATTACGACTCAGATCATTAAAATAAATGAAATCTACTCGCAGAGCGCAGTTGATGTTTACAATACACCTTCCAGCCCATTTTAATTCTTTTGACCTATTCAAGTATTCAATTGTTTCGACATGCAATAGTCCGGGAGGTACTGATGCATTTTAGGTAGTATTAATACGCCGATCGATGGCCATCTTTTTCAATAGATCTTGAATGACTAATATGTGAACCACGCATCAGCGATGCACCCGCGGTGGGTTTAGGATTGGAAGGTTACGGCAGGGGTAAACTTTTTTTTTTACAAATTCATGCGAGCAGCTGACGCGTGTTCCCCCCTCCACCATGCAGCAGACGATTTTTTTCAGCTCAGTATTATGTCAAATACTTATGAAACAAGTTTGAGCCGGCGTACTATGTCTTTTTTTTTACTGGGAGTGGCTGATGACGGATGTAGAAGACTTGAGCACTTACTTGAGCAGACGGTCGGTTCACTTATTAGTCATATAAGATCAACTATACATTTCAACGTCAGCCGGCTTACTATGACTTTTGTGTTTGCAACGCTACCTCCCGGACTAACCGTCACAACGGAGTCGTCGTCGGTTGCTGTCAAAAACGTTTCAGAATACCAAAGCTGTATGAACGCGCGTGGAGGCATTTTCTGTGTTAGACTGTGCGTCTTTTCTATACAAACGGAGATACTTACATGCAATGTTAAAACATGTATTCACGCGCTACGCTACGTGGTGCGTGGCAAAGTGTTAACCGCCTTACTGTCAGAAAAATAATTATGATTTCCTGTCATGTCTCGGTAAAAGTATCGATAAAAAAATTGCCATTCATGATATATAATCTGTCGTTGAAACTATGAACACATACATACCCGTGCTCACGGCCCATACTCTTGTACAGCCGCTCTTTTAATATTCTAACTCTATGGTTTACTTACAGGATCAAGGTCATAGCTGAACAACATCTAAGTGCGAGCGAGCATTTTTTTTCTTAATAGAAATACCTACTTTATTTGTTTACGGCTAGACGGTACTATCTGCAAACATTCATTCATTCATTCAATAGAAAGGAAGATGTATTTGTTTTTCGTAAGGGATTTCAGCATAATTAGAGCAGAAAAAGAAAATAGAACTAATACCTGAGATTGTATGGTAATTTTATGATACAAAATATAATAGAAAGGGTATAAAAACATACGACTTCTTTGGTACTAGACGCACAGATCGTGAAAAGGAAAATGTTACTATAATATTAGCATAGAGTTAATAAATATACTACGTAATATAATATTAGCAAGTGACGTGAAAGATATTGAACCTCATTGAGCGGTGATACGTTGGTTATGATTTTAATTCAATTTTGGAAGCAAACATTTTGGTTTGAATTTTTGAGTAGGTAATTTATTTAGAGTGTAACTTTTTATAGAGAGTCTATACCTGATATAGTCCTCACCCCTTTCGGATATATATACCCTTTCCGTTACACGTTCCGTTGTATAATGGTCTGGGCTAAAAGTATTTGAGTATACTTTTGAAACAAAAGGTTTCATCGTCCAAAAGTTGTTTTTTTTTTATAGTCAACTTTGAGAAACAGCTACATTAGATATTTTGTTCCTAGGAAATTCACTTAGCTTCCTTTTAAACATAAGTAAAATTATGAATATAAAGTTTATAAATAAAATATAATATGATTCTAAACAAATAGCAACAAAGAATTTAAAAAATCGATACCAGTCTGGTATCATAGAGTAAATAATATACTACGTACCTGGTATGTTCAAAAATATCCATTTAATGGTATAAGAGCTAGCAACGTCGCGAAAAAAAGAACTTTAGCAAGGCTGGTTTTTTATATTTTCTTGCGCATTAAAGCCTGATAGAGATATGCTAAGTCTGGCAGCTGGAAGTGGTTGCGTTTGCTTTTGCGCATCCTATTTGTACAAGTGAAAAATTCGGGCAAATATGCTGGTTCGTAGGTTTGCTGGTTGCTCAGTCAATGTCAAGATCACGCTCTTCAAGGCATATTGGCAAAAATTTTACTCCAGCAGCCTATTGGGTAATTATACCCAAAAAGCATACAACACTCTGCTGTTGAGGCTTCCTCCTTACTGTAGTGCTTCAGGCATGTTTGCAAATACGCATACGGACGATTTTTTCGCCATAATGCGCACTAAAGTGGCCTCTATTTTATACAGGGTGAGAGGGAGCACGTGTTTGCTGTGAGGTCAGATGGGCCTACTTTAGGCAGGTTTATGAAGCTGCACGTCATGTGTTATAAACTGCCTGTCGTTATTTTTCTGTTGTTTTAATTTTTACTAACATCTGGCACGTAGTAGTAATCACATAACGCTCATTCAATAAAAATTTAATTTGCTAAGAGGGCGGAAAATGATGAACAAAAATTAAAAAAATTAAAATGTTTAAAACTCCGAAATTTTCACCAGTACAAACAGGATGCGCAGAAGGAAACGCAACCACTTCCGGCTGTCAGAGTTAGTGCATCTCAATCAGGCTTCTATGAGCAAGAAAATATAAAAAAATCAGCCTTGCTAAAGTTCTTTCTCGAAAACGTTGGTAGCTCTCGTACCATAACGTAATGACGTCGTCTGCATGGTATTTCAAAACCCAAACTTCAAAGTCAACTTCTATTCAAGTACCTAACATGACTACGTAAACATGTGAGCTTTACAGATATTCCTAAAAGTTCGCTCTTTGTTTCGTGCAAATGCAATTTGCGGGTACGAACCGCATGCATCTGCGGTTTGACAGCATAATTCGCTTTATGCACAAATGTTATTTTGGTGTTTGGTTCATTTTTCGATTGTCATTAAATGTTTTTGTTCCTTGTTATGGTGCTCCCACATAGTAGGTACATAATATGACTATAAGACGATAACATTCTTAACTTTATATTATATACTAGTTAAGTTTAGTCGAGACGGCCAAATTAGTTTATTTTGCATACTTCCATAGCTTTTTATCATACGGCATATTACTATAGGGAGCTGCAGCAGATATTGAGACTATGTTTATATTACAAAAAAGAGCAATTCGTGCAATTTATAGTATGGGTGCTCGTGAATCATTAAAGAATTAGGGGTCTAAATTGAATAAATGGCTTTGACCTTGACTTTGACTTTGAAGTAACGTTATACAGTTGCTGCATCGGCACCATTATAATTATCAAAGATAAGTTTACCTCTGTGACTATGTCTGAAGTAAATTTAATTGAAATGTGACATTTTAGTTTCTTTGGGCAAGCAGGTAGCATTTGAATCCTTCGCCCGCTACCGTTTACAATTTTAACCTATGAAATAAAACGCCATTGTAACATTTCAGGTCACGTGAGATCGAAATAAAGCTTTGTGTGCACTTTATCAGTAAAAAAAGAAGTTCTATCTGTAACTGTTAATAATTATTATATCTGATAAGTTAGATTTACATCGTGTTGTCACAGACGTAATCCAAATTATAAGATTTCTGCCAAAATTTCTCTACCAGTCCTTGACATACTTCTTCTGAAATGTATTGTGATGCAATTTGAACCTTATCTTGCTTTTCTTAGCGTGCAGTTCTGTAAGTAGCCACATATTGTGAGGGGGAATTTTTGAAGCATCCTTGTTACATCGTCAGACTACAAATACAGGTAGATAAGTTCTGAAAAGTACATTTATATAAGCATTAGTCTCTCTCGCAACTTCTTTCATTAATTTGTTTTTAATTTTCCCTATTTGGTTATTTTTGAGATTGGACTTTATGTTTCAGGTTTTAATTAGTATTTCATTTTTTAAATACGGCTAATGTTTTGTTATTAACTGTACCGGTTTATTTTTCATGACTAACAAATGTTTGCGCTGTCTGTTTGTCCCGTACTAAAAGTTGTTTGTATTCATGATTACTTTCATCCTTGAAATTTTTGTTACCTAATCATAAAAATATGACTGTATTATTCAAATTTTGCGTAGATGTTTATATCATCTTTCTACTCTTTATACAGCCTTCAAAACATCAATGTTATGTATGGAATGGACGGGCCAGTTGGCGCACTTGGCGCAGGTCGTGGGTTCGATTCCTACACAAGACATGCATTTGTGTGCATGAACATGTCTGTATGTCCTGAGTCTGGGTGTAATTATGTATTTACAAACAAAAAGTAGTATATGTATTATATCAGTTATCTGGTTTCTATAGTACAAGTTCTGCTTAGTTTGGGATCAGATGACCGTGTGTGAGGAATGTCCCAGGATATTTATTTATAAATAGAAAAATGATTTTCCACCTAACAGTTCAACCAATGCGTAGAACAGAGTTCGATGTGATCATGGAGCAAGATCTATAGAATTGTGAATATAGCTTGAATGCTGTAAATACTTATCATTCTAACAAATAAACCTACCTCAGGCTGTGCCTCAGGGCTAACAACATAAAATTCCATCGCTCTTATGTTCCATTTGTCTGGGCGCACCCTTTTACATAAATATGTGGGTTAAGTAAGCTGGGTGTACATTAACTTTCTCATAATGAGCACTTCCACTTTACTGGTGCGATGCGACATCATGTTGATTACTTTATGTTCTTCTACGAGTTTGTTTTCAGTGTAAGATCTACGTGAATATATATGTTGTAATGAATTCCAAATCTTGATGTCAAAGTCAAAGTCAATTATTCAATTTAGGCCCCAGAAGGGCACTTATGAAGGTCACTTTTACTGAAGTTACCACCGGTTCGGAACTCGGCCTTCAACTGAGAAGAATCCGACAAGAAACTCAGCAAGGAAACTATGTTTGGTTTTTTTTTCCAAATAATTAGCAATAAAAAAGATATACCTAAGAATAAATACAGACGAAAAAAAAAACGATGTTTAACGATGTGTGTGTCATTATCATCAGCCTATAATGTCCCACTGCTGAGCACAGGCTTCCATACACAAATGAGGATGAAAGGGAATGGGCAATAATCCACTACGCATGCCCACTGCGGATCGGTGAAGTGGTCAACCTACTGTTGGAATTTTTCAAGCCGCCTAGTAGGCATCCAACTAGCTTAACGACTATCACAATTAAGTGATAACCGGGACCAAAGGCTTTACGTGCCTTCCGAAGCACGGAAACGCTCGATTTGAAATACCAGTAGGCGGTCATCCATCCAGGTACCGACCACGACGGTGGTAGCTTAACTTTGCTGATCGATTAAGAACGGCTAATCATGCTACACCACGAGCGATGTGTGTGTAGAAATGTCTAACACAAATTAGTTAAAATAGCAGATATATTTCATAGACCAGGGGAATTGCCAATGAGTTGTCGTCCTATTAAAAAACAGTTTACTCAAGGGACTATTGTATACCTACTCCAAAAAAAAATAGTAACAAGGAGGCGCATATCAACTGAAAGATTTACATGAAATAAGTTTTGACAAACGAACGCACAATATATAGCATACTTTTTGACCCCCATTACACATTATCTCTCTTGTAAGTCTCTCATATTTTCTCACAAAATTAGGGATGTTGCCTAGGTAAAAATATAATAATTCTAATTAGTCCGTCAGTTAGATTATCAAAAAATATTGCACACGTATTTTTTGCTTTACCAAATCATTAACAATTGACGAAGATAAAGCGCGACTAAGTTCGGCTTGTGACGTCACTTGTTACTAAAAAGTGTACCACACCGTGACGTAACGCGGAACTTCAACACACGATATCTTCGTATTTTTTTGTTTAATTGACAAAAGAAAAAATACGTGTCTAATATTTTTTGATAATGTAAATGACGGACTCATTAGTTTTTTCAGGAAAGTAGCCTATTCTGACAAAAGAAACATGCTTTTATTTTCTTTTAAATGCCTGGCTATTTGTACTTGGTACTCCCACGCACAAAGAAATAAAGTCGGTAGCTTTCTCACCGCTTCTGATTTTATGTTTACACGTGTAGTTTTGCTAATATACCTGCTTACTGCTTGCAGGGCTTCTTTTAAGTATTGAGCGGGCTTTTAATTTTACTTATATACCTTTACGCCCTGCTGTTTCTCCTATACACCGTGACATTTATTCGTCTTAGAAAGCAGCCCACATAATGCACCTAATGAATAGGTACAAATTATTGCAAATAAAATACAAAATTTTGACGCATGACGTAGTTTTAAACACCCTGTTGCGAGCGCAGTCTACTCGACTCGTGCTCTGGGTTGGTATTTTCTGCCATTTTATTTTATTAACTCGATTCGTCATAATTCTAATATTTTTTTTTTAATATACAAACGATTTTTTTTTTATTTATTAATGATTAGTACCTAGTCATTGGGTACATTAAGTGGACTGCGTTTCTAAGACGAATAAAAAGTCACGGTGTATAATGCCCTTTTTGAAAAACTCTTTTTTATTGGATGCCAATACGCTATTTAGGGAACCCATGTAAAATAGTACCCTTTGGTTTGAGTTTTGCGAGCATCTATCAATAAATCAGTTTCTCACTTTTTTTTTTTTTTTTTTATACCACTAAGTTGGCAAACAAGCATACGGCCTGCCTGATGGTAAGCAGTTACCGTAGCCTATGGACGCTTGCAACACCAGGGGCATTACTCGCGCGTTGCCGACCCTGAAGAAATCTCTTCACGCCCTTTTTGAAGAACCCCATGCTGTACTCCATTGGGAAAACGCCATTGGGAATTGGCCACGGCGGGGAGCTCATTCCACAATCTGAGCGTCCGCGGAAGAATGCTCCCACTCACTCACTTTTATAAAATAAAAAAAAAACAAATATTTTAGTTAGAACTGACCACTGTCTTTGCTAATAAAAGTAAAATTCGTTGCAACACGGTTCATTGTAATTAGCTGTAGACTGTATTGTAAGGTGCACATGTTTTTAGAACACGACAATGAGGTCGAATTTAAATATACAAATTAATGTGAGCTTACCGGTGACTGTGTCAAGGAAAAAAGCAGCCGTTAGTCAGTGGAAAGTAATCCTTAGAAACTGCTGGGCTATTTTAAGATGTAACACGTATATTGTTGGTTATGCCAAAATCGAAAGGTAACCATGCCAAAAGCCGTTGACAAGTGCATGATATTCACTTGCCTGCCATTTAATACCTAGTTGACACAAGTAATGAGCGGATATATGCCAATTAATTTTTATGTAAAGTAAATTTTATGCCAGCGAAATTGATGTCATACGACTCGCTGTTTAATTTCGTAATACTTTTGTCTGTCATGGACTTTATGTGGAGTTTTTAATTCATCATTAAATTACTACAGTTGGTTGATATGTATATTTTTATTGGTATATTAACGTTCACTGGACGGATAGATTAATATAATGAACAAAAACCGGCCAAGTGCGAGTCAGACAACTCAACTTTGCTATGACAACATAAACGCCAAAAAAAGACATTTCTTGTATGGGCACCGCCTTTAATTTTTTTTCATTTTTATTATTTGTTATTATAGCGACAATAGAAATAAAGAAAGAAGAAAAGAATCAGCTGTTAGCTATTGCCGTTCATGAGATACAGCCCACTGACAGACAGACGGACGAACGGACGGACGGATGGACGAATGGACAGCGGAGTCTTAGTAATAGGGTCCCGTTTGGCACCCTTCGGGTACGGAACCCTAAAAAAGCAACTAAATCGTATAAATAGAAATGATAAACGTAGGTACAGTTAAAGTTTTAACGACATTCCTACACAAACTAGAGGAAAGCGAATTTCCTGCGTCTAAAGCCGCCACTAGTTGAACTAGTAACTTAATTTTCTACTAGATTTCCGCAGTAACATAGGTATGCAATGAAATAACCACTAGTTGAACTACTAACATTATTTTCTACTAGATTTTTTAGTTTTAAGAGAGGTAGAGCATATTTATTCGCAAAGAGCAGCTCGACTGGGGATGTACCTTACAGAAAACCGCAGCCAAATAACTTTATGTTGTGTTCCTGCTCGTGAGAAGGTCGCCAGAGCTCATTGGGGAAGGGGGGAAAGGTTGGAAACGCGTGAGTGATGCCTCGTGTGTCAAGCGTACGCTTAACATCAAAAAAAATCCGCAAAAACAAAGGTGCAATGAAAAATAAGGCTAGTATTTCATTACCCAAAATCAATTTGTTCTCCTTGGTAGTGACGTGATCGTGGTTGTGGGTTTGTATCCTACAATTTGTTTGAGCTTTCCATTGAAACCCCATATATTTTCTTACACTAAAGAAAATATTGCACGCTGATGGGGTATTTTGTAGTACCCATTAAGTTAGCTACCACCGGTCTATTGCCAAGCATCTTGCGGTGTGTACCTGTAGGTTCTCTCGGGCTTTGTGGGCCACTGTGGGGCCGGGCTTTGTAGGCCACATCCACATACCCTGAGAAAAAAATATGTAAGCCACATAGACATTTTACAACCAGATTCATTGAGCTATTATTACTACGTATAGAGAAGCTATCATAAGCAAGTTTATGTCCCATTTTTTTAGCATCAACTAAAGTTCTCTTTAGCGCGAAAACAATAATTAGTCGTCTAAGCAGACCGTAGAAATACTTAGCGCTATAGGAACGCTTTTAGGAGTATTTTTCTCGCAAACACCGTGATTTTCACGGCGGTTACGCGTTTCGGTCATCGTTCTCGAACAAAAAATGTGGCCGGATGGCTTCACTTGAACGGAACATAGTTGTGATGTGTGGCGTCTTCTCTATACGTAGTAATAATAGCTCAATGACCAGATTAAATTTATAGTTTCACTGATCTGACGGTTAAATAGCTTTTTTCACCCGAAGCTCGTAAATCATTCTATTGTTATTGGCATCGTATTCATGCGTAAAAAAATATTAGTCTATAAAATGGTTGTAACGTGGGATAAATCGGGGCGAAGGAAACTTTTTAAAATAGGTCACAAGCTTTACATACAATCTAGGGACTATCAAGGCCAGAGAATAGGTTTTTCTGGGTAAGCGTGCTTCATCTTAGAATTCATCATCGTCTTTTACAAGACCATAAAACAGGCTACGTTTTGATTGGCATTGTATTTTATAGACGCCATTATTACATATTAGTGCGACTAGAATGTAAATATTATGTAATATGATATAAGCTTGTTTTGAAAAGAGTAATTGCTGAGTTTATTGCCGGCACTTCTCAGCAAATGCAACCTTCGGAACCGGTATTAGAGTCAGAATTTTCATAAGTGCCTGTGAATGTCTATTTGAATAAATGATTTTGAATTAGTTGTAATAAGTTTAGTCTAAGAAAACAACAACAATGGTTAAAAATTACATTGCACCATTATTATAAGTGGTATAGATCCCGGCAAATTTATTGGCACAATTTGGGCATTGTGGGTAATGGTTTGCGCAGATACACTGGCGAGCAACATACTTACTACACTGTAGATCGTAGATTATTATAATGAATTGTCTCTTTCTCCCGCTCCCATTTCGGTCCCCGTACTCCACCACAAAAGAAACCCATAAGACTTCTTTGCAGTTTACGTTACGTGCCAAGAAGTTTGCCAGTTACTGTAATATCAATGAATATCTTGAAATTCCGCTTCAGCAATGCTCGTTTTATAGCTTTACTTTTCTCTTAAATAGTACAGATGCTTTGATGAATTTATTGTTCTATTTATTTTTTATTACTCCACGAATTTCTTTGAACATTTTCTTTATTGATAAAACTAGATAAATCAAGATTTTGTTTTATTTTAGTGGCTATTTACCATTTACTTTCTTTATCAGAGGAGATGGTCTGATTTTAAGAATAAAAGATGCATTGAAGCAGGAGTTAACTTGAAATGAGTGATCACGGATATATCCTATGCTAACTCAATCCAGTCCCTGCCCGGTATTTCGTGCATGTCATCGATACAGCGATATCTTCACGTGAATCTTTTTCCCTTTCGACCCTGTGCATTTTGTAACATGCTTAACCATCTTTCATTCGAATTGCGAGCTATATATTAGTTTAGTTAGATGCTCTCAAGAGCCTGGAGTCTTTTAAACAGACATTTTAATTCTATCTCCATTTACCAAGCCGAGTATATTCTCAGCTTAAAAAAATAAAGCGACACTTTTCTTGTGATTTTAAATCCTTCTGCAAAATCCTGAGGTTGCGTTAGCGTAATGTTATGAGATAGCTTTTTATGTATAACTCCTTTTAGGGTTCTTGCAAAAGAAAAAATAAAAAATATTAATATTTTCTTTGCGAAAGGGGCCGAAATGGGGAACGAAATTTCAAAGAGGGGTACAATTATAAATGTGATTATATATGAAAGAACTTCATGTGTACATTCCAAAACAACTATTTATTATCTTTTATATTGCGTACTTTTTAACTTATGATGGAAAAGTAAAAAAAAATACCATTCCCCCTTATCTCCGAAGTTCCCAAAGTCAATCTGAAATTTACCGTAGATAGGCAATATTACAGGAAAAATAGAACGATACTTCTGAACTATACAGTTTTTCGAAATCATCAAACTCCTTCACAAACAAATTTATTTATGCGGTCCGAGTTTTTTCTAAATTTATGATCCAAACCAAGAAATTATACGTCTAAGGAAGGTCGGTCAGACTCAAATTCTTGGCCGGTGTAGGTATAAACTCATATTCCGCGAAAGTAATTATTTACAAAGAGTTTAAAATTTTAATAAATGATAATAGTACATTATGATACATGTGTACAAAGTTGGTAATTACACGCGAGGCGGTATGTGGCGGTATTGAGCTTGTATTTTTTAAAGTAAATTTTTGATAATAATCATAGAGAACGTCAACAAATATGGCGTCCAATTTTTTTTTGACCGCGATTTTTTTTCCTGTTTAGATTAAGAATGCTTTGTCTACACACATATCAATCTTGAAATGTGTCTATGAGGTTCGTCTTTCGGTGACAAAAAACATCGTGACCTGGCTGTCAACCACTCTTTAGTTGAAAATCTGTCACCAAAGACTAATCGGTGCGATCAGTCACTTCTAGGCTCCTTGAGTCACATAATCACTGATCTTAAGATTTTGATCACACATAGGCTTATACAGAGTATTTTTTGAATTATGCTTTATTATTTCGTATACGTAAGACAATGTTTGTTTGTATTATTTACCGCAATTAATATGATGTGTATGTCATACCAGTATTCGCTTGCACTGGCAAGATGCCAAGTTTCAGCCAGTGAGTGCCAGACACATGACTTATACTCGTTTAAATCAGTAGCTTGTTTAATATCTGGGATATGGTTGAATCTGAACAATTCATGGTTAAAAACAGCTTTTTTTTTACTTACTAACATCTACAATTCAACATTGACAACAGTTAATTAATATATACAATTTAATCATTTAAACAATACTTTTTTTATTATATTAATAATTAAAATGTATGCATGTGCCGGCCCTGGTTTTCCCGAGTACACATGGGGTTCTTCAAAAAGGGTGGAAGGGATTTTTGCAGAGTCGGCAACGCGCGATTGATACCCCTGGTGTAGTAAGCGGTCATAGGCTACGAAAACCGCTTACCATCAGAAGGTCCGTATGCATATTTGCCACATTAGAGGTATAAAAGCAAATTTCCTCGAGGCTAATTTGCAAACTAATTTTATAAGATATAGATTTAAGGGATTGTAAAAATTAATTTGTGATTTTATTCAAGAAAACTCAAATACGAAAATAAATTTAAGAAACAACAGAGAAGAGAACGCGAACCGAACTTTATTTTCATCCGAAATTAAACTAGACATAATCAATAATCATTTGTCCAGCTGTAGATCCACGATGAGGCAAATGAAAATAAATAAACCGGAAAAAAATACATGATGTTCGTTTATTTGGAGTTCGGAACTGTTTGTTGTTTAGGATGCGGGTCACGGTCGGTTCCCTGGATTACGCAAGTTTATTGAGTTTATCCACGCTTTGGCTAAAAGTCCTAATAGATTTTAACATTATAGTCTGTTATAAATAATGTATTAGGCTTTTGGCTTTATAAGAGGTTCTATTGTAGGATAACGCATGATATATAGAAACTATGAAACAAAAAAACCTTTTCTCATCCGACATAAGAATCGGTATATCGTAAAACGTTCGTTAATAATTGAACTGTTATACAAAAAACTTAAATCGACTTCAAAGTACACTAAGAAGTTATCAAATCCTGATCTGATAATTTGCCAAATCTGTTAATAAATGACGGAGTTACGAGGTAACAAACATAAAAAAATATATACAACCGAATTGAGAACCTCCTCCTTTTTAAGTCGGTTAAAAATAGCTTGTCTTATTAATCTAATAACCAAGCAACTTTTAGTTTGTAAACTTTTAGTTTGTAAACTTTAAGTTTATTGTAGGGTAATGCTTAAAAGTTTCATACAATCCTTGTCCATTATGCGCGTACACTCGCAACTAAGTTTTGCTGTACGTGCTGTTAGCCTGTTAACTTAACAGTTGGTTCGCATAGATGTTTTGCTGCTCTCTAAAACTTATCCAATGAATATTTCGTGAAATCTTGATCCACTAAAAATAAGCTATAATTAAGTTGTAAACATATACCATTAACTAGCAAAGTTGTACTAATAAAATAGAGTTTAACGAAATCATCAATATTCGTTCGTCCAAGGAAGGTCGGAACCTTCGGTGAGCGAGTCCTACTCGCTCTCAAACTTATCCTTACTAATGGTCCAAGAACTAAAGGTCCAAAAAGAGGCAGTCTATTTAAACTTTAACTACACCAAATCTTACACTCGTCCCGCAATAATCTTATAAAGGCTATACCTATAGTACTTAGCTAAATTCACAGACATAAATCTAAATAGATAACACAAGTCCCTCCATCCGTATGAAAACCAAGCGTGTCACTTTTTTGTACCTACCATAATGTCACAAGATTGATTTACTTAGGCTGGCATTAGATTTATAACTTGAAATGAAGCTATCCTATTTGTCAGTTAAACATATCCTTCGCTATACATCTCTGGTGGACATGCAGCCTTATGCGAGTTCCCTGTCCGCGCGAAACAGTTTCAAAAGAAGAACATTGTGCCCTATTTTTGCACAGATTTTGACACGCGAAGTACATACACTCGCGTCATCTATTTAGATGTATATCTGTGGCTAAATTCTAGTAATTTAGGTTACGAACATCAAAGCATATGTTTCCACCTCACCGGTTCGGAAAACAACCTTATACTGAGAAATTCAGCAACCTTCCTGATAAGTTTAAGCATTATATTTTAGAACAATATTATGACTTTATAAAGCATTTTTATCTAAATGCCCGGCAAGCAAATATAATAAAACGTATTTCGACCCAGATAAGTCATCCCACGATCAATATCTATATTGAAATCCATGAGAATAGAATCGAAGCCGCTTTTTGATTTTAATATGCAAATAATTGTTGATTAAAAGAAAGCGTTTCAATGTTTTGTGCAAATTGTTTCATTGTTTCATATTTTCGTTCATACTTATATTTTTGTTAATAAAAAATTGTGAATTATTCATCTCGATTCTTTTTGTAACACTTAGGTAGATTATACTTTGTTATTAATGTCTTCTTGATTAGGTACTTTTAAAATACCTACTTATAGACTCATCTTTCTATCGTAGTTTTCTTTGAAGCAGAAAATAACATAATTTCCTTAAATTTTTCATCCTGAAACATATTGAGTCCAAAATGAGAAAAGGGTAATAATTCGATATCTGTGGTAATAATGCTCTGAATGGCGGTGTACGCAGTGGCCCCAGTGGCCCCATTATAGTAATCTGTGCCCATACCACAGAGGACTGTACCCATACCGTGACATGGCGCCGACTAAAAATTCCGGAACAGTGAGCTTTCGAATGCGGTACTTCGCCGCCCGCTAGCCCCGCTACCCGCGAATTTACTAAAAATGTTTTCTAAGTCACCCCGTAATATATCGCTTTGATTAGAGTATTTTTTTAGCGCCCATAAGTGCCTTATCAGGGCCTATATTGAATAAATACTTTTTGAATTTGAATTAGCTGTACCTACCTAGTAACTAGCTTTGAAGTAGGCTAAGCAATCTGAAGCTAATATAAGCAGGTCATATCTGTCGCTAGATCAATAAGCTTAGATAAGTTATTGAATAGGTGGGATACAGTATAGCATCCTCACTAGGCCTGATTTGAAAGCTGAAAGGATGTGAATATCTAGAACAGCTTTGATCTTTGATAGTCTTGATGCAAATAGCTTTTTAGAAAAAGAGTGCTTACACCAGTTGTGTGGTGTACACTGAGTTTCCGGCTAATTGTCAAAATACATGATAATTACCATATTATTAGTCATTTTTGTTAGGGCGTAAGTCTGAGATGGTCTTCCTGTGTTTTTTTTATTAGGGAATTTAACTAAGGGCCGATTTTTCGATCGCCAAATTAATCCTCGTATAAGCTCTTCATCATACAAGTCTATACAAAAACTGTTCTAATTTCACATTTTCAGTCAGATACCGAAACCGAAACCGAAACTTATAAAGGTCTATTATAAAATCTTGCCAACAAACAGAGCAATGTTCGCAAACGTTGATTTATTTTTTCATTTAAATAAATCATCAAAAGTCAAAACGCGAATTAGCAAAGAGAGAATCAACACAGCCTCACGGGAAAACTAACTTTAAAGTAACCTGATTTCTTGTTTGTTACAATAATATTATTCTGACCTACTTAGAAAGCTTTTGTTTTTATACCATTGCTTGGACTATCGTTATGTTGGTTTATCACGCAAAGTACTAAATATTGATAAGGACACTGAAACTGTAAATTAAATGGGGATATATACCTATTTTATTTAGGATTGTTTGCTCGTACTGGTGACCTTTGGTTTCGTTACGACTTGGCTTAAATATTAGGTTAGCACCATAGACATAGAATATTGATAGAGCGACTGTACACTGAAAAAAATATATTTAACAGTAACACAAAATTTGACGACCAATAACCTAAACAGAGTGACTTGCGAACTAAACTTACCAGTAACAAAACTAGTTTTTGATCGCTACTAAATTATTTGATTAAATGTAACTAAAGTTAGTTTCCCGACAACTAAAGTTAGTTTCTCGATAACAAAAAGTCAACTTAAATAACTAGTTTTGTAGATAAATTTTTTTCAGTGTATCAAAGTATTGTGCCGTTAGCACGCTGCCTTTGAAACGAACTAGGCGTTCATAGTTTGAATGACTTATGACTTATTGAGGTTTCAATAAACAAAAACGAATCGTTTTGCTTACCAATGGTAGGTTTTTTTATTGCCAAACTGGGCATATAGATCATTTCGTAAGCTAATTTTACCTGTAATAGCTACTTCCATATGGGAGGGTCTGCTGCGCAAAGCTTTGAGGTCTTTGCTTCATTATTAGTAAAGATATAAGAGTCTTAATTTTAATAAATATTAACCGATACCGGTCCGTAAATTATTGAAACCGGGCCTAAATACATCATAGTGATTGACAATTTCTCGTTTTATATTAATACTTTTACCGATAACAAATGAAAGGAACTCATATCGATGTTTTTTCTGACAGTTAATCACTAGTATACGATATATCTATGAATGCATCTATATGCAAACTGCTCATGCTTCGCACAAGGTAATTTTGTTAACGCTATCACTCTAATAATATTCTTACTCTATGGTTAGCACTCTAGAGTAAATGTAGGTAAACTCAATGGTTAGGACCCTAAGCCATAAAACGCTAATTAATAAAATTTTAATGCTACGCATAAGCCACGCACCTATTTATTGACTAGTGTTCTATCTAAAAGTGTCAAATAAAATGTGACAGGGCTGATTTCTTAACATTAACAGAAAGAAAGATAAACACTTATTTCGATACTCAACAGAAATATACAAAAATTATAGCGACAACAGGATCTACAATCCTAACTTATTATTATAAATGTGAAAGTGAGTTTGTTTGTTTGTTACGCCTTCACGCCTCAACTACTCAACGGATCATCATGAAATTTGGCACGCAGATAGCCTATGGTATGGCGAAGGACATAGGCATTTTTATCCCGGGAACGCGGGTGAAACCACGGGGTACAGATAGTAATTTGATATCGAAAAGAAGCGTCTCAGTTTTTTTCACTCAAATTTAATACAGGTTAAACAATAAAGAAAAGTGAAAAGCCTTAGCAATTTTCACAAAAGCTAATGTACATACATACATTAATTTTAACACGTTGGTAACATTTTCCGTAACACTCTCCCTGGTAACAAGCAGAGTTTCCTGTTGATGAGAAAATTTTGCGAAGCAGGATGTTTCGCGTAATATTTAATTTTATGACGCGCGGCGGTTGTATTAATTAGGTGACATACACGTCTAAAGGTCATCGCTCACTATAACAGCACGGCTACGCCTCGGCATTTACCTTGCCATGCAAGTGAGGCCTTTAAGAGTGTAGTCCTTGAAAACTGCCAAAACGACTGTTACGGTTTGTAAGAAAAATCTTCGATATCGTACGTTTAAAAACATTTAAAAAAAAAAATTACAATCTTAAAAGGTATACCTACAATGTTATCACGTTATATTTGTGAAATAATCCTTCATTTCCAACAAAAAAACTCGATAAAATCTCTCAAAACCACAAAATATACCTTTGCTGTTTGCAACATTTATAGTATTTCGAATGAATTGACTAAAATCTTAGTGGTTAAATAAAAACACAAAAGGGTTGAACCCCAACGCTACCTTTTCAGTTTTTTACAATATCAATCCATAAAATATTAAAATATTCTTTGCAAACCGTGCGCCATTTTCCATAGTAATTACTATGGAGCGGTTGTCATATTTTCAATTTGTATAAATTCGAATACGCGCATAAAAATCATCCAGTGTCCTCCTCGAGTCCAAAGTGAGAGCACGTCGCTTTGATGCTCGCTGAAGGTCGCCACCGTCTTGTGTCATTGACATAAAGGTAGGTCGTGACTGCTGAGGTAAAATAATGAAAGAAAATACATTTATTGATTTATCAAGGTACGAGATTTTATTTAATTTAGGTATTTGTACTAACTTATTCAATGTTTTTACATATGATGATACATAATAAAATTCTAAAAGGTATTTGATAGAACTCGGGATCACAAAACATGAATCTTCTCAAAATTTTGAAAACGTGTCCGCCATGTTGAACTTTTTAGACACTGCACCGATTGCTTTCAAAATCGATATTTGAGAGACCTTGGGGTCACAAAACAAGAATCTCTTCTCAAAATTTTGAAAAAGTGTCCGCCATTTTCAACTTTTTAGATACTGGTCCGACTGCTCTCAAAATCGATATTTGAGAGACCTTGGGGTCACAAAACAAGAATCTTTTCTCAGAATAGGTCCGCCATGTTGAACTTTTTAGACACTGCACCGATTGCTTTCAAAATCGATATTTGAGAGACCTTGGGGTCACAAAACAAGAATCTTTTCTCAGAATATTGAAAAAGGGTCCGCCATGTTGAACTTTTTAGACACTGCACCGATTGCTATCAAAATCGATATTAGAGAAACCTTGGCGTCACAAAACAAGAAACTCTTCTCAAAATTTTGAAAACGTGTCCGCCATGTTGAACTTTTTAGATACTGGTCCGATTGCTCTCAAAATCGATATTTGAGAGACCTTGGGGTCACAAAACAAGAATCTTTTCTCAGAATTTTGAAAAAGTGTCCGCCATGTTGAACTTTTTAGATACTGGTTCGATTGCTCTCAAAATCGATATTTGAGAGTCCTCGGGGTCACAAAACAAGAATCTATTCTCAAAATTTTGATAAAGTGTCCGCCATTTTGAACTTTTAGATACTGATCCGATTGCTCTCAAAATCAATATTTGAGAGTCCTCGGGGTCACAAAACAAGAATCTATTCTCAAAATTTTGATAAAGTGTCCGCCATTTTGAACTTTTTAGATACTGGTTCGATTGCTCTCAAAATCGATATTTGAGAGTCCTCGGGGTCACAAAATGTTCAGTCCAGTATCTAAAAAGTTCAAAATGGCGGACACTTTTTCAAAATTCTGAGAAAAGATTCTTGTTTTGTGACCCCGAGGACTCTTAAATATTGATATTGAGAGTAATCGGACCAGTATATAAAATATTCAACAAGGCGGATTTTTTTTTACAATTTTGAGAATAGATTCTTGTTTTGTGAATCCGAGGACTCTCAAATATCGATTTTGAGAGCAATCGGACCAGTCTCTAAAAAGTTCAACATGGCGGACCCTTTTTCAAAATTCTGAGAAAAGATTCTTGTTTTGTGACCCCGAGGACTCTCAAATATCGATTTTGAGAGCAATCGAACCAGTATCTAAAAAGTTCAAAATGGCGGACACTTTTTCTAAATTTTGAGAATAGATTCTTGTTTTGTGACCCCGAGGTCTCTCAAATATCGATTTTAAAAGCAATCGGACCAGTATCTAAAAAGTTCAACATGGCGGACACTTTTTCAAAATTCTGAGAAACGATTCTTGTTTTGTGACCCCGAGGACTCTCAAATATCGATTTTGAGAGCAATCGGACCAGTATCTAAAAAGTTCAACATGGCGGACACTATCAAAATTTTGAGAATAGATTCTTGTTTTGTGACCCCGAAGACTCTCAAATATCGATTTTGAGAGCAATCGAACCAGTATCTAAAAAGTTCAAAATGGAGGACACTTTATCAAAATTTTGAGAATAGATTCTTGTTTTGTGACCCCGGTGACTCTCAAATATCGATTTTGAGAGCAATCGGACCAGTATCTAGGACCAGTAATTTTGACTAACGAACATTAATTCATTTATATACATAATATATAGTTATGTAATAAATCTAAAATGTTAAAAATAGTAATTGCTGAGTTTATTACCGGCATTTCTCAGCAAATGCAACTTTCCAAACCGGTATTGATGATTTTGATTTGATTTACTACCATGACTTTTTATTTCAATAGAAAAAACCAAAAAGTAAAAGACACGTAAAAAATATATGGAATAGTCTATTTACAAGCTTTCATTTGATACCCATATTGTTATAATAACGAAACTTTTATTTTTAATACCCCCCCCCCCTATTTTTTTATTCTTAGGCGCCATATAAAAATAATATACCCTATGACACTCCCCCAGTCAAGACGAATCTAACGACACCTCATATGCTTAAATCCATCAAGCCGTTTAGGCTGCAGAGCGGCACAAAGAAATAGACATACATACATACATACATACACTCGAAAAACATAACCCTCCTTCCGGGTCAGTCGGGTAATTAGGTACCAAAAATAGTATTCGCCATACTGTGCTCGTGCGGCGGGCGGGGCGGCGCGCGTGCAATGTCACCACACAGCATAGTACCTAGTTAACTACATTGTACGCGTGTGAAGCCGAGGCGGGTCGCTAGTAAGTTATAAGAATAATCTGTGGCAAAAATTTCAAGATTCTGGACCTTACGATCTAGCTGTGTGTGGATCAGTCATTACGCCATTTTCTCTTTGTATATACCTATATGGATTTAAGTAAGTAAAGGTAAAGTAGTTGTTAAGATTGATATAAAAATAACACAGTTAATCAATATTCTCAATAAAGAAAAATATCAAGAAT
Organism: Polyploca ridens; assembly: GCA_951394255.1. NCBI lineage: Eukaryota > Metazoa > Arthropoda > Insecta > Lepidoptera > Drepanidae > Polyploca > Polyploca ridens. The sequence continues at coordinate 3,391,993 of OX596248.1, forward strand.
GATCCGGTACTGCTTACCTAATTAGCACGAATCACGCGAACACTGTGGCTCCAACCTTTTCTATTGCCAATATTGCCATCTCTTTTACCACGGCTACTCGCAAACTGCGGGGCGGCGAGTGAATAGCTAATACATTGCGCTGTTTCTATAACATGCTTACTAATCTTACAGGCGCGAACTCGCACTGTATAAATAATTATTCCATTGCGCCGTAAATCATAGTTGTCTGTCTCAAAGCAATGTGTAATATAACTGTGAGACGCATCTGTGTAGGCAGAATGTGTCGATGTGTGAGCTCTATGAGAAATTACCACGCTCGAGGACTAGGCTCTTAAGAGGATATAGTTGAAATAAATCGTTCCTTGAAAGGCATGGCCTATGCGGCCGCGCGGGGGGCACTGCCCCTAGAGAACTATCAAAGTTTTAAAAAATCGCGCCACAGCAAGATACGTTCGGGCGGACTCGGGCGACGCCGGCAGAAACACGAAGGCCGAACCGCCATCGTTTAAATCACAGAGTATATTTTATTGGAGAGCAGTATAAGTTTATTTTTTTTATTAGATTTTGATGCAATGATTATATATAATGATTAGATTGCAATTAACGATTTTTTACCAAAAGCTATAATAATGAACATGAATGAAATGTACTCGTATTGACATACAAATATGAGTATATTTGTATGTCAATACGAGTTTATACAATGTATATATACTGCAGGTAACAAAAAGGGTATATGATGTTTAACCAAACAGCGCGCAAAGTGCGTTCCGACGCATTCAAGTTCAAGTATGATGCCAGTTTACAATATGACGGTTTGACAACGTTAGATTATAAACTATCGAAAATGAATACGTTATATTGTTAGCAGTATGGTACAGTTCACACTATTTCGGGGAATTTATAATCTCGCTAGGTTGATTATAAACTAACGGTTTTCAAAAAAATACGGTGACATATACACTTTTATATATGTTTTTGAGTTTGTTTTTGTATATACGTCTATTTCTTTGGCACGCTCTGCAGCCTAAACAGCTTGATAGATTTAAACATAATTATGAGGTGTCGTTAGATTCGTTTTAACTGTGGGACTCGAGTTAGGGCATCGGAACCGTATTTTCCCGGTTCCAAAAAAACCGTGAATTTCCGGTTCTGAGGGTTGCAATAAGAAACGATTTTAGAATATAAAGAACCGGTTCTTTCGGTTTTTTCGGTTCTTTCATTTAATTTTAAAGAGTCGTTTAGGATGCATCAGTAAATTTCGTAGAACGATCAAAATACACTATAGGTGGTTAGTGTCGCAACATGAAGCTCCTTGTGGCGTTTAAATATTATTAATATTCCAAAACGGCAGCTTGTGGCGAGCATGTTGGTGTGTAGCGTAGCGACACCAAACTCCAGAAATTTAACAATTTTTAATTGATTATGTGTATAATTATTAACTATTATTAATTGATTATGTGAATTATTATGTTTATGCAATTATTGAAATTCCTATTATGTTCCTAAAATGTAATAATATCTATAAGTAATTAATTGTTCATCATCTACATATCCTGTTCCTAACAATTTGTGATCGACGCAATATGTTCGCTTCTTCCATTCTGCCTTTTTATCCGTCATAACAGCATTCGCTTCTTTCTTATTTACATCATCTTTCTCACGATCTATCCATCTCTTTTTCCATATTCATAACTCCACCCACTTCCAAATTCAATTTTTTTGCTCACGTGGCTTTCATTCCTCCTCATAACATGTCCGATGTCCATACCGCTACTTTCAAGCTCTGTATGTACTCATTATTAATCATATCCATTATTGTCACTCCATACATCCATCTCAACATTATCATCTCAACTGCATGTATTTTATCCATCTTCTTTACCTAATGCCCAATTTTTTTTTTTATAAACATTTATTAAACCCAAACATCACCAAAATTACAATGTTCAAAATCGCCAAACTGCTAATGCAGTTTGTAGGCGTAACGCTCTTGACACATATATGACCTAAACATATATCAGCATGTCCTTGCAACACAATCACTACAATGACATGATCATATACATAAGTAGGTACATTTACTCACTACCTTTCTCATTAACCATAACACAGTTTATCCTTTATTTTACACATGAATTCAAACAATTTTTGACAACAACAGTTCCCTTGTTTTCCGTTTCAATAGAAGTTTACTTTTAATATTCGCATCTCTCAATACACGGTACTTATTGTATAATCGTGGAACTACATATTGACGGGTTCTCTCACCATAACCATATATTAAGACCTATCATCACGGACTATATATTTTCCCCTTTAGCATCAGAGATCCCATGGATCACATGTTTGTCTTTTGACCTGTCATCATTTCATCCAACCTGAGATGATACACTACTTTATATCACTGTTAGTATTACCATCGTTCTGCATTATGTGAACCGAGGTACGCACGGCTACAGATCAAGCTATAGTTTCCAATATAAGCTGACCTCTCATTGTAGGGAAATCCTATACAATGCGAGATCAGTTTATACTGGAAATGTATAGCTTGATGTGTGGCCATGTGTACCAGAAGTAGTAGAAGACTGGTATTGAAACTCCTCAATTAAAATAGGCACGAAAGTAGAGAGACCGCCAAAATCGCAGAACATGTGTTCAGTTTTAGTTCAGCTAATTTTCAAGCTCTCTCCAGTTCTTGTTGCCATTTCATCATCCTACTATGGACATTAAATCCATTTTCACGGACGAGAACAATGTTATCGGTTAAAAGCATGTACCAGGGTACCTCCTTCTTATTTCCAACGTCAAAGCATCCATTACCAGCAGGAAGAGATAAGGCATCATAGCAGACCCTTAGTGTAAGCCGACACCTAAATTGAACGTATCGGTATCTATAAGTAATTTGTTATGTTTGGTATATTTTTATTTAAAAGAACTAATAAAATCTTTTTGATGATAAATAATTAAAAAGAGCAAAAGTTTATATTTGAATTAATAATGGAACCTAAAGAACCGGGTACCCGGTTCTGGATTAGATCTGGAACCGAAAAACTGGTTCACAAAATATGGCCGGTTCTCGATGCCCTAACTCGAGTAAATATTATTATATTATGTGGTATCTATTAATAAAAAACGAGAGGAAGTTTTTTTTCATTATTATTATAATATGGATATCAAATAGGGGAAAGTGGGTGGGATTCGTACACCGGGCAATTAGCATATAGCATTCGTGCAATGGCCATAATTCGAATACGCAACATAGTGGCGCCTTCGTATCTGTGTGTGTAATGCCCACTCACACACATAATCTAACCGCGGAGTGGCTTGCCAATGCGGCCGCCGGCTTCGATGTGACAGGATGTTACGAGTTTTCGCTTCGCGAAAGTAATTTTTGTATGCAACTTTAAACGTGTTTATCTCTATAAGTGTATTACACTGATTCTTTGTGCTGTTTGGGTACATATTTAAGTTTATTATTTCGACATTTACTTGAAGACATTTACTTGTCAGCAGTTATTTTTATTTTCAATATATTAGTTGAAATACGGTCAATATCGAAGTTTATGTTAAATTTAAATTACTTATTAGCCTAATATTAAGGCTAGATTGTAGTATGAATAGGGAACACTAAAGAAAGTGTAACCTAGGATAAATAAAAAAAATATTAATTTAATTTCTTGGTTGGGGTAGCTTCGTACAGGTTCGAACGGGGTGGATTCGTACTGTACGAATATACCTATAATGTACGTTAAATTTTGGTTAAGAAGCAACGCACAGATACTGAAAGTGAAGATGAGACTGACATGAGTTTAAGAGAAATTTCCTGTCCTCCCATTGAAGAGAAGGATCTGATGTGGAGAACGAAACTCTAGTTATAATATAACTGAATTCGTGAAAGAGAAAGGCTTTATTCTAGTGAAGTTCGAGAAGAAAAAGTCTGTCAAACATAGTGTTTGACAGACTTTTTCATGGTCATGTGATTACCAAATATAATCCTACTGAGTACAAAGTTTAATTGTTATGGTACCCCAACACATGTACGAAGCTACCCCGTGTGTGGGGGTACATACGTACGTTTTTTTTTTAAATCGTCATAGCTTGGCCACACTTCTTTCTATGAGCTAGTCGTCTAAGGGAATATTGTAGGCAAATATACAAGCAATCTAGCAAATCTCAAATTGTTTTCAAATAGCGTTTACTTTTTCTGCTATAGGGCTCGAAGTGGAAAGTGTACGAATCTCCCCCACTTTCCCCTAAAAGCTTGTAGTCATTTCCATATAAATATATACATATATATAATAACACGTCCCCGCCTGTAATACCTTATAAAACTCAAGAATATTCATAATTCTATAGGTTACAATGCTTGTTCTTCTCTTTTCAGTTAATTTTTCAATTGGTGTGAATGCTACCTAAATACCTAACTACCTGATGTAATTATCCCTTTTCGGAGAGTTATATATACCCTTTTTGTTACACGTTGTATAGATTTATGAAATAAACTATTTAGGTAAAATCTGTCAGAGGTAAATGCTATACTATAAATTTTAAATATTCAATAAATTAGCTTTCACCCTGTCCCCGAAGTTATTACTTATTGAAATAAAAGCAAATACTAGTGCAATCATCAGTGTCTGTGTCGTAGATAGGTACCTATGGATAAGATAGGAGAAAAACGAATTATGTATTTTAATTATCTTTATTTATCATCTTGGGCTGTTTTATAATTCAACTCTGACATTAGTGTTAGATCAAGAGCAGCTGAAAATTGGTTTAATTTTACAGCTCCACAACCTGCAGTGACTACTCCAGCAACTGCCATTTTATATAAGTTGTTGGAGGTATTTCGTATCTTAAGTCTTTTTACATAGTGAGCAACATAACGTAAAAATCGATGTAAGGCCTGATGTTTATTCTGAAATAATCACATTAGTACTGAAGCCACAATGAAGCATTGACTCATGCCTAGAAATTTTCAACAGTTCGTTGAAAAAAATTGTATTTCAACAAATCTGTGACTGAACTTACTGAAGTTTTCAATGTACTCTGAAACAAGGTTACAATATTCATTACAAATTTAAAACGAAGGCTAACTAGTCTATTAAAAATGGCGTTAAGTTCTATGTAAGGAGAAGTTCAAACCTCAGCAATGAGGATATAATATATGAGCTGTGAGGACTGGGGACATAATTTATTTTTCCACACTTGCTCGTAAAGTGACAAATATTGAACCGTTTTTAGTAACTGAATGCAGCTTATTACGCACTAGCTAGTGCTTTTTACTTTACATTACCGCACAGTTTTATGATAGGTATAATCCCAATTAAATAAGAAAAATTGTAAACAATTATTTTGGTAATACGTATTATTATTATTTTTTTACTTTCTTTTAAATTTCTCCTACTTACTGGTAGGGTATTTACATTTTATCGCGGGCTTTTGGCCAAAAGAAAAAAATGGGTAAAGTGTTCATGAGTGTGTGTTTGTTTGTTGTGTGATATTATTGGTCTATTGTCAAGAATTTGCGGACTATCCTACATGTGTTCAAGGTAACGGCTTTTTGTAGTTGGATGTATGTCATTTTATGGATTCCGAGTATTTTTAGCCTGGTGTGAAAAGTATGAGGTACAATACCAGTGGATGATAGTATTATGGGAGCTGTTGTAACTGTGTATTATTATTATTCACTTAATTTATTTTGATTCTTAAAATATTTTTTTTATAACATTAGTATAAAATATATCAAAAATATTATAAAAAATCTAATCAAAATCAACATCAGCCAAATATCAACTAGCAACTTTGGACTCGTTAGATAGACGCGCTCGAAGGATAATTGGCGATTGCGACCTAACGAGCAAGAAACTGCAAAACCTGGATCATCGGCGTCAGGTTGCAAGTTTGACGGTATTCTATAGATTGTTCCACGGAGAATGCGATAAAGAACTCCATAATCTTGTCCCTCCATCCCCTTTCTTCTATCGGACCACTAGGCGTCTGGGGGGTCTTCACTGCTTCGTCGTCGACATCCCGTCTTGCCGTACCAAGCGTTTCGCTTCCTCTTACCTTATACGCACGGCCAAGTTGTGGAATGTTCTTCCAGACAACGTGTTTCCAAACAATTATAACATGGGTCTATTCAAGGCCAGAGTGAACAGGCATCTTATGGGTACGCGCGGTCCACCCTAGACTACATCTTCGATTACCATCAGGCGGGATTGCGGTCAAGCGCAAGCCTATTAAATATAAAAAAAAAAAAAAAAAAAATCTAATCTAAAAATATTATAAAGAATATCTATACAAAATCTAACAATGTTATAAAAAAACCTAATCTTAGTGTGCCGCCGGCAGCGGGGTAGGGCCCAAGCTACCGGTGGTTAGGGCTGCAGAGAGAGGAATCTCCTGACGATGCGCGCCGTGTCCAGGAGTGCCGCCTTCTGTATCTGACCCTTGACCCAGCCATCTAGCGAAAGCCTCTTAAAATGTTGGTCGAGACTCTTCGCTATGAGACCGTTCGCCGAAACAACTATCGGAACAATGATCGTCGAATCAACATCCCACATGGCGGTTACCTCGTGAGCCAAGTCAAGGTACTTGCTGAGCTTGTCCTTCTCGGCCTTCACGAGATTCTCGTCATGGGGGATGGTGATGTCGACGAGCACTGCCCGGCGCTTCGATCGATCTGTCAGCACGATATGAGGCTAATAAGCTTCATATCGTGCTCTCTCATCACGGACAGTACTATTATAGATCGATCCCAATAGAGCGTGACATGACAATTTTCGAGAACTGGCGCAGGTGCGTACTTATAGTACGGTATTTCGGACTATACAAGGCCGTATCGAAGAGCAAGTTGCTGGTGAATGATTCTGGCTACTAGGTTATGTCCGTGCATGTACTCACCGTTAGCAAGATGAGAACAGCCGGAGATAATATGCCTGAGTGAATCTCTGGGACGGTGTCCCGGAGCGGCATGCGGCATGCTCGACAGATGTCGACCGTACCGTCCTTCAGGATATATCTTCGGTAGTTATTCGTCTTGATAACTTCGTCCGTAATTGCACAGACAAAACCTTCGGTTTCCCCAAATAGGTCACCAAAGCATAGCCAGTTCACTGACGCGAGCAAATCTACATCGGGCACTGTTAGGGCCCTGTAGAACCGCCCGTGTAGCTCCTTACTCTTCCATACGTCCCTGCGGTCCTCGATACTTAGCACCTTTGGTTTGCGCCAGTTCTCGTTTGCCAAGGATAATGGGATGAGGCTCCTATCCACTGCCACGACATCGCGATGCATCCCACACTCGTTGTCAAGGAAATACTTCCTAAGACTGCACACCTCGCGGTTGTGGAGGTCCTTGGCGTTTAAATAGCCACGGCCTCCACATTTACGCGGGATGTACAATCTCTTAACAGACGAGCGTGGGTGTAGCATGCAATGAGTTGTGAGCAGAAGACGGGCCCTTCTATCCAGGGCGTCTAGCTTACTTTGAGTTCACCTTAGTATGCCAAAGGAGTATGTGAGCAGGGGCGTTGAAGGCGCGCACCTTGTTGCCACCCGATAATAGACTGTTCAGTACTTTTTTCAGGTGACAGAAGAAGCGCTCTTTCACCGCCCGCTTTATGTCCCCGTCCACAATACCCAACGACTGTGACATACCAAGGTACTTATGGGTTTCTGTTTCGGAGAGAGATCTGAGAGACAATATCTCAGAAAGCTGTAAATTTTTCGAATTTACGACTTTCCCCCGCTGTACATGCATGACCGCATACTTATCTATACCAAATTCCATCTTGATGCCGCTACTAAACACTTCTGTAATCTTCAGTAGCTCCAACAAGTTCTGACGTTTTGGTGCAAACAGTTTAAGGTCATCCATACGTACAACAGGTGAGAAATGCTCTCACCACCTCTCCGAAGCCGGCAGCCTAGTCCTGAATCCTTCAGCAGAGTACTGAGCGGATTCAAAGCTAGGCAGAACCACAGATGACTCAAACTGTCACCCTGGAAAATATCTCGCTGAATCCTTATAAAGTCCTGCGGGCCAGAGGTGCCATCACCACCACCTGGTTGATGAACGACTGTGATCCACTGCCTCATACATGCGCTTAAGAAGGATCTTAAAGCTGTATCAACTTTATACAGTTCCAAGATCCTCTCCAGCCATGAGTGAGGCACCGAATCAAATGCCTTCTTGTAGTCAATCCAGGCAGCCGAGACGGCTCACCTGTCCCGCTGACCTGTTGGCAAATTGTCATGTCAATGAGGAGGAGCTCTTTGGTACCACGGGACCCAACCCTACATCCAATTCCGGGAATTCCCGGTTCCGATGCCCTAATTGTACCTCAATGTAATTGATATGTGTGTAGACGAATCATTCTTAATTTAAACGGGTAAAATAGTTTGACAGAGCTTAGCTGTAAAAAAAAAACAAAAGCTGCGCGCCATATTTGTTAACGCTTTCATTGTGTGGTTGATTATTATCAAAAATTTACTCCAAGAAATACAAGTCTGTTTTTTCCTCTCAAGTGTGTTGAAAAACGTCGTATGATACGCGTGTGTATTGATCGTTACACTTTCGGCTCTGTTATCGCGTTCGCCTTAATACCGCCTCGTCTGTCGTACCAACATTCCACATATTAGAGAATGCAAACCAGTTTCACCGAAAATCGAAAACCGGTTATTAGGTATGGTTTTGAACAACAAAAAAAAACGGTTTCGATTTTTTTCGGTTTCTTTCTTTGTTTGGATAAAGGAAGATTAGCCGCCGTTTTTTAAACTGACTCCAATGCAGTGAGGATTTTTGTGATGAATTGAAGTGTGTTGATGCGTATAGTGTTGAGCTGGTTAGAAAATAACTTATAATATAATTTTTTTTATGATAGGTATAAAAAATGTTAAAAAAATATACTACTTAGGCAGCAAACAAGCGTACGGCCCGCCTGATAGAGAGTATATCATTGATATGCTGGAAGGACAGTGTACGGGATAATTCAGAGCCTTGTGGAACGCCAGCATTAATGTCATGCTGTCGGAGCAACTACTGTCAACGAAAGCTCTTATGTATCTGCCAGACAGCAAGCTGATTGATTGGTGTTATTTTTTAACCGTCTGCACGACAACAAAGACTGAGTAATGTTTTTTTTATCTAAGGAAAGTCAAAGTCAAAGCCATTTATTCAATTTAGGCTCTGGTAGGGCACTTATGAAGGTCAAAGCTACTGAAGTTACCACCAGTTCGTAAGTCGGCCTTCAACTGAGAAGAACAGGCAAGAAAACATTCGTATAAAAATAATCACGTGTTTGTGTACACGCAAGTTATTGTGCTGCTACAATATGCTATGTAACATAATATTACGTGTGAAATGATTATTATAACGTAGGAAACATAATATTACGTGTGAAATGATTATTATAACGTACGAAACATAATTTAATAAATGTTTAAATAAACATAATTTAATAAATGTTTCTTCATTACTGATCTAATTTTTATTTAACATTTTAGTTTTTAATTGCTATGAGATATAATGACTTTATCATTATATCTCATAGCAATTAAAAACCAAGCAAATATTATGTTTTTATGATGTCATTCAAAATAAAATCAAAAGCAACGAACCGCGTAGTCTATATAAAGAGAGTTAAATAAACCATGGAAATAATAGTTTATTTAACTCTGTAGATTTATCTTTATTATCAATTTGATGAAAAAGAGATGGATGGATATTGTGAAAGATGACATGAGTAAGAAAGGAGTGAATTTTGGTATAACGGATAGAAGAAACGAATGGAAAAAACGTAGATATTGCGCCGACCCCAAATGATTGGGAACAGGGCAGCGAGATGATAATGTTGATGAATTTGATGTTTATTTTATACCCACTCTATTAACTTTAACTGACAATAATTCCTATTTACGATTTTTTAATCTTTGGCGCGGTTATTATCTATAATTCGAGCTATAGAAATAACGTGGAAAAAAAATGAGTGAACATTTAAATAACCGGTTAACCGGTATTAAAACCGGTTAACCGGTTTTACCTCTAAAAAAATAATATTTGTTTTATCCGGATACTAAAAACTAACGGATAATGCTAGACCTAAGTAGGTGTACAATATACATACTCACTTGACTGCTGCTTATCCAAATTTTCGAAAAACAACGTTGATTCATTATCTGCGACAACATCATAAGCTGCCAGCGGCGCTACCGAGGAAAAAATTATTCTATGGGTTCTACCATGATCTTTTCACGACTGTAACTTTTTTGTGGAGATTGTTCCCTGTGAATCATAAATATTTTATTTCATTTATAGCACCTACAAATATTATTAATAAAAAGATAAGACATAAAAAGAGATAGTTGTCCTAAGTACACCATATGAAATACACTGTAAACTGTAGCCTATTTTAAATACTAATTTATAGCACCTACAAAATTTATTAATAAAATTTTTAGGCATTAAAATATGTATTTGTCCATACACCATAATAAATAATTATAATAATCAAATCATGTTATATTTGGTAATAAAATGTAATGTAAAGTAAGAGAATAATAATCCGCAAATATAATAACAAATTAGTTGTTATCATAGTTTTCATGATCTCTCTGATCTCGGACTCGGACTCGAACTTATATATAAGTTCGTATAAATCTATCCGGTACGTGAACGATAAACTGATAATGATCTAACTGCAATATATAATTACTAAAATAATTAAATAAGTTATCGTTAGTTATGTTATTAACGATTAATAAAAAAATATTAATATGTATTGTTAATACTTACATTAAAATTTTTGTCATGTATCGAGCTTTTTGCTCTCATTTGCTCCAAATGCTGCTTTTTGTTTTTCCTTGGTCTTTATTCTATTACCCATGTCGTGAAATTATATTAAAATCAACTTTAACACTAAACTTGACACTATAAAAATAATAAAAACAAAACTACACAACTGACTTTATATTTACAAGCACTATTGAACTAGGTTATCACACTAAACTGAAATTAATACGATATGACAAACTATAATACTATCTTTGAAGACAATAAAGAATATGCTACGAAAATATTTAATGTTTAAAACTACGAGAGCCGGCCGCGAAAACTAGCGTAGGTCCGTCGTCGACAAAGGCTTCGGCCGAATGATCCTAGCGATGCAAGAGTAGTACAATAAATACGTTCACCGTGATTTCGTATGTGCTAAAAAGAGATGTGTATAGTGCTCTGCCCGGGCAAGCCGCAGGTTTTAATAAACGACGTAAGTACCAAACCAAATATAAATTGTTTATAAAATAACCATGCAATGTATAGAAAATCTGTTCTTCACAGTATAAGAAGAATGAATTACCAATTTTTTGCATTAAATTTCACTGTAAAATTCGCCTGTTTGACGGAGTTATAGTGTAAAAGAGTTTTATCTAGAGGCTACTTTGGAATTAAACTTTATCGAGAAAATTTCTATCAAACGTGTTTTCCTTCAAGGTAGTACTCAATTAAGATCTCAAAAATCATATAATAAAATCTCGGATCCCCAACCCTTGTATTAATTAAGATACAGGCACACAAAGATATCATTTTTTCTGAATATAGCACCTTAAATCGTATGCGTTAAAGTAAATTTAACAATGACTAGATAATATAGTTTACGCCTCGCGGCAAGCGCACTTGCCGCTACAAGCCACTAACTAGTCTGCTGACCACACGTTTCCAGCGAGCGGCCTGCCGCGCCACCAATTACACCGGCGCCGCGCCGCCCGCGGACTGCAACCTCGCAAGCAGCGCGCTGGCAGGTAGTGGTTGGATTGAGTTGAGGTGGTGCCGCGCCGTGCAGCAATGGAGCGGTGCTGATATACTGAGCGATGACCTTAATTTTTTTTATCAAAAAGAGAGGTTATTATCCAAGCATTTTCCAAGTTAATGAGTAGAGCTTTTAATAACTATTAAAATTATGTTGCCACACGATAATAAAGAGAGGGCAAAATGGGTTTTTCTCGTTCAAAATTCAGAGCAGACCACCACCACCTTACAAAATATCACAGCCAGCTTGTTTGCCAGCATAGGCAAGTAGGCCTTAGTGGTATAAAAACCTTTACCATGTAATCCGAACATTGGAACACATTTAAAATCCTCAATTGCAAACCAATATGCACCAATATGTCCACATCTATCGATCTATCAATATGTATATCCATGATTATTTTAGCTTACAGTGTTTAATGGGTCTGATAGATCCAAACAAATTCCTTATCTAAACAAATACCAATGCCATTTCACGATGGATATACATATTTGATGAACTATTTCTCACCGCCATACATTAATAATAAATTATTTCGTCCCGCGCAGGTCAAAAAACAGACTGGTCATGACGACTGACAACGCACTCAATTCTCAACGGTAAGTTCTATGACATAACATCTATATTCCATTGCAAACTGGTTAAAATGAATAGAGTCATTGTAGCGTGATATTCAATTGTTTATATTGGAACTACTGGAATTACACGTGCTTATTATGTGAGAGGAATTTGGGAGAGCTTTTCATATCAAAGTTTCATGCTGAGTTATGTTGCTTTTAGAAGTTATTATGCCGCGTGAAAGGAATTATACAGGTCGTTGTTTTGGTCAGCGACGAGCGACTCAGGGTCGATAATACAAATGATACTGGTGCTAAAAAAAATATAAAAAAAATACTTTATTTTTTTTAAATAATAAAAATAAAAATAAAAAAAAATTGAAAATCATGTAATAAGCTAAAATGTAGACATAATACTCAACGGGAGTATGAGGGAGTAAAGGGGTGGGGCGATGGCGGCTTGCGCCTAGCTCTAGAATGTGCACGTGCCTAGTAACCATACTTTGCGGTAATTTTATTTCAAATTGAATAAGGTATTTCTCAACATATTTAGAGTATTTAATGGAATTAAGTCCATTTTTGGGGAATATATATTTTGTACTACCGCTCCTGGGTCGCTTGTCGCCGACCAAAACAACATCCTGTATACTGCTAGAATGAATATTATTTATTTTTAGACGATTTCCTTTCATGCTCACGAGCTGTAGGCACTTCCGGACTCCTTTGTGTATGTGACAAGGCTCTGTATTTATACTCGAGTTGGTATTTGTACTATAATAGATTTACAACAATCACTAACTTCAATTTCTACGCCGCTGTAAACTGTCTTTGTATTATTATGATAATACATTGAGTGTAATTGAAGTTTCTATAGGGTTGTCGCGGTATTCATGGAACGAATTTCTCCCATACATAATTTGATTTTTGTTAATGTAATACTGTCATAGTAGTGTTTCCAAACGTCAATTCTTCACACACATGGTATAGAGAGAACAATAAACATGACTGACTGTTTGACAATGAAAGAAGGTGGTCAAAAGATACGTGACCATTTGAATGAATTACTATGGGCACAGAATAGATAATAGTATTCTATGGGCTGCCTACACCTATAGGTCAGGTTGAAAAGTAGTCACCAAGCACCTACCGCTGTTTTTCAGCAGTTAGACTTGAGTCCCAGTTTGTTTACTTACCACCTTCGGCCACAGTTCGTTTTTTAAGGCGACAGTGGTAGTGACGTCGGATACCGAGACGAAGGTCCCGGATTCGAATCCTACAATGAGCTTGAGCTTTCGGTGAAGGAAAACATCGTGAGGAAACCATAGCACGGTGGTAGGATACTTTGTAGTACCCGCCTGGCTGAAATGAAATGAAATGAAAATCTGTCGCCAAGCACCTTTCGGTGTGTTCCGATAGCTGCACTTGAGAGCCAGTTCCTTCTAAGCTTTGTGTGGTTACCACCTTACCACATCATCACTTACCATGGTGAGATTGCGGTCAAACACAGGCCTATAAACAGTAAAAAAACGTCATTTCTCATGGTAATTGATCAGATCAAACACAAACATCCTAACTAACGTAAATTTGTTCAGGGTGTTCAAAAAATCGTCACCCAACAACAAGCTGACCCTGTACTTGGCCTCCCGAGACCTGGTCGTGGAGAACGGTGCCATCGACAGGATCCAGGGCGTTCTTCACGTCGAGCCAGATTATTTGGAGAACAAGAAGTTGTATGGACAGGTCACGCTGACCTTCAGGTGAGAATCTGCCAAAGTAGTATATTCTTTGTAACAACTACGTTTTTTAAATACAGGATGTAACGGAAAGTGTATATACATTACAGTAATCCACTTTTTTGGTACTAGGCGCACAGATCGCGGTAGATAAAATTTTATATTAATATTAGCAAGGGACACAAAATGATAATGACCCTCATTGACCGGTGACATGTTGGTTATGAATTTAATTCAATAAACTTCAATTCAAAAATTTGTTTTGAATCTTTGAGTAATTTATTTTGAGCTGAAACTTTTCATAGCGAGTCTGTATCTGATGTAGTCTTCCTTCACCCCCTTCGGATGTATATACCCTTTCTGTTACATCCTATATATTTTCGAAACAAGTTAGGGACAACTTATAAGAAAAAAAAGCGGACAAGTGCGCAAAGAACTCGCGTGGAGAGGGTTCCGTACATGTTCTCCCATACATTCTAACTGCAAATGTAAATTTGTACGCACATTATTGACAGATTTACCATGTTGTCTGAAGAAAATGAACTTCTTATCTTAATATATAAAATGATAAACTGATTGTTGATATATCAGCCCACAGCCCAAACCGCTGGACCTAGAGATTTGAAATTTTGCACAAAGATACCTTATACAGTGGAGGCATCCACTAAGGAAGGATTTTTGGAAATTCCACCCCTAAGAGGGTAAAATAGGGGATGACAGTTTGTATGCAAGTCCGTCAGTTTTGAAGTTAGGATCTTCAAATTTTGTGTTTAGGCTGACGATTGAAAATTAATGTGTAGTTATCTCAGCGTTTGTGATAATTCCACCACCGAAGGGAGGAAAAGGGGGATGAAGTTGAGTATGCAAGTCCTCAAATTTCAAAATAAACGTCACTAAATGTATTATTATACGGTGTAGGCATCCACTAAGGAAGGATTTTTGGAAATTCCACCCCTAACAGGGTAAAATAAGGGATGAAAGTTTGTATGCAATCCGTCAGTTTTGAAGTTAGGATCTTCAAATTTTGTGTTTAGGCTGACGATTGAAAATTAATATATAGTTATCTCAGCGTTTGTGATTATTCCACCACCGAAGGGAGGAAAAGGGGGATGAAGTTGTGTATGCAAGTCCTTCAATTTCAAAGTAAACTTCACAAAATTTAATATTATACAGTGTAGGTATTCAGTAAGGAAGGATTTTTAGAAATTCCACTCCTAGGGGGGTAAAATAGGGGGTGAAAGTTTGTATGAAAGTTCATCAGTTTTGAAGTTAGGAACTTCAAATTTTGTGTTTAGGTTGACAATTGAAAATCTATATATATAAAATTCAAAGTCCTGACTGACTGACTGACTGATTGACTGATATATCAACGCACAGCCTAAACCACTGGTCCTAGAGACATGAAATTTAGAGAGTATATTCTTTGTGAAGAGTAGGTATGCACTAAGAAAAGGTTTTTCGAAATTCCACCCCTAAGGGGGTAAAATAGGGGCTGAAAGTTTGTATGAAAGTCCGTCAGTTTCAAAGTTAGGATCTTCAAATTTTGTGTTTAGGCTGAAGATTGAAAATTAATGTATACGTGTCTCAGCGTTTTTAATAATTCCACCCTCGAAGCGGGATGAAGTTGTTTTGTTTTATTGTTGTAGAAAATTATGTCATTTGATTCCTGTAGGCCACGCGGGCGAAGCCGCGAGCAGAAGCTAGTTATCTATAAGAAGATTTAGGAAGGAATTATAATCTAGGTTTTCCTGTAATCTATAAGTTAAGAACTAAATTCAGTTTTTTTTTTTTTTTTTTTCAAATTTTATTTTTGCTTTAGTTTCGGAGATAAGGGGGTGGGGAGGATAGTAAATTTTCATCTAATTTCTTAAATAACTTTTAAAAATTAAAAAAAAAAGTGTTTGATATCCTAACAACAAGCTTGACACAGCATTTGACATGTCACACGATACGGTTAGCAAAACATTTTCTTTTTTTATTTTCCAATTTGTCATCAAAAAACCCCTCCCATATTCTAAATCCATTTATTTACGATACAACACCGATACAGCAAACTTATTCGAGTAGATTCGGACAGACGGACAAACAGACAGGCACACGAGTGATTCTATAAGAGTTCTTATTTTCCTTTTGAGTTACAGAACTCTAACAAACGGACAGGTAGGATATTACATATAGGCTCAAAGTAAATAAATTATAAGGGGATTTAACTTGTAATTTTCCTAAATATAATAGAACAATCTCGGTACATATGTATGTTTTTAGGGTTCCGTAGCCAAATGGCAAAAAACGGAACCCTTATGGATTCGTCATATCTGTCTGTCTGTCTGTCCGTCCGTCCGTATGTCACAGCCACTTTTTTCCGAATCTATAAGAACTATACTGTTGAAACTTGGTAAGTAGATGTATTCTGTGAACCGCATTAAGATTTTCACACAAAAATAGAAAAAAAAAAAACAATAAATTTTGGGGGTTCCCCATAATTAGAACTGAAACTCAATTTTTTTTTTTTTCATCAAACCCATATGTTTGGGATATCTATGGATAGGTCTTCAAAAATTATAATGAGGTTTCTAATATCATTTTTTTTCTAAACTAAATAGTTTGCGCGAGAGACACTTTCAAAGTGGTAAAAAGCGTGTCCCCCCCTGTAACTTCTAAAATAAGAGAATGATAAAACTGAAAAAAAATATGATGTACATTACTATGCAAACTTCCACCGAGAATTGGTTTGTACGAGATCTAGTAAGTAGTTTTTTTAATACGTCATAAATCGTAAACCGCAATTTACCTTTCATTCAATATTTTTTACGCAGTTTTTTTTTCATAGCAAAATTATTACTTGGAACCCTCCGTGTGCGAGTCCGACTCGTACCGTTGGCTGGGTTTTTTTTTTATGAGTATCAGTATCGCTATATTTTATAAACACAAATAGCTTAAAAATAAAGTTGTTCAATGAAACAAATTATTTGTTATTATCAGTTATTTCACGTTAAAATAAAATGGACTTATACATTCAATCCTTCGCGATTTCCTAGAACTTCAAATGAAAGTTACCTTTTGTTAGTTGACCTTTGTGGAGCCAAGTTAAAAGGCCGCTTGGCGATAGATAAATCAACATCTTTTGTCATAAACGTTTTAGCATTTCTCACCCAAAAGGGATTTTAAATGTTATTATATAATATCCACCCTTTGAGTCAAAGTTTTACTAAGTTTTACATAACGCCCCATGTTTTACAAAATGCCCCTATTATTACAAAAGAACTTACTCTGTGAACTTACTCGTGCCTGTCGGCTTGTCAAAGTTTAATTTAATTCGATAAAGTATTGATTGGCAGGTATTTAAACTAAACTAAGCATTTAATGTTCTACATTTTAAGGGGAGGCTTGATAAAGACCAACCAACCAAATGTATCTTTGTTTATCTGAAAACAAAACCAGATTATATATTTTACTGGCTGTATGAAACTGCCCCGCGGTTTCACCCACCTAGCGGTATGAAATATACTTTTCTCCTCTCCTGGCGGAGAGCGTCAACTTTTGTCCCGCTGCGCTAAACGAAAATGCTTTCCGCCTCCTTCAAGGAGAAAAATAGTATAGACACCTTGAGCAGGAAATTAGAAAGCATCCTGTATGCATATATAAAGTGATCCTATAAGGGTACCTTTTTTCTTTTGAGGTACGGAACCCTAAAAATGACTAGGCTTGAACCACTTGCTCTTATATATTTGTCTATTCTATAATATGGTTACATCGATAGTCGTAACGTGTTTCAAAGGGCCTCATGTACAGCCCTCATGTTAACGTGTCTACTGGAGCTCAAAATTTGCTCTAGTTTTTTATATACCCTGCTATTTTTATAGACATAATGTCACCGAATTCTAGACACAATGTTTATATTAAGCTAACTTTATGAACTGTTTCTGATATCGAATATTTTGCCTATATGTAATTTCTTTGCAATCATGTATTAAGCTTCTACAATACCTCTATCAACGGGGATCCTCGTTACACATTGGAAATAAAATGGTCTCCTAATGTGCGGTTCCTAGATAAGTTCCAGCCTCGGACACCCAGGGGGCCATGTCTGCTAAAATGTCATACTGACACGATACTATTGCAATTACATTATCATTGAGCCGATGTGCGCAGTCTACTAATTCATAATGGTCTTAAAATGAAAGGAAAGAATTTCAAAAACTGTCAAAACTAACAACTATAAGATCTTTGTGGCACGATTGTAGTTTCATTGTTTCATTGGAAAATCATCGCAAAGCTATTATGGCGCCATTATGACACTATTGTGTTAGTAGACTACCAAAACTGTAAAATGTGTCAATTTTGACATCACCGATAGTTCATTGGAACACAATTGTGTGAAGCCGATGATAGCTCAGTGGTAGTGAAATTGGATACCGAGACGAAGGTCCCGGGATCGAATCCTACAATGAGCTTGAGCTTTCGGTGAAGGAAAATATCGTGAGGAAACCATAGGACGGTGGTAGGTAAGGTACATTAGTACCCGCCTGGCTGGCTACCACTCTTAAGTTGAAAATCTATCGCCAAGCACCTATCGGTGTGTTCCGACAGCTGCACTTGAGAGCCAGTTCATTTTAGGCTTTATGTGCTTACCAACTTTGGCCGCATCGTCTCACCATGGTGAGATTGCGGTCGAACAGAGGCTTATAGACAGTAAAAATTTTTTTTTTTTAAATAGCAGACTTTGGCACCTGGGGGCATACCACAAGCTCTTAAAATAACCTTATTTGTCTTTTGTCCCTTTTTGACGTCAGATGTCAAAGAAAGACAAAAGTCAAATAAGGTTATTTTAACCTTGTTTAAGAGCTTGTGGTTCGCCCTCTGGTGTTGTTGGCGTCTATAGCTAGAAACCGCTTACAGATTGGTCGGATGCTTGTTAGGTAGTACAAAAAAAGTGTTTACTGCAAGAATCAGATTGATTTTTGAATAAAATATTCGATATACCTTTATTTTGCGTCATCGAACATCTGAAATTCAATATTATGATAATCCCCATTTATTTTGTTATCAGTCTGTGATCGGTGAATATATATCAACTTTAGAATATATATTTCAGAGCAAAAATATGTTCCTAGCAGTTAGAATAACAGTTAGAATAGGTAGATACGTACATTTAAAAATGTCTTCCAATTTCCTACGTAGGTACTTTAGAAATAATTTATATTAGGTACTTGGGTAAAAAAAAATACATTTATCAAGTTGATGTCGCCCGCACCGTCTTCGTCGCTCTTTGCACTAGGGCACAATACATCTCGTTTAACTGCTACAATTTAGGGAATCCATTTATATGGAAAATTATTTTAATTTTCCCCAGAAAGCTAATGATACTATGATTTATTCATTTTATTTTAATACGTACACAGTTTGCTTCGTATAAGTAATAGTAGTTTGGGGTACATACATACATACATTATTAACATTTTAACCCCCTTATTTATAATCGCTTTTTAATTAAATCAGTGTAATAGTGTGCCCCGTCTCACTTTTTCGATCACCAAATGTAAAGTGTAAGATAAAGACTTCGGAACTTTAGCTAATCAACGTTTGATAACTTTATTATGAATAAGGGGGTGTGTTTAGTTCACGTTTAGTTGGTGTAAGGATACCTAGTCTATCCATCATGTTATTTGAGCTATGCCATTATGTTATATTTAATTTAATATTTGCAAACCGAAGCTCGGTAGAGCAAGCTTGGAACTCCATAATTTTTACAACGGCTATTTTGTCACCCTTATTATCATTTTTTTTTCTTATTTTTTTTTATTTTTTTATACTACTTAGGTAGCAAACAAGCATACGGCCCGCCTGATGGTAAGCGGTTACCGTAGCCTATGGACGCTTGCAACATCAGGGGAGTTACTCGCGCGTTGCCGACCCTGCAGAAATCTCTTCACACCCTATTTGAAGAACCCCATGTTGAAGTCCATTGGGAAAACCACGGCAGGAATTTCATTGATAATTCTGAGAAAAACTTACATTTAGCTGTTACCGTTCTAAGAGACATGTTGCCGTTAGCGTTATTTCACTCAAAGAACAGCTCGACTGGGGAAGGACCTTACAGAATACCGTAGCCAAATAACTGGATGCTCTTGCGCGTGAAATAGGATGCCAGTCACCGGGGTGAGGGGACGGGTCGGTAACGCGTGACTAATGCTCCGTGTACTGCAAGAGTCCGTTGGTTACGGTAACCGTTTACCACCAGACCGTTACCTTGTATGCCGACTTAGTTGTAAAAAAACATGTTCTGTGAACACAATGCATTCTGTAGAAATAGTTTTATAGGTATGTTTGTAGAGGTCTTCAACATTGACAATCCCCTGGGTATTACCATAGTCAGAAAACAAGTAATACTATTACTTCAAACCCAGAAACAAATGGTAACATTTACAGTATGCAAATTATATTTAACTTAATACAATTTCTAGTCAAAGAGACCCTAAACTAACATTTGTACATGATTCGCACGCAACATGTGAGTGAAATGGATTCCCTTTGATATTCCACTAGGACTACGAGGATAAAGGAAGGTGGCGAATTGAATAAAACATAAACATTCCTTGTTTTAGCTGTCAAAGGCCTATAAAAGGTTCCTGAAAGTGTAAATTAGGGTCATCGAACAATTAAGTAACTCAAAAAAGCACAATGACGTTAATTTTGTGTGAAATCTATCAGCCACATATTTTGACTAAGGTGTAGAGTTTGTGAAGTTAGGGCTTGTAGAGTAAGTGCATGTAGAGTTATAAGCTTGGCTCTACATGAGATCTGATAACTTTTTGACAGTACGAGCCATATATCTTGGCGGCAACATTTTACATAAAAATGTTTTGGTGGGATCTTAGCTTGTTTTGAAAAGACTAATTGCCGAGTTTATTGCCGGCTCTTAGCAAATGCAACCTTGCGAACCGGTATTACAGTATTCATAGAGACTATTCATAAGAACCTGTGAAGGTATATATGAATAAATAAGAAAAAACACTGCTGTTGAGGGAGTTTATTCTATTCACAGAAATAGAAACTTCCTGAAATCATAAAACTTTTAGATTTTCTCTGTATAATATTTTTTCATTCAGTAGTGAATTTACAACACATTTCCCAAGTAACAATTTGGTTGAAATTGCATAAGATTTTTGTTGGGTATATTTCTAAGTAAAACAAATTTTAATCATGTACCAATTTTTAAGACGGGATAAAGTGTGCTTGCTGCGAGAGATGAGAAAAAAACGGTCCCCAAATTTGCCGCCCCTAAAATCTGCCGACCTAGGCTTAAGCCTACTGAGCCTGCTGGTAAATCCGCCACTGGATTTCATATTTATATCGCACCTACAATTATATTTAGAGTCTTTGTAGTTTAAGACCTAAATAAGGGGGCGGCAAAAATTTTTTGCGCTCCAGGTCGGCTGAAACCCACGCTACACCACTGTCCAAATTACAAATTTGATTTAGAATGTCATTAAGATTTAGTTTTATTTACCTGTCCTGACTACTTCTGACTGTCCTGACACAATACAAGACTTCACATAAAATTTAAAGTTAAATATAGCGTTCATTACTAATAGAATGTGACTCCATATTTCCTCAGATAAATGCGTATCAAGTATTTTATTCTAATTGAGTGAATCACTGACTGATTCATTTGAACAGGGCCGCAGGGCTCCGACAAGCAATGCCATTATTTTATCTTGGAAAATAAACTCGGAAACTTTATAGGATACTAGTAGGCCCCCGATGTTTCACCCTCGTTCAGCGGTTTTTTCGTGAAAAGGTAACAAACAGACAGACAGACAGAAGTTACTTTCGAATTGATTCAGCATTACTTGTATATTATTGTTGAATAGTATATAGATGAGTGTTATATGGCTTATTAGTTTTTCTTTTTCAAGTTTTTCACAGGTTGATCCTATCTCAAACACCAGCTTCTCAGGCTAGCTTTGATTATTTTGAGACGTTGTTTCTTTTTTAGCCTGACATTTATAATAAACAATATTAACAAAAAGTAATTTAAGAGAGGTAGAGCGTAGCGTTTATTAGCTCAAAGGGCAGCTCGACTGGGGAAGTACCTCCACCTTATAGAATACCGCAGCCAAATAACTTTGTTGTGTAAAGTTGTGTTCCTGCGCGTGAGTAAAGTCGCCAGGGCTCATAGGGGAGGGGGGAAAGGTCGGTAACGCGTGAGCGATGCGTCGTGTGTTGCAAGCGTCCATATGGCTGCGGTAACCGCTTACCATCAGGCGGGCCGTAAGCTTGTTTACCAACTTCGTAGTATATAATAAAAAAACTATTTGTTTTTTAATTTAATTACTTGAACTAGAAAAAAACACATTACAAAAAGTAATTCTAGCAAATGGCATTCTCATTCTCAGTGACAAAACTCTACCAAAACAGAGATTTGTCGATAGGATCGAGTACGAGTTCGAACCGATAAAAATCTCTATTTCGGTTCACAACTTTCATTAAATGAATAATTAAAATACCCACATTTCAAATACACTTGCAGTATTATTGTTTACACATTCTCGCTTGTTTTCGGCTTTCAAGATGTGTAAAATCCCAATCAAATACCAATCAAATTCAACAAGGCTGTTCTAATTCCGCCGAGTCACAGACCTTGGGCCTTTAATTACAGAAATGCTTTGTTAATTTTCACCTCCATTTATATTAATTTAGTGGTCGGAAAGCGTTTTATGTTGACTAATGGATATTGTTGTGGGGGGCGTAAATATTGTAATGGATTGCGTGTGGAAAGATTTGAGAACAAATGATTTATTCCATGGAGTGCGGGACCATGGTGAGAACACCATGCTGATTGACAAATGTGAAAAATTTATAAATTGTGCAAAAAGAACTTTTTTTTGTGTTCTAAAAAAATAAATTTCCACCCACCTCAAAAAGAAGGAAGGGATGTCAAATCGTGGGATCAAAGGATGGTTTATTCGCTTAGGAGACGAGGCGTTTGACTGGCACCCTTTACCTATCAAGTGCGCATTATATAATTTGACTGGAAGTGGAAGTGGATTCTTAAATTCAAATTCAAACTTCATGATTCTTGCTCACAGATACGGGCGAGAAGATGAAGAGGTGATGGGCTTAAAGTTCTGCAACGAGGCCATTATGAGCCTCGCACAAATCTGGCCAGTGCACTGCAACCATGAACGAGAGCCTAACACGCCGCTTCAGGTAAGAAATCATCATTAGTGTAAATGTGATAAAAATATAATTTAGTCCGTCATTTACATTAAGTATCAAACAAGTACTAACATAAAAATATCATTTTGAATACAAGCTTTTTTTCGTGACTGTACTTATCAAATTTCAGCCCAATCGGACACTGATTCGATTACAGACACCAGACACCAGAGAGGTGAAACTAAATAGAAAGCTCGTAAAAATATTAGACACGTATCTCTCTATCAAATAAAAACGTCACGCTGTGGCACGCTACGGTACACTTTTCTCAAATATGTGACGTCGTGAGCCCTGAATTAACGCGCTGTATCTTTGTAAATTTTTATTGATTTGATAAAGCAAAAAATACGTCTCCAATATTTTTTGACAAACGGATGACGGACTAATTCGTTTTGTTTTTTTTTTACCCAATCCACAACCCTATTGTCCCATAGATTGGCACGATAAGCGCTTCTGATATACTGCCAATCGAATTCTTAATAAAAGTTTCTTCTCAGTTGAAGACTGATTTCCATACCGATGATATTTCTAGCTTTAGTAGCTTTGACCTTCATAAGTGCCCTACTAGGGCCTCAACTGAATGTCAGGGAGACTAAAACACTGGTACACCACATGAACTGGGTACGAATGCAAGACCTCGAACTCGCAAGTTTCCTTCACAGTAGTCTATTTAAAGTTTCCATAATTATCTTTTAATCGTAGATTAGTACCAATCAAATCTAAGATAATCTAATAGCTTACAAATTACTCTGCGCAAGTTTTATTCAAAGCGCAAACGCAAGCGCAAGAAATAATGTGTTACTTGCAAACATGTTAGCGTTAGGTAATCGAGCACAGTATCTATATTTTTATTCTGCAAGATGAGGTTTATGGGATTTGAACGAAGCCACGTGCACAGCGGTAACAGATTTTATACAACACTTCCTTCCGTTCAATGTAGGGCAATGAGTATTTAATGGTGTTTGAAATCTATGAAATTACAATAATACTGTACGCATTATTACACCCAACGTGATAACTTTGATTTATGTTTACTTATCGTATTTTATTTTTGACATTTGAACTTAGTTTTCAATGACATTGATTGATGTTTGATGACTCAACGACTGAAAATAGACGGCCAACAACAAGCTCTCAAAACAAAATTATTATAAGCTTATTTGACTTTTGTCCCTCTTTGACATCCGGCGTCAAAACAGGACAAAAGTCAAATAAGGTTATTTTTTTAACCTTGTTTTCAGAGCTTGTGGTAGGGTTACATCTTTGTAACCTAGTTTAAAATTAACGAGTCAGGGGAGTCGGGGGGGGGGGGGGGTTGTGGGGGATGTTTTGTTTGAATTGCTAACGCTAAAATATCTTGAGCATATAGAAAATGATAACCTGATGTAACTGTAACTTCAACCCATAGATATCTATGCTTCAACCACATTTAATATTCTTCCTGAAAATATCTTCTACATCCAATTAAAGGTTGACCCATTACTACTCAGGATGCCCTTATAAAGCGGTTGGGTGCCCACGCTTTCCCGTTCCACCTGGAGCTGACACCGTTGGCGCCACCCAGTGTCCAGTTGGTGCCCGCCAAGCAATACCATGGAGCACCCATTGGCACCTCCTATGACGTCAGAGCTTATATTGGTAAGTATTTTAAGCTAAACGAATGAGTTTTCAAGCCGCCTAGGAGACCTCCATTTACTTCAACGACTATCACAATGTGATAAACGGGAACAACGGCTTTAAGTGCCTTCCAAAGCACAGAAGAACGTGGTTGACCACTAGCCTACCTTCACCAATCCGCAGTGGGTACGCGTGTTGGAGTATCTGTCCATTCCCTTTCACCCTCATTTGTGAAAGGAGGCCTGTGCTCAGCAGTGGGACATTATAGGATGATGATGATGATGATGACATTATAGACCGCCTATCTGGCTACTGGAGAATTATATTCTTCACTATCTTTCCTCCGCGCGATCTCTTTAGAAGTAAAATTTTTGAAAAATCCTTCCTACCTTCTTTGGAACGTTATACTTGTACGTAGTATATTATTTACTCTATAAGGTACCCGTGTCTTTCCAGTTTGTAACCTTGTGGTTTGAACTTTACGCGCATCAGTTTCTCCTTTTATACCATTGAGCTATTGTTTTTTTTTTTTTTTTTTTTTTTATACCACTTAGATGGCAAACAAGCATACGGCCTGCCTGATGGTAAGCAGTTACCGTAGCTTATGGACGCTTGCAACACCAGGGGTATCACTCGCGCGATGCCGACCCTGAAGAAACCTCTTCAAACCCTTTTTGAAGAATCCCATGCTGTACTCCATTGGGAAAACCACTATTGTTACTACGTATAGAGAAGCTATCATAAGCAAAGGTTATGTCCCATTTTTTTAGAGTCAACTAAAGTTCTAATTAGCGCTGAAAACAATAAATTAGACAGGTCGTCTAAGCAGACAGGAGAAACACGTAGCGCTATCAGAACGCCTTTAGGAGCATTTTTCTCGCAAATACCGTGATTTTCAGGGCGCTTACGCGTTTTGTTCATCGTTCTACAACAACAAGTGTGGCCGGTTGTGATGTGTGGCGTCTTCTCTATACGTAGTAATAATAGCTCAATGTTTTAAACAGGGTTATTTATAAATTTAGTTAGTAGGAGTTAATGTACCTACATCGTCATTATGATCAATCTTAAAAAATACTTTTCATAAATTTTGATAAATATCCTGGGACATTCCTCACACACGGTCATCATACCAAACTAAGCAGAGCTTGTACTATGGAAACCAGATAGCTGATATAATAGCGCGGTAGGTGGAATCTTAACCAACTGATGCTGAGTTCCTTGCCGGAGTCTTCTCAGTTTAAGTGTATTTCAAACCGGTGGTAAATTCAACTATAAAAATGTACCAACTTAACGTTCATAAGTGCCTTACCAGGGCCTAAACTGAATATATTACTTTTTGATTTTGACTGCGCCAACTGGTCCAGTACCGGTTTTACCAGACTTTTGGATAGAGGCTACAGAATAGCCCTGAGGGCCAACCACAAGCTCTTAAAACAATATTATTATAAGCTTATTTGACTTTTGTCCCTCTTTGACATCCGGCGTCAAAACAGGACAAAAGACAAATAAGGTTATTTTAACCTTGTTTTATTTAAGAGCTTGTGGTAGGCCCCCTGTAGTTTATCTTGATTGCTACTTGTTAACCATAAAGTATTGTCCAAAGCAGCAGAACGGCCCGACGAGAAGGTGTCCCGGCGCAGCACGGTCCGGATGGGCATCCGCGTGCTGCAGGGCCCGGGCCGGCACGCGCCCGCCGCCGCCGCGCTGCCCCCGCACTCGCCGCACCGCACGCTCAGTTCTTTCGCGCATCATAATGTACTCAGGTCAGTACCTACTTTGGTTTATCTCTACCTTTACGATCCTTGATCAAAATTGGCATGAATCAGGAATTGGCGCAATCTCAACTCTGATCTGTTTAAAATAATTGTGGCTGTTAATTTATCCTTTCTCCCACTTTCTCGGAAATTACTCGGAATCGGCTCTCTTCGGTATGCAACGAAATAACGAACGAATAATAGAACGAACACGCCAATTTCCAACACACACTATATAAACTAGGTGTTCTTAGGTACATACTAGATAGTTTTTTACTTTAAATGCTGTTTTTTTAATACATCTATGGTAGCGAATAAGCATGACTTGGCCCCCCTGATGGTAAACGGTTACCGTAGTCTATTGACGCTTGCAAACTCACGCGTTGCCGGACCCTGAAACACTACACTCTTCTTGAATATCCCCAAGATGGGAAAACCTCCGCGCGGGAACTCATTGCACAACCATTTCGCATTACGTTCCAAAAGTTAAAAAAAAAATACTGTGCGCATGCTATTGGTGGGAATGAGAATAAGATACTGTATTTTTGATGTCTGAAGACAATTTTCATAAGAGTTACCAGGCAAAAGAGCTATTGTCGTTACACTTTAGAAACTGCAATTTATGAATTAAACTTTCATGATTCTTGAATCATTTTTGTTTATTGATTCCTCGCAAATTAGAGAAAAGAAAAGTATATACCTTCTTATAGTCTCGGCCGAAATTACTTAATGCCCTCGTTTAGATAATAAAATAAAGATAATAATAAATAATTTATATTTCTCTTATACTTAGTTATTTTCATAAAAACGATGTCTTATTTTTTCAAAAATTTATTATTATTCTTATATATTATAGCGTGATACTCATGACCACAATGTTTGAGCAAATAAACATAGGTACAATGGCGTACAAGTGAATTCCCCATTTCAACACTGTGAATAATTAAAAGACCCCTACATAGCAGGAGCGTTGACATTGCATATTTTGACATGACATGCATACACAACTCATAAAACACACCATGTTTGACCTCCTTTTTGTCGGATGTTGTCCGGAACAGTTATAGCCGATTCACTGTGTTTTTACGTTACTTTCATGGTAATTCAAATGGACGTAACCCATTGCTCACCAATGCATAAATAATTCACGTTAACGTACTTCAGTGATTACACATGATTTTAAAAAGGTTTAAGGTATGAGAGGTGGTAGGTTGCTGCTACATTATATCAAACAATAGACTTTTTAACAAAAAAATTAAACCACCGAAAAAACTCAAAAGCAAAAAATAATTTTGAATATAACTTGAATTTTATAAGGTTTTGCAGGTGGTTTAATTTTTTTTTGTTTAAAAGTTTTTATTTTATATTTTTTTGTTGCTATAATCTACTAATGACTAGATGCTTAATTTTTGATTTCTTTTTATTTTATTATGTAATTACACAACTCACCATTAAAATCTGTGAGTGAACAATAAATCAGGTTTTTTTGTATCCAAATGTATATGGGACCAATTTCGTGGTATACCCTATCCAATAAAAAAATAATTATCAAAATCGGACCAATCTGTAAACAGTTATGATTATGAGTGATCATTCATAAAAAAAAAAATTACGCGTCGACTTGTAAACCTCCTCCGTTCTTACGTCGGTTAATAAACCTCCTCCGTTTTTACTTCGGTAAAAAATTGGACAAGTCTTTACTCAAGCACGCGTTCCGTTTTTGTACACAAATTAACAGATAATCACTGTCCCCGATGTAGTTTAGTCCACCGAATCGAATGGCTCCTGCCTGCCTTATTCCGAAAAACATGCCACTTTTCATGAAATAAAATCGTTTATATTGTCTATCTATATCTGTGGTTCCTACTGATTCTAATAGCAATCGCGTAGGTCTAATAAGAGCTTAATTTTATATACTTTTGTGAAACAATTAGCCCTTACCCAAACTTACTCGGTTACCGTAATTCGGGAAAAAGTCTGATCAGTACAATTAAATTTGAAGCTCCGCTGTTTATCGATCAACTACATTATTTCGAATTAAAGTCTGAATAGCAAAATATATGACATTTGTTAAACTAATTAATCGTGTTGATCATATCAGTATCATATTCAAGACTAATATTTAGTTAAATACCAAAAACATTATCTATTATACAGGGTGTTGTTTTGGTCGGCGACAAGCGACCCAGGAGCAGTAGTACAAAATATATATTCCCCAAAAATGGACTTAATTCCATTAAATACTGTAAATATGTTGAGAAATACCTTATTCAATTTGAAATAAAATTACCGCAAAGTATGGTTACTATACACGTGCACAGACTAGAGCTAGGCGCAAACCACCATCGCCCCACCCCTTTACTCCCTCGTACTCCCGTTGAGTATTATGTCTACACTTTAGCTTATTACATGATTTTCAAAAAAATATTTTTTTATTTTTATCCTTAAAAAAAATATTTTTTTATATTTTTTTAGCACCAGTATCATTTGTATTATCGACCCTGAGTCGCTCGTCGCTGACCACAACAACGACCTGTATATCATATTAACTATATATCTACATTCTACAACATCTTATAACTTGCACCACATCTTTCTATCGTACGTTTAGATCCAATATTTCACCATGCGGCGTAAACATAACATGAAAATTGTTTCACAAGTTTTCCACGGCAAAAAGCATTTAATTTATGTGCTTTTTTTTAATAAAATGGGCTTTCATTTGGCCACTGACCCTATGTCTTGGCCTATAAGGGACGAAGACGAAGCCTAAGATGGAACACGCTTACCCAGAAGGAACTTATTCACTATGGCTTTGAAAGTCCCTAGATTGTATGAGTCAGGAAACACAGACGCCGCCGCGCCGTAAGCAAGTTCCACTCCCTTGCTGTCCGCATTATAAATGAGGATGCAAAACGCTGTGTCCGTTTTTTCGGTATGTCAACAACGTACGGGTGAAACTTTTTCCGGCATCTTGTGGTTCGGTGTAAGAATAGGGATGGTGGAATCAGGTTGAATTACCGTATATATCCCATGAAACATTAAATTATGCATTTATAAAACTGACGGGGCAGTTTCATCCAGCTGTAGATGCTAATAGCATTCCGCAATAAAACTGCAACTGCAAAACTCATTACAGAAAGAACGATGACCGTTGTAATATGGAGGCATCTAGGATAAAAACTGCCGTGACCAAAAGCAATTTAATGTATGTATGTATGTCTATGAAATTTTAGCAACGTGTACAAAATAGCGTAATAGGCGTACAGCCTAGAAGTGCCCAATGACCAACCTCATAAGATTCAGTTGGAAGGGTCTTGAGCCGCTTGGTTATCTTGATACCTGATGACCATAGGTAGTTTAAATTTTTCCGGTACATAACTCGTCACTCGAGAGTCTTCCCATCAGATATAGTCTTCTAGCGATGCGACCTAATTATTGCCACATCAGCAAGCTGACCACGAGCCGTGTCTGAACTTCTAATGACATTATTTTGGAACTTGTCGCGAAGCAAAATTCCGTGTTGCGTAAGTCTCGATTGAAACTTTCCTACGTTTCTGAATGAAATGAGTAGAGCTGAAAATAGTAGTATTTATTATAGTTGTAGATTATAAATAAACTTATGGCAACCTAGTCCTAGTATTCAGTGCATATGCATATCGATTTATTTAGAAGATCAGCAACGCGTCAAAAACAACGTTGTAGACACAGTTACGGACATCCATATTCATGAACTTGCCATATGTTTCCTTTCTTGTCATAAAACATATCTATCTAGACAATGGCCGTGCTTCGTTGTTTACAACTTAACTTATTTTAGTCTCACTATGTCTCTTTCTAACAAAGAACATAAGAAAAGGATGTAAGAAATTTAGTCCTGTCAAATTAGTCCAATGCTTGTTTTCAATATAATTTTAGTCGCCATCTATCGTGGTTACGCCTAAATACCCGCAAATGAAGACGGCAAAGACTAATTTGACAGCTTTAAATATGTTCTATCCTTTTTAAATAATGTTCGAAAGAAAGAGATGTGATGTTACTAAAATTTGTTTAGTGCGATTTACAACAGAATCGGCACCATTAAAATACTACATATTCTTACAGAGTAAAGTGTCTCACTTCATTTGTCTATGTGGAGCACAACTTTCTAGACGGATTCTGTACCGGTAGTCTGGCAAATCCATCTGTTCGTAGAAAAGATGGATTTGCCAGGAATGTTTGGTAAAAATGGTGACCGAAGGTGCATGGTTAGCACACAAAACCTTACAAGAAACTGGCCTTCAAGTGCATATTGCAACAGATTTTAATAATGAGGGTGGACGCCACGCGGTACTACAAAGTACCGCACCATCGATAGTTTCCGCACGATGCTCTCCTTTTCCGAAAGTTCAAACTATAGAATATGAACCCACCGTCATCCCGGCAGAAAAGCCGGCGCGGGTCGCTACTTAACTATAAAACAAATTCAGTAATATTGATTTGCAATAAGCTCAGACAAACAAAAACGAGGTTTTGTTAAATAGCAAAATGAAGCATCAGTTTATGAAACAGATACCGATGAAACATTTCATCGATCATAATTTATTGAAAATTGCATGCAGATCAAGGGGCCTACCACAAGCTCTTAAAACAAGGTTAAAATAACCTTATTTGTCTTTTGTCCCGTTTTGACGCCGCATGTCAAAAAAATACAAAAGTCAAATAAGGTTATAATAATATTGTTTTAATAGCTTGTGGTTCGCCCTCTGTATTCTAAATGATAACTTAATTCTTCTGACACGAGCCAATGTACTTTTTCTACTAAATGTATAATGATTTTGTCATACTGAGGTCGATACTCAGAAATCACCCATTTACTATTAATAGTATATTGATCCGTAGTGTAAACAAACAACATCAAAGACAATCTAACAACTGTTTACTCATTTGTGGTTAGTTGACTAAATTGTATTTCAATCGGACTTCATTGTGATAGACTCGAATACTAATCATATCTTCCAATATCAAATATTTGACAAATGTTTCGTAGAATTTATCACGATGAAATCATAAATATTTATTCAAGAGAAGCTTTGATTAAAGAGAACTTGTTTGGCACCTTCATTGTTTTATAAATGTTTATTTTCATAAGAATATTTGAGTATGAAAAATCTAAAAAGAAGATACGATCGAGAATAGATCCCACGCAAATGCTGTCTCAGGGTGAGTCAACGGTTCATTAAATAGTAGTTATTTTAGCAATTGCTGCAATTGCTAATAATTTGGCTGAACGCCGGACAAAGACCTGCCTTGTTAATGGAGTGACAGAGATCTTGCATGATCCGCGTCAGTTGACCTAGACGTTTAACATTAGCATTGTTGAGAAATCACACTAATGTAATTAATACCTTTTAGGCTTTATAAACGTTGGCAACTCCTTGGAAATCCTTTGGTATTTTGCTCAAGGTATCGGGTAGCCACTTTCCATCAGGTGGAACCCCTACCTTTTTATGACACGTCTAAACCGATCTCTGGCTTCTTTACTCGCCGCAGGAAGACAACACCTTTCATAAGATCCTATAGGACTTTATGAAAGGTACACTACTTCCCAAACGGGCTGCTAAGTATTTTGAACGAGTACCCATTTTGCTGTACCCATCGAAAAATTAAGCCAAAGAAGCGAATGACGCTCATTTTGCTTGAAATCTATTCCGGCAAATTTCACACCACCGAAAATGCACTCTGATTGACCAAGTCAAGGACACACGATGCAGTGATACTGTTCAAAATCGCTGACTAGTTGCGGAATAGGATTGCTCGGTAAGTATTACTACTGTGGGATTTTTCTCGAGGCATATACAAAATCAACCAAGTAATTGTAAAAGGGCTGCTAGTACCTAGTAAACAGCACCATTGCAATTTATCGAGAAAATGCAACCATGCACACAAGCTGCACTTAAAAGTTATCGCTTAACTAAAATACGTAATGTATTTTCAATTGTTTCAATAAATCAAGGCGAGACACGTGTCGCAAATAATTACACGTTAGCTTGAAATTTCCACCCGTCGCGTCGGAGGACCGCAAAAAAAAATGAAAATTTTTTCTACCTTAGTACAGGCTTGTCTGCAATCTTACCGTAATAAGTGATGATTTGACCTAAGATTAGGTGTTTATTGACAGAATTCTCAACTTGACAGTAATAACTGCCACTGGTGACGCGAATGCGAGGAATATAAATAGAGTACCTATGGGGACGCTAAGGAAACAAGGCTCAATATACTCACCTCTTAAACAGCAACTTTGTCCCTTTGCTCCTGCGATGAGGTAATGCGGGGTAAGTCCACATATAGAAAAAATGGTGGTCATAACCAGAAGAAAAATGAGATTCTTGAAAATTACGTGCGATGCAGAGAAATTATTCGTCGAATAACGATTTTAAAATATTCTTTTCCTGACCGCTTCGGGCTGCCAATTCGCTTTGGTAATTACCGCTACGTGAGTAATTACCTCTAACTCCGTTGGGACAAACATTACACCTACATACTACACTTTCTTAGCTTTTCAAACCAAATAAACAAACAACAGAATTTCATAGCTAAAAATAAATGTGCCAATATAAATTTCAATGTTTACATAAACTCCAAAGTTACTACCATTTCTATTCAACGTGTAAAAGATCCTACACTAACACTTGTGCATACATCACGCGTAATGGATTTTCTTTCGGTTATTCCCCCAAGATCGTGTCGTGAAACTAAGGATCGCAAATGTGAAATGGTAAAAGTGTGAAATGGAATAAATCATAGATGGAAAAACATAAAAAAATTACGCATGAAACCAAAACCCAAAACCTTTAGAGATATTGAAAACTTGCTTCCGTCCCAGGAGAACTAAGGTTTTCCTGTGATGAAATGTATCCTCTTTTTGTCTTTCACATTTTATTATATTAATAGCATAGCCTTTATTTCACTACTACTTATATACTATACTTTATTAATATATTTACGTGTTTTATGTTCTGTGTTATGTACATCTTTCGGCTATACTAGTAATCTAACTGATCTTATTTCCGTCTTCTGTCCGGTTGTACGTGATGTCACTAATGGCAGCGAAAATCAGTGCTGGTTTCGGAATACTGAGTCGCTGACCAATTTTGATATGAGTGATCCAAAATTGATTGTAAGTTTTAAGAATTCTTTCGTTAATCTTCGGTGCCATACTTTCTTTTCTGTGCGAACGAAGATTCACGACGCGCCATAACAGTTGGGTACTACTGTACTGATGACCTTGACTTTAACTTCTAGATTCATTAGCACTAAGGATGATGATGATTCGATTTTATCAATGCCACATCGAGCCCGTGGTTAAATAACGTTTAACTTGATATTTTCATACATTTTACACGGCAGCGTTTATACTCCTGATTAACTGAAAGCGTGATAAAAATAGTGTCAAGTTTATATAATCAAGCTCGCATACCAAAGTATCTAAATTCATAAAAATTACTGTTGATATTATATAACAAAACAATTTGTACAGAAACATGGAAGTTATAATTTGCGCAAGCAATTTATTTCTCAACAATAAGCACTTTCTCATATTTCACGCCAATTTATTATTCCATTGGATCGTTATCTCAGAACTTTAAGCGTGGGTGCAAGCTCACTGAGTATAATTAAATCTATAAATAACATAAGTTCAAAGATCAATACAATCCATTTTATTACGAAGATTGTCTAATCATTCACAGGTATAAACTTTCAATTCGTGTAAAATTAAACAAATGTTTGAAATTACTACATGAATTTGAGCTAAGAAAATATGTATGCCAAAATACCGATGAAAAATTTAATAAAATATTTTGATCCTTGATTCGCAAATCGCAATACAATTTCCCAACAGAATATCTGTTAATTATTTTATCAAAAGGGAAATATTATCAAGACATTAAATAAACGTTTTTGTTCCAGGCTCAAGAGC
Source organism: Polyploca ridens (assembly GCA_951394255.1). Lineage (NCBI taxonomy): Eukaryota > Metazoa > Arthropoda > Insecta > Lepidoptera > Drepanidae > Polyploca > Polyploca ridens. Next base: position 3,426,646 of record OX596248.1, read on the forward strand.
AAAACCAAATTGGAATCGGATGAAAATTGTCGGCCGAAGAGAGAAGAAATTGGTAAGTTCATTTTATTATTATACCCTTCTGTGAACCTTTTTTGGTTAATTAAATTGTAAAATGTTTCATAAGGCAGTGTCGGATGATTTTCAACCTTATCCACCAGATAACTATGTCGATGTATAGTTTTTCCAGATTTAAGAAATTAAAAAAAATAACAGGTGATCACACATTTCTCATTTAATTACGAAATTATCACACTAATCTCATCTCATCTCACTAATATTATAAATGCGAAAGTTTGGATGTTTGTTAGTTTGTGTGTTTGTGAGTTTGGATGTTTCCTTAGAAATTATGTTAACAATTTTTGCAAATATATATTTACCTAATATAATCATTAATCAGCTAAAATACAATCTTGGTAAAAAAAATATCATACAATTAAAAATAATAAATATAATGGAATAAATTGTCCTCGCTCTCACAAAATGCTTGTAATATCTGGAATCCTAAATGTAAGAAATAAATAATCAGATTATTTATTTATAAGCATATCTATAAGTATATATTTATATATATCAAAAAGTCATTTATTCAGTTTAGGCCCTAGTAAGGCACGTATGAACGTTACATTGGTACATACTTACAGTTGAATTTACCACCGGTTCGGAATACACTTAAACTGAGAAGATTCCGGCAAGAAACTCAGCAATATATTATAGCATATAAGTATTTATTTATAAGTATATATTTACAAGTAAATCTGTCAATGGCGTTTCTTAGTAAAGCTATTATATGATCTGTGGTAAAGCTCAGCGTACTTTGATTGAGATAAGAAGGCCATGTGTGAAGTATATCCTGGGATATATTACATATTCTAAACATGATCAAAGGATATTGCGGTTTCTTTTTTTACCTTTTTTTATTGCCCAAGTGTGATTTTTGCACGTATATAAAACCTGCTATAGTATTTTATTTGATTTTATTTATTTCCTTACTCTCGCAGAATATCTGAAAGCACAAGAAGACTATGTGTGTGTGTATCATAGATATTAACTGTAAATCTTCCTAAGAGCGAATAAATTAAAATAATGAATAAATACCTACTGTAAGCATTTTAGCGGCTAGTGTAATTAACTCTATTAAAAAAGGTAAAATATTTCGTCATTCAGTTTTAAATGCCATCTATCAATTAATGAATGGGTGACCCAAATTCTTAGGTGCAGCACAGACGACAGACTTTTTATGCGAAGGAGTCTGCGGCACATAAAAATGTCCGTCACGAATGTTTAGCAGACAACATTACATATTCGATTATTCTGTCGTTTGAACTCTAGCTAGGAACGTATGTGCATTACGATGTATTATTTTGTACTTTAAATACAGAAAAGAAGAAGAGATTTGGGTACATCCTGTTCTTTCGCAGACTTTTTGCGCGTCGTGTACGTTACTGCTTCAGTCTCGTCTGCGCTGTACCAATTTACTTTCATTGGCGCCTTACAAAATAAACAGAGACAGATCGAAAGAAAAAAGGGTTAGTGTTTTCTATGTGAAAAAAAAATGCGAGTTGAACTAGCGTGGAGAGGATTCCATACAAACTTAATATTGTAGTTGAATAACATGTTATCCCATATATTCCAACTGTAAATGTAAGTAAGTTAGTACGCACATTATTGACAGATATACCATGTTATTTGAAGATTTAATTAAATACAGCAAGGATTTATCATTTAGCCCCAAATCGCACCTAGGGATATTTTCCATGACGTTCCGAATTATATTTTGAATGCCGACGATCGGTGGTGTATTGTGTAGCTACGTCAATATTCCTCCAATATCGATATTGAATAGAATACCTATCCAACAATTATTCAGCAATAATGCTTAAGAAAATTGCGGGAAAATGCGAGTATTAGATATTATGATTTGTTTGGCGGTGCTATAAATTCATAATGATTGGAGATAGAATAAGAAAAAACTTTCCACTATCGGATTCCATCATTGTTTATTCGGTGTGGATTAATAAAAACATGAAGCTATTGATAGATAAAGCAGGACGATACCAATTTGCATCAATAAACAATAGTTCTAAACACCAATTTAGCAAGTATTAATGTACCAAAGGCGTTGAAGTGTTTTTGAATTCGAGTTTTGTTGCAGAAAATTCCGAGCCTCCGCCGCCGAGAGGGACTGTAGAGAAACCCTTTTTGCTCTCCGATGGCAGGTAAGTGAATCTTGCTACACAAATCTTATTGAGAAAGTGGACGTTTTTAAATTAAGTTTACGTAGTTTTTCTCTGGATGTTATTTATTACCCACTTATTCTTGAAGGTTTTACCGATTATATGAATGGTTTAATATTATTAATCGTAGACACTCACGACTCGGTAGTACTTATCTAAAAATTTTACATCGAATAATCAACCCAAACAAGCGCAAGCGATTGGCCAAGCCAAGAACACGCGTAAAGTGATTGGTCCTTACTGTGCAAAAGCACTGCCTAGTTGCGGAATTGGATTGCTCGATATTCTACTCTAAAAGGATTTTTCTTCGATGAATTTGAATGCTTCAGAGACAAGTAAAGAGTTATAGTAAACCACCAAAATGACTTCAATACTCATACATTTTAAGTTGTGACTTGAATATTATTTTTTGTAGACAAGACACACAACGTTTTAGTCGGACGTTCTTACTGCGGACCATTAGGATGTGGAATGAGCTCCCCGTTACGGTTTTCCCTCAGCGCTACGATATGGGGTTCTTCAAAAAAGGCGTAAATAGAGCTCTACAAGGTCGGCAACACATCGGCAATCCCCCTGGTATTGCAAATGTTCATAGGCGGCGGTGACCACTTACCATCAGGAGGCCCGTCTGCTTGCTTGTCAACCTATTGACATAAAAAAAAAAACAAGAAGCTTAATTAAAGGTTCATATAAAATATTATTTTTAGATTATTTATACAGTCAATATCTTTCAAATATTCCTTCCTATATTTTAGCAATAATACATCTGGAACTAAACGAACAGGATACAATATTTGATGACTCTTCCGGCGCATTCCGTTTTAGTGCATTATGCATGTAGTCCGGATGAACGTCGAATTGAACTTCTGCCAGATGTATATTTTATGCACGTCAGTTGCCAAACAGAAGGGGTGACATGTTTCTCGAACAAAACCTATTTTCATACTATATACAGGCTGTTTTTTTGGTCAGCGATAAGCGACCCAGGAGTGGTAGTACAAAAATACATTTCCCAAAAATGGACTTAATTCCAGTACATGCTTTGAGAAATACCTTATTCAATTTGAAATAAAATTACCGCAAAGTATGGTCACTCGGCACGTGCACAGACTAGAGCTAGGCGCAAGCCGCCATCGCTCCCACCCCTTTACTCCCTCGCACTCCCGTTGAGTATTACGTCTACACTTTAACTTATTACATGATTTTCCTTTTTTTTTTTTTTAGCACCAGTATCATTTGTATTATCGACCCTGAGTCGCTCGTCGCTGACCAAAACAATGACCTGTATAGCTTAGATCATTTAGGTTTGGTACAGTATAATAATTACATATTATTTTTTTCCGTCACTTACTGCGATCAAAAACAAAATCAAAAAGTTATTGGCCCTGGTAAGGCACTTATGAACGTTAAGTACCTACATAGGTAACAGTTGAAGCTACCACCGGTTCGGAATACAGCACAACCTCACCAACTTCATCTAAACTCATACCCCCTATTACATGAGATGGTTTAAAGCAAGTCTTGTAAAACCTCAGTTTTCCGGCGCTTTTTATTACATTATGTCAGAAAGCGACTAAGATACATTTAAAACCTAGGTTTTTCTAGACTTGGCCTTAAGTTTGCTTGGCTTGGTTTTGGAAAACCTAGGTTATAAGGTAACTCAGCTCTTTTTGTTATATGAAGTTAGAAAGTGACGGAAATATTTAAAACCTGGATTTTACTAGACGCCTTAAACCATCTCATGACATTAGACCACTGCGTCTGTTAGAGACAATATCTCATCTCATCTTATCTCACTTCTCACTATGTAATAAATGCGAATGTTTGGATGTTTGTGTGTATAAATAATATAATTTCTTTATTATCTGAATTAGATACGCTTTATGTCAAAGAAGTTGTTAAAACACCGCTCGGGGCAGTACCGTTATTCTTTATGTATCGAAGCCTGGGCGGATCAACTAGTAACTAATAAGCAGAAAAATAACACAGGTGTACCTGGGTATATGTATCAAATGAAACATTTGCACAGGGGAGGTAATTACCAAACATTTTTAGCCCGTCTATGCCCGATTATTTTATGACAGTTCATAAACTAGGATATTTTTTTAGATTTTTGTTCATAAGCTAGGATTAAAATTTTGGTAATGAAGCTGACACTGCAAAAATCCATTTTTATACACCACAAAATATCTCAATGTCATAAAGCAAATCGCAAAAATATCAGCTAATCAATGCAGCTAATTATTAAAATGGAAGCAATTTATCAGATCTGGAATAATTTCCAGAATTCACATGAACTGGGAGGTTATCGTTGCTTATATTTCAAGACTAATATAAAAAAATATTGTCTACAGGGTGGAGCTAGAAGCATGGCTCGACAAAGCGGCCTATTCCCACGGAGAATCCATCAAAGTTAGTGTAGTCATTGCCAATCACTCCTCCAAGACAGTGCGACGGATCAAGGTTGGTTTACTAAGTAATCACTTATAAACTGCTTCCTTATTTATGCTTTGATGGGAGTGCACTACTTTTTCAATGTGGATTTTTCGATCATCTCGAAAGAAAGTAAAATAAGAGAAATGTATGCACGTTGTAGCGTTAATACGATTTTAAAGTTAGCATAATTTAAAAGTCCATGGGCATTTTATATGGGTTACTTACCAATCATTATCCAATAAAGATAAGATCCTTATATGACATGGTTCTTGTCACTTTTGGGTGAGGCTAACGGTTTGGTTCTATTGACAGTCTTAAAAATCCTTTTTTATAGTAATAACCGCACAATCAAATTAAAATAACAACAGCCTTTTTGCGCAATATTTCATCAAATCAAATAATGGTTCAGTGAAACCTAAAGATTTTTAATAATTATGTCTGAAAAGCACTTTTATAGTACCCAATAATGAAGTAAATAAGCTATCTGAAGTTCAACCCTTTATTAGAACTTTGTTAAACTATTTAAATTAATAGTACCTTTTCTGTATTAATAATTTAATACTTTTGTTTTGTAAAAAAAATAAAAAACAAAAACTAAAAATCTTTTGCATGTTCTCCTTGTACACACGATATACAATTTTAACATCTGTAAAATTTAAATAAACTTTATATTTAATAATAAATTTATTTCACAAAACTAATTTACTAAAAATAATAACAACTAAAACTTTATTGGAACAAAATATTAGTCGCAACATTTTGTCACCCAATTTTCTCTCCTCTCCGGACGAATTAGGTTGTCAAATCTGGCTTTATATCCGTGGCTGGCGTGAATATGTTGACATCTCTAAAATGGCAATTTTACAGGGCAGCCATTTTAAAGTTTGACCTCAAATGGTAAATAGGTAAATTATTTTAGTCGTATGTGTTAATGCTGGTTTGGCGGTTATTTTATGTCATCTTTCAAATTATGTCAATAAATTAAGGAAATTCTCCATAGTTTTAATAATAATGGACTTGTCAAGTCGTTCACCAACGAGTTATCAACTTATGTACCGAGATATCAACTTATGTTCCGAGATATCAACTGGTTCACCAAAAGATATCAACTTACTCACCCGGGGGTAGGGATCATTACTAGGTAACACATCATTAACTACCTCATTTTACCCTAATTGTCGTAAGCTCGACTGCTACGCTAGGTCCTGGATTCGATTCCCAGTTCAAAATAAAGATAAAAAATATGTTTATTTTTGAAAATAACAAAAAGATAAAGTGTTGCAAAAAAAAGGACGATAAAAAACTACAGCTTATTGGACCTCAGAATCCTCTTCATCAGGGTTGTCTTCATCTAAATCGGGGTCAGTAGATGCAGAAGCATCACCGACAGTTTTTATTTGGAGACTTTTCCCCCCCGAGGGGGATTCTCTCAAGGGGGATTTTAGGAATAAGCCTATCGATCTCAGTCCCTTCAAGAGTTTGCCCTTGTTGTGCTTTTTTTGGACACTTGATTTACGAAAATACTCAAAATCCTTTTTCTTTCCTTTTTGAGCACCAAATGACTAGACCATTCTAATAGCGGTTTTCATTTCAAGTCGTTTTTCTTTATATACTCAAATAATGCGTGACAAATATTTTTAAAATATTGTTCCGATGTGGAGGAAAGCCGCGAACGGCTGATGTCTGAAATCGAGAGTACATTAACTAGTGTCTCCGATTGGGGTCGACTAAACCTAGTCCATTTCAACCCCACCAAGACTCAAGCCTGCGCGTTCACCGCTAAGAAAACCCCATGGTCTGTGGCTCCACAATTCCAGAACACCTCCTTGAACATCAGTCATCCTTGGCGTCGACATATCTAGCGACGTTTTGTTCCGAAGTCACTTGGAAGACAAGGTTAAGCTGGCATCCAAAAAGTGATCGGAGTGCTCAACAGAGCGAGGCAGTACTTCACATCGGGGCAAAGGCTACAACTTTATAATTCACAAGTCCGGCCTCATATGGAGTACTGCTGTCACCTATGGGCGGGAGCACCTGGATACCAGCTTGGGCCTTTAGACTCGGTTCAGCGACGTGCCATCAGAATTGTTGACGATCCCGAGCTCACAAGCGGTTTAGAGCCTCTCAGTCTGAGGAGAGACTTTGCCTCTTTGTGTGTTCTACCGCTTGTACAACGGAGAGTGTTCTAAAGAATTGTTCGACTTGTTACCCACTGCTACCTTCTACCATCGCAACTCCCGCCATCGACAAAAGAGCTTTCTTCCGCGGACGCTCAGATTGTGGAATGAGCTCCCCACCGTGGTTTTCCCAATGGAGTACAGCATGTGGTTAATAACCTGAAAAAGCGCGGCAAATTTGAAAAAACTAGATGTGGTATCACTAAGTATAGTAGGAATAAATTGTTTTGATACTTTACAAAAAATTTATATAAAATATTAAGTTGATAATGAAAATATTTGATTTCCTAAATAATATTTGCATGTAAATGAGTTAAAATTGTACATAAACTCGTTACTTATTATTCTTTTTTTATATATAATGTTTTTAAATAAATTAATAAATATCCAGGGATATTCTTCACAAACGGTTATCTGATCCCAAACTAAGCGTACTATATTTACTCAAATTCAAAAATTGTGGAAATTAGATTTTTTTCTAGTTTATATTTTTTTTACCTTCGTAGAACAATTTGGATATATGTTTCAATGATTAGCGACCGTAGAACTTCATTTAGAAAATTGTAGAACATTAAGGTAATCGAAAGAATGAGAAGGTGGACACTATAACACTGATTTAGCTAAAAAGCCATTATGAATAAAGAGTTAGTATCAAAACTGGTTCTGGTAAACTAGTTGACACTTTATATGCCGGGTGACGAAATAGAATGTTGCCATGTAAAGAGTTTCAATTACAGCCAGGCTCTACTTTCGTTTGCCAGACTCTATCCTTGGGTGCATTCCAATTCACGGCTATTTATTTTTGCTGGAAAAAAAAATTATGTTTTGTATTGTCCTAAAAGTCACGTAAAAGTTTTTTTTTTTGAGGTGTAACAAACATGGAGGTAACATGAGAGCGTCAAAAGTAACGTAAAATGTTACAAAAGTAACATTCTGGCATCGCTCTGTTTTTTACCAAAACGAGCGAGGGATGTGCCACGGTATCAAACAAATAGCGCGCTTTTCACGGAAGCATGTTGACAACTCTATTATTTTTTTTAGTTCGACTTGGGTACATTAGTAAGTAACTTAATATATTCAATTAACGTTGAAGTTATTATTCATAATTTATAGTAATATCTATACTTATTACGTTAAGGGTTCACAACCGTAGTTGGACATAACTGAACATCTCAATATGTATAGATTTTAACAGAAACGCTTCAGTTGGCCAGAACTTTACATCTAAATATATCAATTTATCCTTTGTACTATACGAAAACATGTATGTGTATAAGTTGAGATATCCAGTAATTAAAATTATTTTTAATACCGAGCATAGGTTGATATGACAAAATATCAATATTCATTCACAAAAACAAGTGTATCGTTAATTTGATATGTAATTTTGTCAAGTTATACATATTAAAACGCGAGATGTCAACGTAATAACATAGGTGATTTCTCCAAAAATAACGAATATTTGGAAATGTCAATTTTTTTCATATAAATTCATAATGCGTAGGACGTATTTAGCCTGTAAAAAATAAAACATGCAATTCGAGATATCAACTTGTTCACGCCAGCCACGGATATATAATGTTCATTCTGTCTGTCACAGACTCTGGTGGTTCAACACGTAGACGTTTGCATGTTCTCCAACGGCAAATTCAAAAACGTCGTCGCTCTGATCAAAGGAAATGGAACTCCAGTAATACCTAATCAGATTCACACTGATAGCTACACTTTAACTCCTCATAGAGGTATGATATTTCATTACAAACCTTATTTATTACCTGTTTTTTCTTGATTCAGAAACATGACATTACAATTTGTTTGCAGGCGTAACAAAAAATTGGATAGCACTCGAAGACTCATACGCAAAATCTGGTGCAAGTCTGGCATCAACAGTCATTTGCAACAATTCACCAGAAGACAGAAACGTTTTTGCCATATACGTGTCATATTACGTCAAAGTAAAGTTAACCCTTAGCGCAATGGGTGGAGATCTTTCAATAAAGCTTCCCTTTATGCTCACACATTCTTGCATCAATGAAGCACCCACAGATAGCGTAATAGAAGAAGCAACGCACAAAATGATTCTAGAAGGAAAAGAAAACAGCGAAGAAGAAGATAGCAAAGGTGAAATAGAAAGAGATAAGCAGAATAATAATAGTGAGAACGAAGCTCAACAGACAGCGTTCGGTGATGATGCTGAAGTGAAATCCCCCGACGACCATTGTCTTGTAGCCGATGTCCTTGTCAATATAGAAAACAAAATCGACAGGCCTAAGAATTTCGAAGGGCAGTCAGAAGTAGTAATTGTGAAACCAAACGACGAAGAATTGGATCTTATCGTCAAATACCCAGGAACAGATACGTGATCCGATGAAGAAGAAGATAATACAGGGCAAGGAGGTAAAAAGACTGAGACGAGAGTAAAATCACCAGAAATCATTAAAAGCAGAGCAGAAGACCAAACGCATAAGTGTGGTTTCACTGAGAATCTAAAAAGAGCAGTATGTTGTATAGATAGAAGACGGCAATCTTAGCTTCGGATGTAGTTTTAAGACTTCTAAGTTCCATAGTTAATATTTTCGAGATAATCACTTGGGCCATCGCAAGTGTTTGAAGATTTTATATGTATTTTAATGATGCTATTAGCGAATTAATTTTAAGACGATCCAGATTTCGTTTTAAACTAATAAAATATATCAATTATTTCTCAATAATATATCAGTTTCATTTATAGATAATACGTAGGTATATTAAATATTTAAAAAATGTACCAGTAGAATTATGTAACGAAGTCAATCGATTGTCTGAACGTAACGAATTGCAAAGTCTAGTCATTAAAATTTAAGTGATAATTTCAAGTGGGTTTCAATATTACCTAGTGAATTAAGATTTTTAACTATCACGAGACTAGCTGGCTCGCCAGAACATTAATCCTGAATGGATATTACGCTTACTAAATTGTAGTCACTGTTAGAATAGAAAATTATTTTTTGTACCGACTGTTTCATTATTATTTCATCACTGCCTATTGCTGATAGGAATCCATTGATCCTTTTGACATTTTGTATAATATATTCAATGTAAAGCATCGTTTTGTATATTCATATCCTTTGCCCTCACAGTTGCAATTCATTTACAAAATAACAAATTAATAAAAATGAAAATTCTTTTTTATTTGAAAATGTACACTTCCCGTTTGGTCCCATTGTCATCAGATCAGGATTTGATTACTTCTTAGTGTACTTTGAAGTCGGTTTAAGTTTTTTGTAAAACTGTCCAATTATTGTATAATATAATATAATAATAATATAATTATTATAAATGCGATGCTATTACGTCTCTGTTTGTAACCTATTCATAAACGCGGATGAAACTACTGTGGGTACCCATATATTTTTAATCGAATGAAAATATATAGCAATTAATATAACAAAAAAAAAATTGTTTTCGTTTTATCATTATTTGTTCCGTTTCAATAAATATGCTGTATTGTGGATGCTGAATTTTGTTTACATAAATAATAAGCGTTTTCAATTTCAGCAGCATTATTTACACAAAAACTCGAAGAGGGTAAAAAACAAACGAGCCAAATATCCCATCGCGTTTTACAAATATCCGTTTGCTATAGTCGTTGCCAATTTCACTGTGTACTATACAAATTACTGTTTGCATTCTTGTGCTTTACAATTCGGAAAGCAGATGCTACACTCATTTTGAAGAGATTTATTCGAGGTTTTTGTTAGCCCCAGCTGTCTTCGACGATTACGAGAGTGCTTTCAGCATCGAATATTATTATAAATTAAAAAAAGTAATTAATTTGGATAACATCTGCGTCGATAATGATAATAGAAAATTAAACTCTTCGATATTCTTCCTCTTTTGTATTTTCATAGACAAAATATTTTCTACCATTAATTTAAAAAATAGGATTATCACGTTACGCTCCCCTAAGATCAAGCCACCTGCGGCTTTTTTGTAAAATATTGGCAAATTCCCAATATTATTATTTACTTATAAAATTCGGAATAAACTTTCACAACACAAAAGATCACGAATACGGGTTTTTTACTTGATATCTTGTCAAACACATTTCTAAGCCTACTTACTACTTTACTAGATGAAAGGTTAAGGGGCAATTTGAAGCCTCTGATACTTTTTCATATAAAAATGTTAAGGATAACAAATTGATTTGAGTTATGAAATTTTTTCGTTGCTTATTATAATAGGTACCAAAATAAATCCGGTCAAAGCTTTTACTTAGCGTGATGGTACGAGTATCTATAGACCGTCAATATACGTTAAATCTATTTGGAATATACTTTTTATTTCTCTTAGAAAAATTGTTGATTACATATTTCGATAATGATTCACACATACTTATACTAATAGTTAACAATGCAATATTATTGTAATATTAAATTATTTATATTAATTTAAAAAGTACTAATGCGATATTATGTTCAAACTGATAGCGTCGCTTTTGTTATTATAATTATCTGTCGTTAATTAAAGCGTTTTCTGTATAATCAATTGCATGTATTATCAGACATTGTACGGCGATGTGGAAATTTACATTCTGTTACAAATAAATAAATCATTAATTACAACGCATTTGTCATATTTTTACATAAAACTCAAATCCAGAAAATGTATTATGTTATGGCTTGATATTTTTTTTGTATATTATTGTAAAAACTAATGTCAATCTTAGATATAAAACTCTACAAGTTGTTAGTGTTGTTTATTATAATTATACCACTTAAATATAATTTAGTATAAATTATATAAAGGAGCACTTTAAAAACTCAATTCATGTATTGTGTAACTATATTAAAACTGTAGACGAAAATGTATCTTGAAATATTTTTCAGTGTTTGTATATAATGTAAATAAATTTCAAATTTTTAAAGATTGATTTTATTGGTCACACCTTAACCTAACCCAATAAATGGATTTATATAATTAAACCCTACAAAGGAGATACTGATTAGGTAATAATACCATAATTCAATCGTAAAAATATTCTGCTTTACTCCTGTGAAGTACTTTCATAGCCCCTTTGATAGCCTCAGAAACTATCAATATAAAAGTCAAAGTTTAACTATAGAAGACTTGAACTAATATTACCGATACTTTGGCGCTGCGGGATCCAACAAACATCCACTGAGGCTAGAGTTGGTCTAGCTACGAATATACAGAGGCTTACGGTTAGATTTTACTTGATTTAACTTTTTTTTACATTGCAAAAATTCATAGATTTTATTTACATAGTACTGGCAACACCACTAAACGATTATTATAAATGCAATGGTTGCCCTTAGTTTCTCTATTTTTAACACGCTTTTATTAGCTTCACCTGTATGTATCTATGTATGCATGTAATGGAATCTTCAAACGTAATTTTCATCAACTTCCAAGCGTCAGATTAAACTGAAATTTTGCACACTTATCAGGTACCGATGACAATACAATAATTTGGTACCATTGAGGTAAGCACTGAAACTTCATGACGGAGCAACGTTTCCTAGCCGTGTTTGGGCTTGTTGGAATTGTCGTGAGATGAGCTTTGACCATGTATGGTTTTCAGGCTCTGATGATGGAGTAGGAGGGTAGGCACTGGAACTCCATAACGGAGCAACGTTTCCTAGTCGTGTTTGGGCTTGTTGGAATTGTCGTAAGATGCACTTTGGCCATATATGGTTTTCAGAGTCTGATGGTGGAGTCAAAGGGTAAGAGTTTTTCTTTCTTCACAGTGCTAAGAGACAGACAATAATAACCTTTCCATTATTTGTGGCTATATTATTTAATTAAGTCATACAAAACGCACGTGACAAAAATATAACATGAATATTGAATAAAAAAAGAACATTTTCTATTGTAATATTAACCCATTCAAATTAATTTCAAAACCTTTGCTATTTCAGCAAAATTCTTAATTGAAGTAGATATGATAATTTGAAGAGATATGAACAAAAGCTAGAAGAGTCATGACAGAAATATTAAAACTATAGTAAATTTCGCGGTGCACCTTTGTTGCCGGACTTGTTAGAATTCACTTTGTGAGAAACTTGTAGAGTTCATACATATTTAAAGTTTCATAGACAAGTTACTGGCTGTTGTAACTTTTACACATTTTATAGGAGAGTAGGGTCACAAAAAAATATATAAAATACAATCCATTGGATTCAGAAAATTTCCTCTATTCGAGAGAACGTTTCGTCTTTGGATAGCCAAGCTAATGCGTTGACGGAAAAAGCTAGCCCAACGGTCTAACTTGCACATTTGATAAAGGCAGTACCTATATTAGAAAGGTATTTTTTTTTTTAATACACTCAAAATAATGGACTACAAGTGACTACAAAATTTTATTTAACAGTAACACAAAATTTGACGACCAATAACCTAAACAGAGTGACTTGCGAACTAAACTTACCAGTAACAAAACTAGTTTTGGTTCGTTACTAAATTATTTGATTAAATGTAACTAAAGTTAGTTTCCCGACAAAAAAACGTCAACATACATGAGTAGTTTTGTAGATAATTTTTTTCAGTGTAGTTTTATCTTCTATTATAAAATAGCTATTTTCTATGTATACCTATTTAATTCATGGAATCGCTAACAAAAATGAGCCAAGTTATTTTACAGATTTTTCCAAGAATTGGAAAAATCTGTAAAATAACGAGGAGCTTGACGAGATTCGCGATCGAGATCGTCGATAGTCGTCATTTCTATCATCCGCTTATTTTGAAATTATGACGTTGATTTCTATATCCCGTTTTCGCATATTAATTTATAGGTATAACTTTCAGATTATATTTCTTTAGCTGCTTTTTTCGTAACCAATTTTTGAAAACATTTCAAACAAATAGTTGTTTTTTTCTTCTTCTTGTTTTTTTTTACCTTTCTTTTATTAGTTTTAGTTATTAGTTTATTATTATTTAGATTAACCCCCTTACTCATAAAACGTTATTTAACTAATAAGCTGATTAAGTGGTCACCTAAATAACGTCAAATTGTTTGACAATGACAGCAAGGTGACGTTATTTATTTGACCATTTATTCAGGAGATTTAGTTAAATAGCGTTTATGAGTAAGGCCGTTAGTAGGTATAGTTTTATTTATAATGTTTTGATGTTAAAATAAAGCATCCAACAAATTAAAATGTTGATGGATTTTCGCAATGATTACATAAACTACTCTCTATTAATTTTTTGTTAATTGTCAATTACACTAAAATCATGATACTACCTCAACATCATTTCGCAATTTCCAACGATGCCATTTTATTCGCAATAAAACTGTGGCACTTCGCCACTTGCTAAGTAAGTAATTACTATTTAATTGTCACTGGCGAATTTCAGCTCCATTCCGTCTAACAGACGCACATTTTATCGGCTGATATTTTGTATGGTATGATGAAAAATAATAATCATCATCATCAGCCTTTACCAGACCACTGCTGGATTTCTTGCCACCCGCATCCAGCCTAGTCTGGCCTATTTTTTGAGGTCGTCAGTCCATCGGGAAAAAATTACCGGTGTCAATATATCGGCGACTGACAAAAGTCCATTTTTCTTCAGCTACACAATTATGTTTGTCTATCTCGAATTATTTGGGTGCAGCAAAAACAGCCCATGATTTATGAGTCGTTTATGCGGGGCCTTAACCGGTAGGCTACCGTTGGAAACTACCTACCTTTTAAAAAAGTAAGAATTTATTTAAAAAGGGTCTGAAGAGATTTCTGCAGGGTCGGCAACGCGTGAGTAACACCCCTGGTGTTGCAAGCGTCCATAAGCTGCGGTAGCCGCTTACCATCAGGCGGGCCGTATGTTGTTTGCTACCTAAGTAGTATAATAAAAAAATAAAAAAACTTAAAAAAAAATATATTTAATAAATATGATTTGAATTTGAAATCATATTTGGCTGGAAAATTTTATGATTTTCATATGTACTATACTTAACGTGCAAATATTACTATAGTCTTACAAACTTATCTGACCCGGTGGTCAAAATAGGAACTAACGACGCCATTTTGAAATTTCAACCGCCATTGTTCAAAGAGAATATAAACACTACGTTCAGCATGGGGTTCTTCAAAAAGGGTGTTAAGAGATTTCTGCAGGGTCGGCAACGCGCGAGTGACACCCCTGGTGTTGCAAGCGTCCATAGGCTGCGGTAACCGCTTACCATCAGGCGGGCCGTATGCTTGTTTCTTACCTAAGTTGTATAAAAAAAAAAAAAAATACGTTCATTGGTTGTTTGCTCCACCAAATGCGATAACAGCGACTCTCCCACCGGGCCAGATGAGTTTGTGGGACTATAACAGCCAAAAAACTGGCTACATTTTAAGTTGTCATTATGTCGATATTTGACAGTTTGATTGTATGGGATAGGGGCCTCTCAAGTATTTAAGATACTCTTAAGTGTCTTTCGGTATTTGGCCGTGAATCGGTTATTATGATACTGAAATTCTCAACCAATGTCTGGACTCCCAGCATAACAACTGTACTTACAACGTCCATTGTAACGTAACAATGGAACAACTGAACCCCATCCAGACGGCTTTTATTTCAAGTGACTGTTAAATAACCGAAGCACAAATCAATATAATGTAGATTTCAGCCAAAAATGCTGACAATTGAACCTTTCTAAAGGGGAAAATAACAGAGCTTGCTGACATAAAGTAACTTAAAACGCTCTATAAAATATGGTATAGCGGGCTTTAGAGTCGGCGTTATGAGTCGTTTACTTTTAAAGCCACTGCACGTGGCCTGTTAATTACTTTTCAGTGAGGGAATCCAGAAAATGGCTGGTTTATTATTGGAATACCACACAAACTACCGGGGTATACTTTACCATTTGTGCGATTTCAGTACGAGGGACCCACGTTGGGCGCCAATTAAGCACAGCGTAAAATCACGTAGAGGCTTAAATTTTGTGCTCTATTTGGCTTATTCAAATTATAA
Organism: Polyploca ridens; assembly: GCA_951394255.1. Lineage (NCBI taxonomy): Eukaryota > Metazoa > Arthropoda > Insecta > Lepidoptera > Drepanidae > Polyploca > Polyploca ridens. The sequence goes on from OX596248.1 coordinate 3,442,457, forward strand.
TGTTACTTTACCCTTCTAATTGGAATTTGTATGAAAATATCAAATTATTATATTATCCTCGAAGTCCCAAGCTTGAGCCATTTAGATCGTTCAAGGTTGCGAGCAATGGATTTACATGTATGTTAGACCAAAATTCATAATTCTACTGTTGTAAAATAATTCACAACATCCTAAAATAGAGGAAAGAATATCTTAATATATAAAATGATAAACTGATTGTTGATATATCAGCCCACAGCCCAAACCGCTGGACCTAGAGATTTGAAATTTTGCACAAAGATACCTTATACAGTGGAGGCATCCACTAAGGAAGGATTTTTGGAAATTCCACCCCTAAGAGGGTAAAATAGGGGATGACAGTTTGTATGCAAGTCCGTCAGTTTTAAAGTTAGGATCTTCAAATTTTGTGTTTAGGCTGACGATTGAAAATTAATGTGTAGTTATCTCAGCGTTTGTGATAATTCCGCCACCGAAGGGAGGAAAAGGGGGATGAAGTTGGGTATGCAAGTCCTTCAATTCCAAAGTAAACTTCAGTAAATGTATTATTATACGGTGTAGACATCCACTAAGGAAGGATTTTTGGAAATTCCACCCCTAAGAAGGTAAAATAGGGGATGAAAGTTTGTATGCAATTCCGTCAGTTTTGAAGTTAGGATCTTCGAATTTTGTACTTAAGCTGGCGATTGAAAATTAATGTATAGGTGTCTCAGCGTTTGTGATAACTCCACCCCCGAAGTGGTGAAAACGGGGGATGAAGTTGCGTATGTAAGTCCTGCAATTCCACAGTGAACTTCACTGAATTTATAATCATACAGTGTAGGCATCCACTATGGAAGGATTTTAGGAAATTCCATTTCTAGGGGGGTAAAATAAGGGAGGAAAGTTTTATGAAAGTCCGTCAATTTTGAAGTTAGGATCTTCAACTCTTGTGTTTAGGCTGACGATTGAAAATTAATTTATAGTTGTCACAGCGTTCTTAATAATTCCACCCCTTAAGGGGTGAAAAAGGATAAAGTTGTGTATGGAATTTCTTTATTTTCAAAGTAAACTACACCAAATTTACTATGAACGTATTTAGTTATTGTTGGAATTTCAATCCTTGAGGGGGGTTTTCAACGTTTTTTTTTTTCAAACAAAATATAACTTATATTAATTATTTCGGCTTGTGATTGGAAACTCACGCAATGTATATCATTATTTTTGAATTGCAACCCTAGAGAGGGTCAAGAGGGGGATTGAATTTTGTATTTAAGTTGTTTACTTACAAAATTTTATATTCAAGTAATAATTATCCCACCAAAAACATTTTTATGTAAAATGTTGCCAAGACATATGGCTCGCAGTGTCAAAAAGTTATCAGATCTCATGTAGAGCCAAGCTTATAACTCTACATGCACTTACTCTACAAGCCCTAACTTCACAAACTCTACACACCTTAGTCAAAATATGTGGCTTGGCCGTTTCGCTACGGTCACATGGGAGTAAGGTGAAAAATGTATTCACTGTTACTTTTATGTTATACAATAGTTCTTGTAGTAGTGAAACGGCCAAGCCACATATTTTGACTACGGTGTGTAGAGTTTGTGAAGTTAGGGCTTGTAGAGTAAGTGCATGTAGAGTTATAAGCTTGGCTCTACATGAGATCTGATAACTTTTTGACACTGCGAGCCATATGTCTTGGCAACATTTTACATAAAAATGTTTTTGGTGGGATAATTATTACTTGAATATAAAATTTTGTAAAGCTTACAAGCTTACATACCAAATTTCAGCTTTCTAGGACTTCCGGAAGTACCCTATGAGTTTTGATGATCATCAGTGAGTCAGTGACGAAATCGGGGTTTTTTAGATATCAATAAAACCTAAAGTATAAGAGCTATATTATTGAAACTTAATATGTTTAATAAGTTCACTATTGACATCATATCCTGAGAATTTTGTTTATCTGGTATAATCCAAACCCAAGTTATGAGGGTTCAAAAAATCGACGAAGCGCTTCGAGAAAAGGTAGGTAGTGCCCTTTCACTTCGCTTGGCTGTCTTGGCGGGGGGCACTTCCGTGCCCCCAGATGTACATGACGTGTATCGTGTTATAACTAACCCTTTCCTGCCGCCTGTCTATGCGTCTGTCTGCCACGAGCAAATATATGTCTGCAGATGGTTGAGGAACTTGTGGATAGATCTCCGCCCGTCTATCCGTCTATCTGTCTGCCTACCACGAGCAAATTTATTTTATACTACTAAGGCAATAAACGAGCATTTGGCTAACCTGATAGTAAGCGGTCACCGTAGCCTATATATGGACGCTTCAACAACAGGGGTATTATTCGCGCGCTACCGACCTTGCAGAAATCTCTTTACACCCTTTTTGAAGAACCCCATTCTTAACTCATTTGGGAAAACCACGGCGGGAGGCTCATTCCACAGCCTGTGCGTACGCGATAGGAAACTCCTTTGAAACCGCAAAGAGTTGCGAAGGTTTGTTTCGTGATTACTATTAATGAAACGACAAACTCTGAAATATGATGGAGTTGATTTGCGACAGGGCTGTTTCTCCTACGGCCAGTTTTATGAGGCATGCTTACGTGTGAGCTCTCAATCTACCTGAACTTTTGTTTCCACCAGAATGTTATTGAGGTCAAAATATTAACTGATACTACCAGAGGAGAAACAGTCTTCGTGCCACGTATACCATTGATCCCAAATCACCTTCCTTTTGAATTTAAAATATTGCAGTTCTCAATCAAGGTTTGTTTCGCGATGACTATTAATAAATCACAGCGACAATCTCTGAAATATGATGGAGTTGATTTGTGGTAGGACTGTTTCTCCCACGGGCAATTTTATGTAGCATGCTTACGTGTGAGCTCCCAATCTACCTGAACTTTTTTCAAATATTATTATTTACAAAGCTATATATTATACTAGCTGTCCCGCGCGGTTTCACCCGCATTCCCGAGGGATCGCATGTTTTCCCGAGATAAAAAGTATCCTATATGTTAATCCAGAACATATTCTTTTTGTGTGCCAAATTTCATCCAAATCCGTTCAGTAGTTTTTGCGTTTCGTTGGAAGCTCCCAGACGGCTTATTTTTTTTCGACACCTCCAACAAATATTATTATATTTTAGCCAATGTATACAAAAACTTGACAAATTATATACTAAAATCTTCCTCAAGAATCACTCTATCCATTGGTTAAATCAGCATGAAAATCGGTGCAGTAGTTTTTGAGTTTATCGTGAACAGATAGATAGACAGACGCGGCGGAGGATTTTGTTTTATAATATGTAGTGATTATCTAGAAAAAAGAAATGCTCTACGCGGACGAAGTCGCGGGCCAAAGCTAGTTAAATATAAAACCTAATGGGTCTTATTTTTATTTCTACTGGAAAAGCGAAGTCAAGCGAACAATATCGTCGCAGATTAGGGCCAAGGGCGAACTTAACTTTTGATACGTTAGGATAGAACGTGTGTCGCAAAGTTATTATTGCGCCACTCACACATTGTGGGGAGAGCAATATTGTGTTGTTGATTTAATGTTCGCTTAGAAATGTGCTCAATGAATCGCTTTCAAAATATAGACTTTTATAAGGTTGTCCCTCTCTTTTTTATTGTTAGAGCTCACTTTCATTTCATTGATAAGTGAAACACATTGAGAAAAAATCCCTTTAGTAATACCGAGCAATCCAGTTCTGCAACTAGTCAGTGCTTTTTCGCTGATTTTGTACAGTAAGGACCAATCACTGCATCGTGTGTTCTTGACTTGGCCAATCAGAGCGCACGTGTCCTTCACTTAGCCAATCAGAGCGCATTGTCGGTGTTGGAAAATGACGGAATAGATTTCAAGCAAAATAAACGTCATTGCGCTTTATATGGTGAAAAATAATAATAATAACAGCCGTTATTTTCATTTTTAAGTGTTTAATTTGCTTCGACAACCCTGTCTGTTTGCCTTCCATTGACAAAGGCCTCCTCCAATTGTCTCCATAACATTCTGTTCCTAGCTGTTCTGGCTCACTGCGACTGCTTTTATATCATCAGCCCACCGCCTGATAGGTCTGCCGCGATTTCTCTTCCTATCCTTTGTGTACTAGTACATAATAGTTTTGCTCCATTTTTCTTTTCCCCGGAGTGTATGTCCTGCTCATTTCCACTTAAGCTTTCTAACCGAGACTGTGACATCTTTTGTTTTTGTATGTTTCTTCACACACTTCTTGTTATAATAATAGGTAGCTGAAAAGTTTTTTGTTTGTTTAAACGGGCTTATTTCTTGAACTACCAGTCGGATTTGAAAAAATCTTTTTGCCTTTTGTATCCCAATTCGCTATTTTACACTAACTCGGGTGAATCCGCGGGCACGGCTAGTATAAGATAAGATGGAAAAAGCTCTTTTGCTGATATTAAAAGAAGTATAAAATCCGTGTGTAAGTACCGTCAATAGAAACATTATAAAAGTGAAGACCTCAACAGAATAAGTACTGTTTCTTCCTTGACCTATTTAGAGACTTACTGTGCTCGCAATGTTTTCTTGTTAACTTTTCAACTAGGGAAAGCCAGTCAGTCTAGGAAAAAGACGAGTTCAGTTCCGTGGCGGGTGTTGTTTCTAGGTTTTGCTAAGTCTACAATTTTGTTGGTTGCTTTTCCTCAGATAGTTTTTAAGCGTTCGCGAACTAAATTCATTTGTATCGGGTCTAATTGCGCACAGATTATTATCAAAATTATATTTTAACTAACCTCAACGTTTCGACCAAGATGCATTGATCGTGGCCATGACCAACGAGTCCTCAGATAGTCTGTCTCAATATAAAATCTTCAAGTACTTGGTGTGTACATATTAAAAACCTTATGGCTAGATTTATTTTAAAATTCATAATGTATTACATTCAAATTATTTTTCTAAGCATCTTTATTAAATACCTTTATTATTATAAACGAAATAGTTGAACATAAGAAAATACATTACATTCTATTGCGTTAGAATTTCAATTTATTTAACTCCCGTGCAGATTCTGTTCAAAGACTGAGTTGTTTGTTAGTCCGCCCAATTATAGAACCTTTTTATAAGGAGGTTCTTAAGGTTGACGAAGTGTGATCCTTTACATTAAATCAGCAGCTTTTTTATGTAGATATACCTACCTACATATTCAATCATATGTAAGTAGATTAATTTGGAAATATTGCTAGAGTATGCTAAGAATCAGGTGAAAACATTAAAATTCAAATTCAAAATCATTTATTCAAATAGACCTTCGCAGGCACTTGAGAAGTTTGACTCTAATACCGGTTCGGAAGGAGCCGGCAATAAACTTAGCAATTACTCTTTTGAAAACAAGCTTAGATTCATTACATAATATTTACATTCTAATCGCACTGACAACAATTGCGTGCCCGGCGCGGCGGCAAACCTACAAAGTAGACTGAATAAATATTTAATAAATAAATAGCAAACTTAAGCAGACCAGCCCCCAAAAGCAGCACCTCCTCGCCATATTGGAGGGAAGTGAGCGACCCGTCACACGACGCCGCCGCAAGCAAAGGCCGACTTACTTAAGTTTGAAAAAGCTAAACGTTACCCAGAGAAATATGGAATGAAGCTTGCTAGGAATTAAATTGATAGACAGAGTTGCGAAAAGAGTTATTATACGTAAGAGTAAAGTGAGAGATGTGGTTAGAATAGCAAAGACAGGAAAATGGAATTGGGCGGGACATTTATCGAGGGCAAGTGAGGAAAAAGGCGTAGTCTAACTACTACATGGTACCCAAGAGACGCTAAAAGACGGTCTACCTCTTCTAGACCGACTGCTAGATGGAGAGAAGAACTCGACAACTATGAAGATGCACTACGGCACAGATCCGCAACAGAAAAAGTGAGAGGAAGAAGAAGGGGAGGCCTTTTCCCAGTAGTGGGATGAAATATAATAAAATTAAGTAGAATATATAAGTAGTATTAAAAAATAATAGTTATAATGTATTAATAAATAAATTCCTAGAGTTGTATTTTTTATGTTGTGCTGGTTGCGCACCGCGGTTTCACCAGCGTACCCGAGGGATGTAACCTAACCTACCCTACCGTTAAGTTTACTTAAATTTCCTAATTTTCTACGGAACTTTCTTATTTTTATCCGTAATCACTTTTTTAAAGGTATAAGAAAACTTTAAAAAAAAGATGGACGAAATCGGTAAAGTCGTTCTCAAGTTATGGCGTGACCAAGGAAAATAGAGATTAATTTTTATATATAGAGATAACAGATTCAATTGAAAATGAAATGAAAATTATTTTATTCTTGCGTGCCATTCGATATTACGAAATTCGAACTTACGATCTGATTCGCGTGGTTGATACCTTTTCTACCTGTCACGTCACAGGTCTTTTGCTTGATTTCCACCCAGGAGAGACATGTGCTTGGCCAGGTCTAAAAACTAACTATAAGCATCGATTACATACAAAAAACAAAAGCGATCTTGATCTCAAAGCGAATAAAAAAGCGAAAATTGCTATTAAACAAAAGCTAGTGAGTCATTATGCATTCTTATCTCCTTAATGGAAAATGGAAAGCGACAGCAGTTGGACAGATGACGTAATATACGTACATAATCCATATTGTATAGATAGATAATGGTTTGAAAGCATTTTCAACAAAAATAATTTATTATCTTGATCCGTGTATAATGGCATGACGTAGGTTTGGTGTTTTTTACAGGCTATACGTTGATTAAAAACATTTGTGACTTTTTTACCGCTCGCCGAGGATAGAGCTCATCCTCATATCCTCAATCGGCCAAACAACGATTCATTGTTCCTATCCTATATAGCTTTTTAATTTTGACATATTCGTATTGCTATAATGCGCATATTTCCAAAGGAAGCAGTGACCATCACTTACATTAGGTGAACCATCTGGGGCCCAAGTCTGCTATTACAATTGTGTTCCAATGAACTTTCAGTGGTGTCAAAATTGTGACATTTTACAGTTTTGGTAGTCTGCTAACACAATCGCGTCAGAATGGCGGCATAATGACGGCATAATGGTCCCATAATTGCTTTCCAATGACTTACTTTCCACTGAAACTTCAATCTTTGTCAGTTTTGACAGTTTTTGTACATTTTTTTTCTACTGATTTTTCGGTAAAAGGTTGGTAATCCGTAAATATCAGTGGTCTCATAATTGCTCGATAGATCCGCCATCCAATAATTCTTTAGACAGATCACTTGTAAATATTTTTATCATTATAAGACGATTGTGCGGCCATTGCATTTTTGACATTTGGGAGAGTATAGTTTAGTAGTAGTTGAACATTGAAACAAATATGAGTTCTATACTGAGATGGCAAGTTTTGGAGATGGCTGGCCAAATTGAAGCTTAAGGGTTATATCATAACCCGGGGAATCTCATTGCTTTTAATTACGTACTTATATTGTAATTCAGTACTACATACCTTACCTACGCTACGTTCGGCCGTTTAGTCGAGAAAAAGTAACAAACAAACAAACAGAGTTACTTTCGCATTTATAATATTAAGTATGGATAACTTAGATTTATAATTTATCGTGTATCTGTAAATAATTTAAAATATTATGGTGGTATCTACGTAATTATGAGTTCATACATTTTTAAATAATTATTTGAATAAATACTTACGGAAATGAGTTGTTTTTTGATGGCAACTCTACTACTATCCATCACAACACTAAGCGCTCCTGTACACCATGCCGCCGCCCCGCCCGACAACGCGCCGCCTACGCGCTTCTATGCTATTGGTATAAGAGCTACCAACGTCGCCAAAAAAAGAACTTTAGCAAGGCTGGTTTTTTGATATTTTCTTGCGCATTAAAGCCTGATAGAGATGCGCTAAGTCTGGCAGCTGGGAGTGGTTGCGTTTTCTTTTGCGCATCCTATTTGTAATAGTGAAACATTCGGATTTTTTACCCTTTAAACCAATTTAGCACGAATAATTTTTTCTTCACCATTTTCTACAGCCTTTTAGCAACCTAAACTTAAATCAACAGAGCGTTATGTGGTTGCTACCTACTTGCCAGATGCTATTTTAGTTGTGAATCTTGTGAAAGCCATATTTTCTTCTACACCATTTTCTAAAAGCTGAAATTTTAACATTATATAGTTATGCTATCAAAGAACCTAAAACTTACCTTGCCAGACCGAAATCTGGTTGCATAAGGGTACAAAGACTAATTTAAGATCAGTTTAGAACACGTAAAGCAAGTACCGGAAATGGAATCAGAGACCCAATCGATAGCAGCAATTAACAAAATGCTAACTTGAAAAAGTAAATTTTAAACCGGAGCTATTTGAAGGATAAAATAAGATAACTTTATTTTCAAAATCAAAATAATAAATAAGTAATTTATTCAGGTTAGGCCCTGATAAGGCACTTATGAAAATTATAATTGAATCTATCGACGATTCGAAATACACTTAAACTGAGAAATCTCCGAAAATATTTTGTACTAGTGGTCCCCCGCGGTGTTCACCCGCGTTCCCGGGATCAAAAGTAGGCTATGTCCTTCTAGGCCTAAAGGCGTAACAAACAAACAAACAAATTCACTGACGCATGTATATCTAATATTAGTTAGGAAGTTAGGGTTAGTTAGGATTTAATCAATATTTTAATATAAATTATGTATCGCGAAGTTTAATATTTGGTCCGACATGTTTGGATCATTAGAAAGAATTAGAAAGATTGATTGAAGTTGCAACACTGACCATAAAATCAATAGCAAAGTTAATAAAAGTTTGCGTGTTGCATTTAGAGGAGGCAGTCTATCGCAAGCACTCGACCTGTACACACCTAAGTGCAGTTGCTATTTCACCCGTTACTAAAACTTTTAATTTATTAATATTGTAGGTGTAATTAAAATCATAATTTTATGACGAGTTTCTTGCGTCGCTTGTTCTCATTATTTTTAGCATTTAGATAACACTGGTTTTTACTTTTTAATATACTTTTACTTTATTTAATTCGGTGTTTTCTGTTCCTAATTATATGGAGTCGGTGCAATTTTTGGGCTACTTCTGTGGCGAGCACACTTAATCTGATCTGCTTGAACCTTGAGTGGACTGTATATGATTGACGACGAAAACATAAACTGCCGGCTGGACGAAGTCACTTAGGACGCGGCCAGACCCGAGTGAAACAGAAGAGGGACGGGGACAGAGTAGCTACACGAAGGGGGAGGAGCGAGGCGAGGGGGGCGCGGGGCGCACGATGATGCGCGAGGCAATAGCAGACGAGGTGCGCGGGACGTGAATGGGAAGCGTGGGACGTGCCCGGGATCGGGCGAAACACGTAGGATGTGCGCGGGGCACGAGCGGGACACCAGCAGGACACGAGCGAGACATGTGGGACTTGCGCGGGACACGTGGGACTTGCGCGGGACACGAGCGGGACACGCGGAACTTGCGCGGGACACGTAGGACATGCCCGGGACGCGAGCGCTGCATGAAAGGCACGCGGGGGACAGCGCGGAAGGTGCGGGACACTCGGGACGCGGGCGCTGCCCAAAACCACTCTTTTCAACCCACTTAGCGTAATATAGGCAAGCGCAAAAAGTTAATTTGCGTAGTGCTGCGCCATTTCTTGGAACTGCTTCAATTATTTCTTTTGTAATTTGATAATTTTTTTAAATCCTTAAATAAACATTTTGGCTTAAAAGACGCAAATTTCCAAAATTCCAAGATAGCATTAGTTCATTTCTGGTGTCTAAACAATTTAAACAAAGAAATTTCATTGTCATAGTGACAACCAAGTGACGCCTCAGGGGTAGTCAACATTTTTCTAGACAGTCTTATTATAATTTTAATAATAATTCATAACCTCAGTAGAGACATGAAGCTTCATGATGCTCAATATGGTTTTCAATTTGATTATCTCAAAAAATGCCCGATTTACCGATCGGTAGTATATTACCGATACTAGGAACAGGTTTTTGAAAGTCCTGTATTTCCGAACCCCTTGAGGTACAAACGAAAAGAAAGATGGTACAAACATGTACATACCGAGTACAAACGTATGCATTAATAAAAAAACAATATCTTCAAGTCGGGTTTTGACCATGACCATGTCTGTATGTCCTGAGTCTGGGTGTAATTATGTATATTATGTATGTATTTACAAACAAAAAGTAGTATATGTATTATATCAGTTAACTGGTTTCCATAGTACAAGCTCTGCTTAGTTTGGGATCAGATGACCGTGTGTGAGGAATGTCCCAAGATATTTATTTATTTTTCAACCTCCTGTATCTCCGAACCCCTTGAGGTACAACGAAAAAAAAGTAGGTACAAACAGGTACATACGGAGTAGTATATGCAACATCTATATATTACAATATCTTCAAGTCGGGATCCAGGTTCACAACGGTAAAGGGAGCGCATAGCGTTGGCAGTGCGGGCAAATATGCTGGCTCGTAGGTTTGCTGGTAGCTCAGTCAATGTCAAGATCACACTCTTCAAGGCATACTGTCAAAAATTTTACTCCAGCAGCCTACTCAAAAAGCATTTAACACTCTGCGAATCCAATACAATAATGCCTTCCGGGTGCTGTTCAGGCTTCCTCCTTACTGTAGTGCTTCAGGCATGTTTGCGGATGCGCATCCGGACGATTTTTTCGCCATAATACGCAAAAAAGTGGCCTCTATTTTATCCAGGTGAGAGCACCAACAGCATTCTGAACGTGTTTGCTGTGAGGTCAGATGGGTCTACTTTAGGCAGGTTTATGAAGCTGCACGTCATGTGTTAAGCTTCATAAACTGCCTATCGTTCTTTTTCTGTTGTTTTAATGTTTTAAATTTGTACTAACTTAGCTCTTAAGATTTGTATATTTACTAACAAAGTTACAATCTATGGACCCTGTTGTCAGAAAATAAATGCATTTTATTTTATTTATTTATTTTATTTTATAATGAAACTAAAACTTTTTGTTTTTATTACCAAGTTGTTTACGTGTCTTTATTTCAATTGTTACCGAATAAATAGCTCATTCAGAATATTCTCTCTGATTCGGGCTTTGACGAGCTTGATAATAAAGAATCAGAATATGTAATAAATCTTAATATAAACTGATGTATTTTGATATATTATATAAGCCGATTCTTATAGACGTGCTAGTAGGCATTCATTAATTGTCATAATTTTCTCTGACAATGCAGTTCGTTGTCTATTTTTTAGGCAGTGATGGAATCCTTATACTTCTTGCTCGAAGGTTATCTAAACAGATATTCGAGTACCACAATATATTCTTAAAAATATATTATATAATATATCTATCCAAAGAGGAAACGCTGCCTTCTGGAAACCCTGCCGTTAATCGGAAGCAGCGGCAGGCTTGAGGAAATTTTCTATATATAGATTGTATTTTGTTCATTATAATCTAATAATATATATAAAATGCTTTTGTGGGTACGTAAATACGCAGTTTTCTCAATCACCACCAACTCCAATCAACTTCCCGTTGGGGTGGTAAATACCCCTTGGTCTCCAGGTGGTAGTAAGGTAGTTTGGTCGCGGTGGGTGGAAGGGAGTGGTTGTGGGTGGCGAAAATGTTATAACATATATTGCTGTCCTTTTCTAACGCATGAGGAATCCTGAAAAGATCTCAACATTTCTGGAATGGAAAGTTCCAAAATGTGTAAAACGGTTATAATCGATTTGGAATGTACTAGAAAGTTCAACAAATATCTGGAATGATCTAGAAAATTCAAGAGTGAATGCAAACTATTATAATCGATATAGCATGTTTTGAGAAAGTTCTACAAATTTCTGGCTTCATCTAGAAAGTTCCAAAATATCCAAAACTAATAACAGTTTTGTCGAATCGAGTTAGAATGTTTGAGAACGTTCTAGAAATTTCCCGAATGATCTGGAATGTTCCATAATGAGTGCAATTTATTATGATCGATTTAGAATGATCGAGAAAGTTCTAGAAATTTTCCGAAAGATCGGGAAAATTCCAAAATGATTGCAATTGATTATGATCGATTTAGAATGTTCGAGAAAGTTCTAAAATGAGTGCAATTTAAAATGTTAGAGAAAGTTCTAATTTTTTTTGGATTGATCTGGAAAGTTCCAAAATGTGTACGAGTGTTATTATTGATCTAACTAAAGGAACCAAATCGAAATCGAAAATAGAAATCTATAATATCTGTTAAAAATGTATCCTTATATATTTTTTATACCACTAAATATGCGATGTATTTTAACCCGAGCAACGCCGGGATTCGCTGCTAGTTTATTAATATATAATAATTTACGTTCTTATTATAGTATAACTTTATCATATTAAGATTTCAGGTTTTTGAAAATGTTTATTTTTTTTCCAACTAAAATAGCATCTGGCACGTAGTAGTAATCACATAACGCTCTGTCAATTAAAATTTAATTTGCTAAAGAGGACGGAAAAAATGATGAAAAAAATTAAAAAATGTTAAAATGTTTCAAACTCCGAAATTTTCACTAACACAAACAGGATGCGCAGAAGGAAACGCAACCACTTCCGGCTGTCAGAGTTGGTGCATCTCAATCAGGCTTCTATGAGCAAGGAAATATAAAAAAATCAGCCTTGCTAAAGTTCTTTCTCGAAAACGTTGGTAGCTCTCGTACCATATGTATACGCGACGCCACCGCACCTCAGCCGCGCCGCCGCCGCTTGATTAAAGCATTCCATACAGTCAGTGCTGCAAACTCTCCTTCTTTTCCAGGAGATTCCATGATTTTAGGACATGTCTCCTTATCTCCTTATTTATTTTTCACTTCAATGAAAATCTCCTGGATTATCACGATTTGAGCCAAGTGTACGACATTTTATATTTTTCTAAGAATAACACCTGTTATTGATATAAAATATATCAATCAATGCTCTCAAAACATAATAAATCAATGTAAAGTGCTTCAGATTCCGAATTAAACTTGCAAAGTGACGCGATGACGTTGCGTTTTCGTTTTATTTTCATAAATTCGTGTATTTTGAGTTTTATTGCATATTTAAAGGTGGTGTTTTATCCAACAAAGATCAATCATCCAGAAGTTAAAGTGAAATGAAATGAATTACGTGTATCGCGATTTTTCAAATTGTGTTAAAATCCGTAAGTGTTTTATGGACACTGACAGAGCGGACAATGTGAAAGTGATTTATTGTAACTGGCAAAAATAAGTCCTAAAAAAAGGATTTGTTTGCAAAACTTAAAACTAAGGAGAAGAATATAAAATTCCTACTATTCTAAAGAAAGCAAAAAGGGCTTTTTTTTTAATTCTCCTTCTTTTTGTCCATGTCTCCTGGATTTTTGGCATAAATATCCTTCTTTTTAGCAAGTTGGGGTTTGCAGCACTGCATACAGTTGTCAGTAATACATTGCTAGCTACGGAGATCACACGTGTTGCACGTTCGTTGGCGGCTGGCAATTAAATAACTCAATTAAATAATGGCGGACAACGTTGCGGTAGCGGCGCGGTGGCGGCGCGGCGGCGTTGCGGCGGCGTTGCGGCGGCATCGTGTACAGGAGCGCTAATAAGAGACCATTATGAGACCATTATGCGACCATTATGAAATATTAGACTGCGCACATCGGCTCAATGATAATTGAATTTGCAATTGAATCGTGTCGGAATGACATTTTAGCAGACTTGGCCCCCTGCTTGCTAACCTTCTTTTATTGATGACGATACCAATCCTAGCTTTTGTAGAAAAAAAGAAATATTTATTTGAAAAATAAAACCGCCCCCTCTTTCCGTAGATACGCCTTGCTCAACAGATTCCGTAATATTCAAACGTGTCAGTGGGCGGCACCGTTTTACCCACAGATACATGTATGTATGGAGGCTATCATTTAGTAGGTACTATTGACACATAGTGCTGTGGTATAAAGTCGATATTAGATTGACAGCCGCTCGCAATTGGTTATGCGATTTTCACAATTCACGGGGCAAGAGTATTGTCATATTTGTCATTGATTTATCTATATAGGCGCGTGGGACTCCTTACTCTGCGATCACTGAACAAAGATTTGAGCCAAAAATTCAGCTGACATTCATAGACTATGAAAAATGCTAAAATATAATAGAAAAATGGTCATACGATATCGTTGCACCTACATATAGCTAATTTACTTAACTTGATTAAGTATCAGCTTCTTAAATACATTAGCTTGATTAAAAGACTCAGCGGTCAACAATCCATTGTATGGTGCCTGAATCGATGGAAGTTGCGAAACCATTATTATCGATAATTCAAAGCAACCTTTTGTTACGCACACTATTGTGTTTCTACATAAAGAACATAGCTAACACAAAAGGATATGAGTAAACACATTTAGCAGTGAAGCCAGGCCATGAAGACTTCCAAGTTCACAGGTAGGTCATACCCGCACTAAAATTTGTCCTCGGATTTGTACTATGATTGTTGTAGGCCATTCCTCCTCATTCATAAGAAGGTCTCTTTTTGTTATCTGAGGTAAGAAAGAGACGGATATATTGAAAACCTGGATTTTAATAGACTTGAAAAATCAATCTCATGATATGAGGGAATTGGAATTTTCAAAAAAAAATACAAAAGGAAACTAGTGTCAAAAGTCAAGTCAAGTATAGTCCTACAAACTTATCTGACCTGGTGGTCAAAAGAGGAACTAACGACGTGTCAATCGCCATTGGTCAAAGAGAATATAAACAGTATGTTCATTGATTGTTGCTCCACCAAATGCAATAACAGCGACTCTCTCAGCGGCCGGATACCTAAGCTTGTGGGACAATAGTACAATCTACTTATTTTTATCTGCGAAATGCGTTTTCAGGTTCATTTCACACATTCAAAATCAAGGTGGAATCATTCACGAAGTTCGCATCTCACAAGTGAATTGACACCATATTACTAACATACACAAAGCTCGTAATAGCAGCACCTGTATCTCAAAACAAAAGCCGCAAACTTCGTAAAAAATCTTTATGGTATTAATTTAACGCGTGTGTGTGTAGAAACCTACGAATAATGACTTTTTCAACACACTCGCTCGTAAAGTGACAATTTGTGCCATATACAAGTCTGTTTTTTCCTCGCAAGTGTGTTGAAAAATTTCGTATGACACTCGTGTGCATTGATTTATTACACTCTTGGCTCCCTTATGGCGTTCGCCTGCGGCTCACGCACTTAATACCGCCTAGAGTGTTAATAACCAACTTTGCACACATGTATCATAATATACTATTATTCGTAGGTAGAAACCCACTCTAAAATGCCACATAGAAATGGATATCGCTTTTCATGTGATATTCTTTTACACGCCGTTTTCTTGTATTGTTAAAATGCTTGTAATGCATGGAAATGCCACCTTTGAAGAGCTTACAGTCGCAGTGTAGGTAGTGTGTGACAAATCTACATTCTTTTGTGCAGTATTTACTGAGAAATATAACGTTATTTGACCTAGTATCGCAGGAATTATTACGTTTTCCATCATCCCATTTTTACACCGAACCACAAGACGCTGAGAAAATTTTCACCCAAAAATACAGACACAGTGTTTTGCATCCTCATTTATAATGCAGACAGTAAGGGAGTGAACTTTCTTCCGGCGTCTGTGTTTCCTGACTCTTACAATCTTGGGACTTTCAAGGCCAGAGTGAATAGGTTTCTACTAAGTAAACGTGCTCCTGAGGCTTCGTTATCGTCCTTTATGGCCAAACGCAAAGACAATTTATAATAATAATTGGACTGTTTTACAAAAACCTTAAACCGACTTCAAAGTACACTAAAAAGTAATCAAATCCCGATCTGATGATAATGGGACCAAACGGGAAGCGTACCCTTTCAAATAAAAAAAGAATTTTCCAAATCGTTAATAAATGACGGAGTTATGAGGTAACAAACATAAAAAAAAAAACATTCGAATTGAGAACCTCCTCCTTTTTTTGAAGTCGGTTAAAAAAGGACTCATTTTAATACGAACAGCGGGGCTATCCCAAACAAAATAGTAATGAAATATTAGTTCAATGAACTTCATTAGAAGTTCATTGACATCAATGAACTTCATTAGAAGTTCATTGAATGGGCTCCTATTATCTGGGATTCTATAATAATTATGCTCCACGCGTGGCTCCGGTCGAGTTAGTGGGTGGCTCGTTTGATATTCGAGTGTCCATGGGAACTAACTGCTATGAATTTAGTACCTATTCAGTTCCAAAAGAGTATGAGGTAATTCATAGTGCAGTTTGAAGACAGTGCATTACGTCTTCATCTGAGGCGGTGGTGTCAAACGGAAACACGAAAATAAACTTTGAAAGGTGTGTAGGTAATTACATATTCACCTCCAATTCATAGGGACCATAGTAATTTAT
Source organism: Polyploca ridens (assembly GCA_951394255.1). Taxonomy (NCBI): domain Eukaryota; kingdom Metazoa; phylum Arthropoda; class Insecta; order Lepidoptera; family Drepanidae; genus Polyploca; species Polyploca ridens. The sequence continues at coordinate 3,458,795 of OX596248.1, forward strand.
ATATGTAATGTAATTAATTGTATAAATGAATGTGAGAGCTCACCTGCCAACAAACTGCTATGCAGTTTAGCAGATGTAACTATGTAATTCAAAATAAATGTTTAACTGATAAACGTTTACATACATAAACCAATTTTATTACCTAGGCTAACAATTCATAATTATACAAATATTGCATTAACAACAACGCAGGCTTGCTAATGAAATCTGGCTTCGTATATTTTTTAATTAATTACTTGTATGTTTTATGAGCTTTTTCTACGAAGAAATTATGGGGTCAACAGTATTTCATTATGTGAACTGAAATGGTCTGAAATGTTAGTTTTCAAATTTTTACACATTGTGGTGCGTCCATGCTACGCGAAGCGAGCACGAGCCGAGCCTCGAACGAACGGGATTAGTTCGTTGCTCGCGATTTCAAGCGAGGAGCCTTCAACGAGCCTACAACGAGAGCGATGCGAATCCCTATGTTCGTGAAAAAAACTGACAATCGGGCGGAGCGCAGGCGAGCACGCTACGAACGCTCGTTCGAGCCTCGCAAGCCCGTCCATGCTACACGAATAGTGCTCGCAGTGTGCTCGTTCGTGGCTCGGCTCGTGCTCGGTTCGCCAAGCATGGACCCACCAGTATATTTTTAAAATGCATTTAGTTTTTTAATTGGGTAGTATAACACTTTCATTTGTTTATCTGGCCCAATAAACGTGGCACAAATATCCCTATCCAAACATTGGCGCAAACATCCATCAAGACAGAATCGATAGACCATAAGCTGTGACCCACTCAGTTCCGTAAATCAGTTTATTGCTTAAACCCTACGTACATACGTGAACTAGGTTTACTCAATAGATGTATAAAATGTAGGTAATAGGATGTATGGAATTGTAATGCTATCGTGTCAGAATGACATTTTGGATTTAAAATAGCAGACTTGGCCCCTGATAGAGGCCTCGGAGGACCGGAGGTGGGTTTTCCGCCAACGCATTGGCTTGGCCACCCAAGCAGCAAGAGTAGCACGACAAGACAAGAAAATTTCCAAAATTTTCTATACCCAAATATTTGCCTTAAACATCTACTGCCAATATCAATAAATACATTGTTTATAAGCATTTATTCTGACATATTTATTATGTTATATAATTATACTTACAAATAAAGAATTTTGAATTTTGAATTTGATAATTACCTATAGCGTATATCAAATACCCTTGATACCTTAGGTATATTGCGCAATATCCCCATTATGTACCTATAACAAAAAACATATTATTATACTAGAATACCTTTACCTTTATGAATTTATCGCCCTTGAAGTATCCCATAATATCATTCAACTTGACGTTATTTATTCTGTGGCACTAAGGTTGAGATATTGTTTTTAATTACCGTTCAAACACGCGTTGTTTTGACCTCAAAAAAGATGTTATGAAATTATGAAACTCATCAATCAGTTGGTGTGGTAAAAGGATTTATGCAGTTTCATAGGTTTTTAGGTTTAGGTAGGGTATACATTATAATTCCACAGGTTTTTTCATTAAAATGTATGAGAAAAGTGTGACTGAAAACTTAATGTAGGGAACTAGCCTCGCATAAAAAAAATGCAGGATTAAGTATGGTCAGGACGCCGAATGCCGCAACAAAGGTCAGCGTCGTCTAAACTTGTCAATTTGTGTGTAGGGAAACTACTAAGGCAGACGCGGCGGGGCGCCGAAGGTCTATTTGAATAAATGATTTTGAATTTGAATAGGAGTGTTAGCTCAATGAACTCTAGCTAACTTCTACATAACTTTGTGTGCTAGCACGTTCAGCCACATTATCACATAAGTACCTAAGCCGTGGGGAAAAAAGGCTATCCTACCTACCATATTATATTACTTATGTTAGCATTTTGAGAATAATGACAGCAGTTAAAGAGGCTGTATGGGTCGGAAGAGTTAGAGGAACTCAGAGATATTTCAACCAGTAGGAGCTGCAGGGCTATTTTAAAACGTCAGATTCGATACCGGAAACGGATTCAAATATTTCTGAGGCGAATTTCAGCAATTGCTATTTGAATTTACGAAAACTTTTCGATGAATCGAATTGATATTTCCATAAAGAAACATCAAAAATATTACGATGAAACTTTAAAAAAATATTCAAATTCGGAAATTAAAAAAGCAATTGCGGAATATTGCATCGGTAGTTTTTGAATCCGTTTCCGATGTCGAATCCGAGCGTTTTAAAATAGCTCTGCAGGTGAGTGTGAAAAGGGACGGCCAAAAGGGGAGGTAGAGGCCGTAGGTCCCCCCTACTTCCCTTTTGGCTCCAACTATACAGCAAGGATATAAGTTAAAGACGCTTTCACTTCAATAAATAGGTACTTACCATTCGCACTATTCAAACAAAACAAATTAGGTTATTGAGTTCCAATATATCGAGTTATCCAAATGTCGCTTTTCGACGAATCAATACACTGACATTCGAATACCTTTAGCATTCCAGTGAATCTGTGAAACATGACAATATTTCGGTTTCGCAGTACCTACCGAGCGACACCGCGACATGACGGGAACGGCACACAAAAGCGGGACAGTTACTCGCTAGGGTTGATACACAAATGCGTTGCCCAGTGGTGTAGCTACCTAAGGAATACGGGGCAGTGCCCCGGGGCCCCCAAGCTCATGGGGCCCATGTCCCTTTAGAACTCTAGACTGCTCGCTCGCTGTGTGTACAGTGAACGCGAAACGCAGAACTCTGAACGCGAAACTCTCAGGAAAATTACATGACCAAGAGTCAAATTATGGCTGGCCCCACCTTCTTTTAAGGGACACGTGCGTATTGTAGACACATCAACGAGCCTATTGATGCTTCTTTAAAAAAGAAAACACTTTTCTTATAAAACTTAAATCAAGAAGGTAAAAGATACACTTCATAAAATATTTTTATTCAATTGGTAGTGAACGCCCATGAATGAGCTGAATGATTTTATTTATGGTTCTTTCATAACGCGTCAAATATACCTAGTATGATTTCATATAACTATTATCACAGAATAAATAATAGTACTAACGTACTATTATTAGCAGACCGTGCACAATATAATATTAGTACGATTAGTAATGAGCGGCAGGTGTGAGTCAACCCTACTGTGAATTAAACAGACAGACATTCAGTGTCACTACATTTTACGGGAAATATGATGGATGTGCTAACCACTGAACGATATAAACTCATAGAAACCTACTGAATCGAAAACATTATTGACGTTTTTCGATATTTTTAGCAACGCTTCACTAACCATACCTACACGTATGAATGACATTATGTGTGGATACACGTATTTTAGGAAAAGATTTTTATTTATTTCAGAATTTTGATACAGTTCCGTAAGATCAGATTAATCGAGCTATGACGTAGATTGATGGCAGTTGCGTAACTCATTTAAATTGATTGTATATTTAATTCAATTTTGATATTCCGCAAGTATTTCCCCATTGTTTCCCCAGTTTTGTTCATATTGTAATTTTAATTAAGTTAAGTACCTATTTATCTCTAAATAGTACAAAAAACCTATTTCTATTTGTCGTTGTGCACATAGTTCTTTTAATAAATAAATATATTTTTTTTTAAAAAGGAGATTATCAATTCAACACGTATGTATGTAATATTATTGGAACTGCAATATATTCACATATGATAATCTATTAGGGCTTCCAAACAAATATACAAAATTTCATAGGTGTATGTATGTTTGTATGTAGGTATGTATGTTTGTCCACGCATATCTCCGAAGATATTAATCAGATTGTAACCAGTTTTTATTGGTTTTCATTGACTTCAACTTAGGGAACAGTGCAAGTTTCATCGAAATCGGTTCAGTAGTTTTCAAGATATGGACAAATATGTGTCACGGCCTGGGTATTGATCCGAGCTACGGGTGTGGTGTCAAAGGAAAAACATCTCAAAACCTTACGAAATAAAAAAGTTATTAAAAAAATTAAATCGACTTCAAAATACATTAAAAAGTATGAAATAACTCTAATATGACACTGATTAGAAGTCAATGAAAGTGCTGGAGTGTCAGATTAGAGTTATTTCATACTTTTTAGTGTATGTTGAAGTCGTTTTTTTTTTAATTACTTTTTTTTGTTATACTGAATATAAGTGGTTTATTTTTTATTTATTTACCTACGTTCTTTTATAGTACATTTATTAAAGGAATAAATCTGAAATGGTGAAACAATTACTCCAGGCGCTAATTATTTAAAAGGTGTAATATTATCCCCGAGTGATACGTTTAATAAATCAGTCAATGTCAGATATAAAAGCTAATCCTGACTACTGCTTGGACCGCTCTGGCCCGAATACTAACAGGTCAATGTCAACGCTGAAAACATTATTGTATTTAGACAGTGATCCATTAGCTAGACTAGAATTTCTTTTATATCATTGATAGTAATATCACCATATTTTTGTGAAAACCGTTAGTTTATAATCGAGATTGTAAATTGTCGAAAAATTGTGAACCGTACCGTACTGCTTTCAATATGTATAACGCATTAGTTTTCGATAGTTTATAATCTATCCATGTCAAACCGTCATATTGTGAACCGTCCCTGATTGGTCAGTCTTGGCAGAAGTTCGTTCTGTGGCCATAGAGTTAGAAAACAAACATAGGAGTTAAATAAAAGAAATGCACATTTAATTGTTTGAGAACAAAATTATATAGGCATGTCAGTCAATATTTTTTTTTAGAAACAATAAAAACTACGTTACGTATAACTAAAGATGGCGGCGCGGAACGCATGATGTTCAACCAATCAGCAAGGTGCGTTCCGTCCGACGCATTCAAGTATGATGCCAGTTCACAATATGACGGTTTGTCATGGATAGATTATAAACTATCGGAAATTAATACGATATTATTGTAAACAGTTTGATTCAGTTCACAATTTATCGGCAGTTTATAATCTCGCTAGATAGATTATAAACTCACGGTATTCACAATATTACGGTGACAGTTACAAGCATTGCATTCATAGCTTTTTTGGCCTGCGAATCTTCACAGAGAATGTAAAAAAAACTTTATTGATAGCGATTAAGAGGGTCGATCATAAGAATCAATAAATAACATAGTATCTGTAAAGGAAGACTGTGTAATTTTACATTCAAATGATGTTACCGTATTTCCTCACACACAATATTACTTTGAGCTATTTTCTTTTCTTCAATATTTAAAGAGTTTTCCACCCTTGTATACTTACTTATATAAGTTCTCCCTTGAGTACCATTAGACCATTTATTTTCTATTATATTCCTAAGTGACTAGAATCCATTATTACGAAGTAAGTTGCTAAAAGAATACCTCCATTTTACTAGCACTTCGCACAGGTGTTGTATCAAAATATCTGGAAAACAACATTCTGAATACATTACCTACACCTTTATAACTCCCAAAAGGACTTGAAGTTTTTATGTACAAATATCCGAGTTTTACTAAGTATTTATTTGTTTATTTACAAAGTTTACATTAAAGGACTCTTTATTAGTGCTATTTTTTATGCCAATAGGTTGACGAAGAGGCAGATGATCCACCCTGATGCCGCCCATGAATATATCCTACAATGGGAATAAACAAAAACCTCGTCAATTTAATTAGAACTAAATAACAATTAATCAAATTAATTTGAACACAAATATTCTATCGGTGTCGATTTCTTATGGAAATTTAACTATTATTTCTAGAAACTCAATTAACTCCAATAAGAAAGATGATATCTTGGCGGATAGAATCCTTATAGTTTATCCAAATATAAGTTTATTACTACGGTAAAAGCCTTCGTTAATTTACGAATTAGTCAGCTAAACTTGAAGAGGTCTCAATTGGGACTAATTCGTAGTTAAATTCGTTTTACGAATATTTTATGTTGCGACTACGCTACGCGAACCGAGCACGAGCCGAGCCGCTCTTTGTTCGTTGCTCGCGATGTCAAGTGTTGACGTACAACGAGCCTACAAGACGAGCGCGATGTCAATCCCTGTATTCGACAAAAACTGTCAATTTGGCGCAGCGCTGTCGAGCGCGAGCTGAACGTTTGTTCGAGGCTCGCAAGTCCATCTAAGTTACGCGAATTCGTGCTCGGTTCGCGTAGCGCAGACGCACCTTTATGTTTTGAAAAGAAGGTTGGAACATAACCTTGTGGGTACTATGAGAGTACTTTTCTTCGACCTGTCCGGGCTCAAAGGAATTTTCTTCCGCGAACGCTCAGACTGTGGAATGAGCTCCCCGCCGTGAGTTTCCCAATGGAGTACAGCATGGGGTTCTTCAAAAAGGGTGTGAAGAGATTTCTTCAGGGTCGGCAACGCGCTAGTGATACCCCTGGTGTTGCAAGCGTCCATAGGCTACGGTAACTGCTTACCAACAGGTGGACCGTATGCTTGTATGCCAACTTAGTGGTCTAAAAAAAAAAAAAAACTAGCGTTAGTTCCATATTACAATTGCAATAACTACTACACTCGCACCTCGCTTACTGCTGTGTAGTCTATCACGGCTTTTACCAGAAACACAAGAGCACGGATCAAATGACACATGTGAAATGTCAAAAAGTAGGTCACCATGCTTTTTCCTTAAGTAAGGTCATAGGTAAAGTGAAGGAACTGCGTTGACATCGCACTTCCCCATTCCATAATTTACTTACAGCGTTAGCTCCCTTTTGAGAGTCAGTCACCTTTTTCACATTTGGGGTTTTTCGTAAAAACGCCATAAGATCTCTCAGGCTTTTGGGTAGTGTTGCCAGGTGTCCCGATTTTCAGGGGTCTGGTGACAAGTCCCGATTAACCCTTGATCGGGACGCCAAATGTCCCGATATTTCACCAACCTCATGAGTCTTTAGTATATTCGATATTTTGACAGGAAAAACGAAAATAACTAAGCTGTTACTTCATAAAAATATTTTTGTTTTCAAATTTTCTCACCAAAATCAGACTTTCATGAAAAAAATTAAAATTAATGATTATGAAAAAACAAATTTTGCAGTTGTCCCGATTTGTAACCTAAAATCCCGATTATTTTTACCTTACGTTCCGAAATTTGACACACGGGACCTGGCAACACTACTTTTGGGTCAAATCTCACTACGCTTCAGAATAAAATTATGGAGTAAATTGAATCAACTGGTAGAGTAAATATTAGTTTATTCGAGGAAATTGCTCCATCCAAGTGTATGAAGTCGTGGAAATAGAAAAAAATATTATCTTGTATTTGCTGAGTAAATTGTTGTAAATGATGTGTTTTACTCTTTATTCCCGACAGCTTTTACTTATTCGTTCACTGCGATCCCCTTATTTTACCCGCTTAGGGGTTTATTTTTTTTCAATTATCTTCCATTTTATGCTACCTAGGTACGTTATGCACGGTGATACTTTGATATTACCTACTGAGCAACAAATATAAAGGGATTTTTGCTAACCTAGTATTTATTTCACTTTTTAAAATAAATAACCACACAATGGTGCTGATTCTGTTGTAAATCGCACTAAATTAATTTTAGTCACATCACATCTCTTTCTTGCGAGCATTATTGAAAAAGGATAGAACACATTTAAAGCTGGCAAATTAGTCTTTGCCTTCTTCATTTGCGGATATTTAGACGTAACCGATAAATGGCGACTAAATTTATATTGAAAACAAGCATTGGACTAATTTGACAGGACTAAATTTCTTACATCCTTTTCTTATGTTCTTTGTTAGAAAGAGACATGGTAAGACTAAAATTAGTTAAGGTGTAAACAACAGAATGGGGGCCAATATTCATTGACCTGCAGTGAGAGGAAGGTACCTATGTTTAAATCATATTATTTGATTATCGGTGTTCCTGCTTTTTAGGGTTCTGTACCCAAAGGGTGCAAAACGGGACACTATTACTAAGCCTCCGCTATCCGTCTGTCCGTCCGTCCGTCTTGTCCGTCAGTAGGCAGTATCTCACGAACCGTAATAGGTAAACAGTTGATTTTTTCACTGAAATGAAAAGGGATCATACAAGAAATCTCTTTTTCGGCGTATTTTTTTTGTTGCGCCTGCTATTAATTTCATAGCATAGTTAGGTATGTTAATATTATTATTATGGTACGGAACTCTTCGTGTGCGAGTCCAACTCACACTTGGCCGGGTGTTTAATAACGAATGTCAGTTCTAAATGTCTTGCAATATGGAGAAAACCTCACCTCAAATAAAAAAGCACCTTACATTTATACTTTCACTAGCTGTCCCCCGCGGTATCACCCGCGTTCTCGGGATAAAAAGTATGTCCTTCTCCATACCATACGCTATCTGCATGCCAAATTTCATGATGATCCGTTGAGTAGTTGAGGCGTGAAGGCGTAACAAACAGATAAACAAACTCACTTGCGCATTTATAATATTTCACTTTCTTACTTTAATTTCATTTCATTTCCACTCTATGAATGGTAATCCTATTATGATGGAAAATTTAATTTCAACAGCACGGCTTATTTCGTACAAATTTCAGTTTTAAATGTATATAAAATAATTATTTTAACGTGGATAACGAAGCTACACGTGGATTCCTCAAATTATTGTAATGATTTTCGGTCTCGAACAATATGTAGTAGCTTATGTTTATATTCCCAATTGTGTAATAAATTAAAAAAAAAATAACCTTTTCATTCCGTGACTGTACAAAGTATGCTACATACACAATGAATAAAAAAGTAAACCATTTGAGTACCTTATGTGAGCTGCCATGACCGAATTATTGTGTAAATTCTTTCGAGTACGTATAATGTTTTATTAACACGTTAAACAGAATGTGAGTTTCAAGAAAAGCCAATCTGTCTTAATAAGCATAAAAATAACGAGGCGTTTTTTCGCATAAATAAATGGCTACAAAATTCCATTCCATAATAAATTGGTACCAGAAACTGTATTCCAGTATCGATTACAGATTAATTACAGTTGACAATCGAGACCTCTACTGTTAATTTGTTTTCTTTTAATCGACAAGGTTTATCCGGTTTTCAACAACCTCTACGTAATTAACCTCTACTTCTGCTGTGTTTTTAGGGTTCCGAAGTCAACAAGGAACCCTTATTAGTTTCGCCATGTCCGTCCGTCTGTCTGTGTGTCCGCGGCTTAGCTCAGAAACTATTAGTACTAGAGAGCTGTAATTTGGCATACATATTAAAATATTTTTTCTTGAAAATCATGTTTTCATTATATCTTAAAAACTAAAGCTGATACAAAAAAACTGACTTCAGATCTAAAATCAGCACCCCGAAAATGTATATTATCAGTCATAATATTACATGCAACAAAAATGCTATTCCCTTGTGAATCATTGTAAGTGATGTGTAGCCACAGACAAAAATCTAAATAGATAACGCAAGTCCCTCCATACGTATGAAAACCAAGCGTGTTACAGTATTACCCAACTGATATGGCGCGTCGTGAATCTTCTTTCGCACAGAAAAGAAAGTATGGCCCCGAAGATTAACGAAAGAATTCTTAAAACTTACAATCAACCTTAGATCACTACTATAAGGTTCATAATACACTGCAGCTGTTAGTTCCGTCTCACTCGCAAGTCACGCCCCTCAGCACGGCGCGCGCTTACATGGCGGCAGCTGCCACGGAATAGATAAATAAGGTTGGAAAGGCCCTCGCTCCAATTTTGTACTAGGACCAGTGTCGCCGCTTGACCCCCACTATTTTAATTTCTACACATACGCAATCATATTTTTACAAATATTTCGCACACAACCAAATCACGCACACATAAATCTCAGGGCAGATATTCGTTCGCCCACTAGCACTAAGCTACCGTGGGCATAGACACTCACACACGCAAAAATGCATACACCTGTCAAAAATGTTGACAACTTACAGTAGGGATGGGTAGTGTATAATCGTTAATGAATCGGTTCGATTATCAATTATTATTCTCATAGAACTTGGAATCGATAGTTGCATGGTTATGCTGTACGGATTACACAAAACTAACATATCTTTTTCTATTGAATTAATTATATTATTATTCAGCATAATGATTTTTTGGACCGGCAATAATCAATTTGTGACAATTAAAAACTAATAAAACTATTAGGGTATGTAGTGGTTTTTTTACGGATAACTGCGTGATAGATATATAATAATATATTATATTATAGTGCGCAAATAACGAAAATTTTTACAACAAATTATATAGTTAACTAAATCTTAACTTCTAATGTTCGATTTGTTTTATTTCTAAACTGATTATTGATAGTCTGGTTGTTCGTTGTGCGTGGCACTTCACTAAGTGGGTGGGACCCGCCAATGAAGAACGACATTATCGTTAGTAAGTAATTACCGAAAAAATACGATACTTAATAGGCGTGAGCTGTTAAAATTATGAAGCTAAATTTGACAGATTTGATTTGCTTGATAAAGTCGATATTTTTATCGATAAATTATCTGATGAATGCGTGGGGAAAAATGTAACATGAAATTAATATTAAGAAATTATTTTATTTTATTTTTTTACTATATACTAGCTAAAAGCGCAGCTTTGTAAGGGCTCGTAAGATTTTTTTGTAACTAAGTTTAATATTTTAATTTCAATAAGCCCAAATATGGTTAGGATAAGGATACGTCGTTCCACTATGGAGTTTCAGTGCTTACCCACACTCCAACTCCATCATCAGACCCTGAATACAATATATGGCCAAAGTTCATCTCACGACAATTCCAACAACCCCATCCAGCGCATGCCCTCCTACTTCATCATCACACCCCGGAAAACCATATATGGTTATTGAGCTATTATCACTATAGCTCAATGTATATGGTAAGTCTTATCATCTAGACAAACATTTTAATTACCTATGCTAAATTTCAAATATAGATTTGATCCTATACTTTCAATTCTTGATTGTGCATCATCTGTAGAGGTGTGATCGTTTTTTCGTAAAGTGTACCACAATGTGTAGAACTGAATCGGATAGTAGATCTGACCAGGGAGCCAATTCTCATTCACTCGAATTAATCACTTGTTCCAAATAAAGTTCGAATTCGTACTTTTTTCGAGTGAAAATCAAGTTAGGCTATTCTGAGAATTTCGAAGCCGCCATTTTCTCTTATTTTTCGAGGGCTAGCGCTCGAACTACTTCGACTGGTCGGGACCGTTCGAAACATATTTCGAATGCGAACTATCAAACGTCAAACAGTTAGGTTGTCATTTGGAAACGTAATGACAGATAAGCCTAAGGATTTCCGTTACTCACAGAAAATATTTTGTCATATTCATTTATAATTATTATATAAAATTGATTAACTTTTAACGTTAACAAAACGCAATTATCAAGTGAAACGAAACGCATCGTGAAATTTGTATCCATCATAATGGCAACATTTACTCCTTACACTCGAACTTATTTCGAAGGTTAGTTCGATTAGTGCCGAGAATACAGGAATCGAAAAATAGACTCCGCCCCTCGAAATTTTACGGTCGAAATAGAACTCGTAATGCAAGTTCGATTCGAAGGCTAGTTCGAGGGAAGTGAGAATTGGGCCCCAGGTCGTCGGTCCACCTGGTGGGAGGTCGTCCCGCTCGGCACTTTCCAGTACGTGGTCGCCACTCGAGAACCTTTCTTCCACATCGGTTATCGGCTCTTCCAGTTACCTCTACCTGTCACGCCAATCCATTGTTCCCTGGCGTTAGGTTCTTTAGGAAACCTACAATTTATAATTTATTGCATTAGTCAAATTACATTTTACTTAGATTATAATACTAAATACATCATAGTAAATACTCGTAGATGAGGAGGGGTCTTATATGTCCATTTATATCATTCGGTCACATTCATTCAATGATTAATATAATATCTAATTTCAAAATACGTCTAACTAAAAATGTACTATCGTTAATTAAATATAAAATAATTCGAAAATTATCTTTGTCAAACGTAATTATATTATATATAGTCTAGAATTCTATCGATGATTTTATTTAACCAAACCACATGGTCACGTCACTATCGATAAACATGCTGCGCCTTACATCACTGCCAATCAGGGCAAAGGACGAAGTGTAGAAGACGCAATGTATGCAGTACATTGAAAGCGGATTCGGTCATTGCGCTGATTGAGCGAGTACACATCGGTCAATGTATGTTTTTCATAACTTGTTGTAATAATTTTGTTAATGTTTGGTATTTCATAGTGTTCAATATGTTTTTATGTTTTTTACTAATAATATTGTAATTAAATGTTATTTTCGACTTACCGATGGAAAGATATACCTCCTCGCTCTATACTTGAGGTCTGACTTTTTTGTCTTACACGTTATTATAGCACAACACGGCATTATAAGCAGAGCTCTGTTCTCCAATGTAATCCGACGCGCACTGACCGCGAATCGGTCGAGTTATGATTATCGAATCATAACTGTGGCGCGCTTGCCCCGCCCACATTACCATTCTAACCTTATTTATCTGTTCTGTGGCAGCTGCCGACCAATAGCGTTTCCCGCGCTTTGAAAATGTTTCTTCTGCGCAGGTACATCGGTAAGCCATATTAATTGGGTACTACTGTACTTTTTTTGTACCTACCATAATGTCACAAGATTGATTTAGTTAGGTTGGCATTTGATTTTTAACGTGAAAATGTAGCTATTTGTCAGCTATACACATCCCTCGCTACACATCTCTGGTGGACATGCAGCCTTCTGCGAGTTCCCTGTCCGCGCGAATCAGTTTCAAAAGAAGAACATTGTTCTCCCTTTTTGCACAGATTTTGACACGCGAAGTACATACACTCGCCTCATCTATTTAGATGTACATCTGTGTGTGTAGCCGTGTAGCAATCAAAGCCTAGAGGGGAAACGACTAAAGTGCACCTACCGATTGATGTCAGATTATCAACTCGAAGAATGGCTGACTGTGGGTACTAAAAAGCACTCTGTACCATGCTATGCAATCCCTCATGCGCGATGTTGCATTTTTACATTGTGCTGGTCTCCGTCAGACTTATAAGTTACGGTGTGATTTTTAACACGCTTTTATTAGCTTCGCCTGTATGTATGTATGTATGTATGTATGAATGTATGTAAAGGAATCTTCGAACGTAATTTTCATCGACTTCCAGACGTCAGATTAAACTGAAATTTTGCACACTTATCAAGTACCGATGACAATACAATAATTTGGTACCATCGAGCTGATCTGATGATGGATCCGGAAGGTAGGCACTGGAACTCCATAACGGAGCAACGTTTCCTAGCCGTGTTTGAGTTGTCTCTATAGACAACTGCAGCTTGGATCGATTATATCTATTTAAAATAGACGAAATCGCTATTTCGTAATCCCCAGTTTCCTCCGTCAGTTTTGTCATTTTAAAAGCCTCCTAAATCTTATAATAACTAATTCATGGAAAAAACACAATCGAGAGACATACAGTGATACCTACAGATTGCATGGTAAAATAATCATAGCTCTAGTGTCATTATCCAGAGAGGAAACTGAGGATTACGTTTGTATGGAACAAACGCCACCAGCGTTTCCTCTTAATGTTCGATGCCGCCTGCATTACCATATCAAATGCGTGTTTGATCTCGTATGCATATTTGTGATTTTGCTTACAATGACGATAAATAGAGCCATAAAGCGAGTACTATAGTGCACGAGAGGCTTATAAATTCGTTCAGTTTTCGGACTCAATCGCGCGAAACATGACGCTTGTGTGCACAGTAAAAGGCTAGTTCTACCTCATACAATAGTGGATTCTGTGCCACTGGGAGCGTTTACGATGTTTGCTCCGGCCTCGCAAAGGCCCCAGGCTTCCTTCGAGGCCGCAGTTTTATATAGAAACTTTTAAACTCACTGAGATTAACTATCAAGCGCAGTTGTTTGTATGCTTCAGGGGATTTCAGGCAATTTCTAACGTTTATAAAAAAGGAGAGGTCTGTGCAAAAGCAGTAACAGGATTTCGCGGTAAAATCCTTACTTTAATATAATATTATAAATGCGAAAGTGAGTTTGTTTGTTTGTTTGTTACGCCTCAGCTAGTCAATGGATCATCATGAAATTTGGCATACAGGTAGCCTATGGTATGGAGATCATAGGCTTTTTATCCCGGGAACGCGGGTGAAACCGCGGGGGACATCTAGTATATCATAATTAACAGTTACCACGATGATGTGGTCGTAAGTGACAAACATAAAGCAATTGCATGTTACGTTTACTTGCAATTTTATGAGCGGACATTTTATATGAATGAATATCTCATAAGCTCTTTCTTGTTTTGCACCGTTCCTAACTATAAATAAATTCAGTGACCCAGAAATTGTTCTAAGCAATATTTAACTTCAATGTTTGACTTTAAACCTAGTTCTAAGGAATATAAAGAGTTTTTTTTTTTTTTTGTTCTACTTTAATCTGCAATCAGTCCCCGAACTTTGAGCAGATGTGTTGGGCGTCTGTATGCTGTGAGAAGACCGGTCCATCGACCATTCTTCCCTTCAATTTAAGTCCAGTTCAACTATGTGGTTACGTTTAAGTCTCTTTGGATGGTTTATCAACAGTAACTCCGCTGCTAGGGGATTTGGATGGGTAGCAAGTCTTTGCTTATAGCTAGTAGCGTATTGTTTTATCCTCATCGCTAACTGTGTTAAATTTAAGTTCTTGGTGCAATTCGCAGTTTCTTAGGAACCAAGGGACGTTGGATAGGTTACGTAAGATGCCATTTTGTGCTCTTTGTATAATTGAAATATTGGCGTTGCAGGCCGATCCCCAGAGCTGAATGCCGTAAGTCCATATCGGCTTTAGAACGACCTTGTAGATTAGGAGTTTGTTGTCTGTGCTCAGCACTGAATTTCTTCCAAGCAACCAGTGTAACCCTCGATATCTTTGGTTCAGTTACTCGCGTTTCTTTTGTAGGTGCTTCTTCCAAGTAAGCCTTCGATCCAAGTGCATGCCTAGGTATTTCACCGACTCGTTGTGTGGCAGGGTGGTATTTCCTAGGCGTACAGGTGGGCAGTCTCCAGGACGGAGGGCAAATGTAATATGGGTTGACTTGGAAGTACTAGCTTTAATTCACCATTTTTTGAGCCAATCTTCAATTTTTTCCAGCCCATTTTGAAGGTTTTGTGAGGCTTGGTTGCGATCTTTACTACTTGCCAGGATAGCAGTGTCATATAAAGTGTATCTTTCGTTTATGAGACACATGATGAGTGTAATTTCGGTAAGTTTATGTCGGTAAAGAAGATACTAAAAGTTAAGGAGATGAATTTGTGATTGTTTTTGTCCGCACGGCTCGCGCTAACATGGCGGCAGCTGCCGACCAATAGCGTTTCCCGCGCTTTGAAATTGTATCTTCTGCGCAGGTACATCGGTAAGCCATATCAGTTGGGTACTACTGTACATAGAACTTGTAGTAATAAGTTCTATATACAGAACTTTTTTCAAGTTTTTGATAATTACAGAAATATAACCACAGATTACTAAAGTGGCCAAGAGAAGCGTCATTAACATGCAAAGGTCCTTTTAGCATCAAAAACACTCACGTCTTACCGCGCAAAGGCGACATAATTTCTAATTAAGTTTGCTGCAGTTAGAGTTCTTCAGTTTTAATTGAAGAACTTTAAGAAAGCTTACAAATGCTCGGAGTCATTACTGAACTTACTCGTAGTATGAGCACAGTGCCGTAGCGTTGGGATGGGCACTGTTACTATATTCTAATTTTTAATTTGGAAACTAAAATGAAACCTTATGGCGATCGACCTTTTTTATAAATGTTGCAAGCATGGACCCTTGTGTTATAGCTGTGGTTATAGTACATCATGCATTAGTGATTCATCGAACCGTTGTGACATGACTCGCTCATATGTAAGCAATAGTAGAAAAATAATCCGTACTTACATTGAAAATACTAATTACATTATTTATAAATTAATACTTGGTACAGTAGTACCCAAGTAATAAGGCGCGTCGTGAATCTTCGTTCGTACAGAAAAGAAAGTATGGCCCCGAAGATTAACGAAAGAATGCTTAAAATTTACAATCAACCTTAGATCACTACTATAAGTTCTATAATACTTACACTTTTTTTTATACTATTTAGGTAGTAAATAAGTATACGGCCCGCCTGATGGTAAGCGGTTACCGCAGCCTATGGACACTTGCAACACCAGGGGTGTTACTCGCGCGTTGCCGACCCTGCAGAAATCTCTTCACACCCTTTTTGAAGAACACTGCAGCATAATTTTTTAATTTATTCAAAAATATCAATTCTGTAACGTCAACACTATGGTTATGTTCACCGTTATTCTTTCAGTGTAATAAAAGTGTTCGTAGTGATGTTTTAACAAGAATTTTAAATTAATAATATTAGTACGAACACTTTCATTACACTGAAAAACAACGGTGCAATGCAACATCACCAAAAAAACGATAATCCATACTGCTTTGTGATTACTTAAACCTCATTTAAATTTATTATTACCTAGAAATACATTTCATTTACTCAAAAACATCTAACTGTGCAATAACAGTTGGAAGTCACAATTTTTTTCTTCAGTGACAAACGTGTCAATAAGATGAAAGTTCAATCGAGAAATAGGGATGATTCCTAGGTAAAAAAATAATCATTCTAAGTAATTAGTACGTCGGTTAGATTATCAAAAAATATTGGACACGTATTTTTTGCATTACCGAATCATTACAAATTGACAAAGATAAAGCGAGTCAAAGTTCGGGAGTGGGGGCTCATGACGTCACTTTAGAGTAAAAAGTGTACTCTAACGTGACGTCACGCGGAACTTCAACACACGATATCTTCGTATTTTTTTTTAATTGACAAAACAAAAAATACGTGGGTAATTTTTTTTTTTTATGTAAAAGACGGACTAAATATGTTTTTTTAGTCATCCAGCCCATTCTTTCGATAGCAAAAGAAACAAGTTTAAAATTACAAATAAGGTAGGGCTGTAGGGCTGCTTGTACCGTATTCTAATTAAAATATTCAAATAACTGAGGGACGATATTGCACGTCTCGAGTGTAACTAAAGAGATCTTATGTATTTACGTTCTGTTGGAACGTATTTTATCAAAGTAGTCGTTCGCTTGTAAATAAATACTTGACAGAAAGCTAAAAGCTTTTGTTAGTCCATTGCTACTTACAAATTATTTGTTATATACAATATTGAGTTAATCTTATAACAAAATAAATTAAATTATTGAAAGCAAAAAACCCGACTGCTTAAAACAAAAAATAATTGAAAAGAGATATAAACAACGATAAATTTAGAATATAACTTGATTTTTATAAGGTATTGCAGTCGGGATAAACCAATATTTAAAAAAATACTTAGGTTATTTGTTTGTCCCAGTCGGGTTTTTTGTGTCTTTTAAAATTCTATAGATTAAAGATATTTGTGTAAACTTTTAGTGCAAAGGAAACTATCAAATTATCTAAAACTAATTGCGCCCCGAGGTTTCACAAGGGATAAAGGGGAAACCTTAGTGACAGCTAACCTGGCATAACATAACCAAAGTCTATATAAACTAAAATGTATAGAAATTAAAACACTACTGACTAATAAAGATCAAAATCCTAATGGACAGCAATCAATTGTCAATCTTCTTTCGACATCCAGTGAATAGAATTCGCAGTGAATCGGGCAAACGAGATTTTTCCAATAAATCAACTTTAATGTTCATTGAAAACGAAACGACTCAGTCGACTTCTGTTTGATCCAAAATACACGTTTCATGAAGGCAATTTTACAAAAGTTACAGCATGGTTCTGAAACTAATAATCAAGTCTTTAAATTGTATTGTGTATGTGTATAGTTCAAGTAGACGAAATGAGTTTTTGGTTTAATTAAATTCTTTTGTAACCTGTAGTCGGACGTTCTGAGGAGATGTGTAGTAGGTACTTACATCACGGTCTCGTATAGATTTCTTGTATTGCAGTTTTTAGCAAGTTTTTATTTATAATACAGCGTGTAAGGGACATCGCCGCACAAACGGATACCATGGGTCCAGGACATGATTCTGGACCCCCCCATGTTGGAATTTTTCGTCGGTTTTTACCAAATTTAAAAAAAAAAATGAGTTTTTTTTACCTTAAGACTGTTCATAATCGTTATTCTTACCTAACCCAAAGAGATTTAAAATAAATAAGTTATTAATTCATTACTTTCACTAAAAGTAGCAATGTAAATAAAACTAGAAACGGTGTCTTATGGCGATATTCGCCTGCAGTCAGCGACATACTACGTAGGCACAACGTTATCGCGCGTTTAAATCGCGGTGTTCACAATACATTGCGCGCTCGAAAATGACTATTTCTATAACCGATCATTAGCGAGGTGAATGACTTTCACAATTTGATTAGTGGAATTAGGTGTAGCCTTTTCGCGATGTTTGCGTTACCATGCGAAATACACCCTGTATATAGTTTTTGGTTACGACTCCTCAGAAAATGTTTTACTCCCATGAAGTAAAGATAAAAACTTATTTTGAGGGATGAATGTATAGGTCATTACTAATTAAAAAAAAATATTAGAAATAATAATCCGTAGGTACATTGAAAATACTACATTATTTATAAATTAATACTTAGTACTTACGTAAAGTTCAACTTTGTTTTTTTTCTTTTCTCTTGAACCATCAGACGGATTATATTTCTAATATTTTTTTGTTTACTAATGACCTATACATTCATCCCTCAAAATATACGCCAAGACTTAAAAAGGACCTTATATACAGTTTTAGTTTTTATCAAAATTGGGACTCCTTTGAGCATTTTTTTGCTATTCCCTATACTTTAGGATATGGCTAACCATGCCCACTTTGAAAATTCGTTAAGAGAAAACGTTACACCCCTTATTAAGCACTAGCTTTTACTCGCGGCTTCGTCCGCGTGGCCTACAAGAATGAAATGACATATTTTTCTACAACAATAAAAAAACAAAACAACTTCATCCCGCTTCGAGGGTGGAATTATTAAAAACGCTGAGACACGTATACATTAATTTCCAGTCCTCAGCCTAAACACAAATTTGAAGATCCTAGCCTCGAAACTGACGGACTTTCATACAAACTTTCATCCCCTATTTTACCCCCTTAGGGGTGGAATTTCGAAAAACCCTATCTTAGTGGTTACCTACTGTTCACAAAGAATATACCCTATAAATTTCACGTCTCTAGGACCAGTGGTTTAGGCTGTGCGTTGATATATCAGTCAGTCAGTTAGTCAGGACTTTGAATTTTATATAGGGCAAGAGCCCCAGCTGTGGCCACCTTAAGGACATTTTTATATAAAAAAATTCACTTCTAATTCAATAATGGATATTGTGTTGATTAGTTACATTAATAAAGTAGGTCATTTATTTAGCTTTCAGGTTTTGTAGAAGTATGTACTGACAGACAAATATTTTATTTATTATTAATTTTTAAAGATGAAAGGTGTAAAATCACTACTGATCCAGTTGTGTCCACCTATTTCCACCTAAGTTTCCAGGTAGAGGAATTCATTTACTGTCAAAATGACATCAAAATCAAGTTCTTAGACTTTGATTAAGTATGCTTCAATAAGAATCCACGCAACAAATAAAAAATTGAGCAAGATATTTACCGATTAATTACCAAGGGTCGCTAATCGTGTCTGTTAAGAAATTAACGGAAATTATTATTTTTGCTTTTACAGTGTCACAAAAAAGTTCCTATATACTTACGGCGCCACTACAATTATTCGTCAAAAGCGATAATCATTAAAGATTTAATTTACTATAGACAGTAAACGGGTCAAGCTTCAACGCCTTATTTATTGACTTTAAAAATTGCAAGTGGCCACAACCGGGGTACTGGCCAAAACCGGGGCTCTTGCCCTATATAGATATTGAAAGAAAAAAGTAAGAAACTTAACCTTGTCTCCCATGTGACTACGGAACAGAACGTCGCGTCGCTATAGATGTCGACGCCACGGATCCTGATGCTCTTACTTATGTTCCAGGGAATTTTGGAGCTATAGCAAATGGGGTTTTCTTAGCGGTGAACATTGAATTATTACACAGCGGTGAATGAATTTTGAATTCTGGGCGAGTATTAGTTTATTAATCTTGACCCAAATTTCTGGATCACCCTGGAGTTACGAACGTCTAATAAACAACGCATTATAATCCCATACTGTATGATATAAATCCTATTTCAAATAGAACAGTCTTTCAACGCAATAGATTATTAAACAACAAGGGTGAATCTCGCCAACTGTGAAGTGAGCTACCACTACGCTACTTGTACTATTATTTATTCTGTGACTACGCTCATAAAATATGGAGATAATACAAATGTCAAGCAAACAAGTAAGTTAACAGTAAAATGCATAATCCTCTGAGGAAAGATTGCTGCAGATCTGCACGGTGATAGGTGTGTCGGTTTTTTACTCCTAATAAAATCGTCAAAACAAAACGCATGAATTTTTCTCTCCTCGTGTTTTCTTTCTCCATAATCAACGCGTTATTATTTTGCGGATAGATAGTCGGATATATTTTATAGTGCTGTTATTCTGTGAGGTTTTAAAACTTATTATTAATAGTTTTCGTAAATGTTAATTTTTAATTATCGTCTTTAATTATTTAATTTGGTATTATACTGTGGTAATTAAAGTGAAAATAATTTGTCTCATAGTCAGGGAATTATCCGTCATATAAGTATTTTTTCATCATGTTCGAAAAGGTGTCTTGCCAAATTGATTACGTGCAATTAAAAAAAAATATTGATTTACTACCTACCTCCCTCTGCTACTGCATGAAAGTATCCCTTCTTAGCTTATTGAAACCTAAATGCATGACACAATATACCTCATTGTTTCCATGATCTAGGACACTGTCTGGATTCAAGGATATGGCACCATTCCATTCCCACTCCGCTCTTTTCCTCTGCATTATGCAACTTTATGTTGATATATTGATATGCGCGTCGGCAACGGGATGTATATAGAATATTTGATTGTGCAATATATTTATGCAGAATTAAATTGAATACTAGTCTGCTACACTTTTGGTACGTGTGTTTATCTATACTAGTAGTCGCTCAAAGGTAAAGTTTCGACATTAATCCTAACTAATATTATAAATGCGACAGTGAGTTTGTTTTTTTTTTTTATGTTAATATACTTTATTTACAACAAATATGTACAAAATACAATCTATATTATCGAAAATTTCCTCAAACCTGCCGCTGCTTCCGATTAACGGCAGGGTTCCCAGAAGGCTGGCAGCGATTCCTCTTTGAATAGCCAAGCTAACGCGTTGGTGGAAAAAGCGCCCCGCCCGCTGGTCTCCGGAGGTCTCGATCAATTTTGATGACAAGGTGCGAGCAAAACGGCGAGCTTCGGACCCCCACGGTCCCATGGTCTCGACCGCAAAAGGCACAAAAATATAGTTGGGTCTAATCGATGCGTATTTTTTGAATTTCGAATTTTCCGCACTGGCCGCAGCTGCCCCTGCAGCTTTACAAGTCGCCGGTAAGTGAGATGGCGCGAGTGTATCGACACATGTGGCATCCCACACCAGCGACTTGCCGACACTCCAAGGGATCAAAGACATACCAAGTTTGTTTTTGTGTGTGTAATTCATTAAAGTTGGAAGCCTCATAAGCGGTTTAAAAACAAACAAACTCACTTTCGCATTTATAATATTAGTTTAGGATAGTTAGAATTAAGATATTCCGCGTACGTAGGACTTCGAGATTTGGAATAGTTGAAGTGTATACCTAATATTTATACTATTCAAACATAAAAATATAATGAACTAGCTATCCCCCGCGGTTTCACCCGCGTTCCCGGGAACAAAAATTTGCCTATGTCTTTCTCCATACCATACGCTATCTGCATGCCAAATTTCATGATGATCCGTTGAGTAGTTGAGGCGTGAATGCGTAACAAACAAACAAACTCACTTTCGCATTTATAATATTAGTTAGGATTAGGATTACGCTATATACAAAATATATCAAAAATTGCCTACATGAAATTAGTTAGACTGATTAAATTATTTTGCTAGTAAGTCTAGAATTATTTATTTATTTTGTACTATGCAATGTAGGTAAAGAATTTAGATTCAATAAGTTATTTTCTTACAAAAGTCTCAAACATGAACTTGACAATTCAATCAAAAGTTTTGCTTTAGAGGAGGTTTAATTCTAAAGATTCAGTTAACTTTACGAAAATGTGAAATGAATTTCTTACATATTTATTATTCTTTTCATAAAAGTTTTAGTAAAAACATAAGTTGTGTAGGTATATGAATTACATACGTAAACATACAGGGCCGGAATTCAGTACTGTGAATTTAAGAGGAAATGCTGGTGGCTTTTGTTCCATACAAATGTAATCCTCAGTTTCCTCTTTGGATAATGACACTAGAGCAATGATTATTTTACAATGCAATCTGTAGGTACCACTATATGCCCCTCGGTTGTGTTATACTCCATAAATTAATTATTATAAGAATTAGGAGCCTTCTAAAATCACAAAATCGTACCATTTTTAACGCCCTTATCAGACGTCCGGCGAACAAATTTGACGAATATAAAAAAACAAAAGAAAACCGACAGACATAGCCAAAACCCTTCTTATTATGATTCTTGAAATAGTTTTTTAAATCAATCCAGTTTTGGAGGAGAAAACCGGGGATTACGAAACAGCGATTTCGTCTAATTTAAATAGGTATAATCGGTCCAAGCTGTAGTTGTCTCTATCGCCCTCGGGCGGGATTGCTCGGGCACAGCGCGACAGCAATAATGTGTTAAAAATCTATTTTTCAAATTTCTTGCAGCTATCCTTTCCTCTTAATAAAAAAAAGTTACTTTTATTAACCTAAAAATAAATATAAAAGGTGTCTCACAAAAATATCTGAGAAAGCTGGAGTATTGGAGAGGTAACAAAAAATATAACTTATTGCTTTTATGTCAATCGCTAAAAGTATGAAAATGGAAGATTTAATGTAACAAACGCTTTGAAAAACCAAACGTAGGTGACTTTTGGAGTATTCAGCTGTGACTATAAGATAAGATAAGATAAATATTCTTTTTTTGTACACCAAATAGTAACAGACGAAACATAACAATACAATACAACAAGAAGTGATACAAAACAGGCTATGATTCTTTGACTTCAATGCTCAAGCTTCAAGCTGGATTAATCCCATTATATCTTTCTTAGCAAGTATTTAAAAAGTTGACGTTTCACCATCGTATGTGGTTACCACCGCCTATCCATCCTCCATTAGGAACACCGATGTGTCACTTATTTTGTGCATGACAAATTACTTCATTGTTCCGTAGCCCCAACTAGTAAACTAGACAGGTACCTACTGAATACGTCCCTGCATATTTAGGTAAAGTCCTCAGCCATACAGACATCCCGCGGGGCCATGTTATGTTTATACATTGTTGTATGTATGTATATGGTAGGACATGGCTTTGCACTTAGGAATATTGCGTGCTATATGGAAAAAAGTATGATGTTTTTATAATTTCGTACTATTTAGGACAGTCTTTCAGCAAGAGTCAATGTCCGTTCCGTAGACCTTCTTTTAATCATTTTTTTTTTAAATATGTATCTTTTGATCTGCCTTATATCTTAGGTAGTACAAAACTAGTTTTGAAAACCAAACGCAGCTCCATTACATTCAGTAACACTGAAAAAACACTACAAGCTACTACAAAATTTTATTTAACAGTAACACAAAATTTTATGACCAATAACCTATACAGAGTGACTTGCGAACTAAACTTACCAGTAACAAAACTAGTTTTTGTTCGTTACAAAATTATTTAAATATCACTAAAGTTAGTTTCCCGACAACAAAACGTCAACTTACATAACTAGTTTAATAGATCATTTTTTTCAGTGAAGGTAAATCACTCGTCATGGCAATCCTAACTAATATTGTAAACAAGAAAGTGCGTTTGTTTGTTTGTTTGTTACGCCTTCACGCCTCGACTACTCAACGGATAATTATGTAGGATATAGCCTATGGTATGGAGAAGGACATAGGCTACTTTTTATCCCGGGAACGCTGGTGAAACGACGGTGGAACGCTAGTAGGAAATAAATGCCTTATATCTTTTTATTTTGTTATTATGTATTACATTTCTGTTAACAATTAAGTATTCTAAGTGAAATATTTTTTCTCCTCTCCGGGCGGAAAGCGTCAACTTTTATCCCGCTGCGCTAAACGAAAATGCCGCTTTCCGCCTCCGCCGCCTCAGATCACATGTTTGTCGACCTCGGCTTGGCCTCGGCCAATAATTACGTGTGATCTGAGACATTTCTTACTTTCCTGCCCTAGGTGAGTAATATACTATTTCGAATATAATTTAATAAATATATAGATATAAGACCATGCAAAGTTACAAAATCAATTAATTTTAATTATAATACAAACGCACTCTCTAGTACGATGAACGAAAAAAAAGGATAGGAGAAAAAAAAATTGCCGGCATGCTTTAAAATATACTTAACCCAAAAACGTTAAACTAAAGTTAGAGTAGGTAATTTAAGTTCAATAAATAAAGTACAATTAAATTAAATCAAAGTAAATGAATGTGCCAATTACTCCTTTGCACAGTAGTTTAAAGTTCGCTCGTAGGTGTTCGTAGAAAACGTGAAAAGTAGCTATTTGAACATGTGTTTATGGTATCACCATGTCTGGTCAATCACATACATTTTATAATTAGTGTAGAATTCACGCGTAAAGATGTCGCTACAAACATCGTATGGACTGATTGAAAATTAATTCTTAGTCAAAACGCTATTAAATTACTTTTTATTGAGTTTTATTGCAAGGAAATAGAATTTGATGATAATTATTTACATAATTTAATTAAATTAATGTTTAAAACTCGTATTTTTAATATTTGCAATTTATGTTATTTTATTTAAATCTTTCGACCATACATAGATGGCCTAAGCGTCGATTATTTTTATTTAATTTCATCGTCTAAAACCAAAACAATCAAATAATAATAAAATAAATCTAATAATAACCTGTTTCTAATAAGCAGAGACTACAAAGATAAATAAATATAGTCTAAATATTTTGAAATCTACTACGTTTTTTTTAAAGTACAATGGGCAGTTTCGTCCCAATTCTATTTCATTTGTTTTTATGGGGTTAAGTCTATATGTAGTGCTGGAAAAGTTTATTCAACAAAATATCAAATAAGAACAACTTAATTAATAAGTCTTTTATATATACAAAAGGATTAAAGCCATTCGTAAATCACTGAACCTGCTCAGAAAATTTCTGGAGATTCTCCAGAAATTTTCTGAGGTTGATTTTCTGAAAGTTGAGAAATGACGACCTGGACATACATACGAAAGCATTTTTGTCCAAGCAGAAAACGGAGACGCTATATAAAATATATATCCACTCAGTGATAAATAACAATATGATTCGACTGGTGAAAGTTTTTTTAAATCGTTCCATTAGTTTGTAAGTTTATTCGTTACAAACAAAAATACAAAAAAGATTTGTATTTTTGTAGATTATCTCTATTAACATCTACACTAAATGTTGAAAACTACTTTGTTAGATTAATTTATGGTATTTTCTAGTGTATTTTTTTGTTTATAAAAACTATTTTAATATATCAGAAAGAAAATAAATGTGTGTGTCAGTCGCTTGGCCGCCTATTTTTTCCACTGCTAGCAAAATTATCGAAATCCTCTACACTAACTCTATAAGTGTAGATGTCACGAGTGGCGCTCGACGCCTGTCCGGATATCCTGTATATATATTTTAAACTTGGGAAAAAATGGGACCAGGATTTTTTACCAATTTTGAGAGGTATTAGAGAGAACTCTTTTAGCTTATGTTATCCTAGTATTATATTTGAATAAAAAATATTTTTGAGTGACTAGAGAATAGAGACAGAGTTCGGGAAAAGCGAGTAAATCTAGTCACTCTAATCTCATCTCACAAATATTATAAACGCGAATTTTTGTGGGTTTGGATGTTTGTCCCTCAATCATGCGTCAACATCTCAAAATTCAAAATTCAAAATCATTTATTCAAATAGATCTTCACAGGCAATTATGGAAAGTCTGACTCTAATACTACCGGTTCGGAAGGTTGCATTTGCTGAGAAGAGCCTGAAATCTGTAATTACTCTTTTTAAAACAAGCTTAGATTCATTCATCTGAACGGATTTAGATGAAATTTGGTATACAGATAGAACGTATTCTGGATTAACATATACATAGAATACTTTTTATCCCGGAAAAATAATATATCCCTCGGGAAGGTGGGTGAAATCACGGGGCGGAAGCTAGTACAATATAAAGGAAAGTTCAATAAGCATGATTTTGTTATTATGCTTATAAATACTGTGACTTCTTCTAACATCTTATGTGGTATAATGCAACTTAATATTTAGTAATAATTCGATAACTTCGATGGAGGAGTTTGCGAATTGTTGATGAACAATTCACACACACACACACACAGCTAGAGAGTATTTTGAGAATTGTCTCAATTACCTGTGGAGTAAGATGCAACTTAAAATCAGTATTTTTAGAATTGAATAACATAAAGGTAAGGTTTAAGACATTTATTTCTCAAAAGATTACAAATCACTTCACATGAGAAATTAAAAAAACTAAAGTAATAATAAAAAAACTAAAGTAATAATATAGTGTTGAGCGTATGTTGGTGGATGTCAAAAGAGTTAAATAAAAATATGAAAAATATAGTAGGTACATGAAAAAAAAACCAACAATTATACAGACAGGTTACACCACCAAAGACAGTTAATCGACAGTTAAACAGCTAAAAAATTTCTAACATTTCCATGTCTTAAAATTATAGTTTATGTTAAAATAGTTCACAATAAATAATCAATTTATAAATAGCTAAAACATGAAGTAAATAAAAAGTCATTACATATGAGAATAAAATTAGTATAAAATTATTTACAATTAATCAATTCATTATAATAATATATCAATTTAAAATAGGTAAATAGGTACATCAATACATTTGATTAAAATAGTATATATAAAAAAGAAAAATGTAAAGTGTATAAGCTAATTCCATATTTATAGTTAACAGAAAACATTTAGGATGTGGCGTTTCAATGATTTTTCAAACGTGTACAATGACTTAGATTCCTTAACATCTCTAGGTAATTTATTGTATAGCCGTGCTCCCTCATACATTATATTTCTTTTACCAATATTAGTCCGTGGCATATAAAGTATTATGTTATTTGCTTGTCTTGTAATCCGTTTTTGTATTTGTATTTTTTTAGTAAAAGTTATTTGGCAATGTATGTCACGGTTCAATATTTTTCTTATCAAAATGCACGTGTTATATATGTATGTATTTGAAATATTCATTAATTTTGTACTTTTATAAACTTCTCTAGTCGGCGTTCGGCGTTCATAGCGGAACAACAATTTTATGATTTTATTTTGTGCAGTCTGTAAAGTATTTAAATTAGTTTTGGCAGCCGTGCCCCATAATTCAATCAGGTAGTCGATATGGGGTTTGACAAGGGAATTATATATTGTATAGCGTACATTTAACGGTAGACAACGAACTATGTTGCGGAGAGCGCCAGTGAGTGATATTATTTTTGAGCGTAGCTTTTCAATGTGCGGTTTCCATGATAAATGACTATCCAAAGTTAGGCCAAGGTACTTTTCCGTATTTGATCGTTCCAAAACGACTCCATTAATAGTAAGAGGAAGATAGTCATTAATTTTCTTATTTTTTGCAGTAAAAATCATGTAATTTGTTTTAGATGCATTTATTGTTAAAAGATTTCTAGAGAACCACGCTTGTATTAGATTGAGGTCACTTTGAGCTTGTTCCATAATAGAACTTATGGTCTGACCAAAATAAAATAAACAAGTATCATCGGCATATAAAGTTATGGAACCTTTAAGTCCAAGCTCATGTATGTCATTGATGTAAATCAAAAATAGCAAAGGCCCCAATATTGAACCCTGGGGCACACCATATGTTATTAATTTAGCACTACTTGTATATCCGTCTATTTTGACGACTTGATGCCGATTTGAAAGATATGAGTTAATAATTTTTAAAGCATCATTAGTAACACCGATCCGTTCTAATTTGTCCAATAATAAGCCATGGCTAACTGTATCAAATGCTTTCTTAAGATCTATGAAAACACCTACGGCTATATTCTTTCTATCTATATTAAGTTTAATATTTGTGACCATATCTACAGTGGCTGTTAGAGTGTTAGATTTTTCCCGGAAACCATATTGTTGTTTTGATAAGAAGTTGATATTATGAAGGTATTCGCTTAGCCTTGTATGGAGAATCTTTTCAAATACTTTAGAAACTATTGGCAAAACAGAGATTGGGCGGTAGTTGCCTGGGTCCACCTTGCTGCCAGCTTTATATATTGGACTTACTTTAGCCACCTTCAGACTATCTGGAAAGTAACCTTTCAAAAGACTCTTATTTATACACTGTGTTAGATCCTTACTTATTAGAGTTTTCACACATTTAACTGATTTAGTGCTGATGCCGTCAATTCCGGTACTAGTATTCGACTTTAGCTTTGTAATGATTTTGTCGATTTCGTCAGTTGTTGCTAGTCTAAATTTTGAAAGATTTTTTGTTAGCGTATTATTAACATGATTTACGTTGTTAGATTGACTATTATTATTAAGTGGTGGTATAATTTGATTGGCTAGAACAGTTCCTATATTTGCAAAAAAATCATTGAAATACTCACATACCTGTTGCTTGTCTGTAATTATGCCTAATTGGGTATCCAGCTTGAAGTTAGTACAACTTGCCCTAACCCTATTACTAGACAAATCATTAATGAATGACCACATCTTCTTAGGTTTTCCTTTACACTCGTTAAAAGCTTTCACATAGTATTGATTTTTTGTATCTTGGATTTTTGAAAATACTTTATTTCTTTCCTTTATGAAGTCTTCTTTAAAATCATTGTTATTTGGGTGTTTCTTAAATTTAGCCCATTTAGTGTTTCTATTATTGATAGCTAGAATAATATCTTTATCTATCCACTCTTGTTTAGGAGCATTCAATCTCTTAGTTCTCCTTACTTTACTATTATTGATCAGGCATATTAGAGATTCGTGTAATTGAGAGTAGTCTACAGATGGATTTGGAATTAATATTTTCTGAACGGATTTAAAGAGTTTTTCATAATCTACTGATTCATATTCGAATGTCCCAACTTGAGGAGAAGCATACTTTTTCACTTCAAAAAAGATTTGTTTGTGGTCAGACATTGCGGATTCAACGATAGCAAAGTGAAAGTCATGGTCTTTCAAATTGGAGCTGACATGATCTAATATAGTTTTGGATTCTGGGGTTTCTCTAGTGCAAAATTTAGAACTGATCTTGTTAAGTATAGTATAGCCGTTTTCTTGTAAAGTTTCCTTATATTCCTTGACAGCCTGTGCCGAACTTAATAGATTGTAATTAAAATCACCAAATATAACCACTCGGTTTTTATTTCGCAATTGATCTGAGAAAGTGTCCAAAAATTTGAATAATAATTCTTTGGATTAGTTTAGGACTTAATGTATGGAATTCTTATCTTTTTTGAACAAAAGTATGGAGTAGTTTGGGAATAAATGCTACGCTCTACCTCTCTTACACAAAAACAAAAAAAATTACAAATGTGCCCATTGTTCTTTAAAATTAAATTCTTTCAACAGTGTCATCTGTTGTCATTTACTGAAAAACAAACATTGCTGTAGTCACTTACAAACCCAGAATAGGAATTAGTACCCCAATCTCGCCACCGGCGCTGTACTTGCGCGAGTTATGGTGGTAACTTTTGAAGTATGGGCGCTGTCTCTCTGTTGTACGTAGTATTTATATACTCTGAGGTATCACGTTCGTTCGTACAGTACGTGGATTATGTAACTTTATTTCAATGAAATTCAGATTGAAATAACCTCTGAATCGGTAGAAATATAACAAAATCGAAAATGGTTCAATTTCTAATGAATCACTGTTTATTTTTGCAATTATCAGAACGTAAAAAGTTATCAGTAAACTACTATATTAATTCGATTTCAATTCGAAAATGTTTAAATTTAGTTACGTAATCGCCCCACAGGTCAGTGGGGCTATTAATTATGTAACTGTGTTGCAATCAATTTCAATCATTTTTAATTGAAACCGGTTTAAAACAACGGATTACCTTTCTACGCAAGCAATTAATGCTTTATTGTAAATTAAACCATTTTCGATTTTGGAAAATTTCTACCATAGAGTATTTATAGAGCGACTGTACTAGAGTATGTGCCGTAAGCACGGGTTCGTACAACGCTACCTTGAAACGAGCTGCGTGGTCATAGTTTGAACAATTAAATACATATTGCTAAACTCTAATTTTTTATCGATACTTTTACCGACCACCAATGACAGGAACTCATCGTATTTTTTCCGACAGTAAATCACTGATTATCTATAAATGCATCTATATGCTAACTGCTCACACTTCGCACATGGTAATATGTTGTTGACGCTATCAGTCTATTAATATTCTTACTCTAAGATTTCTACCGATTAAGATGTTGATTCAATCTGAATTTGATCGCAACAAAGTTACCTAATCCCTTCGCAGAAACGTACAACTGTACGTAGTATTTATATACTCTGAGGTACAACCTTCACGAAGTTTATTTACATGTATGCATACTGGAATTAATTAATGCCATTATAAGTTGTCATCGTATATTTTTGGCGTAGGATAAGTTTTTGTACAGATTTAAACCGATATCCTTATCGTTATAATCATTAATCTATATTATATTAAAAACACAATGTCCCCGAAGTCATGCTATTTACATCTACTATAACGTAGACCAAATAGTCTGATAGAAAACCCTATGTCCATCGTCTTCTCAATCTATTAATGTAGACAATCTTTATAATATCAATAATCGAATAAAAAAATCCAAGCTTTTGAGAGAGGTAGAGCATAGCGTTTGCGCGCTCGACTGTGGAAGTACCTCCACCTTACAGAATACCGCAACCAAATAACTTTATGTTGTGTAAAGTTGTGTTCCTGCGCGTGAGTAAGGTCGCCAGAGCTCATTGGGGAGGGGGGAAAGGTCGGTAACGCGTGAGCGATGCTTCGAGTGTTGCAAGCGTCCATATGGCAACGGTAACCGCTTACCATCAGGCGGGCCGTATGCTTGTTACCGTCTGATCCCAAACTAATATTGTACTATGGAAAACAGATAACTGATATACTTAGTATATTTACTATTGTTTGTTTGATACACCCAGACTCAGGACATGTAGACTCTTCATGCACACAAATGCATGTATAGGAATCAAACCCACGACCAACGGCGTGATAGGTAGGATCTTAACCAACCAACCTCGCCATCTGGCCCGTCTACAGTGAAAAAAATGATCTACAGAACTAGTTATGTAAGTTGACGTTTTGTTGTCGGGAAACTAACTTTAGTTGTCGGGAAACTAACTTTAGTAACATTTAATCAAATAATTTAGTAACGAACAAAAACTAGTTTTGTTACTGGTAAGTTTAGTTCGCAAGTCACTCTGTTTAGGTTATTGGTCGTCAAATTTTGTGTTACAGTTAAATAAAATTTTGTAGTCACTTGTAGTCCATTTTTTTCAGTGTACGTAACCTATCCGTATTTCTGCCAATATATTACCTTGACCCATATCTCTAACCTCGACCTTTGCCTCACCTGACGACACAGGATTTGTAAGAAGGGAAACAATATTCCTTTCCTCACGTTATTATGTCAACATATTATGACAATTAAGGTTGGCTGACGCCCTTGGGCCCTACAACCACCACAAAATAGAATTCCTATATTGTATTCTGTGCATTGTTACCTTTAGGGTTCCGTACCAAAAAGGTAAAAAGGAACCCTTATGGTGCCACTCCGTCCGCCTGTCTGTCCATCTAACACAGCCGTATATTTAGTTAGCCTATTTAGGTAGCCGTAGTTTTAGGTTTTAGCTTTAATTTTACATTTACTACTTTTTAAGTATGTAAGCACCATTATGGGTACCTCTACCTGCAAATAAAGAATTTTATTATTATTATATTTCAGCAACCGCTAATGCTATTGATTTGAAATTTATAATAGTTTAAAATATTTATTTTCTTTGCAAAGGGCATAAAGGTGGGACTGAAATTTCAAAGTAGGTACTACAAGATTAAATAGGGTATCATATGTAAGAACTTCATTTGTATATTCCAAAACAAGCTTACAACGTAGCTTTCGATTTATGATGAATAATGTCAAAAAATATACCATCTCTCCCCTTTATCTCAAGTTCGCAATTCGAAAAATCCTAACTAATATTATAAATGCGACAGTGAGTTTGTTACGCCTTCACGCCTCAACTACTCAACGGTTCATCATGAAAATTCGCATGCAGGTAGCCTATGGTATGGAGAAGGACATAGGCTAGTTTTTATCCAGGGAACGTGGGTGAAACCGCGGAGGACAGCAATGGCGTAACAATAGGGTGGCAGGGCTGGCAAAATGCCACGGGCCCCCGACCCAAGAGGGCCCCGGAACAAGAGGCCGCGAGCTCAAAAATATTTTTTTACATTGTACCTGAGTATTTTATTTTATTTGAAAATCCAAAGTGAGACAACTAGTCTCCAATACGCATTGGGCTAGCGTGGGGACTACAGACCATTCCCTCTCCCCTAAGAGAGGAGGCCTATGGCCATTAATGGGACATATACGACGTGTAATTGAGTACGCTGAAAATCTCGAAGTTTATTAAAATTAAACTGAGTACAACGTGACGATTTTTACTGATAGGGCCCCATCAAAAGAATTTTCCACGGGCCCCAGGTGGTATAGTTACGCCACTAGAGGACAGCTAGTCTGAAATAATTACAGCGCATAGATAAGATGTAAATATTGCAGGAAAAATAGAACGATGTTCACTAAAAAACTTAGTTACACGGTCCAGTTTTTTACAACAATTATGGTCCAAGCCAAGAAATATACCGCGTCTAAGGAAGATCGAAACCTTCGGTGAGTGAGTCAGACTCAGATTTGGCCGGTTTTATTTTCCTATAGGCTTGTCTCTTATTGATCACGTACGTAACTAATTACTTCCACTTCCTAAATATTGAACGAAAGTTTCATTAAAATGTAGGTATGGCTAATGAAATAGTTTGACTGTAGTGCTTTGTTTATCACCCTTATTCATTAAAATTATATCTGAAATCGAGCACACCCGCGAAGAGGTCAGAATAACTCCGAATGGTCGATAAATACAATTTTAGATATTGTAGCAAGTTTTCACGCATACTTAATCTCATTACCTTGTTTCGCTTCATTAATGATTTTGTCGTTTATATAAAATGCATAATGTTATATTTGACCGGGCTTGTAGCTTTGATTGGATACCATCCAATTTCCTGAATCCACTAAAGATCCCATAAGTAATGAAGAACATTTCTTATTAGATTACAGATAGATCTTCCACAAAAAAAAAGCCTTGTCGAGTTTCTTGCCGGAGTCTTCTCAGTTTAAGTGTATTCCGAACCGGTGGTAAATTCAAGTGTATCTACCAATGGCCTCAACTGAATAAATGACTTTTTGATTATGATTTTTGATAAGCTTCAGAGAAAGGATGTGTGTCCAAACACGAAACATGTCTCGACATCTGTAGCAATATTTCATGGCGGAAAACATGGTAAAATTCTATCAAAATGCAATTAATTCCTTAGATAACCGTTGAATACACGAGAAGCGGACCAACAGTTTAATATAAATGCGATGTTCAATAAAATGGAAATGTATAAAAAGTCAATTGGAAAATATCTGAAAGCGTTTCTTGTTGTTCAATCACAATGACGTCACGCAGTGAGGCCGTGATCAAGTCCCCGGTGTATTCCTCAACTCTTGGCAATACTCGGAATGTAACAATAGCACCGAGAGCTTTGGTCTTGGAAAACTTGACGTTAAAACTGTTTTATAAAGACTTTACTTATTCAGTAGCTCTCCGGGGAACATGAAAGGGAAGATATAAAATTTAATATGGAGAAATATTTATATAGGACTAGCTGCCCGGCGCGACTTCGTTCGCGTGGTGCTACCCTACCTTACCATAACCTACCCTACCCTACCCTACCCTATCTAAGCCATCCAGGGCGTCACCCAAACGCATACAAAAAAATTCAACTGTACGTGTGTTTGTCACTGAACTCCTCCTAAACGGCTGGACCGATTTGAATTATTTTTTTTGTATGTATGTTGGTGGCGCTCTGGATGGTTTATATTCACAAATCAGCCCGACAGATGGCGCTGCAGTCGGTATCTAGGTTCTTATATTATATAAAGATGTGCATTACAATATACTTTGCTGTAATTATTGGGTTGCAGCGTTAATTCGCTCAAAGAGCAGCTCGACTGGGGAGGTACCTCCACCTTAAAGAATACCGCAGCCAAATAACTAAATGTTATGTTCGCAGTAAGGTCGCCAGAGCTCATTGGGAAGGGAAAAAGTCGGTAATGCCCGAGTGTAGTCCCGTGTGGTGTAGTGTCTATATGGCCACGGTAACCGCTTACCATCATGCGGGTCGTACGCTTGTTTACCGACTACGTCGTATAAAAAAAGCTAGATGGAACTGGCCAAGGATTTTAATAAAGAACGAAAGAAAGGCTACTATTTTCAATATCAACGTATTGTAAAAGGAAAATTCTATTGAAATGATTCCCACAACAATGTCCTAAATTCCAAAGATTCCAGTAATTACGTGGAAAATAAATCCACAGTATAAATGCCTCGTGAGTTACTGCGGGCCGTCGCGTCGGGAACTTGGAATCGTTAAATTGCTACAAACAATGTAACCTTTTTCAGGAACTAGCGTGAGTACCTAATTGTTTTCCGTGAACTAGTTTCAATTGCTTACAAAAACCCGCACGTAATTTGGGTTAGACAATAACCTGGACTATTTTAATTCTTTATTGTGGCTACCACTTTTGGTCAAACCATCAAATTGTAATCAAACATAAATTGTATAAAAACCTACATTATTTTGAATTATTCTCTTTCGCTTTTAAATAAAATTATCTACTATTGAATCTAGTTACTTTTCTCGTAACTTATTTTAAAAATAGCAGTTTAGGTAAAACGTCTAACTAAGGGCGGTAATTAATCTAATTATACGAGAATAAAGTGTCCATCCGACACCGCTCAGACTGAGCGACTTCAAAGAAAGGGTAAAAGGTCAGTTTTAGGTACGGAGTTAACAAAGTAAATTATACTCAAGACTGGCTGAACCTTCACCTCAAAGTGAGATTAACATAATGTACAGTCACACCGTAAAATGCTTGCATACTAACTAGCTAGAGAAAATCCACATACTTATCTTGCCAAAAGACACTTTTATTCGATTTCTCGCGTTTGTTTGCCAACTAATTAGGTTTATTAAAACTCAGATTAGAAACTGGAAGAAACTTTTTTCATCGACTGTACGTTTTATTTTAAATGTTGAAAAGTTATGTAATTGAATCGCCATTTGTCAGTTGAGGATAATTAAATTTTTTGCTCCTTACTCCTTACTCGTCGAGTGGATTCTCAATATTAAAAATAGTTACAAAAAGTGAAAAATACAGTTCAAAATCAAAGTCAAAGCCATTTATTCAATTTAGGCCCCAGAAGGGCACTTATGAAGGTCACATTTACTGAAGTTACCACCGGTTCGGAACTCGGCCTTCAACTGAGAAGAATCCGGCAAGAAACTCAGCAAGGTTACATTTTTTAAATATTCTTTGGACAATCTGACTACACTGAAAAAAATGATCTACAAAACTAGTTATGTAAGTTGACGTTTTGTTGTCGGGAAACTAACTTTAGTTGTCGGGAAACTAACTTTAGTTACATTTAATCAAAAAAATTTGTACGAACAAAAACTAGTTTTGTTACTGGTAAGTTTAGTTCGCAAGTCACTCTGTTTAGGTTAATGGTCGTCAAATTTTGTGTTACTGTTAAATAAAATTTTGTAGTCACTTGTAGTTTATTTTTTTCAGTGTATGTTTGGCTTTTCAAGTTCATCATGATATTCGTTCCATAGACTTGTGTTTGACCATAATCTCATAGTAAGTGCTCATGTAGCTGAAACCTAGACAGAAAATGTCGAATATGACGGTAAATGGTGGCAGATTTTCGATGATTCATTATATTATGCCCAAACTGGACAATTTCTTTCTCTAATTAAAACACCTTAATTAAAAGCCAATTAAAACCACCGGCTTTATGAGTTTATTAAACAATGTTCCCGTATCCTCATTGTTTTCACGGTCTCAACAAGCGGTTCGACACGAAAACGCTGAAATGTTGATAACATCTCGCCCCGCTTACACCGCGCGACGCCCGCAAACTTGACTCACTGAAAAATTCACACTTACCTTAGAGAGCGGTTGTAACGTTACCTCCATCAAGCAGCCTTTTGTAGTTCGATAAAAGCTTTGATTTTAGTCTCGCTTAGGACATCCATTAAAGTACCTACTACTTAAAGTGTTAATATTGGTTCGATTCTTGTACTCTATTTATGGCAAAATTTGGTGGTGCTCTATGGAATTATAAAGACGAGCACCAAACTGTAGGAGCTCCGCCAGCTAAATTCATTTGATGCCACGAGTATGATGTATGGAGACATTAAGATTTCTTTCATCATCATCAATCATCCCCCATTGATTTCCACTTCGAACGGTTCTGGGCCGCTTGCATCCAGCGGCGCCCAGCGACTCTGACCAGGTCATCGGTCCACCTGCAGGGCTATTTTAAAACGTCGGAATCGATATCGGAAACGGATTCAAAAAATTCCGAGGCGAATTTCAGCAATTGCTATTTTAATTTCCGAAAACTTTTCGATGAATCGAATTGATATTTCCGCAAAGAAACATCAAAAATATTCGATTTTGGAAATTAAAAAAGCAATTGCGGTATATCGCCTCGGTAGTTTTTGAATCCGTTTCCGATATCGAATCCGAGCGTTTTAAAATAGCCCTGCTGGTGGGAGGTCATCCCGCTCGCCGCTTTCCAATACGTGGTCGCCACTCGAGAACCTTTCTTCCCCATCGGTTGTCGGCTCTTCGAGCGATGTGGCCAGCCCATTGCCACTTCAGTTTACTAACTCTACGAGCTAGACAGTTGAGGGTAGCCTTTATTAAGAATTACCAGGGCTAGACCCAGATGCTTTTGAGAAGGGGGAAGGGGGAAGGGGCCCCTAACACTGGATCCACTACTGCGCTAAAGCGTGACATAGCAACCATTGATTGGTTGACGAGAAAACTCGACATAATATTTTTGCGTGCTAGTCACCACAATTGACACATACAAGCGGCGAGAATTCAAACTTTAAAATACATGAATTGAAGATAGGATACTATAACAATAGGGATGTTGCCTGGGTAAAAATATAATAATTCTAATTAGTCCATTAGTTAGATTATCAAAAAATATTGGACACGTATTTTTTGCTTTACCAAATCATTAACAATTGACGAAGATAAAGCGCGACTATGTTCGGGAGTGGGGGCTTGTGACGTCACTTGTTACTAAAAAGTGTACCACACCGTGACGTCACGCGGAACTTCAACACACGATATCTTCGTATTTTTTTGTTTAATTGACAAAAGAAAAAATACGTGTCTAATATTTTTTGATAATGTAAATGACGGACTAATTAGGTTTTTTCAGGAAAGTAGCCTATTGTCATGTTATCGATGAGAAAGAGTTAATTTATTAATATAATATTTTAGAAAATAGCTGTCAGTCGGGCTTGTCTGATTTAATGAAGCAAAGTCCTCTCCAAAGTTTTAATTAGCTTTAAAATATAATTTAGCTCGTCAAGAATCCATATCTAGTCGGTATTCACCGTCAGCCTATATCCATTAACCCGCACCGTGTGTTTGACATAACCCAAGGTTCGTAGTAGGTATAATTGAAAATATGTCACTGTCAACTACGATTATGATGCTCTTGACTAACTTAAGTTTCTTACTAACAACACGTTTCGGCTTCGCCCGGGTAACATAAAACGTAACACATAAAGCTTCCGGAACTCAATCTCTAAAGGCGGCATAAAATCTATTACGTAGTTTGAAAAAAAAATTAAGGTAACATATCGGTCTGTGAAACAAAGTTGTGTAGATAGCATTGGTAGATAGTGACTTTTGTTTACTATTTAGAGAAGACTACCTTTAGAGTACTTTTTGACCTGGCACCATCATCAAATTTCTACCATCGCACTGCTCGCCGGCGCGATGTCGAGTTGATCATCACATCCGAGCCGCCTCGATCGTCCACACAACGTTTCAGTCGGACGTTCCTACTACGAACCATTAGGATGTGGAATGAGCTCCCCATTACGTTTTCCCTCAGCGCTACGATATGGAGTTCTTCAAAAAAGGCGTAAAAAGAGCTCTACAAGGTCGGCAACACATTGGTATTGCAAATGTCCATAGGCGACGGTGACCATCAGGTGGCCCGACTGCCTGCTTGTCAACATGTTAACACAAAAGAAAGAAAAAGTACCTAGAATCTAGGACCTAGATATTTCCTCTGAATGTCGACCCAGTTGGCGCAGTTAGTTAAGGTTCGCCTTACGCGCCGCAGGTCGTGGGTTCGATTCCCACACAGGACATGCATTTGTGTGCATGAACATGTCTGTATGTCCTGAGTCTGGGTGTAATTATGTATATTAAGTATGTATTTACAAACAAAAAGTAGTATATGTATTATATCAGTTATCTGGTTTCCATAGTACAAGCTCTGCTTAGTTTGGGATCAGATGACCGTGTGTGAGGAATGTCCCAGGATAAAAAAAAAAAAAAAAAAAAAAAATGGTGCAGAGAGCGATATATCATCTCATTCGATTTTGAGCTTCATCGCATTCCAAGTTTTTTTTTATACGATGAAGTCGGTTATCAAGCATAAGGCCGGCCGCATACTATAAGAAATTTTCTGTCAGAAAATTTCTGACGCCCGCCGGAAGGCACGTTCCTCATACATTTTGTTCTAGACCCCGCATACTATCCGAAAATTCTGACGTGTCTGACGTCCAAAAATTTATGAGCAAGCGGGCGTCCTAAAATTTCTGACAGAAAATTTCTTATAGTATGCGGCCGGTCTAAAGCCCGCCTGATGGTAAACGGATGTTTGAAGCAAGCTGCATTAAAAAACGAATGATAAATAATAAATAGCTACACAAAATAATAAAACGCCCTTATTGTTGATTAACAAATAACTTGAATTCATTCAACTTATTTCTCCGGGTAAAGGGTCTTGTCGCTTCCACATTGCTGACCCTGGATTCATTAGGAATCCTTTCCGCCTTGCTCCGACCCTTCGGTATTTCGCATTATTAGTAAAAAAAAGCCATAATTTCCTTAAATCTTATTTTTTTCCAATGTGAACTCTAATACGTTGGAATAAAGTTGCGTAAAGTTTTAGTAATACTCTGTCACTCGCCTATTCCTACCGCGATAAGCACATACAGCGCGCTTACGATACTCAATTGTGTCGGAACGAAATCAGAATGCGTGTTTATTTGTTGTACGATTTTTACCTAAAACTACTACCTACCTAGAAACTATATTTTTTTATCAATTATCACGACACTTTGTTATAATGGAGAACCGTAATACTATATTGAGTGAATGCTGTCACAATAAACAGAAAAATGCATTAATAACCCTGAGCACCTATCTAAGATAGGTAACCCTGAGCACCCACGCAGCCCTCGCAAGGTAATTTCGGTAAATTCTAAATACAAAGGAATTGCGTAGTGCTCTCTGTGGCTCTGGATATATTGTAGGCTATTTAAATGGCGGTATTCCCTCAAGATCAGAAAAGTGCAACTTCTGTACGTTACAGTATTACTATCTATTCTGTCGTAATAGTTGCTTGAGAAGATATGAGACGCATTTAATTCTAGTTATATCCACTGAAAGCCTTGGATTCTTATAGGAAATCCCTAAACACATAATTTGTTCGCCAATTTAGATTTTAACAATAAAAAAGAACATAGGTCCTCCCTCAACTACCATATTCTGATAGTCCATTAATTTAATAAGAGGACTGGGACCTTCCTCGTTTCCAACCATTATTGAATATCGAAGAGGGTGGCTGGAGCCCCTTCACTCTTAGCTAAGTCGACAACGTGACCAGTTTACGACCAAACGTTGGTTAAATGTCTAGACCATCGGCTCTCAACCTTTTTGGTCGTGACTCAATAAAAGTCCATAAAGTTGAATAAAAATACTTTGCGCCCTCATTATAATAATATATTTATTTAATAAACGTTTATCAAAAACGTAACTTATAGACGTTGTATTAAATAATCAGTGATTAAAATTATCTCAAACTTTGTTCGTTTATGTTATTGAGTTGTTAAAGACACATTTGCTATTAATGTTAGTACCTTCTATCTATATAAGTACTAGAGAATAATTTGAACACATGGCTTTGACTTTGACCCCCCTAGGGGTCACAACCTCGGGTTGAGAAACGATGGTCTAGACCAGAGGTTTTTTTTACTCGTAGACCACGTTCCAAATTTTCTGGTTGCTGCTACATTTCCATATTCTCAAAACTCATCAAAAAATTAAGATTGATCTAACGTAGACCTGTCGAGTCTCCCGTGGACCCTCTGGGGGTCCACGTGGGCCACTTTAGGAATCACTGGTCTAGACCGTTCTAAAGACCAACCGGCTGTTTCTTTTTACGTTCCTACGAATGAAAGATCGGATGGTCTCTCTGTTTACAGGTCGGTGACTCCGGCTTCTGTAGCATTATAGTGTAAGAGCTTGATGTTACTTAGGTATATTAATTAAATAAATCTCACAAATTAGTTTTCTATCAAAAGCCTCGCGGAAATAATGAAATTATCTATCAATTTATTATGAAATTGATTATAATATTTGTAAGTAGTTAGTATAGCATAGTTACCTATAGCTCATCATCATAAATAAGGTGAAATTCTAATACCACAGTGAGTCAAACCCAAGTTTCCCCAACCAAGATTCAGTGAATATAAGTCTGTCTACCTATCAGGGATCCATGTCTGCTATTTTAAATAAAAAAAAGACATTTTGACACGATTCCATTAAAACTCTACTGCCATTGAGTGAATGATGAGCGTAGTCTACTAATTCGTAATGATTTCCAACACACTCGCTCGTAAAGTGGCTCTTATTGCACCGATTTTAGTGTCATAAGACAGCTTATTACAGGCTGTTGCTTTTTACTTTACATTACCGCATTAGTGTTTTATGATATTATCTTAAGTTTGTATCTCACTGTTATATGTGTGTATATGTGTGTACACGAAGCATTAATTTAACCGGATACAACAGTATGATAGCGCAACGCTGTCAAAAAATAAACCAGCACGCCATATTATAAACATTTTCATTGTGTGGTTAATGAATGATTATCAAAAAATCTACTTAAAAAAATATAAGTGTATTTTTCCTCGCAAGTGTGTTGAAAACCGTCGCGGTTGTATGACACGCGTGTGCATTGATCATTAAACTCTTGGCTTCCTTATCGCGTTCGACTACGGCTCACGCGCTTAATACCGCCTCGTCTGTAATGACCAACTTTGCCCACATGTATCACAATGTACTATTTCGATGCTATTGAGTAAGTAGACTACGAAAACTGTCAAATCTGTTTACACCAGTGGTAGTACATTGGAACACAATTGTAATAACAAACTTTTTTAACAGGGTTCGTTGTTCGTTTGCCAAACTGTCACCGACCCGAATTTGATAAAAAATTGCAGAAGCTTCGAACCCGGATATAGCCGTAAGATATCTTATAAAGTTCACGCGTGTGTTCACACGGGGGACAGTTATTGCTTTAACATATCAGGCTACTTAATAATACCATAAAGAAATCAATTCTTAAAAAATTTTTTAGTAATTAATTTAATTTACAACTGAATGAAGTTTTGGTCAAAAACCGATAAATATCAAATCTGACAATCAGCTCTTAAACTAAAAACCACTTCAGTATCCAATACATATCTATGAAGTATTTAAACTTAGTTGTTTACTTAAAAATTCAGCGGCCATTCTCATATTATACTGAAGCGGCAAAGTGTAATCTGTTTATAATTTGGTATTTACCAGTGAAATGTATGATTATGTGGGTTATTTCTTACTATTCACATAACATTTACTCACAGAACAATTGAGAATGTGTATAAAATGCACTTTTCTAGTTTAATTGCACGATCGAAAATTATTAGCTCACGTCAAAATAATTGTGTATGCGTTTCATTCTCTCTCGCAAAGTGTCATAAGGATTGGCATATTCCATGCTATGGACGTCTGTTGAGCTTAACGAAATCCTAAGTCTATGGTTGTAGGTACTTTTCTCGGTAAAACATTTATAAAAAAAAAACATAACCTAATGTAACGGGAATTTGTTTTTAAAATAGGTTTTATAAAAAGCCGTGCGAAATATTACTCAATTACAAATTGTCGGAGTGTTAAGACTAGTTTTCGATCAAATGACCTACGAATATACCGTTTTTTTTTTTATGTTTAATACCTCATAACTCCGTCATTTATTAACCGTTTTGGAAAATTCTTTTTTTATCTGGAAGGGTACGCTTCCCGTTTGGTCCCATTGTCACCAGATCAGGATTTGATTACTTCTTAGTGTACTTTGAAGTCGGTTGTAAAACAGTCCAATTATTCCATATTCTACCTAAACTCTAAATGATAAGATACTAATTATCCGTCTAAATAGTGCAAATAGATATTATCAGTAATAGATTAATTAAACGACAATGAAGGTCCTTACTCCCAAGTTCAATCGTCTGAGGAGTATCATATCAACGAGGATTGTTTGTCGATATTTAATCATTTTAAAAGCTCTCCATTCTATCGGGACCTATAAAAGGATTAGCACTTAACTGGATTCGTGGCAGTGCTGAAATATACTTAAAACTGATTAGATAGAAGATTTAAAATTGATTGTAAAAATGATCAAGTATATTTTTATTTTCTCTCCTTTGATCTTACAGACATACGGTAAGTAACTACCTGAATAATTTTTGTGTTAATTTCTTTTGTATAAATCCATACTAATATTATAAACGCGAATGTTTGTTTGTATCGAGGAGGGCGATGGCTGCCACACGCGTCATACTTGTGAACAGGTGCTGCTTGTGGGGGTTGGTCTGCTTTAGTTTGCCATTTATTTATTTACTTATGAAATATACATTCAGTCTACTTTGTAGTTTTGCGGCCGCGCCGGGGCACGCAATTGTTGTCAGTGCGATTAGAATGTAGATATTATGTAATGAATCTAAGCTTGTTTTGAAAAGAGTAATTGCTGAGTTTATTCCCGGCTCTTCTAAGCAAATGCAACCTTCCGAACCGGTATTAGAGTATTAGAGTCAGACTTTTCATAAGTGCCTGCGAAGGTCTATTTGAATAAATGATTTTGAATTTAGAATTTTTGTATGTTTGTTACTCTTTCACGCAAAAACTACTCATCGGATTTGGATGAAATTTTGCACACAGATAGAATATGTTCTGGTTTAACAGACAGTATACTTTTTATCCCGGGAAAACATACGATCCCTCGGGAATGCGGATGAATCCGCGCGGGACGGCTAGTTTATCATAATAGGATTAAGGTGACCTTTGTTAATCAAGGTAAGTTGATACGTTATTTTACGATTCCATTTGCGTTCGTCAAATGTACGAGTAATTATCCAAATTAAATTCACTCAAAAGTTTAACTGAACCGTTTCGTATAGGACGTTCATTCCTAATTAAAATACTCCTCGAAACCTTACGAGTGAGTTTTTCGTATAATTCTTTTCACTTTTCGTCGTTTCATCCTCAGGCTTCTTCCATTTTTTTTTTAACTATTTATAGGCCTGTGTTTGACCGCAATCTCACCATG
Organism: Polyploca ridens; assembly: GCA_951394255.1. NCBI lineage: Eukaryota > Metazoa > Arthropoda > Insecta > Lepidoptera > Drepanidae > Polyploca > Polyploca ridens. The sequence goes on from OX596248.1 coordinate 3,502,756, forward strand.
GTAAGTGATGATGTGGCCGAAGGTGGTAAGCACACAAAGCCTAGAAGGAACTGGCTCTCAAGTGCAGCTGTCGGAACACACCGATAGGTGCTTGGCGACAGATTTTCAACTTGAGGGTGGTAAGCCAGGCGGGTACTACAAAGTACCCTACCACCGTGCTATGGTTTCCTCACGATGTTTTCCTTCACCGAAAGCTCAAGCTCATTGTAGGATTCGAGCCCGAGACCTTCGTCTCGGTATCCGACGTCACTACCACTGAGCTATCATCGCAAAATGATGATATTATGTTTTTATCCGAATTCAGACACCTTCAAAGAGACGGGCGACCTCTTTGAAATTCGTTTTGACCTTTTTAGGGTTCCGTAGCCAAATGGCAAAAAACGGAACCCTTATAGATTCGTCATGTCTGTCTGTCTGTCCGTCCGTATGTCACAGCCACTTTTTTCGAAACTAAAAGAACTGTGAACCGCATTAAGATTTTCACACAAAAATAGAAAAAAACAATACATTTTGGGGGTTCCCCATACTTTGAACTGAAACTCAAAAAATTTTTTTCATCAAACCCATACATGTATCTATCTATGGATAGGTCATTTTTTTATAAACTGAAGTTTGCGCGAGAGACACTTCCAAAGTGGTAAAATGTGTCCCCCCCTTGTACCTTCTAAAATAAGGAAACGATAAAACAAAAAAAAAATATATGATGTACATTACCATGCAAACTTCCACCGAAAATTGGTTTGAACGAGATCTAGTAAGTAGTTTTTTTTTAATACGTCATAAATTGTAAACCGCAATTTACCTCACACTATTATCGGAATATATTGTCCGAATTATCAGACTAGGTAGACTTTCGAGATGGCATCTTTTTGAAATCTAGGTTCGTTATGCTGAACAAATTAGGGGGCGTCCATAAATTACGTGAGGCGTTTAGGGAGAGGAGGGGGTTGAGCCGAATCTCACCTTATCTTACGTGGGGGTGAGCAGGGGTATCGGCAAATATCACGTAATTTTTTTCCGCATGAAACAGTGTAAAATTACGAGAACACTGGGTTCAATTTTCGAATATTTGTAGCTCCTTTTAAGTATTTTATTGTTTTTATTTTATTGAGTGATTCTATACTACGTTCTAAAATAATAAAAATAATTAAGTAAAGTATTGTTGTTTTTAATAAATCCAACGCAAACAAGCACTGATTAACGTATTTACGCAAAAAATAAGCATTCGTATTGAAAAATCTCACGTGAGATTAGTGGGGAGGGGGAGGGGGTCGAGCCAAATCTCACGACATCTCACCAAAGGGGGATGGGGGGTCGAGAAAGCACCAAAATCGCCTCACGTAATTTATGGACGCCCCCTTATACAAACTATTACCTAGGTATGAAATAACGAAAATAAAAATATGTTTTTTTTACGTGAATTCAGAATAGGTTTCGCTAAGTATAATTAAATACTAACTAATTTGGATACTTTCTAGGTTTTATACTCCCTGATGTCCAAATACAGGATGCTCGAGTGGTGGGTGGAGTTAAGGCACCTGACGGTCGCATACCCTATCAGGCATCACTGCGATCACTCTTCAACTCTCACTTCTGTGGAGGAACTATCCTAAATAACCGATGGGTGCTGACAGCTGCGCACTGTACTATAGGGTATTTTTTTTTATTTCAATTAAATTGATCGCAGGTTCGCTGGCCAGTTAGAACGGAAAATTACTTGTCGAGTAGATTTTCACGTCCAAGCTAAAATTTTCCGTATGCTATTCGAAAAGAGTTGCAAATGGTATGCAAAAGATAATAAATAAAAACTTTTTAACAAAAAAATTAAACCACCGAAAAAACTGAAAAGCAAAAAATAATTTTGAATATACTTAACTTGAATTTTATAAGGTTTTGCAGTCGGGAATAAACCAATAACCTACGTAGGTATGTATTTTTTTTTTGTAATATTTATTTATCCCCGACTGCAAAACCTTATAAAATTCAAGTTAAGTATATTCAAAATTATTTTTTGCTTTTCAGTTTTTTCGGTGGTTTAATTTTTTTGTTAAAAAGTTTTTATTTTATAATTTTTTGTGGCTATAATCTACTAATTACTACATGCTAAATTTTTGATTTCTTTTGATGTAATACACAATTCAGCATTAAAATCTGCAGGTCACCCCTATTTTCCCACCCTTAGGGTAGGTTTTTTGCACCCAAATTTAAATGGGACCAACCTCGAGGTATACCCTATCCAATAAAAAAAGAATTATTAAAATCGGACAACTCTGTAAAAAGTTATGCGTGATCATACATAAAAAAAAAATATACGCGTCGACTTGTAAACCTCCTCCGTTTTTTCGTCGGTTAAAAACAAAAGAGCAACGCACTTGTCACGTCAACGCTATTTGGATTTTTCCACGTAATTTGAATAGACCGAGACTTCTTTCATGGAATTTTCATTCTACAATTTAATTCACTATACAAACCTGTACATTTAATTTTGAATTTAGAATGTTTTTACAAATCTATCTTGCATTCATAAACACAATAATTTATTAGCATTTATTCATTAATTGATAATATTCCAATTACCGTCATAACATTAGTTATAAGTACATTAAGTCATTAATGTATACAATAAAGCCATAATAACTAAATGAAAATGAACTTTGCATTTTCAATTAATTTATTCATTCATTAAATTTAACTATTACAGATAATTTATATTACAACGAGCTTATTAAATAGAGATTATAAAGCTAAAGCTTGTAAACTCCCCTCTCCCATTTTTTTACGTAAATAGATATAAAGTTTGTTTGTTAGTTTGGATGTAGAAAGTAATCTCCGGAACTACTGATCCAATGGGGGCTACCGTTTATCTGGCCTTCACTAGCAAGAAAGTTCCTATTGCTATCGTTGAAAAAGTATTTTTTAACGCAGCAGAGCCAATATCCTAACTAATATTATAAATGCGAAAGTGAGTTTATTTGTTTGTTACGCTTTCACGCCTCAACTAATCAACGGATCATCATGAAATTTGGCATGCAGATAGCCTATGGTATGGAGAAGGACATAGGCTATTTTTTATCCCGGGAATATCGGTGAAACCGCGGGAGACAGCTAGTAATTGATAATAACCAAATAAATAAAATCCTCAGTGTTGCGCATTCTTTGTTCCAAAAAAAAGAAGGAATACGTCGCCTAAAACAGTGGTTGGTAGCGATTTACATATACCTATGTCTACTATAGTTATTCTGGCACAATCTTTACAACAATCATGAATAGTTCGTGAAAATGCTCTCGAACTGTAAACATTCAGTACATTTGACGTTTCCAGAGACTACACTCTACTCTACACTAGCGCCTCTCGCGGTGAACTCAAGAGCGATAGCCCCCATTAAATAAATAAATAAATAAATATCCTGGGACATTCCTCACACACGGTCATCTGATCCCAAACTAAGCAGAGCTTGTACTATGGAACCCAGATAACTGATATAATACATGTACTACGTTTTGTTTGTAAATACATTCTTAATATACATAATTACACCCAGACTCAGGACATACAGACAGTTTTATGCATAAAAATCCATGTCCTGTGTGGGAATCGAACCCGCGACCTGCGGCGCGTAAGGAACTGCACCAACTGGCCCGTCAAACCATTGTAATAACTCTTCACTAAAAGGAACATACTTGTCCCCAAGTGTCTTATGCGACCCTTTACCCCTCTTCAGCTAGTATGTTTTTTTTTTTCAGCCAATCCTCCAAATCTATCACTGTAGTTGTAGGCTCCGTCAGTCTACTCCTGGGTGGGGACCGCTACTCAGTGGAGACAATCATTGTACACGAGGACTACGACAGTCAACTCATCACCAATGACGTCAGCGTGATCAAAGTCTCCAGGGACATAGAGTTCAGCGACCGAGTACAACCGATACAACTACCCGAAGAAGATACGGGAGCTGATGCTGATTTGGTCTTGAGTGGCTGGGGAAGACTTTCGGTGAGAGACTTTTGTAGTTTCATCATCTTTCGTTTGGAAAAGCTGGTGTGTAGGTGTCGCAGTCAGGGTTTAGTCCTCATATGAACGGGTCCATCGCAGTTTCTTCATTGAAGAAGGCTAGACATAGATTTTCTTCTGCAAACTCTAAAGTTATTTATTTATAAAAAAAGAACATACAACAACCCGCCTCATTATAAACGGTTACAATAGTGTACGGTGGAGCCGTACGTCAGCATTTTTACGCGACATACGCAGTTCATGTTCAGTCGGGTCGCTGGCACGCCGCATGTGCTCACCGCCAAATACCTATGTTGAAGATTTCCATCAGGTTTAATAATATATAATTTAAGAAAAATAATTTAATAATTCATTTTCATCTGTTATGAAGTTGCAACACTTCTTTGTTCAATACAGTTTTTAAAGTGCAGTCTCATTCAAAACACAACAAAAGAGTGCACAGTCTAACAAGAGATCGTACAAGTGTATTTAGTTAGACGTTTGGTACACTGGAACACCGCTCTAATATCAATCGCACATTGCCCAAAATAACTATATTTAAAGAACATGCATACATAATTCTACATTATTACCTCATATAAATTCCTCTTTAATATTTTCTAGTATCCAGGAATAATACCAATCCACCTGCAGATGATCAATCTGAAATCTTTAAGTGTGGCAGAGTGTCAGTACATTTACAACAGCATCAACCCTGTATTCAGCTCCCAGATCTGTTCCCTCACCAAGACTGGAGAAGGTGCTTGTCATGTGAGTACCTATAGCCGAAGTAATTATAACAATTACTATAATTTATTGCCAAAGTAGGGTAGTTTGTATAATCTCGTGACGAAAGTCATACAATGGACAAGATGCGTCATACAATGGACTTGAGCACTCGGTGAAGGAAAACATCCTGAAGAAGTAATAGCACGGAGGTAGAGTATCGTCCTCGCCTGGTTGGCTACTGCAATGGTTTCCGGAACGTGGAAGCCAGTTACCTACCTTTAGAATAGAGTTGCCATCTCTAAAATCTGGCAATCAAGAAAGAAGCGTGAAAACCCCGGATTTTGGAACTTAGAACCCGGATATGTCAACAGTATTTTTTTTAATTACTTACCCAGTAAAATAAAAAAATATTTTAATTGTTGTGACTTGAACCTATTAAACCTGGACTACAAATGAAATCCCCCCGGACGCCCTCTAAACTAGGACAAATCCGGGAAAACCCGGACGGATGGAAAAGACTGGCTTTTTAGGTCAATTGCCTATAAGCCTTGTAAAGTACCAGAAACACAATTGCATTTACTCTGCTATTCCTAATATTCACATTAAAATTTCATATGAAATTCATATGAAAATGAATCCATATTATCCATATTTCCCTTGGTCACTCCTTAACTTGAGAACGACTTTAACGATATCATCCATCTTTTTTTAAGTATTCTAATGCCCGTTTTCACCAACATCCCCTATACTACCACCTACGTATGGGCTCCTTTTCTTAAAAGCTCCCCTAAACTGACCCCTAAATAATATTTCTTTTCACCATCATTTGTATCATCTAACTAGGGGACACTTAACTATGTGACGTTTTGTATTCGATAATAGTGACTGATTCGTCTTTGAACTTATCGATACTTTGAAACATGATCGTATTTTATGAAATTCTCTAAAGTATACATTTATATGGACTCAGTTATGAATAAATTATGTTTAGATAGCAATGTTAAATATTATTTCTTTCATATTTTTAATTAATTTCATTTTTTCTTGCATATTTACTCTGTGTGTACATTACGAAAACTCACGTATTATCTGTGGCCACATTTGAAATTTGACACTTCTTTCTTTCCTGAGAGTTTTGTTTCGCGTGGTGATTTACTTGCAATTTATTAGTAACTAAATATCTAAAATCTGTTCTAACGGAAAAAAATTAAGAGAACTTAACGGTAGGGTAGAGTAGGCGCAACTAGTCTAAAAAAACCTACTCGTAATTTTCGAAATATGCCATCTCCCAGTTTAAGCTAATTTTTATTCCAGGGTGACTCCGGAGGTCCTCTGGTGGAAGGCAACAGCGTGGTCGGTATCGTGTCCTGGGGTATGCCCTGCGCGCGAGGGTATCCTGATGTGTACACCAGGGTGTATTCCTTTAAAGACTGGATTTTAGACAAAATATCTAATTAAAACTATATATTTTGTTTCGTATTATCTATCCAACAGCTATTTGTTAAGTATGTTTTATGCCTTCTAATATATTTATATTACATACATTAGTACTTATTATTATTATAATATTTAAGCTGAAATAAATAATAAATTACTCATTTTACGAGTAACTCCATAATTAAATAAAATAATAAACATGCTGGGACATTCCTCACACACGGTCATCTGATCCCAAACAAAGCAGACCTTGTACTATGGCAACCAGATAACTGATATAATACATATACTACTTTTTGTTTGTAAATACATACTTAAGATACATAATTACACCCAGACTCAGGACATATAGACATGTTCATGCACACAAATGCATGTCCTGTGTGGGAATGGAACCCACGACCTGCGGCGCGTAAACTGCGCCAACTGGCCCGTCAATTGGCATTATGTATATAACTATAATAAGTATGTTTTATTTGAAAATAGTAAAATACAAGTTTTTTTTTAAATAATAAAACAAATATTATAAATTACCTCTACGCAATTTACGTGACGCCAAAAAGTCTCCAACATTTAATTTAATCCTCAATGTAGAGACAAAATAAATAAGTCTGCGTGTATTCTGAGATTGGATATCGAAACATGTTTAGCTTTTACAGTTATTTATTTAATATAAAATAATTAAGTAGTAGGTTCAAGTTAAATAACAATAAAGCGAAACAGAACAAGATATTGCAAGGTGTTGCAAGCGTCCATAGGCTACGGTAACCACTTACCATCAGGCGGGCCGTATGCTTGTTTGCTACCTAAGTAGTATAAAAAAAAAAAGATATTTGTAAGCTTATTTTTTTTCGACTTGCCTAAAAGCGGAAAAGATAATATTTTCGTAATTTTAAGTTATAACCCACAAAGAGCACACAACTAAATTTTTTATGAGAACGTTTTTTCAGGTTTAGGGTTACGAACCAGAAAGGTAAAAAGGAACCCTATAATAAAAGCGGAAGTTTTTTTGTTTGTTTGTTTAATCGGGCTAATCTCTGGAACTAGCAGTCAGAAAATAATTTCAGCAATAGGAAGCTACATTATACCCGATAATTACATTACATTATTTCATATCGAGTGTTTCCGTGCTTCGGAAGGCACGTAAAGCCGTTGGTCGCTGATGAGTTGGAAGCCTACTAGGCGGCTTAAAAACTCCAAGAGTAGGTTGACCACCTCCACCGATCCGCAGTGGGCACGCGTGGTGGAGTAGGTATCTGTCCATTCCCTTTCACCTTACCTTACCTTACACTTATTCGTGAAAGGAGGCCTGTGTTCAACAGTGGGACATTATAGGCTGATGATGATGATTATACCCGAGAATTATAGGCTATTTTTAATTCCGGCAACGCGGGTGAAACCCAGGGGAACAGCTAGTTCCAAAATAAATAAATGTCCCAGGATATTTATTTATTTGTAAATAAAAAAATAAACTCAAACAATTAAATTATTAAAAGAAACAAAAATCCCGACTGCGTAAAACAAAAATTAACTGAAAAGAGAAAAACAAACTCTTTAATCTATAGAATTTTGAATATAGCTTGAATACTATAATGTATTGCAGTCGAGAACAAACCAATAACCTAAGTATGTATTTTTTTGTAATATTTGTTTATTCTCGACTGCAATACCTAATAGCATTCAAGTTATATTCAAAATTCTATAGATTAAAACCTCCTTTCGGGTCAGTCGGGTAAAAACAAAACAGCAAAGAAGCTTTCATGAAAAAATCATATTGCAAAAATACACCGCGGGTAAAATCAGCCTCAATTTGTAAAAATGCCGTTGATATGGGGAAACGAAAACGAGATACAGAGTGAATGTACCAATGAAGATTCAATGTTGGTACGTCTCAATTTTGAACCTTATATTTATATGTCACGGTCCATTTTTGAGTATCGACAAAAATCTCGCGCGTATCAAATGAGATTGTTACACGTATCGGAGCAAAACAACATAATCAGACGCGAGTACTCTACGATTAATACGCTCGTGAAATCTCTTTAAGTAGGTAAACAAACAATAACATGCGTGTAATGCTGTCTAATAGCAATAACTGATATATTTATACAGAATATTTACTGTGGATCCATTCAAATATTTATTTATATACTGTGTTTTTACTAGGAAGAGAGACTACCTACGAAGCTACGAATTTCTCGGAGCATCAAATAAATCTTGGGCTTTCGTAGTTCATGGGAATTGGGAGTATCTCAGCCCGTGCAAAGACTTGTAAGTATAATAAGTAGTGAAGACTTATCAAATAAATGCGATAAGTACTCGTTCTCGCAATCGTGATGACATGCACACGGGTAGATCATAACACATAGGATCCCGAAATGCGGTTGAAAACGCGGGACGAAACATCTAGTTCCACTATAAAATAATGGAACTGATTGGGATAGAAATACGAATGCAATCTCAAACCAATCAATGTAAAGGTGCCTCTACGCTATACGTGAACCGAGCAGGAGCCGAGCACACCTGGAGCACGAATTCGTATAGCGTAGATGGACTTGCGACCCTTGAACGAGCGTGTGGCTCGTAGACGCAACAAAGTTTTCTATGGTTTTAATTAGCGTTCTGAGTTCACGGACCGTTTGTTATTTTATGTAAGACTAATTCCCGATTTCTATAAACAAAAACGAATCGTTTTGCTTACCAATGGTAGGTTTTCTTATTGCCAAACCGGGCATATAGATTCATAAGCTAATTTTACCTGTGATAGCTACTTCCATATGGGAGGGTCTGCTATGTAAAGCTTTGAGGTTTTTGCTTCATTATTAGTAAAGATATAAGAGTCTTAATTTTAACCGACATAAGTCGGTAAACAAGCATACGGCCCACGTGGTGGTAAGCGGTTACCGTAGCCATATAGTATTTGAAAATGTATAAATGATTTGGTCAAAATACAGCCATTCTACAAATCAACAAAACATCGTATAATTTTGTCAGCCAAACCAAGCTGTGAAATTGAGGAAAACTTAATAAGAAAAGTTTCGTATCATTGTCGTCCATGGACAGTCGTACTTGTATCAACACATTTCTGCGGTTTTATTTATCATTCGCACAAAAGGAGACTTAAAGAACACTTCCCGGCTTTATAGAGTATAAAACTTGGTAGATAAACAATACGGTTGGTGGGTAGGTACTAACCACAGACATAAATCTAAATCATAGAGATCTGTGATCTAAATAATAACGCAAGTCTCTCCATCCGTATGAAAACCTTTTTTTACCTACCATAATGTCACAAGAGCGCTTTAGTTAGGCTGGCATTAGAGCTAAATCGTGAAAATGAACCGATCCTATTTGTCAGCTAAATACATCCCTCGCTACACATCTTTGGTGTACAATGCTTATAGACCGGGAGATACTAGCACAAATTTCCTGGTCATTTGTACCAGTGTGGCGGGGGACCCTTCTAATTACGTAATGACGAAAAGGAAAATAGCGCTGGTATCGGGCGGCCCAATCGCATTACTAATGTCGAACGATTTGTTCCACAAATTTTGTATTTTCCGATAGTAAGTCGATGAAAAATAAATACGTGTAAATAGGTACATAGTTTCTATGTAAGAAAGAAACATATTTATTTGACGAACACATTAAAACTTAATATAGTTAACAATATTTAATTTAAAATAACCAGTAGGTCTGTGCCGTCAAAAAGGCGCAGCTCAGCATGGTGCTACTGACTACTGTCAGCAGCGCTGATTTTCAGCCGACGCCTTTAGTGTACTTTTGTAAGTACCTAATTATGTAGGTAAATAAGAAAATTATTTAGGTAGCGTCACGTAATCGCAGTTTGAACATGGTGACAACCGTAGAGATTGAATATTAATAGAGCGACTGTACTAGAGTATTATGTGCCGTGAGCACGCGTATGTGCAACGTTGCCATGAAACGAACTGTGCGTTCATAGTTTGGACGACTAAATAATGAATGCCAATTTCTTCTTGTTTGAGAACAAATTAATGACTATGAACTCTTATCGACATTCTTTCTGACAGTAAATCACTATAGTAGATTTCAAATAGCATGAGTTCGGTGACACATAGTATTTCATTAGATTTCTCAATGGTTAATGTTAACTTCGATATAATAAAGGAATACTATTATAGATCGAGGTTTCATGAAATATTGTGAGTACTATTTCACAGTAATCAAATAGAATTTCACTAGATATTGTTAAAAAACCCTGGACCTTGACGATTCATCCTATGTGAAATAGAACGTGCAATATATCTATGAATGCATCTTGTTACTCTATTAATATTCTTACTCTATTAATATTCTTACTCTATGGTTTCAACCGTTAAAAGGCGCTCTCCACCTTTTCTTCAAGATATTTAAAAAAAACCTTTTGTTTTTTTAAAGCACACACAATCTTCCTCAATAAAAACAAAATGGGATTCAATGTACAAATCCCAGGCTTACGTCAGTCGCTGATCCCGGGTTCACTGGAGCTCCGATATCACTTAATTCCCTAAGACTGGCAACATTACGTAGGAGAGAAATATTAAAATAGGTACTCCGGGATCTTTATGGTGCTGATTGAGACAAACTCAGGGTTGTTAACAACGAAATTGAGAACGTTTGCTTAGAATTAGGTCGCGCAGGTCGTAACTTATATGCATTTGTTTAGTTTTATAGCATTTGAGGAGCATACTTCACACATGGCCATCTGATCCCAAATTATGCAGACCTTTTACTATAGAAACCAGATATAACTTACCTATATGACTTTCGTAACTAATTTCGCACAAATATTTGTAATTACTAACATTGTAACTTAGCTATCAATTTTAAATGAATAATTAAGTAACGTTATTTTCAACACAATCGCTCGTAAAGTGACATTTATTGCACCGTTTTTAGTATCTTAATGCAGCTTATTAAGCACTAGTGCTTTTTATTTTACATTACCGCACAGTTTTATGACATAAGTTTGTACCTTACTGCAAGTGATTTGTGTGTAGACCAAGCATTCTTAATTTAAGGCCAGGTCTAAGCTCAAATCTCAAAAATGGGTTTCTTTGAGAGTCGAGTATGACGTAACGCAATGAAATACCTAACACAAAAAAATACTGTGGATAGAAGAGGGTTTTGAGAGAAATGTTAACTTAGAATTATATTAGAATGTTAACCGGACACTTATTAAATTTAATGTGTATATTCTGTATAATCTAAAGAAAACCCGTAAATAACAGTCCATTTCATAGAGTCGACACATTTATGTTTTTCAACCCTATTCCAGTGAAGAACGAGTGCTGTCAAAATCGTAGTCAGTCCGCGCCTTAAACGGGTAAAATAGTATGACAATTGACAACTCACCGCTGTCAAAAAAAACTTATGCACCAAATTTGTTAACGTTCTCATTGTGTGGTTGATTATTATCAAAAAATCTACTTAAAAAAATTCAAGTCTGTTTTTTCCTCGCAAACGTCATATGGCACGCGTGTGCATTGATCATTGCACTCTCGGAAAAAAAACTATAATTGTTGAAAAGAATTTTTAAAATATTGCCCTCTTTTAGCACTACCGCAGTCGGGTAAAAATTCAAAACTTTTGTGTTCGAATGTCTTTTAGAGCATTTGTTTCTTGCGGACCGAATCTTTCCCTTCAAATTAAGACATATCAACAATTTAGGCTTTTCGGTACGCGGACCGAAAGTACTAAAGACCCCTTATCGCGTTCGGTACCGCCTCGAGTGTTAATAACCAACTTTGCACACATGTATGTATCATAATAATGTACTATTATACATGTGGAAATTTTAGACGGATCAATGAGGACTAGCTGATTTTTACGTAATCTGTAAATTCCTATAACAAATAACTGAAAAGTTAGGGATATTCTGTTAAGACCATATTCACATGGCTTCTCGCCCCTTCTTTGGTAGTTTGCCCTTACCGTTCAATTCAACCGTTGTCCTTTTTACCTTAACCGAAAACTGAATATAAACCGGCCAAGTGCAAGTCGGACTTGCAAACGGAGGGTTCCGTACAATATTAACTATCATTGTACTATGAAAACAAAACAAAAAAAAGACGTTTGTTTTATAGGCGCCCCCTTTAATTTTTAATATTATTTCATTTTTTATTTTTTATTATTAGAAATACATATTCTCTGTAAATTTCAGCTGTCTACCTATTACCGTTCATGAGATGATACAGCCTGGTGACGGATGGACAGACAGACGGACGGACGTTGGATGAATTTCTCCCGCTAAAGTAGAAGGCAGTCCATCAAAAAACTTGCGAGTATGGTAACACAATTTGATTGATGAATACATTTTAAAAGAAATCATGACAAAGGCATTGTTCGTTTCATGTGCCTATTCATTGCCTATCTTTCAACGTCAAAATGACATTCGTATTTGACGTGAGGTGTTAGGATTACATTGGCTGCATTCCGAATTGAAGATATAATCGCTGTAATCGATTTGAGCGTGCTTAAACCCGTACCGAATTGGTCCATGACAGCTAACGATGTCCCGTGAAACGTCATAGATGACGTCATGACATCGGCCATATTGCGCTCACACCGACCATGCCCCAAACTGATATCACCGTGAACGCTATCAAAAATGACGGTTATTTATAGTGTTTTCGGCAAAAATCTAATAAGTTTCTTGGTTTTCTATTTAGCTAAGATACTTTTTATGATTTTATGAGAGAAAAATAATAAAAAACGCGGAAATTCCTTTTTGCGAGTCAAATTATAAAGGATATAACGAGTCCTAGAGCATTGTTAATTCAGATTTTAATTAAATTCAAAAATGTTGTTTTGAACACTGTGAGCGCATTCACGAGCGTTTCGAATTGTTGACAGTTCTCAGCTGTCATAAACGTGTTAACTAACTCGGTACGCAAATTATTGCTGTGAGCGCTGTGATCGATATTGAATAAAAAAATAGGCAGAAAACAAAGAATTTAAAACGTCCTATATGAAAATCTTTGGCACAAAATAGGTATGTTATTTTCTAGTCTGAAATAGAAACTTGTCGTACTGCCAAAAATAATTTATCGAAACAACAAAGATTGCTTCTAATTTCTCTTGGGACTAGAAATAGTTACCAAGTTACGTTCATAATATGATGTATACTAGTTAAGTATATCAGAGATAGAATATTTATATAGAGCGACTGGATCCTAATACAGTATGTGCGGTGAGCAGGGATATGTGCAACGCTGACTTGTAACGAACTGCGTCGTTCAAAATGAATGCCAATTTTTTGTTTTTTATAGATACTTTTACCGAGAATAAATGTCAAGGAATTCATATCGATATTTTTTGACAGTAAATCACTAGATTACGATATATCTATGAAAACATACCTATATACAAACTGCTCACGCTTTGCACAAGGTAATGTTGTTAACACTATCACTTTAGCACTCTATAAATATTCTTACTCTATGGATTATATAAATGTACAAAAGATAAGGTGGGTCTAAGCTACGCGAAAGGCGGCGGCGTTGTGTGACGGGTCGCTCACTTCCCTCCAATATGGCGAGGAGGGCGATGGCTGCCACACGCGTCATATGCGTGAACAGGTGCTGCTTGCGGGGGCTGGTCTGCGCCGAGTTTGCCATTTATTTATTAAATATCGAGTCAGTCTACTTTGTAGTTTTGCCGCCGCGCCGGGGCACGCAATTGTTATCAGTGCGATTAGAATGTAAATATTATGTAATTAATCTGAGCTTGTTTTGAAAAGAGTAATTGCTGAGTTTATTGCCGGCTCTTCTCAGCAAATGCAACCTTCCGAACCGGTATTAGAGTCAGACTTTTCATAAGTGCCTGCGAAGGTCTATTTGAATAAATGATTTTGAACTTTGAAATTCGAACAGAACACGAGCCGAGCACACGCGGAGCACGAATTCGCGTAGCGTTAACAGACTTGGAGCCTTGAAAGAGCGTTCGGCTCGCGCTCGACTGCGCTCCGTTAATGTCAGTTTACGACGAACACAGGGATTTGCATCGCGCTCATGTTGTAGGCTAGTTGTTGGTCCACATTTGACATCGCGAGCGACGAACGAAGAGCGGCTCGGCTCGTGGTCTGTTCGCGTAGCGTAACCGCACCTTTATTGAACGAATAACCGTTGCATATACGTTATAGCATTTCTAGAAGGTTAGTGTTGGCGAAAAATAAGAAGTTTTAACTTAATAAGTACAAAAGTAAAAGTGTGCAATAAAATAGGTAAAGTACTTAATGAATTACTGTTTGCACTTTGTACGAACATCGCCAGCTATTCTGTAGCTCTAAGAATGGTCACTTTACAGCTAAAGCTCCTATAAAGATTGCAATGACCTCGACAGCGCGCTAAATGCAAATGCGTTTCAGTTTTCAGCTCTCTTGGGGAGTTAACTGAGGTTTCTCTCAGTATTAGCGGGCAAGGACCTGCGGGACCCTTACCATCGAGTTTGGAACAATACAACCACGTCTTTGTTTCTAAATATTAATTTGGTATAATGTAGCTTTTAATGAAATTGGGATGGTAGGTACTATTATATATTTATTTATTTGTAGGTACCTCGAAACTTGGATAGAAAATAAAGAAACACGTGTTTTTGGGTTTCTCGAAAATCGACCCCCTAGCGAAATTAAAAAAGTAATTCATCACTAAGCCCTTTATTATAGCAGTCTGCTACCCAGTATAACGTTTTTTTTTTAAATAACATAATAGTCAAAACTAATTATTCAAAGCTACTTATATCCAGTGAAGAAAACCCCATTGTCTTAATTGTTTTTCGAAAGAGAAATAATATCTTTTAAGTTTTTGGGAAATACTTTTCTGAGAATGTTCAACATCAATGAATGTTAAAAGCTAACATAGGTACTAAAAAGTATGAACTATAAAAACACACTCTTTCGCTACGACGAAATAAAGTGAGGTTTAATGCTACGAGTGATAACAAAATTTCATAAGATTGAAGCAAGTTTTACTGCTGTGCGCCTTATAAAATAAATATAGCTGTAACATACACTGGATATAAGCTGGTATAAGCTTTACAAACAAATTTCATGTTTCATAATAAAAATATACCTACGCAAGAAACTGGAGAATATTTCTAAATCTTCTCTTTACTGTTTCCAATTTATATAAAACGTACCTACGATAGATAAACTAGAAATTTACCTAATTACCATATTTTATCCAATCAACTAATATTACCTACTGCTCTTTAACAGCGCCAAAATGTCTACAGCAGTGCAATTATTTTATGAGAAGAGTTCGCACCAACGATATTATAATAAAAAGAGGGTTCGCACAGAAAAGAAAGTATGGCCCCGAAGATTAACGAAAGAATGAGTAAAAGTTACAATCAACCTTAGATCACTACTATAAGGTTCATAATACACTGCAGCTGTAAGTTCAGTCTCACTCGCAAGTCACGCCCCTCCGCACGGCGCGGCGCGCGCTAACATGGCGGCAGCTGCCGACCAATAGCGTTTCCCGCGCTTTGAAAATGTATTTTCTGCGCAGGTACATCGGTAAGCCATATTAGTTGGGTACTACTGACCTAGTTTCCTACTTAATTATTTGGTAAATCAAATTACGAGCAATCATATTGCAATCGTGTGGCTCTAGACCTGATATGGTGGCAGATGCCAGCATTGAGCTATGTATTATTACTATGTATAGAGAAGACGCCACACATCACAACTATGTCCCGTTCAAGAGAGGCCATCCGAACACACTTGTTGTTGTAGAACGATCGGAACGCGTAAGCGCCGTGAAATCACGGTGTTTGCGAGAAAAATACTCCTAAAAGAGTTCTGATAGCTAGTTTCTACTGTCTGCCAAAGAGAACTTCAGTTGACTCAAAAAAATAGGACATACCCTTTGCTTATGCTATACGTAGCTTCTCTATACGTAGTAATAATAGCTCAATGGATGCCAGGCCTTTTTTCTCGGCGACTGTACCGTCTCAGAAACTTACTTCAAGATAAGTCCAAAAAAATGCTAGATACTACTTAAATAGTACTCTGATACTAATAGTGATGTAAGATATTCCTGATGAGAACAATACATAGTATTAGGTATATTGTAGTAGAATTAAGCTGGTTAATTTCGGGTACCTACGTAGGTAAATCAAACAAACATTTTTAGCTGAGCGCCAGTTTATAAAACGTAACTGACATTAACCATTCGTTCTGGAGATTTATTCGTAGGAAAACATTTCTGTAGATAATATGACGTGCAAATCAAGGGGAAACGAGTTGTAGCTGGAACGAATGTGACTTGTATCAGACATTCCTCGTATCTTTGATATGTTGCTAGTCTAAGGTGGTAAAGCCCATCACAGACGTAGCTATAATATTTATTAATATGCCCAGCTATAATATAAATTACAGTACAAGTTGGCGAAGAAACAGAAATATATAAGGTCCTAATAAATTAGTGAACTTCCTCTTGAGGGATGAATGTATAGGTCATTCATTAGTAATCTTAAAATAATATTAGAAAAAAACCGAGCGTACAACATTTTTTTTTTCTTTGACTTGTACAGTATCTATGCATGTCGAGAAAAAATTGTTTTTTTAACCCTCGGTTTTTTTTTATTAGGACCTTATGGTATGTTATAGCTGCGTGTGCGGTCACTTGAAGATTAGTATTGAAAATATATCGTAATATGCCTTGCTATGATGTTTATTAATATATATTATAGCTACGTCTGTGATGGGCTTAAGGTCTTCTAGCAACTTGTGACCAAGATTGTCACACATAATTTTGAAAAAAAAAAATGTTTTGAAACGATTCCATATCTCCGAAAATACTCTCTCATGGTTCCTTTCAGAGTTTTCCTCTAAGACCTGTAGTTCAGAATTTGCCCCATACTGGTTAGAAAAAAAAACACCAGTATATTCGAATAATTTGGTACGTTTCAAGCTAATGACCTGATCCAAGTTGCTGGGCAACTTAAATACAAGAAATAAAGATAAAATTGTGACACCAAGATTCAGGTTATCTAAAGCTAATAAGTCTTTTCTCAGAAAATGCGTTCGATTCTATAATAAAATCCCACTCGAAGTAACTAAAATGTCTTATAATAAATTCAAAGATTTCATAAAGCAGAGGTTAATTGACAAAGCCTAGCCTACTATAAGGTGGCTCATTACGTGGAAGACAAGAATATATGGTTATAGTAGCTTCTCTCTGCACTTGCACCCCCCTGGCTAAGTGACAATTGTACGAATAAGCATAATAATAATATATTGTATAAATATTTGAGAAAAAAGCTGTAACATAAAAAGATCTTCCACAACAAAAAAAACCTTGCTGAGTTTCTTTCCGGAGTCTTATCAGTTTAAGTGTATTCCGAACCGGTGGTAAATTCAACTGTATGTACCAATTTAACGTTCACAAGTGCCTTACTAGGGCCTAAACTGAATAAATGACTTTTTGATTTTGATTTGATTTTGACCCGGTCACCTTTTTCAGAAAGGTTTGTTGACCGAGCGATCGAAGCGTCTCCCGTCTCCGTTTCAGCTTGGACAAAAATGCTTTCGTATGGCTACGTCACTACTATTATTTATGCTATGGTATGGCCGGGAAACTCAAATGGCGTTGGTCAGGACATATGATACAGGACAAAAAAGATAAATGGACTAGATTGGTGACAGAGTGGTACCACAGGATGGGGAAAAGAAACAGAGGAAGACAAATAAAGAGGTGGGAAGATGATCTGAAAAGAACGGCAGGTGTATTATGGGCCAGAAAGGCCAAAAATAGGGAAGAATGGAAATCTTTAGAGGAGGCTTATGTCTATAGACAAGTTGAAGATTTAAACCGGTTGCCGGTCGATGATAGTATTTATCTCAATCATGTTTATATTTAAGTTTATTGTTAAATTAAGATTTATCATCAAAGAAGGCTTTGTATCTAGATTAAGGGATTGCTTAAGCAATAAAGGCTTATTTATTATTATTATTATGGCCGGGATGTCACGCTGTTCTCTACAGGTCGCATTTCTCAACCGATTCTCGTGAAATTTTGAGGTCACTCGCGTCACGGCGTCTGGCGAGGTCTACAGCTCACAGAGCCACTAGTTTTATTTATTTAGTACTGCTAACATTGAGCTATTATAATACGTACATGTTACTACGTATAGAGAAGCTATCATAAGCAAATATGTCCCATTTTTTAGAGTCAACTAAAGTTCTCTTTAGCGCTGAAACAATAATTAGTCGTCTAAGCAGACAGAAACACGTAGCGCTATCAGAAGGCTTTTAGGAGTATTGTTCTCGCAAACACCGTGATTTTCAAGGCGCTTACGCGTTTCGTTCATCTTTCTACAACAACAAGTGTGGCCGGAAGCCTAACTTGAACGGAACATAGTTGTGATGTGTGGCGTCTTCTCTATACGTAGTAATAATAGCTCAATTACTGCTACTAGTATAAAATTAAAACTAAAAACACACTGTAATATCTGAAAATATATCCATAGTTATTTCATTTGTTTTTTTACAATATTTCTTACTGGCAAGTGTTGGCATAGAGATATTTTCCCGCCAACATTGTATTTGTTTTTGCTGTTTATCCCCCGCTGGTCGCGCGGCATGTACCGGCCTGGCATTATGGTACGAAGTGGGTCAATGGTACGACCTTAGTCCCGGTCGATACATTCAAGGGCGACTGGGAATGCCTCAATACCAACTGATTGCCTATTGCAGCATCCGTAATGAAAATGTATGTTGCCATAATAAAACAGATTTCTTGATAAATGTTTTGACTCTGTTTTTTTATTAATTGGATAGTGTATTTTCTTTGATAGTTTAATAAGTAGAGGCTTAGTCAAATCATTTCATTTACGTTTTAAATATTTTTTAAAAGATTTAATTTAGTTTCACCTCTCCCGTTGTCTGTAATGGAATTTTGCAAGTTAAATTTGACCCACTTTCCGATTGAGCTGAAATTTTGCACGAATATGCAAATCGCGTGACAATGCAATATTATGATGACGTGGAGCTGATCTGATGATTGAGCTGGAAGGTGGCCATAGGAACTCCGTAAAAAAACCACATAACCCCATCGAGTTTGGGCTCGTTTGATTCGTCTTGTCGCAAGTACAGTCAACAAAAAGTACAGTCACTCAAAAAAAGCTTGTATTAAAAATGACATTTTTAACAAAGAACTTGTTTATTCTTTGCCTTCGTTCGTCTTATGAGTAGCTGCTATCAATAAACATGTAGGTACTAGGTATATTTATTACTTTCGTGGTCCCAAATATCTTGAGTCACGATAAACATCTCCCGGGTAACCGAGTGTGTGGAGTATCAACATCAAATATGTATGGATTCAATTTAACGTTACCATAAGGCGTGTACTCAATCTTCCACTCAATATCCTGTGTTGACTTTTGCACAAGCAATCCTTTGTGTGTACACGGCTTTATTAGTTATTTATTCTCCGTTTGGTAAAAAACTTTGATCTTATAACCCGTTCCATTAAAAGAAAAGTTTTGAAAAAAAAAAGTATTGCAAAGGCGTTTATGGTGACGTCACAGCTGTCAAAACTGAGATACATAATCGCAAATCCGCCATGTTTTCGATTTCAATCTCACTTCAATGGAAATTTCATTGCAACCAAAGTTAATTAAATCGCCTGCCGACTGACCCACTTATTTTAAAATACCTTTAGGGTCTATGCAATCATTATACTAATTGTTGACTTGTGTGGTTCAGAAATTGAAAGAACCCTTTTACCCACCGACTTAATGCTAATACTTTTTAGAGTTCCGTACCAAAACGGTACTCAACGGGACCCTTTTGGTACGCCTACGCCCGCCATTAGTCCATCCATTCGGCCGTGCGTTAAATAATATTTTATCAACGGTTTTTGATTTTAACTCAATATTGAAAACGCCTTCACGTAAGGTGGTCGCTTGGCTCGCGGTTAAAAATATAACAATGACGTCAATTGTTATAATAGGACGCGCGTCCCTCGCGAGAACAACGGGTTAATTAGAAAATTAAAAGTTAATGTTATTCATATCCTGTTTTAATTATAGAAATAATAGGTACCTACGCATTATAGTGAAATAAATTATGACTGTGTAGCTAAATGAATTTTGTTTCGCATACTGATTATTTAATAGCAATATTGCACAAGTTTTATTATTTGTTGTACAAAACCCTCCCTGTACGCGAGTCCAACTCGCACTTGACTGGTTACCTTTTTACCTGACCCGGTTTTACAAACGTCGACCATCCCTGCTGAAGGTATCTGTTAAGGACTCTTCAAAAAACCTCCGTGACAATAACGACCATCTAAAGGACCCTTCTGAAATAAGGCCCTTGAATACAGACCTTGAATAATACCCACAGATAATACCGCAGTAATATATAGGTGAGTAAATATAATTAGTATAGTAGGTACTACCTAAGTACATCCCTGTTCTAAAAATAAAATAGACGTGTGGTTCGGTTATTTATTTAGCAGCAAAACCTGAATAAGTTTCACCTGCTCTAAAAAAACAGGCCTATGCGTCCGGTAAATAGACAACAGAATTTTCATATAAGTAGGTAAAGTAGTCCAATAGTCCTCTACCTGACCGATGTATTTGAAACAGAGGTGATGTGAAACAACACTGAGTTCGCGAACCTAAAACCGTTAGCGAGTTGGCATCGTCTCTTATCAACCGCTTACCACCGCCCCACGGGCCGCTAAATGTGAGTCCGTGTCTCTGAGCACGCGGTTGGATCCACGCCGCAAAATCTTGAAAAGTTAGTTTTAATACCCTTTTTTTTTAATGCCTTTAGGTATTTGGATGCGACTGTATTTCAGTGCGTGTGATATTTCAAAGGCTTGACTACCTACCTAACTTTACGATTCAAATAATAACATGGTTAAATTAAAATCAATAAAAACTTGAAAAAAATCAAATTTCCCGCATCATGCTGAGTATCCACCTTAAGTCGGTGGGTAGAAGGGTTCTTAATTTATATGGTCGTTATGGGTCGTTAGAGTTTACAACCATTAATTCGGACTTTTTGGCGGGAACTTGCAGTGTGACGTTACGTGTTCATTTTTATATTCATAAATTCGTGTATTTTGAGTTTGGTATTTTATCCAATAAAGATCAAAACATGTACACCAGTGAATTTAAATGAAATTAATTATGTATATCGTGACTTTTCAAGTTGTCTCAAAAAGCCCGTAAAAAGTTTTAGTACAATGACCATCATTTTACTTAACATCACTGGACGGTGATTGATAATGCGGACTATATGAAAGTAATAAAATGTATGCGACTAAGGACTTTGTATGGTCATAAACAAATTTTAAAAAAAAGTTAGCTTTGAAAAATATATTTGGTAGCTAAATCTTTTAGGTATACTCAATTTTAGCTACTTTTACATACTGCAATAAAAGTTATGCTTTTTCAGATAATTTTAATCAAAAATTTTAGTAGGCATTCAAAAGGTAACGAATTTTCTTGTAAGTTTTTGAACGTTGCGTTCTACGTATTGGAAAGGTAACACCCGAATCCATCAAGGCAGTCTTGACCGGGTTTCCACCCGGGGATTTCCCTCAACTTATAAGGTTGTTAGACCGCGTTGAGTCTTGTATTGCGTTGCGTTTTGCTTGTTGTTTAGTCGTTTTTTTATTTTGAATCATGAATACACATTTTAAAATGTAAATATAAAAACCTGGTGAGTTGTACATAGTGAAATTATAAAAATAATATAAATGTTTTATTTAGGCATTTTTGGCAACTTTTGCCAGGGTTAATTTATTACATAGAATCTAGCAACTTTTTAACTTAGGTTTAGCCATTTTCTCACTGGGTAGGGTGGTAACACTGAATTTGTGTGTGTGACTGACTGACAGTCTGACATTGAGACTTTTTGGCGGGAACTTGCAGAGTGACGTAGCATTTTCATTTTTATTTTCATAAATTCGTGTATTTTGAGTTTTATTGCATATTATCGGTGGTATTTTATTTAATAAAGATCAATATAATGTGCACCAGTGAAGTGAAATGAAATGAATATGTGTATCGTGACTTTACAAGTTGTCTCAAAAAGTCCGTGATAAGTTTTAGTACAATGACCACCATTTTACTAAAACATGACTGGACGGTGACTGAACATGCAGACTATGTGAAAGTGAATGTGCGGACTATATTATAGTGATATTATAAATAAAATGTATGCGACTGAAGGACTTAGTATCCATGGTCAAGAACAAATTTACAAAAAAAAAAAGTCTGACATTGACGTTTCCTGTCATTTCAGTTTGTTATTTTTTTCTTTTTCCTTCTAAAACGTGCTCAGAAGGGACTATTTTGTGATTTTAAAATAAATAAAATATAGTAAATTAGTTTAAAATAAAATGGATTTTATCATAGATACTGTTGGTGATGAAGATCTCCAAGTTAAAGCTGAATTACTCGATGAAGATGAAAAGCCATACTTTATAGGTTATTATTTGTTTAGATTTATTAGTGGAATCAAAAGATTTACAAAACAATAACATATTTATTCCTATATTTTACGTCATGACCTATTATTATTTTAGGTATTAAATCATTAACGAAGATCATTTACCGAAAACAACAAAATCCATGGCCCAAAGAATAAGTAAACAGTATTTGCGCTTTAACTATGTAATTATAATTTGTGTTCCCAGATAAAGAAGACAGGACTCAGGCAATACTAAACCTTTTTGACAAGAAAAAACAAGAACTTGACTCACAGGCAACAGCCGAAGAAGAAATCCAAAACAGATTAAAGAACCTCAAAATCAATAGTTTATTTGATGATTTCTTCAATGACATGAATTGGACAACATCAATTATTGTGAAAAAGGAGAAAAAGCAACTATTTCACTTTGATCAGCTGGATGTTGAGACGGGCAAATTAAAGTCGAAATTAGGCTCAGTTGACGTTGAAAAAGAAATGATGAAGTCAGTGTTACACCCTGGAATTGAGAAGGAACATAGTTTGCCACGATACAACGTTAGTGATAAGAAACTGAAGGCTATGAGGAAGGTAAGCCGATTCCTCGAGATTCTTAAATAAACTTCGCTTATGAGTATTAACTTTTTAAAATAAGTTTCAAACCATTTTTCAAAGAAATAATGTATAATAAATCAAGTTATTATGCCTACCTGATTTGACGGGCCAGTTGGTGTTGGTTCAGATTCCACTTAACTGCAGGTTTTTGGTTTGAACCATGTCCTGTCCTGAGCCTGGGTGTAATTATGTATATTAAGTATATATTTACAAAAAACAGTGGTATATCACAGGATCTATGTTTTTTTTACGTAACTAATATCTAAATCTAAATTAATTTGAATTAAAACCAGAAAAGGTTACTAGTAAATAAATACTGGTTACATCTTGCCTTATTTCAATGTGATAATAATATGTCTTTTAAATTACAGAAAGAAAGAGAGAAGACCAAAGGCCCCGGATGGTTCAACCTGCCTGCACCAGAAGTCACTGAAGAGCTGAAGAATGACCTGCAAATCCTCAAGATGAGATCAGCACTAGACCCCAAACACTTCTACAAAAAGAATGACATGGAAGTGCTGCCTAAATACTTCCAGGTAAATTTTTTGGAAATTGGTGCCGATTCTGTTGTAAATCACACTAAACTCATTTTAGTCACATCACATCTCTTTCTTACAAACATTATTGAAAAAGGGTAGAACATATTTAACACTGTCAAATTAGTCTTTGTTGTCTTCATTTGCAGGTATTTAGATGTAACGGTGATAGATGGTTACTAAATTTATATTGAAAACAAGCATTGGACTAATTTGACAGGACTACATCACTGACATCCTTTTCTTATGTTCTTTGTTAGAAAGAGATATAGTGAGACTAAATTAGTTTAGTTGTAAACAACAGAATCAGCACCATTATTTATGTAAAGCTGTTTTGTTTGAGTACAAAATTACAATATTTCTGTAAACAAACTTGGCCTGTCTCTATTTATGATATTTTTTTATAACATATGAAACAATATTATGATCCTCAACAAAGTTTTTATTATTTTCTTAGGTTGGTCGCATAATGGACTCGCCATTAGACCACAACAATGAGCGCCTTACCAAGAAAGAAAGAAAAAGAACAATGGTAGAAGAACTATTAGCCGATGCAGAATTTCAGAAGTATAACAAGAAGAAATTCAAGGAAATCATAGATGATAAGCGCAAAAAGGAGTACAGAACCTTTATGAGAGATAAGAGACAGAAGAACAAATCTGAGCTAAAGAAAACTAAGTTAAAAGGTAAAAAGAAAGTGCAAAGTTAGTTGTCATTAAATATTTTGATAAGATCTTTTAGTTTTATTTGATTTAACCCGTTGGTTCTCACAAGGGATGCGCATCCTATTATAACAATTGATGT
This sequence comes from Polyploca ridens, assembly GCA_951394255.1. Classification (NCBI taxonomy): domain Eukaryota; kingdom Metazoa; phylum Arthropoda; class Insecta; order Lepidoptera; family Drepanidae; genus Polyploca; species Polyploca ridens. Next base: position 3,527,321 of record OX596248.1, read on the forward strand.
CATTGTTATATTTTTAACAGCGAGCCAAGCGATTAAAATACCTGTCACTGAGCAAATTATAATCCTTAGTTTTATGCCTGTACTTGAGAGCAGGAAATTCTCTAGATTTAGCAAGGTCACCACTTGTGGCCACATTACCATCTGAGATTAAGGTAAACCAATAGCCGAGTAAATGATTATATTATTATCTTGATATCTAATCAAAAATTATCGAGGATTCAAAGTTCGAGAGATACAAAATCATATAAAAATATACTTATCTGTAAGTTACCTAATAAACATTTAAAAAATTTGGTAAATAAAAATTTTAGGCTGCTTTTTATCAGCCTTTCAAAAAGTTGGGTTTACAAAATAAAAAACTTATATTTAATAAAAAAAACATCACTTTATTATAAGTACAAAATATATCTCATCATCTACAGGTATTTGATGCAAAAGTGTATATCGAAAATATCACAGCAGTGGAAGACACAAGTTGTATAAGGAATATTTTGTAGAAAAAACAACTTTGTTTCCCAGAAAATAGGGATAAAAGCAATTGTTAGCAAAAACTATGTGGTCCATGTAATAATAATTGTTCAAACACAAACACCAAATATTAGGAAAGTGTAAAATAAATATAAATATGAAATGTCATTCATAGATAATATTTTTATCTTTATAACACATACTTGTACTTTTTTTTTACTGTATCTAAAAATAAATAAAATATTAAATATATATAAGCACCAACTTGGTCTGATTCTAGTGTATTCTGTATAGTCAAACAACAAATAATAAAAAATTGGTAAACTATACTATTAGTAGTAGATAAGGAACCATTCCATTAGGGCGCGAGTCCAACTCACTTTCCCAGTAAATTGTCTATTGCAGTCTTTACCATAAAGTTAAATCTTTCACCAATATTAAGCCTCAGTACAATAACTAAGACTAAATCAAAGTCACAAATACCTAGAGTAGGTATGGTATAAAAAATAAGCCTATTTAGATTATGCAGGATAGGTGTATCAACACAGATAGGAGTATCTAATATCCACCAGTGACATCAATAGCCGCTCCCGTTACGAAGGAACTCTTATTTGAACTCAGGAATGTGATCACTTCAGCTATCTCTGAAACCAAAGTAAATATACAGTTAGTTGGCGCAGTTGGTTAAGATTCACCTTACGCGCCGCAGGTCGTGGGTTGGATTCCCACAAAGGACATGCATTTGTGTGCATGAACATGTCTGTATGTCCTGATCCTGAGTCTGATTATGTATATTAAGTATGTATTTACAAACAAAAAGTAGTATATGTATTATAATGAAAATCTTTGGTATTATATTGGTTATCTGGTGTCTATAGTACAAGCTCTGCTTAGTTTGGGATCAGATGACGTGTGTGAGGAATGTCCCAGGATATTATATTTAATATAACAGGTTAAGAACATACTTATCTCAGGTACGGGGATTTGTATTTTTAAAACAAACACACAAAAATAAGTGTTTGTGTCATTGGTCAATAAATAAATATTTTTATTTACAAACCGGAGGGATCTCCTAGTCGACCCAGAGGTACCATTTTCAACATGTATTCCTTGACTTTATCAGGCACAGTCTTGATTATCGGTGTGTCTATAAACCCAGGCAGTATAGCATTTACTCTGTGAAATAGATAAATCGTTATACCTAATATGTAAGCATATTGCGCGGAAAGTGTGACATTTGACTTTTGAGTCTATACAGTGTATAAAGATTTTTTACAAACATTTTTTTTTCTCACAAATTATGTTTGAATTTCAAGGACTTTTGGAACAATTGTTCATATAAATATTTGATTGGTTTTTACCTTATATTAAATTTTCCTAATTCTTTGGCTGCAGATTGTGTCATGGCAACCACTCCAGCTTTGCTGCTGGCGTAATTTGTTTGTCCTAAAACAAGGAATTGTTATCCTCCATCCATTTTTTGGCTGATACCAAATACAAAAAAAAAATCTATGCTCAAAGACTACAACAGATTTGCAAGATTGTTTACAAATAAACTTGATGTATTACAATGCTTAGATATTTACCAATGTTCCCATATTTTCCAACAATACTGGATATGTTAACAATAGACCCGGCGACAGATGCCTCCGTCATTGCTCTTGCAAATGTCTGCATTACCATGAATGTTCCCTGAAAATTAACAAACCAATGAATACAAACTGTTTTCAAATATTTGCCAAGAACCCTAGGAATATTATATCAATCCTATTTGAAACCAGTATAGAGCCATTTGTTAACGTTCATAAGTGCCTTATCAGGGCCTAAATTGAATAAATGCTTTTTGAATTTGAATGAATGTTACTGTTTTCTTTTTAAGCTTGCTGTGATCTTTTTTGTGGAGGGAAATCTAATGCAAAAACTATTATGGTAGGTTATGTTGTAGATTGTGGTACTTAATATGCACCTGACTAGATATATCCCCCTCAAATAAAAAAAGGTACCACCACTGGTGTGTTTAGTAAGCATTAAGTTCAGTGTAATTTTTTTTTTTAATGTAATATTATCTTTATCTCAAGAATATAAGGTTCACAAATGATAGTTGTGATCTGAAAGCTATTAAAAGGGAACCTTCATATCATTGAGTTAAGGTTGATTATTATCAAGTTATGAGACAATTACCTTCAAGTTAACATTCACCACACTATCATAGTCTTCTTCAGAAAGCTTCAGAAGCCAGTTGTCTCTTGTAATGCCAGCAGAATTTATAACTATTGTGGGTGGTGCTTTGTACTGCTTCAGCACAATTTCTAAGAGGTTTTTTACTGCTGCAGTGTCAGAAACATCCAGTTCCACTGCACTGTGGTCTCCATCTGCAATTAGATTTTTAGGAATCTAATTTTATTTCAGGCAAAAGCTGAAATTATGTTTGTTTCACATTATACAGAACTAGGTACTGAGAACTACTTTGTTCTGTAATATTTAAAAAAATACACTGTTATGATATCCTAGATCTTTGTTTCTTTTTAATTTGGCTCATAAATGCTAGAAAAGGATCCTAGACCTTTATGTAGGTACATTGACAAAATTACCATTAGCTCCTGAAGCCAAGGCAGTGTGTGTTTTGATAGTCTCCTGGGCAGCTTTATAGTTCTTATCAGCGGCAATGACGGTGGCACCTTCTCGTGATAGAACCTGGCATGCTGCACGGCCAATTCCTGAACCAGCACCTAAAATAATGAATAAGTAAGTGTATGCATGATTCATTACGTTCATATTTTGAATTTAGAATAGATAGGTACCTTGCGTAGACACTACGGTGTTTAAAAGTATTAAATACTATTTTATAATCTTGAGGCTGCGAAGTCTCATGTAGTAATGTAGGTAACAGACAAGAAATAATAGTAATTTAATTGCTTACTCACCGGTAACTAAGGCTAATCTTCCTGCAACAATTCCGGACACCATTTTCAGTCAATATTTAATCAAAATAAATTACGAAGTGTAGCGAGAGTTTGACTTTGAACTCTTATCATTACCCATACATCAAGTTCAATTTTTGTTCATAGGTACGTATAGTCCCACAAACTTATCTGAGGTGCGTTTAAGTCAATTGTCAAGCACACCTGCAAGGCGAAAAATTAAACGGACTAAAATTAAATCTGTCCGCTGGTAGGTACCTATAAGTTTTATCCTGCTGTCAGATTAGAGGTGTGTAACTCAGCTCTGAACCAGCTCAATGAATCAGATCACACGGGTTTGAGCCGTTGAGCTACAGCTCAACTACAAAATGACTAGCTCACGGCTCAATCCAACTCCTATTGTATCTGCGACTCCCTCCATAGATTATTCTTGTGATTCTAATCTACGAATTATAATTTCGTTCTAAAACATTTCAATAATAATTTAATTCTATAAATAAACATGTAATGTACTAGATAATATAAAAAGATAAATTATTACAACTCTTAAAGTATGAAAAGAGTCACACGGCGGAGTTGAACGAATCGCGGCAGCTCAGTCGGCTCAATTAAACGCGCGGTACGCAATGAGCGTGCGCGCGTATCGTGGACTATAGGTACAATTGAGCTGATCTGCGAGCTGAGTCATTGAACCGGCTCACACACCTGAGCCGTGAGCTGTTATGCAGCTCGCATATTTTTGATGAGTTACACACCTCTATGTCAGATTGACAGCTGTTGCATCAGCCTTGCATCGGCAAATTCATTTGATTTCATTCATGTTCCAGTCAATTTTTACTGTGTAATAATTTCGAGATCACAAGCGAAATTCTAACTTTATACAGATTACAACACAATTTTGAGTCGAATTGATAGTTATTTACAAGCTGTCAATTGAATTGGACAGCTAACAGATTCAGAACGATGACTCCGTTCAGCGAACCCTCGCTAGTATAATTTTTATCCGACTATTTGTCGGCTTACTTAAACGTGCCCAGTGGTCAAAAGAGGAACTAACGATGTCATTTTGAAATGTCAATCGCTATTGGTCAAAGTCAGTATCCCTTTAGTAGTTTGTGGTCAAAGTTCAAAGAGAATATAAACACTACCTACGTTAATTGGTTGTTTGCTCCACCAAATACGATAACAGCATCGACTTATAATAATAAGTCGATGGTTAACAGCGACTCTTTCCTCCACAGACAGTAGAGATGCTAACGCATCTTTCCTCTCACTGGGCCAGATAAGTTTGTGGGACTATAACATACGATTCTTTCTTATCAATCAGACCATAGACAATCAATCGTTGTTGTTTATAATGTTCGCCAAAAGTCAGGCAAAGGTTGAGCCATACAGCCTGATTGATGAGTTTTTCCATGGTATAAATGCTACCTACCTGAAGTGCAAGGTTCATTTTTAGGACTGAGTGTACAATTTTATAATAAGATCCCTAATGAAATTTTAAATTTACCGTCACTAAAGTTTAAGGAACGTATAAAGGCCGCTTTAGTACAGAAGGCTTACTACAATATTAAAGAATATTTAAATGATAAAAATGCGTGGTTGTAGCGCTCGCTCTCGCAGGAAACATCTGATGTAATAAGGGGTTAGAACCTTTGTGGCATAGCTAGCCGCCGCCATTTTAGTTTTTTTTCAATGTCGCGGCGCACGATGTAACTGGTATATATGGGTAGAGGACACTTATACAAACAAAAAATGTTAATCAATATGGTGGCCTAAAGTGTCACGTTTCCGAGATATTTGGAGGTAAAGATCGCCATATGAGAATTACGACAATCATTAAAAATTAACTTATTACGTGTTTATATGCATTCGATTGTATTCAAATAATAGTTCCCAGGTTGATTTATCATTTTTTTAGTAGAGAGTTAAACTAGGAGCATGAAAAACAATATTTTTAATTACTTACCTACTAAACAGCATCGTAATAATCGCTATGAACGACGAATTATGATTTACGAAACTATGAATTCGTCTACTTTGACACAATGTTGTCAAAGTAGTTCGGATCGTGACTTGTTTTCCATCTTGTCATTATTATACAAACAAAAATGACAATACTTGTCCTAAAATCTCATATTACCAAGTTAATTGGAACTAAAGATCGCTAAGTAATGCTCCCTGGGCACCAAAATTGCAATAGCGACGTAATAGTACATTATGATACATGTGTGCAAAGTTGGTTATTAATACTCGAGGCGTATTAAGCGCGTAAGCCGTAGGCGAACGCAATAAGTGAGCCGAGAGTGTAATAATCAATGCATACGCGTGTCATACGACGTTTTTCAACACAGAAAGTTTTGCGAGGAAAAAACAGACATATATTTTTTTAAGTAGATTTTATGATAATAATCAAATCAACACAATTGGAACGTTTACAAATATGGCACGCAAGGTTTTTTTGACAGCGGTGAGCTGTCAAACTATTTTACCCGTTTAAATTAAGAATGCTTGGTCTACACATATCACTTGCAGTGAGGTACAAACTTATCATAATCGGGATTATACCTTCATAAAACTGTGCGGTAATGTAAAGTAAAAAGCACAAATGGGTAATAAATAAGCTGCATTAAGATACTAAAAGCGGTGCAATAAATGTTATTTTACGAGCGAGTGTGTTGAAAATAAATAAAGAAACCCGGTCCCGCGGCCGGTTCGACCCGACCTAATAAAACTTCCACCTAAATGAAAGTCCCGTCTTCATCAAAGAATGCTCATGTGCACACAATGCCCAATAAGGGCGATAGATCAGACCCGATGAATTACAGGCCTATTGCCATCACCTCCCATTCTCTCTAATGTCATGGAGCAAGTGATCAACACGCAGCTCCTGAGATACCTAGAGGATCACGATCTGTTGAGTGACCGACAATATGGCTTCCACCATAGTCGCTTGGCTGGTGACCTTCTAGTGTATCTCTATGTGATGTGTCTATGTATACACTAGAAGGTCACCAGCCGAGTGGTCACTCGCCATCGAGAGTCAAGGTGGCGAAGGCGTTCGATCGGGTCTGGCAGTGGGGTCTTCTAACGAAGTTACCAGCATATGGGTTTTCCGAGGTACTATGCAAATGGGTCGCCAATTTTTTGTCCAGCAGATGCATACGAGCTGAGAGACATAAATGCTGGCGTCCCGCAAGGGTCTGTACTGTCCCAAACACTGTTCCTGCTGCATATCAATGAAATGCTGTCTATTGACGGCATTCATTGTATAGACGACGCTCATTGCAAATATTCTGAAATCGAGAGCACACTAAGTATTGTCTCCGATTACGGTTGACTAAACCTAGTCCATTTCCAAGTCTGCGCGTTCACCGCTAAGAAAACCCCATTTGCTGTGACTTCACAATTCGAGAACACGAACATTAGTGAAAGCATCGGGATCCTCGGCATCGACATTTCTAACGACGTCAATAGGCCGTCTAGAAGACAAGGTTAAGCTAGCATCCAAAAAACTGGAAGTGCTCAACAGAGCGACGCAGTACTTAACATCGGGGCAAAGGCTGCAACTTTACAAGTCGTAAGTCCGGCCTTATATGGAGTACTGCTCTTTCCTGGATACCAGTTTGGGCCTTTAGACAGCTCCCCAGCTCACAACCGGCTTAGGGCCCCTCAATCTGAGGAGAGATTTTGCATCCTTATGTGTGTTCTACCGCTTGTACAACGGACAGTGTTCTGTAGAATTGTTTAACCTGAGGCCCACGGCTACCTTCTACCATCGCAAGTCTCGCCATTGACGGGGAGTCCATCCTCACACATTGGAACCAAAATAGTTTCAAACTATGCGGTCTGAAAGGAGCTTTCTTCCGCCGACGCTTAAACTATGGAATGAGCTCCCGCCGTGGTTTTCCCAACGGAGCGTGGGGTTCCTTAAAAAAGGTGTGAAGATTCTGTAGGCTCGGCAACGCGCGAATGATACCCCTGGTGTTGCAAGCGTCCATAGGCTACGGTAAGCGCTTACCGCTAAGGCGCGCCGTATATATGTTTGTTTGCTACCTAAGTAGTTTAAAAAAAACCTTTTATTTAAAGGTTTGAGGTCACGGCTTGTTTCTATTATGTGTATTATTTTATGTTTAAAACCGTGATGAAATAATTATTTAACCACAGTTTATTGCTTAAAAACAATAACATAAATTGTACTTAATCAACTTTAAACTATTGTCTATTTATACATCGATATTCCAAAATCTCGGTAACATTATATTTAAAGACAAGTATTGTCATTTTTGTTTAATAACGGAGACATGGAAAACAAGTTAACCACTACGATCCGAGCTACTTGACAATATTGTGTTTCATTGCGAATATAGCGGATATGCGGTTTAGTAGGTAACTAATTAATGAATATTGTTTTTTCGTGCTATTTGTTTTGCTATATTCTAATAAAAAGTTAAATCAACCTGGGAACTATTATTTGAATACAATCTAATGCATATAAACACGTAATAAGTACATTTTTAATGATTGTCGTTATTCTCATATGGCGATCTTTACCTCCAAATATCTCGGAAACGTGACACTTTAGGTCACCATATTGCTTAACATTTTTTGTTGGTATAAGTGTCCTCTACCCAAATATACCACTTACACCGTGCGCCGCCACATTGAAAAAAAATCAAAATGGCGGCGGGTGGCTATGCCAGCTCCCATACAAAAAAGTTCGTACTCCTTTAAGTTTGTTTTTAAATAGAGTAATTGCTGAGTTTATTGCCGGCTCTTCTCAGCAAAATCAACCTTCCGAACCGTGCATTAGAGTATTAGAGTTTGACTATTCATAAGTGCCTGTGAAGGCCTATTTGAATGAATAAATTATTTCATTTCATTTCATTACCATCATGACTGTATTTCAGAACTTCGAAAGGGGTTAGAACCTTTGTGGCATAGCTAGCCGCCGCCATTTTAGTTTTTTTTCAATGTCGTGGCGCAGGATGAAACTGATATATATGGACACTTATACAAACAAATAATGTTAATGAATATGGTGGCCTAAAGTGTCACGATTCCGAGATATTTGGAGGTAAAGATCGCCATATGAGAATTACGACAATCATTAAAAATTAACTTATTACGTGTTTATATGCATTCGATTGTATTCAAATAATAGTTCCCATGTTGATTTATCAATTTTTTAGTAGAGAGTTAAACTAGGAGCACGAAAAACAATATTTTTAATTACTTACCTTAGTAGGCTTATTCCTAGTTTATTGTGGTTCATAGCGAATATTACGATGCAGTTTAGTAAGAGCATCGTAATATTCGCTATGAACCACAATGTTGTCAAAGTAGCTCGGATCGTGACTTGTTTTCCATCTTGTCATTATTATACAAACAAAAATGACAATACTTGTCCTAAAATCTCATGTTACCAAGTTAATTGGTACTAAAGATCGCTAAGTAATGCTCCTTGGGCGCCAAAATTGCAATAGCGACGTAATAGTACATTATGATACATGTATGCAAAGTTGGTTATTAATACTCGAGGCGTATTAAGCGCGTGAGCCGTAGGCGAAAGCAATAAGTGAGCCGAGAGTGTAATAATCAACACGCGTGTCATACGACGTTTTTCAACACACTTGCGAGGAAAAAACAGAGATGTATTTTTTTAAGTAGATTTTTTGATAATAATCAAATCAACACAATGAGTACGTTTACAAATATGGCACGCATTGCGTGCCATATTTGTCTTGCGCAAGGTTTTTTTTGACAGCGGTGAGCTGTCAAACTATTTTACCCGTTTAAATTAAGAATGCTTGGTCTACACATATCACTTGCAGTGAGGTACAGACAAATTTATCATAATCGGGATTATACCTCCATAAAACTGTGCGGTAATGTAAAGTAAAAAGCACAAATGGGTAATAAGCTGCATTAAGATACTAAAAGCGGTGCAATAAATGTTATCTTACGAGCGAGTGTGTTGAAAATAAATAAAAAAACCCGGTTCCGCGGCCGGCCCGACCCGACCTAATAAAACTTCTACCTAAATGAAAGTCCCGTCTTCATCAAAGACTGCTCACGTGCACACAATGCCCAAAAAGGGCGATAGATCAGACCCGTTGAATTACAGGCCTATTGCCATCACCTCCCATTCTCTCCAATGTCATGGAGCGAGTGATCAACACGCAGCTCTTGAGATACCGAGAGGATCACGATTTGTTGAGTGACCGACAATATGGCTTCCACCATAGTCCCTTGGCTGGTGACCTTCTAGTGTATCTCTATGTGATGTGTCTATGTATACACTAGAAGGTCACCAGCCGAGTGGTCACTCGCCATCGAGAGTCAAGGTGGCGAAGGCGTTCGATCGGGTCTGGCACTGGGGTCTTCTAACGAAGTTACCAGCATATGGGTTTCCCGAGGGACTATGCAAATGGGTCGCCAATTTTTTGTCCAGCAGATGCATACGAGCTGAGAGACATAAATGCTGGCGTCCCGCAAGGGTCTGTACTGTCCTAAACACTGTTCCTTCTGCATATCAATGAAATGCTGTCAATTGACGGCATTCACAGCACACTAACTAGTGTCTCCGATTACGGTCGACTAAACCTAGTCCATTTCAACCCCACTAAGACTCAAGTCTGCGCGTTCACCGCTAAGAAAACCCCATTTGCTGTGACTTCACAATTCCAGAACACGAACATCAGTGAAAGCATCGGGATCCTAGGCATCGACATTTCTAACGACGTCAATAGGCCGTCTAGAAGACAAGGTTAAGCTAGCTTCCAAAAAACTGGAAGTGGTCAACAGAGCGACGCAGTACTTAACATCGGGGCAAAGGCTGCAACTTTACAAGTCGCAAGTTCGGCCTTATATGGAGTACTGCTCTTTCCTGGATACCAGTTTGGGCCTTTAGACTCGGTTCGGCGACGTGCTATTAGAATTTTCGACGGTCCCCAGCTCACAAGCGGCTTAGGGCCCCTCAATCTGAGGAGAGATTTTGCCTCCTTATGTGTGTTCTACCGCTTGTACAACGGACAGTGTTCTGTAGAATTATTTAACCTGATGCCCACGGCTATCTTCTACCATCGTAAGTCTCGCCATTGACGGGGAGTCCATCCTCACACATTGGAACCAAAATAGTTTCGAACTACGCGGTCTGAAAGGACCTTTCTTCCGCGGACGCTTAGACTATGGAATGAGCTCCCGCCGTGGTTTTCCCAACGGAGCGTGGGGTTCCTTAAAAAAGGTGTGAAGATATTTCTGTAGGGTCGGCAACGCGCGAGTGATACCCCTGGTGTTGCAAGCGTCCATAGGCTACGGTAAGCGCTTACCGCTTAGGCGCGCCATATATTATGTTTGTTTGCTACCTAAGTAGTTTAAAAAAATCCTTTTATTTAAAGGTTTGAGGTCACGGCTTGTTTCTATTATGTGTATTATTTTATTTTTAAAACCGTGATGCAATAATTATTTGACCACAGTTTATTGCTTAAAAACAATAACATAAATTGTAACATAACACTTAATCAACTTTAAACTATTGTCATTCTTCTCATATTATTTATACATCAATATTCCAAAATCTCGGTAAAATTATATTTTAATTACAAGTATTGTCATTTTTGTTTAATAACGGAGATATGGAAAACAAGTTAACCACTACGATCCGAGCTACTTGACAACATTGTGTTTCATTGCGAATATAGCGATGCGGTTTAGTAGGTAACCAATTAATGAATATTGTTTTTTTGTGCTATTTGTTTTGCTATATTCTAATAAAAAGTTAAATCAACCTGGGAACTATTATTTGAATACAATCTAATGCATATAAACACGTAATAAGTTCATTTTTAATGATTGTCGTTATTCTCATATGGCGATATTTACCTCCAAATATCTCGGAAACGTGACACTTTAGGTCACCATATTGCTTAACATTTTTTGTTTGTATAAGTGTCCTCTACCCAAATATACCACTTACACCGTGCGCCGCCACATTGAAAAAAAATCAAAATGGCGGCGGGTGGCTATGCCAGCTCCCATACAAAAATGTTCGTACCCCTTTGAAACATCGATCGACTGTACTGCGAATGTTCGTGAGTTCGAAAAACGTTGGTTCGAATATATGCTATTGCGAAAAACTCTAGCTCGAATGTTCATAAGTTCGAAATACGTTAGTGCGAAAGTATGCTATTGCGAAAAACTAGTTCGAATATTTTTCATCGCGAAGTACGTTTCTTCGAAAGTATGCCATTGCGAAAAACTTTCGTTCGAATGTTTTTCATTGCGACGTATCATTTCGAAGTTCCGAAATACAGTCATCATCTAGGATACCATGGAAAAATATAATATCATGAGTTTTTCCAAGAACCTACTTGAGTTTTTCGTTTGTGATAAATTAATTAATATGATTGTAATATTATGTCAGTGAACTGAAAATGAATGTGTACTTGAATAATGAACAAGTTTCAGTAAAATGTTGGCGGTTTTTATAGAATGACTGAAAGAAAACGGCGGTTAATTTTAAAATCAATCTCATCTTTTAGTTAGATAGTAATAATATAACTTTATTTACAACAAATATGTACAAAATACAATCTATATATAGATTTCCTTAAGCCTGCCGCTGCTTCCGATTAACGGCAGGGTTCCCAGAAGGCTGGCAGCGTTTCCTCTTTGGATAGCCAAGCTGACGCGTTGGCGGATAAAGCTCCTCGCCCTCTTGTCTCCGGAGGTCTCGATCAATTTTGATGACAAGGTGCGAGCAAAACGGCGAGCTTCGGACCCCCACGGTCCCATGGTCTCGACCGCAAAAGGCACAAAAATACAGGTCGTTGTTGTGGTCAGCGACGAGCGATTCAGCGATAATACAAATAATACTGGTGCTAAAAAAAATATATAAAAAAATCTTTATTTTCTTTTAATAATAAAAATAAAAAATATATTATTTGGAAAATCATGTAATAAGCTAAAGTGTAGACGTAATACTCAACGGGCGAGGGAGTAAAGGGGTGAGGCGATGGCGGCTTGCACCTAGCTCTAGTCTGTGCACGTGCCGAGTAACCATACTTTGCAGTAATTTTATTTCAAATTGAATAAGATATTTCTCAACGCATTTACAGTATTTAATGGGATTAAGACCATTTTTGGGAAATCTACTTTCTGTACTACCACTCCTGGGTCGCTTGTCGCCGACCAAAAAAACACCCAGTATCCGGCCAATCGATGCGTATTTTTTGAATTAGAATATATATATACTTTTTTTTGTTATATAGTTATGTACACACCCGAATATTTTTTTTTCTCTTTCTTTTTCTTTATGCAAAGAATTGGGCAATTTGGTGGTCACTTCAAAGTATTTAAGTAGAATATAATAACTTAACACTTTTCTGAATAAAAAAATAGTTTTATTATTTAAATTACAATTAACTTTATACCTAGTTACATAAAACCTCATCAAACTACTTTCTGTAGTACCTTGGTGTCATATGTTTATCACGAAGATGCGTTTACTAGTATAAATGGATTTTGGCATTTTAGGTTGAAATATGGAAGTATTATATATTGCTTGACATCCATGGCTCATGAAAGCAATCCGATGTTTCAAAAATATAGAACAAAGATTACTTCATGCTAAATGCTTCATGCTGGGTGTGACAAAAATATGTTGTTCCAGTCACTAAGATCATTTATAGTACTGAGTGTAAAAAAACCTGCACTTATCACATGATAAACTTGCGATATGTGAGGTTTTTACAAGCTTTTATTTAACATGCAATGTATGTATGTATGTTTGTTTGTTAGGGTGGAATCTTGCAAGTCAAATTTCACCCACTTCCAGTGGTCGGATTGACTTGATATTTGGTGTACATTAGTATATTGGAAGACAATGCAAGTACAGTCACCAAAAAAAACTTATTATACATATGTGTTAAATGTTATACAATTCTCATGCCTTAAGTCATTTTTGCATAACTTAAGGCACACATGTCGTAATATACTATTATCAAATCTTACATACAAAATTTTAATTTCAGTAGTTTACCATTATTCTTATGTTTTAAGCATTTTGTGATCTAGCTTGGGTAGTACATTAAATACCACTATAGCATTTTTATTTGTAATTTTTTGCCAGACATCCTATATGTAAATAACATTTATTTTAAAAAAACAGTAACATTAAATTATTATCAAGTAAATAAATAATACTAAACCAACTAGAATAGAATATGTCTGTATCAAATTGGGAACCAGATCTCTTATATTGCCAAACAACATATTTAAAATAAACACACTTGCCCTGTATTGTACTCTTCAAAAGAGTGTGAATAATATCACATTTTGGTTTAGTACAACAATCTAATTATTAGTTTATTATTATTATGTATGTACTCTGATCACATTCACTGTCTTCTTATATTAAGGGTTTCTTGGGGCAAAAATAAGGATGTTTTCACACGAGACGATAATGACACCGTAAAAATGATGTGATGATTTATTTTATATGCAGTATGGTGTTGTTGTGTGTGAAAACGGTTCATAGAAATGTATGGTCCGCTAAATCGTCACATCATTTTTACAGTGTTGTTGTCGTCTCGTGTGAAAACGCGCTTAGTGTCATATTATTTTACAATTGGTTTAAACAGCACCCAGAGTTTTTCAAACTCGTCCCTGAACTGCCGCACAAGATCTCTTTGCGAAGTAACAACTACATCCTCCCAATTGCCATATAATGCTTGATTTGTCCAGTTTAGTGACCCAAGCATAACGGATGGCTGAGCTTTCCTATCCTCAATGGATGCATCGAAAAGACAAAACTTGTGATGCATCAGATTTGTTGATTTCATCCAACGTACAGGTATACCTTGCTTCTCCAACCTTCTTACACTCGACCCGCTTGAGAAAGCCATATCTGCATCAATTATTAATCGAATTTTCACTCCTCTGTAATGAAGTTTCAGGACTGCATTGGCTACATCTAAGTTTGTGAATACGTACATACAAATGTCTAGAGTGTATTTAGGAGAGTTCATATAGAATAATAGTCTATCCATGCTGTATGTGATCTTACATCGTGAGTACTTGCTTTTCTTTAGTTCGCCGGTTTCGTACGAGAACATTATTACTTCATTTATATCTTTTTCTGAACGTTTCTCCTTCTTTTTCTGAATGAAATAGGTGTAAGCTGCATGTGTTAAGAAGGCTAACGATAGCAAAACCACAAATCCTTTGCTGTATCTTCTCAAAGTCATGATGAGGCCGTTATAGCATGCAATTACTGTAAGCGCACTTTATTTTCTTCACTTATCAGGGATATAGGCAATAGATATAAATAAGTAAATCTTCGTACATAATAGGATGATTCAAAAAGCATTAAAATTAACGAAATTACATCTTCAAAACAAAAAATAACAAATTAGCAGGTTGGCACGTTTCATTTGTTATGACAGTTTTTTTTTTTTTTTGTAAATTTGTTCTTGACCATGGATACTAAGTCCTTCAGTCGCATACATTTTATTTATAATATCACTATAATATAGTCCGCACCTAAGAAGTCCGCACATTCACTTTCACATAGTCTGCATGTTCAGTCACCGTCCAGTCATGTTTTAGTAAAATGGTGGTCATTGTACTAAAACTTTTCACGGACATTTTGAGACAACTTGTAAAGTCACGATACACATATTCATTTCATTTCACTTCACTGGTGCACATATATTGGTCTTTATTGAATAAAATACCACCGATAATATGCAATAAAACTCAAAATACACGAATTTATGAAAATAAAAATAAAAATGCTACGTCACTCTGCAAGTTCCCGCCAAAAAGTCCTGTTATGACAGTCGTCCGTCCACGGCAAAAAACCAAATGGTTTGGCAACGAAATCCAAATTAGGACTTATTTCTGCCAGTGTCGAGTTACATTATAATTTCCAGTCAAACACAAAAAATCACTTTTATATAGATTTCAATCAAAATTAATGTCGTTGCGCTTGTTTAGGTTAATTGTTCGATGTGGGTACGAGTAATGTCATGTATTTATAATAAAACAAAATGCATAGATAAATAAATAAATTTTATTTTAGAATAGTGTTAATTGATACCATAGAAATAAATCCGAGTTTTAAAGTGAAATTAACTAATAATACATTATGATACATGTGTGCAAAGTTGATTATTAACACTCCAGGCGGTATTTAGCGAGTGAGCCGCAGGCGAACGCAATAAGTGAGCCAAGAGTGTAATAATCAATGCATACGCGTGTCATACGACGTTTTTCAACACACTTGCGAGGAAAAAACAGACTTTTTTTGCAATATGTCACTTTACGAGCGAGTGTGTTTAAAACATATAAACGCCCTCTCAAACTCTTACTGAGGAGTATTGAATTTTCTAAATGCCATTGATTGTGTGGTGAAAAGCATTTTACTTATGATTAAAGTTACTTATTTCCTACAATTCCTACTGAGATTCCTCTAGCCTAGGTACCTATTTATTTATGATCTTTTCTTCTGCTACATTACTTAAGTACCTTTTAAGTTTATGATATAAACAACAGTAAATATTTTAAAATGTATAAAATTTCTCATAAAGTTATGTTATTTATACTGAAATCGTGAGGCCTTAACCTCAAATTAAGGTTATAAGAACCGTGATGTGCTGATTGTAGAGGTCCACTATAACCCCCAATTAGCGCACAAGAACCGTACCCATTATCACTTGCTCCTCCATAACCTACGACACTTTGTCCCATCAAAGAGTTAGAGTTAGAAACATACTGTCTATTACCGACATTCTGCATCATCAGCGAATAATCGTTCTGGTATAAACCTGAATTCGTTATTGGTATTCCAAGGTTCAGGTTCAAATTATTGGCTTGGAAGTGATGTAGCCATGGTTCTTTCGTGTTCCTTGCAAAATCCTGTCTTGGGTCGGTTTGATGAGGAATCCCTATTGGAACGGGAATAGGCTCGGGAGAACTTTGACTGGTGTTACTTCTGTGGCTCGATAATGCTGATCGTTCGTTTCTTCTGAACTTAGCTCGTCTGTTTTGAAACCATACCTGTGGAAAGATGAGATTTAGATTTGTTAATGATTAACTAGATGTATCCCGTGGTTGCAACCAGGTTAAATTGGATTATTTTGCTACTACAGCAAGATTTTATATAGCTTATAATGTTTCTCAATAAATAAATGGCCTAAGCACGGAGTGAAGACAAAGCCAAAGAAATAAGACACGCTTGCTTAGAACCTAATTAACGTGGAAACAAAGTTCGGAATGAGGGCTTCCGTTTCTGTGGCTCCAGTTGGCGCACTAGTTTATTAAGTACTAAGGGTTTTTTTTAATTCTGTGTTGTAATTTTTTTTTAACAATGTTTATTTACATATTGTTGTCATGTTTCTTATAGCATAGAATTAGTTTTAATATACTGTTATGCTAGTATAATTTGTAAACGTTCAGTACATTTGACGTTTGTAGAGACCTCACTCTGCACTAGCGCCTCTCGCGGTTAATTCAAGTGCATTCGCCCCCATAGGAATCGGCTAACATAACTACATTATTATGATAGGCAAAACGTAGAGAAAGAAATAGTTACCTGAACTCTAGCTTCGGTCAAATTAACCCTCGCTGCTAAGTCTTCTCTGACAAAAGCATCAGGATAATGAGTCTTCTCGAAAACCTTCTCCAACGCAGCTAACTGTTGACTAGTGAATGTAGTCCTGTTCCTCCTAGGTTTCTTCCTGTCATCAGCTTTACCATCTCTCTCTTCCTCAGACTCTTTCTGGCATTCTCTTTCTTTCGCACCTTTAACTTCATCATATTTGCGTCTCATGTCTTCGTAGGCTAAATATTCTACTGGTTTTATGTATTGGCGTTGCAGGTCTTTCGGGTACCAAGTCAAGTCGTTTTGGTAGGACGAATCATAAGTTCCATTGATCTGCCTGCCTGCAGTCAGATGATGCAATCGTAATAGACTGTCCTCATGGCATTTGATCATTTGGAACAGATTGTGATTATTTTCTGGATAATTTCCTGGATTAACGTTGTAGTTGATCGGTCCTTGAGGTTTTGGTTCAAAGTTCTTTGGAGGTACGTTTTGTCTCCCACTCGTATTATCTATGGACAAAGTTATAAATTAAAATTATTATGCCTTTGATATCTTGATTTAGTTGAATCGTCTGATAAGACTAATACTGATAGATCAAAGTTGCTTTCGTCTTCATCGAGATCTGCCTTGTTTCAATCAGTTAAACATTAAAAATAACTTAGAATCCTTCAACATTCGCGATGATCAACTATCAGATGCAACTTTGCTTAATTAGTGCTATTTAAGGATTTTCAGTCTCTTTGTCACAATACATCAACATTTAAGAGATATAATTTATTATCAACAAATATGTACAAAATTATTTACAATAAAATTACTTAAGACTAATAATAATAATAAAAACTAAAACTAAGCTAAATAATAGATAAATAACAAAATATAAATAAAAATATATACAAATTTTACAATTCCTATTCTACTATATATTTTTCTAAACTCGATATTTATAAATAAAATATCGAGTTTAGATCACTGCCCGTGGGTAATGTACCCAGAAGGCTGGCAGCATTACCTCGTTGGATCGCAAGGCTAATCCTTTGTCCGAGGTAAGAACCAGCCCTCTGGTCACCAGATAACTTAACGAGGCGTGTCGACAGTTCTTTAAAAAAGGACCGCGCTTCCGGCCCCCAAGGTCCCAGAGTTTCTACTCCAAAAGGCACAAATATGGAGCTCTCAGCTGTCGATGCCGCTGCGCCAGAAGCCCTGGAGGTGGACTGAAGGTGCGACGGTGCCAGCGTATCAACACACGTCGCATCCCAGACTAAAGGTCTTCCTCGACTCCAGGGTATTAACGTCATACCGTCGGGCCTCTTGCCATCGTCACGTGCGATACCGTTCGGCTCAAGTAAAGCCGGCACGTTAACGGTAGCAAGGGCCCTGCGGATGACGTCATTAATGGCTGCGTGTCGCGGTAGACGACCGGCACTGCGGCGGCAGGAAAGACCGTGGTGGCCGAAACTGTCGACACTCTCTCCACACGGACAGCGGTGGGGCTCATTGGTGGTTGAGCCCAGTCGCAGACCTATTGCTAAAGAAAAAGTGCTATTTGTTAGCAAAGTGCCGACGTTTGCAGAGGGCAATGCCTGGAGCCAATAGCCAGACTCTCTCTCGGAAACAGCAAGAAGACGAGCTCGCTCTGCAAGGCTTTCAGAGTTACACAAGAGGCTTGATTGAATTTGTTTGCAGAGCGGCTCGTCCCATTGCCTCTGAATTAAAGGGTTTTCGGGAAAACTTTGATTTGGGCAAGCTGCAATCCATGTAGTTTTAGCTTCCGCACAGTTCGAAATTTCTGTATTTGAATCGCCTAAAGACTTATAAATAATTTTTTTGAAGAGATTATAAGTACTGTGGCTAGAAGATAAAAATGCAGGGAGAGATACGCTAGAAATTTTTCTAATGCCTAGGCCGCCAAAACGGATGGGAAGTGATGCCTGACACCATGATTTATCGTTTAGAGGACAATTTAAAATTTTTACGAGGATGTCATGAATAGACTCGTCTAAAGTTGCCAATAAATTACCAAATTTCCAGAATGGACAGCATCTGAGAACATACATGAATTTAGGCACAAAAAGACAATAACGAATGATATGAAAGGCCATGTGGGAATTTATATTAAGAAGGCGGTCTGAAATTTCATTAAATTTTGATGTTTGATCGTCCAAAAAAGGTTTCAACGAGTCATTTAGAACAGGTGCTCCTAGCAAGCGAAGTGATTTACTATCTAAAATTTTGATGTTAGGGGCCAAAAGATTAAATTTATCAATTAATATTGCTCTGTTTTCGGGAGTTACAGAGTCGGAGAAAAAGAGTTCACATTTGGAAAAATTTAACGTTAGGCCGATAGAAAGGAATGAATTTATGAGATAATTTAGGTCAGAAAGAACAGATTCAGCGTCACCTGCTAGGGTACCATCATCTAAATACCATAGATTTAGTTCTGAGGTGAGGGATGAAATAATAGGATGGATGGCGAGGCTAAACACAGCCGGCCCAAGTGGGTCACCTTGTTGACAACCGACTGCTGAATGAATAACATGGTTTTTATAAGATAGAGTACTTGGTGTGCCATAACATTGTAAAAGGTAGTTAAATATATCAGGGGTGTGATTTCTTGCTTCATTTAAAAGTGCGGATCTGTCAACAGAGTTGAAAGCGTTTTTGACATCCACTTTCAGCACCACTTCACCGCAATCTTTTTTTTGAAGATAAGTCCGGAGTGCATGTACTGCAGCCTCACATCCACCCCGGGAACCAAAGCCAAGTTGAATTGGTTGAAATTTTGAAGATAGTTCGGGGAGGATGTGTCTGCAGCAAATTTTGGAAACGATTCTTCTGAGAGTAGTGCCAACTGCTATGGGCCTTATACCACCATCTTTTTTTTTTAAGTCACATAGGTTGGCACCGTAAAATATATGGATAATTTTATTATTTATCTTACCAGAAAGCATAAAATTTACTAAGTTTGTTATGTCCACAAGAAGGGCCCTGCCGGCATCCCCAGTGTTACTGCACACTAGATCTTTCAAATGCTGCGGAGTAAGGCCATCTAGTCCGCCGGCAGAGCCATTCTTGAAAGACATTATTGCCGAATATACTTCTTTACTGTTTGTGATAAAACTGTTTGTTTCGGAGCAAGTGAGGTGAAGTGGAGCTGAAGTTGGATGTTTCTCAATGAGGGCCGAGAGTGTTTCCGGAGAGTCTGGAGCGACAACATCATTTGAAAAAAGAAGATTAGCGGCTCCCCTTAGGTCACCATCAGAAACTTTTGTTTCAACTTTTTGGAAAATACTAAAATTTTGATTCCGTCTAGAAGTAGTAATTTGGGTATAGTCGTTATTATTGTAGCAGTTTTGTTTTATATTGGTGGTAAGGGAGCCGCTGCGGTCTGATTCGACATGAAGTACTTTATATGAAAAAGTTAGCAGATGTTCCCAGGCAACTATGGAATTTTCTTCAATAACTTTTTTTATGGTCTTTGAAAGATGTTGAGCTACACTTATACGAGCACCACGGGGTATTCTTCTTATAACAGGGTAATTTATTTTTAGTGAGCTCAAAAGTTCTATGTGAGGTAAAATGGGAGTACTATTTTGGCTATGGGAGTTGGGATGCAAGGGAGCTGATAAATTAGGTGGGTCTGAATGATCACATCGGTTTGATTTCGTGCTATGCACTTTACCGATGTGCACGTTCAGACCCCTCTGCCCTTTAAAGAAACGTGGCTGGGAGCACTGGGAACATTGTAAGAAAGATTTGTCGCTTTGGGGCTGGCATCCAGGATTGGCACTTGTCTGCGACATATATATATATATATAATAGAATAGGATATTACATATCTACAATTAGAAAATACAATTATAACGTAAATATTACCTTTAGAAACAACAAAATATCGAATTTGTCACTGGGAAAATAACTAAAAATAAAGAATGATACATATTATTTAAAATTACACTCAAAACTTTGAAGATATATTTTTCCACTTCTCTGAATTATCATATGACACCTGGTTAGAAAGGCCACCAGTCAAATTGTTGTCAAAGAGTCTGTGATACCATAAAGTTACCATAAAGGCTGGAACGGTGCCGCAAGCCGGGTGCTCCGGGACATCTCCTAGGTAACCGAAATGTGTATCGCGCTCCGTCACACACAGCTGATTTTGATGTATATGATTGAAATATCAGGTAACAATTGAGAAGGTATGGCTATTATAAGCTTGAACTTCGGCAATATTTTATTCTTCGAAACCAAAAACTCAGTAGCAGCATAAATTATGCACAATGGTACTTTCCAAACATAGCATATGCTCGAACATTTTTCAATTATATAGGTAACATTTTTATTCATCCATATACTCATACATACAAATATTTATATCTATTTAGCAAGATTTAAACACTTTTTCTCATTATTATTTCTCTTAGAGAAAAATTTAAATTAAAATTCTAGTCGGTGACATCTGTTTATATTATTATATTAAAGTATGTATATATATCAGGCTATTATAGAGATATAATAGCCTGAGACATTCTTAATTAGTGCTACTGTCATTTACATTTGTGATCAAAATTGCATGACACAGTTTGTTCCTACCATGGACGTGAAACTCTTTATGGAAATAATATAATTAAGAAATCATTAATCCAAATCTAGTTTCACCAATTACCAACAACATGATGATCAATTTACAATAAACAAACCTTGGATCATACGAATCGCTCACGCCCCGGCGGTGCTGCTCTATAGACCATTGTATGGTAAAGTCGCGGGTGCCATGGCGGCGAGTAGCGCCCGCACAGCCCTATCAGTTTCATTGCAACAACACGTGGAAACTGTTTTTATGCTCGTTTGAGCATGGAGGTCTTGCTTGCTATAACGTGCTATGTGGTTTGGCATAATAATATAGGCACCTATTTGGACATGGATGTATCGCGTTTGGATTAAGATTACCTAGGAAAATATGTGATTTTTACAAAATATTTGTTTATGAAAGAAACCTGCTATGTATAGAAAATCAGTTTGACACATACATATGTATAACGAAATTTATGCAGTTAAAAAGTACAGTAAAAAATAATTTTTATTTAGAGACTCTGGAATTAAACTTTGGAGATTTCTATCAAACATACTTGTTATAATAGGACGCGCGTCACTCGATACTCAATTAAGATCTCAAAAAACGTGTACCGCAAACCTTGTATTAAAGATTGCATGGCTCTGTGAGCTGTAGGTAGACCTCGCGAATCTCGAGAATTATATGGAATTATTTTGTCGATGAGGTTTCTGGAAATTTCAAAAAAATATCGATCCTGCTCTCACACAAGAACAGCCGGACATACGAAAGCATTTTTGCTTAAGCTAAAACGAACGACGCTATGCTCGCGCTTCGCGTTCGCTCGGTCAATTGAGATATAGGCACACAAAAATCCCAAGGTAGCACGTTAAGCACGCCATTATCGTCATAAAAATAATGTGCGTTGAGTTTTTGTCCTGAAATATGAAATGTTCAAGTGACAAAGTATTTAAATATAAGGGTTAAGATAATTTCATATCGTGAAAGACTCGAAGAAAAACCAAATCGTTTTTTTTACTGCCTACTCTATTTTATTAACCTGTTTTCTCATAACGATAGTGAAAAACGTATACACCGGTGGAAGACCCTCGCCTACAGCTTGGGCAACGTCAACTCGTTTGTACCTATCCCACTTAGGTACCCCACTACCCTACGTATCCATAACATTAGTGTACTATTTTCAGAATAGAAACTACTCTATTACCTGTAATACGAATATACCCCTTTTCTTTCTAAACCTTCGTAATCCAAATGGATTAGAGCCAGAAGTAAAACTTATCGGGTACCTAAGCACTAGTGAGAGAGATATTCAAAAGCCCAATGATCTAGACCAGTGGTTCCAAACTTGATTGGACCGCGACTGGAAGTTTATTCCAAACCGGTGGTAAATTCAACTGTATGTGCCAATGTAACGTTCATAAGTGCCTTACTAGGGCCTAAACTGAATAAATGACTTTTTGATTTTGATTTTGACTCACCTAACACAAAGTTCTGAATTCGGGACTCACCTCATGGTTTTCATGAAGGAAAAGGGGGCATAACTATATATGAATATATGAATGAGGTACTTTTCAGGGCCCACGCAATATTCGGTCAGTCGCGACCCATACTTTGGGAATTACTGATCTACTTAGACGGTTTTGATGAGACGAACTTGAGCGGAATTCGGAAGAAAAGAGGCTTAGATACCTAATTTGAGGCCTCAGATCTGTTGGAAAAATACAAGCCTATTCATTGAGCTATTATTGCGAGCTCCATTAAGTATTATCGGAAAAAATAATGATTTTTAGATTGATCATTTCATAATATTGAATTCGACAATAAAAAATATTCCACAATAGTTGCGCCCCGCGGTTTCACCCGCGTACCCAAGGGATATCCTACCCTACCCTACCGTTATGTTTTCTTAATGTTTCTATGTAACTTTCTATTTATTTTTTTCCGTAAGAACCTTCTCCAGAGCATTATTACTAAAAAAAAGATGAATTACTTACTTTTTTACTTACTTAATGAAATCGGTAAATCCGTTCTCAAGTTATGGCGTGACTAAGGGAAATAGGTATTCATTTTTATATATAGAGATTTTAAAAGACGTTTTCTCGCTAAAATTTTAAGTAAGTTCCCGTTGGCTTGCGAATGGGCGCACGTGTTATATCTACATATCTATGAAAATGTCGAATTTCAGGAACAACTGTGTGCAAAAAAGCCTTTGTTCACGTTGTCACGCTTAGAAAAATCAATTTCTCTTCTAGCTCAAATTGTCCTTACTAAATATTAAAGAAATTGTTAAACTCAATCAATGTAGGTGTGACAAAAATTTTGACAAAATAAATTGCTTGCTTACCTTTATTTTGGTCCATTAAGGCACCGGTGACTTAAACACACGTACAATTCGAAATTATTTAAAATATTATCACGCTTTATTTGTCCAAACACTGTCAGTACCGATTTATTTTTCAGTTCACTTGTCCGAACCGACTTCGATCGAACATCGCCAAGCCAAATAATTGTTATTAATTCACGGACTTATTGAATTACTTTATTTAATTAAATAATTTGGCTAACTCATCCTAATGTGCGAACTAATGGAGTTTGTGCCGTGATCTGGCTTCTTTCGGAACACCATCCCAAATAACAACATGTGTGTGCTAAGAAAAAATACCTCGTAGGCATCGCCTTCTGAACACACCCACGACTCGAGAAGTAACCATTATTTTCATCCTTATTCTCTGGATGGTAGATTTCAAACTTCAAAAGAATTACGTGCGGTGTAAACTCGTTTGACATCAATGAAAAGTATACTTTAAAGTAATTGTCTTAAAATATACAATAGTGTATCACTTAACAATAGGTGGCTTATGAAGTTCTTATTTCAAAATTGTAATACTGAAAGGCGTGGCCAGCATTTGCCCGCCCTTAAAAGTAATAAAAAAAAATTCGAGCGGGAAACGATTTGGAGCAATAATTGACACGTCACCGTATATTATTTATAACTGTTGAGTAGAAAATTAATACAAAGTTTTTAAGTAATTGGTTCTGAAATATTTATGTTGTGGAAACAGTGCGACGTGGATGTGAAAATTTGAGTTTATGATCGACGAAATTAGATGCAAATGCTTCACAACTGACTGAAATTTTGTTATTATCTACCATTGCTGCAGCTACGTGCTTCAATGAGAATTTTACAAACGGGTAAGTAGGTACCAAACTGTCTTCGTTACACGTTTGAAATATTTTTAAACTTTTTCAAAAAAATTACTATAAGTAATTCTTAATTTGTTTAAATCTCTATAAATGTAGAGAAGCCTATTTTTCTTAAAAGCCGGTATTTACGTAGATACACTTTGTAGTAAGTAGGTACCTACCTGTCTGGCTACCACCCTTTTATCGCTAATCAACTACCTATACTTACCGTTCTGTCCGGCAGCTAAATGGTCAACATAAATAAATCTAATAATATATATAAAATGCTTTTGTGGGTACGTAAATACGCAGTTTTCTCAATCACCACCAACTCCAATCAACTTCCCGTTGGGGTGGTAAATACCCCTTGGTCTCCAGGTGGTAGTAAGGTAGTTTGGTCGCGGTGGGTGGAAGGGAGTGGTTGTGGATGGCGAAAATGTCAAAACATATATTGCTGTCCTTTTCTAACGCATGAAGACTTCTGAAAAGATCTCAAAACTTCTAATGGTCTAGAAAGTTCCAAAATGTGTAAAACGGTTATAATAGATCTGGAATGTTCTAGAAAGTTCAACAAATATCTGGAATGATCTAGAAAATTCTAGAGTGAATGCAAACTATTATCATCGATATAGCATGTTTTGAGAAAGTTCTACAAATTTCTGGCTTCATCTAGAAAGTTCCAAAATGTCCAAAACTAATAACAGTTTTATCGAATCGAGTTAGAATGTTCGAGAACGTTCTAGAAATTTCCCGAATGATCGGGAAAATTCCAAAATGAGTGCAATTGATTATGATCGATTTAGAATGTTCGAGAAAGTCCTAAAATGAGTGCAATTTAAAATGATAGAGAAAGTTCTAATTTTTTTTTGATTGATCTGGAAAGTTCCAAGATGTGTACGAGTGTTATTATTGATCTATTATTGTTATTGTTTTAACTAAAAGAACCAAATCGAAATCGAAAATAGAAATCTATAATATCTGTTAAAAATGTATCCTTATATATTTTTTATACCACTAAATATGCGATGTATTTTAACCCGAGCAACGCCGGGATTCGCTGCTAGTTAATAATAATTTAAAAAAAAATGTCACTTCAAAATACACTAAAAAGTATGAAATGACCAAAGTCCAAAGACGTCCAAATTGTGAAAATGTAAAAGAATTTTTTTTTTTTTGTAAAACATAATCTAAAAAGAGTACGGACCACGTGTCTGTAGTAAGTAGTTTAAACCAATAAAAAAAAATGACCTTGCTTCGAAGATACTCCCCTCATCATCTCAAAGAGTATCGGGATCCTCGGTGTCGACATTGCGAGACGTGTCCAGTTTCGAGGTCATTAGGAAATTAAAGACTGGCTTCAAAAAAGATGGATAAAGCGTAGGTTAAGGCACATATGGAGTACTGCTCACACGTCCAGGTAAGTGCACCCACTTACCAGCTTGTTTCACTTGCTTCGGTGCAAAGGCGGGCCACTCGTATATAGTTAGCGATCCTAAACTCACTGGAAAGGAACCTATCAGCTTTCGGAGAGATTTGGCTATCTCTTTGTGTTCTACCGTCTATAAAATAGAGTGTTCTCTAGAACTTTTTGACCTGGTGCCATCATCACCTTTCTACCACCACCGCTCGCCGGCGATGTGGAGTTCATCCTCACATCCTCGAGCCGCCTCGATAGTCCACACAACGGTTCAGTCGGACGTTGCTACTGCGTACCATTGGGATGTGGAATGAGCTCACCCTCCTCTAAAAACTTTTAGTCTGACTCTGTTTTGATGTCAGCGATATATTTTCAATGGAATACGTCGTGCTCTTTCGCTGACTTCAAAACGAGTTATTTCATATTTTTATTTTTAGTGTATTTTGAAGACGCTTTAAATAATTTCAAATTACTTTTTTTTTTATATAAATTTACATAAATAAAAAAAGCTAGTTATAACTATGTGGACGTTACATAGGTGCTTTCTAATCTTATACTTTTGAGGACCTATGATAAGAACGGTGATCAAACTCAAATTCAAAATCATTTATTCAAATAGACCTTTGCAGGCACCTATTAAAATCCTTAATATTAATCGAATAAGATAACATTTTGTGTAATTTGTGTGGCATTCGCTGTTTGGGCCAAGTCTTCCGTCTGGTGTGCCGCTGCCGAGCTCAAGTCGACGTCGAGCCGGGAATAGAACCGGCGGCCGTCGTTTCGAATTAGTGTAAAATGTTGAAAAACGCCTGTAGCCGTGATGCGTGGCGCTCTACACGCTGCCGACTCTACGCACACTACACACACGGTATGTTTTTTTTTACTAGCTTATTCACTGCGGTTTCTCTCGTGTGGATATAGAAAAGGCAATTTATTATTTATCACACCAATTTTAGGGTTCAGAGATACCTACTTAGGTAGTTTATGTTTATGTATTTACCTAATTTGACCAAGAAAATGACTAATCTAAGCCTATCAAAAGCTAAAAATATGGCGCGGCAAAAGTATTGCCATCTACAGCGAAGTCTAAAGAAGGTCAAGCAAGCGTCCATATACGGTAACCGCTTACCATCAGACGGGCCATATTATTGTATACCGCCTCATTCATAAAAAAACTACTTCAAAATTAATAATTAAATTATTGAATAATAACCCACATTAATATTCTATATCTTCTATTAAAACTGACATGTAAAGTACCAAGCAAAGTATTTAAATGCAATAAATTAAATTACTAAGGAATTTTAATCAACAAAAACGCATTTGCAAATAATATATTCAGACTCAAAACAAATAATAAAGAGAGATTCCTTTAAATCAAGCGATTCTATATTCAAAAGCAAACGCGCAAAAGTATCATGGCGGCCATAATTGGGGGTGACAGTTGTCGGCGCGGGCGCACTCGGAAGACAGCTCGTTTGCGCATGCACGTAACGAGAATGTACTAATCTTGTCTTGTTCTTTGATATTTAATATAAAGAGATAGATAACGCAAACGTTATTTAAATTACTATTGTAATGTAGCCAGTATAATTATAGTTTTGCTATGACACCTTCTTGATACTCAGGAATGGAGAAATGAGCTGTTTGTTAGATATGTCACTATTGTTTAAGGTTCCATACTCAAAGGGTGAAACGCAGCCCTTTACAGACACTCTGCTGTCTGTCTGTAGGACGTTGGTCCGTTATCTCACGGATCATTGCACATTATAAGAAAAATGTCTTGTGTCTTATAAGAAATGTATTATAAGAAATTCAGTGGCATTGGATTTTATATGAAACCGTACATATTATTATACAAGAAATGTCTGATCAGACACGCCCATACATTTTATGTCTTGTGTCTGATAAGACACAAGCAATTTTCTTGTAATGTGCAAAGGGGCTGAACTCGTAAACGGAATGAATTGAATCTATATTATCTAAGGATTATTCGCTCCGCAGGCTTTTTCTATGTAAAATACGAAATTATACCAAATACTTCTAAATTAAAAATACTTGTACCTAATTTAGTTCCACGAAAATAAATTGCCTTGTTTCAGTTTAAGCGTACCTATTACTAACCGGGTGGTAGAGACAATTTTAATGTAGAGTTAACGTTCATATGAGGAGCAAATTAAGTTTGAGTTTGACCAAATTCAGAAAACTTCAGATCCATTATCCTTTCTAAACATAAGTTCAATCTTTATCTTCACTCGTCTTTTAAAAACCACCGTCAAACGGGACAATAAATCATAAAACTTGTCAGGTTGAGCTCATTTTTGTGAAGCCACTAAACTTATTAATTTCTCCACGGTGTGGTCTACATTGGCATGTACGTGTTCATCTTAGGGATGGCGACCCAATAATCCGTGAACATAACCATTTGTCACAACATCATCCTGTGGGGTAGCCATGAGTTCATGTACTTTGTGGATAAAATGTTTCAGCTTTTACTTTAAATTGAATAAAGGTGTTACTAGATATATGGTGGCCCGGTGAATTAAACTAATTAATTAAAATATTTCCAAAACAAGATTACTTGCTAGACATTTTCTCGTTTTTCTCTCGTTAAATCCAAATAAATATTGTACGTACAAAATAGGTAGGTACAAGTTACATATATTTATAAAAAATGCGTAACAATTACTCAACTATCTATGACACAGGTACTAAAGGTACAAATGAAATGCTTAAAATTTTCAAAAATAACACGATTCTTCGTAAAACTAAAAATATCTAAATTTTCTCACAGCAGAGGGCGAACCACTAGCTTTTAAAACAATATTATTATAACCTTATTTCACTTTTGTCTTTCTTTGATATCCGGCGTCAAAACGAGACAAAAGACAAATAAGGTTATTTTAACCTTGTTTTAAGAGCTTGTGGTAGGCCCCAGGTACCTACAACAAACTGATGCAGAGAACTGAGGATCTCCCTCATTTAACATTTTACGTAGCCCTACAATTTTATATAACATATCATAGGTGACAAAAATTGCGTCAATTCCTAAAATTTTACCAAAACTTGGTCACTACATTCCGCGCACGCATGACAATTACCTCAACTCAGTGCGGCCATCATTCACGTCGCATACACGCAACGGTTCGCCCCAACGATTAATTAACTTTAATTTTAGCACTTACACGAAAACTTCTCAAAATAATCAAAATCGTGTTCCACAAATAGAACGAAATAATGTGTTTAATTACTTGTTGTTTTAATTATGACTGCTCTATTAATTTGCACGGCATATTTCATATTATAGTCTTATTTAAAGCATAACTCTTATATTAACTCTATTTTCAACAAACTCGGTCGTAAAGTGATATTTATTGCAAAATACAAGTCTGTGTTTTTCCTCGCAAGTGTGTTGAAACGTCGTATGACACGCGTGTGCATTGATTATTACACTCTCGGCTTAATACCGCCTGGAGTGCTAATAACCAACTTTGCACACATGTATCATAATGTACTATTATCTAATACAATCCGATCGTAGGATGTCTTTTTTCTCGATTCAAGGCTGCATATCGAAAAGATTTTTTTCTCATATTTAAGTACCTAATTACTTTTGATTGAAGTGCGGAATTAATAGCATGTTATTGACCACATTAAACCCAGCATGTAAACAGTATTCTGATTGATGATTTCAGTCGTTTAGAACCACATGTACACGACTGAAATCTATCCTTAAAATGAGCATTAGTGTGTTTGTGAAAAAAATCCAAAAACTGACTCAACAAAAAAACATATAATTGCCGAACTGGCTCACAAAACACGACTATCAGATAAGAAATGCGACCTGTAGAGGAGGACAGCCAGAAATCTGGACATCTTGACATCCGGACAAAACGGAAACGCTTCGCTCACTCGGTCAATTACATACAATACTCAGGCAGGTTACGTCAGTTGTAGGTAGTAAAGATACTTAATTAAGCCTTTGACCAACGTGAAACACCATTAACTTCACCTTAAACAAATTAAACTAATTAAGGAAACTCAACCTCTTATTTCAACATGAATTTCTTGAAAAACTATAAGTATTAATCATTGTAGCGTTCCGCCTCATTGCCGAGCACTCCTGTGTTGACGTTTCTGCTAAATTAATGTGTTCTGCGACAAACGGGTCGTGCGATTTGCGACGCGAGAGCATCCGGAAGAGTACCACCGGGATGTAGGCGCAGGCGCCACCGCGGTTTGAATGTGATGTCATTATTATATAAGTTGTACAGTCGAAGACAAAGATATGTATACACGTATCATTATAAAAAAGAAGTAATCATAAAAAGCTCCACTAATTTGTACTCATCCAAATGCTAAGAAATATGTAAACAATATAGACAACATAAATATGTACCCGACACGATCATT
Organism: Polyploca ridens; assembly: GCA_951394255.1. Classification (NCBI taxonomy): domain Eukaryota; kingdom Metazoa; phylum Arthropoda; class Insecta; order Lepidoptera; family Drepanidae; genus Polyploca; species Polyploca ridens. The sequence goes on from OX596248.1 coordinate 3,557,908, forward strand.
AATATGTACACGCTAACGTGTAAACATATTTTTCAGGGAATACATATTTTTACTTTATCTAAATAAAGTAAAAATATGTATTCCCTGAAAGATGCATAAAATTGTTACCACTCAATGTGCCAAAAATATGTATACAACCATCTGAACAATGATGATACTGAAGATCACACAACATTCATTGATATATTATGTAGTACCTACATATATATATATTGCTGCACACATTATTAAATATTTACGTCTTGTGATGTCTTTAGAACGGGGCATGACGTCATTTGCGTGTCATTTGTTTCATAAATTACACTTTTAATTTGAACTAGCGACCCGCCCCGTCCTTGCACGGGTGCAATGTCGTGTGGTGTCGAGCGATTTGCGCGTCCGCGCCCGTCTCGGCCCGCCCCTTTACGGTATCGCGAATACTGTGTCTTACTCATTTTAAATCTGTGATAAAGAAAGAGCAAACTTTATCTCCATTAAATTTCCATCGTGACTAACTTATTCAATTACATAAGGATTAATATTATATGGGTCAAAATAACTTCGAAATTATAACCCACAAAAAATATCTCAATCGCATAAAAATTGTTAGTGTGGGTTATCCATAGAATATAATTATAATAAGGTCCTTCTAAAGTCTTGGCGTATATTTTTAGAGATGGATGTATAATAGGTCATTAGTAATCAAAAAAAATTGCTCAAAATTAAAATAGCGGCCCCTTTTTTGAATTCTGAGCAAAGATTCATGTTATGTGACCCAAGGGTCTCGCAAATATCCATTTTGAGAGCAATCGGACCAGTAACTAAATAATTCAAAATGGCGGCCCCTTTTTTGAATTTTCAGCAAAGATTCATGTTATGTGTCCTCTCAAATATGCATTTTGAGATAAATAATTCAAAATGGCGGCCCCTGTTTTGAATTTTGAGCAAAGATTCATGTTTTGTGACCCCGAGGACACTCAAATACAGATTTTGAGAGAAATCGCACCAGTATCTAAAAAGTTCAACATGGCGGACACTTTTTCAAAATTCTAAGAAAAGATTCTTGTTTTGTGACCCCGAGGACTCAAAAATAAAGATTTTGAGAGTAATCGAACCAGTATCTAAAAAGTTCAATATGGCGGACAGTTTTTCAAAATTTTGAGAATAGATTCTTGTTTTGTGACCCCGAGGACTCTCAAATATCGATTTTGAGAGCAATCGGGCCAGTATCTAAATAGTTCAAGATGGCGGACACTTTTTGAAAATTTTGATAATAGATTCTTGTTTTGTGACCCCGAGGACTCTCAAATATCGATTTTGAGAGCAATCGGACCAGTATCTCAAAAGTCCAAAATGGCGAACACTTTTTCAAAAATTTGAGGATAGATTCTTGTTTTGTGACCCCGAGGACTCTCAAATATCGATTTTGAGAGCAATCAGACCAGTATCTAAAAAGTTCAAGATGGCGGACACTTTTTGAAAATTTTGATAATAGATTCATGTTTTGTGACCCCGAGGACTCTCAAATATCGATTTTGAGAGCAATCGGACCAGTATCTAAAAAGTCCAAAATGGCGAACACTTTTTCAAAAATTTGAGGATAGATTCTTGTTTTGTGACCTCGAGGACTCTCAAATATCAATTTTGAGAGCAATCGGACCAGTATCTAAATAGTTCAAGATGGCGGACACTTTTTGAAAATTTTGATAATAGATTCTTATTTTGTGACCCCGAGGACTCTCAAATATCGATTTTGAGAGCAATCGGACCAGTATCTCAAAAGTCCAAAGTAGCGAACACTTTTTCACAAATTTGAGGATAGATTCTTGTTTTGTGACTCCGAGGACTCTCAAATATCGATTTTGAGAGCAATCGGACCAGTATCTAAAAAGTTCAAGATGGCGGACACTTTTTGAAAATTTTGATAATAGATTCTTGTTTTGTGACCCCGAGGACTCTCAAATATCGATTTTGAGAGCAATCGGACCAGTATCTAAAAAGTCCAAAATGGCGAACACTTTTTCAAAAATTTGAGGATAGATTCTTGTTTTGTGACCTCGAGGACTCTCAAATATCAATTTTGAGAGCAATCGGACCAGTATCTAAATAGTTCAAGATGGCGGACACTTTTTGAAAATTTTGATAATAGATTCTTATTTTGTGACCCCGAGGACTCTCAAATATCGATTTTGAGAGCAATCGGACCAGTATCTCAAAAGTCCAAAGTAGCGAACACTTTTTCACAAATTTGAGGATAGATTCTTGTTTTGTGACTCCGAGGACTCTCAAATATCGATTTTGAGAGCAATCGGACCAGTATCTAAAAAGTTCAAGATGGCGGACACTTTTTGAAAATTTTGATAATAGATTCTTGTTTTGTGACCCCGAGGACTCTCAAATATCGATTTTGAGAGCAATCGGACCAGTATCTAAAAAGTCCAAAATGGCGAACACTTTTTCAAAAATTTGAGGATAGATTCTTGTTTTGTGATCTCGAGGACTCTCAAATATCAATTTTGAGAGCAATCGGACCAGTATCTAAGTAGTTCAAGATGGCGGACACTTTCTGAAAATTTTGATAATAGATTCTTATTTTGTGACCCCGAGGACTCTCAAATATCGATTTTGAGAGCAATCGGACCAGTATCTCAAAAGTCCAAAGTAGCGAACACTTTTTCAAAAATTTGAGGATAGATTCTTGTTTTGTGACCCCGAGGGCTCTCAAATATCGATTTTGAGAGCAATCAGACCAGTATCTAAAAAGTTCAAGATGGCGGACACTTTTTGAAAATTTTGATAATAGATTCTTGTTTTGTGACCCCGAGGACTCTCAAATATCGATTTTGAGAGCAATCGGACCAGTATCTAAAAAGTCCAAAAGGGCGAACACTTTTTCAAAAATTTGAGGACAGATTCTTGTTTTGTGACCCCGAGGACTCTCAAATATCGATTTTGAGAGCAATCAGACCAGTATCTAAAAAGTTCAAGATGGCGGACACTTTTTGAAAATTTTGATAATAGATTCTTGTTTTGTGACCCCGAGGACTCTCAAATATCGATTTTGAGAGCAATCGGACCAGTATCTAAAAAGTCCAAAATGGCGAACACTTTTTCAAAAATTTGAGGATAGATTCTTGTTTTGTGACCTCGAGGACTCTCAAATATCAATTTTGAGAGCAATCGGACCAGTATCTAAATAGTTCAAGATGGCGGACACTATGAAAATTTTGATAATAGATTCTTATTTTGTGACCCCGAGGACTCTCAAATATCGATTTTGAGAGCAATCGGACCAGTATCTAAAAAGATCAACATGGCGGACACTTTACAATCGGACCAGTATCTAAAAAGTTCAACTCCACTATGGAGTTCCAGTGCTTACCGTTCTTCTCCATCATCAGACCCTGAAAACCATATAAGGTCAAAGTTCATCTCACGAAAACTCCAACAACCCCAAACACGGCTAGGATACGTTGTTCCGCTATAGAGTTCTAGTGCCCACCCTCCTACTCCATCATCAGACCCTGAAAACCATATATGGTCAAAGTTCATCTCACGACAATTCCAACAACCACAAACATGGCTAGGTTACGTTGCTCCGCAATGGAGTTCCAGTGTCCACCCTCCTACTCCATCATCCGACCCTGAGAACCATATATGGTCAAAGTTCATCTCACGACAATTCCAACAACCCCAAACATGGCTGGGATACGTTGCTCCGTTATGGAGTTCCAGTGTCCACCCTCCTACTCCATCATCAGACTCTGAAAACCATATATGGCCAAAGTTCATCTCACGACAATTCCCAAACACGGCTACGGCTACGTATCTACTAATTCAAAATATTTGAAATAATAATCATGAATAAATATGTCACGACGAATTGTTGAAATTGCTCAGTGAGTGCCCTGTTACAGGGAGCGACAATAACTTTACCTTTCTCAACGACTTGATCACATCATGCGGTAGGCGACGTTGCCAGCCAGCTTGCGCACGAGCTGACAACATCGCGAGCGCGAAACTACCAACGTGTCCGAACACAAAATTATTGATTTTTTTAAAAACTTTTTTCAAATACCTACCGTTTTTCAATTAAATTCCATGAAGGCCTTGACTTCAATGAGTTTACATATTTTTGACTATAATGATGAATACATATTTATGGTATTTTGATTGTTCACAAATTAATGATTTGATACATGGATATATATTATTGAACTTGTTGTTTACATACATAATTGTCCAACAGTGTTTACTTATTTTTGAACTTTTGTATGTTCCCATATCTTTGATAATGTGAACGGCTACTTTTTATGAGGCTTGGTGGTGTATACTTATTTTTGTCCTCGACTGTACCTAATCTCTAATTATCTAACCTATCCTTATGTAAAAAACATTAGTCATATGTGCTAAACTGTTGGTAGCAAGTCAAAACTAAGCTGTTATCCTTATCTATACATATAAAATGCTTTGACCTAGGCTGTGCGTTGATTCTCAGTCAGTCATTCTGACTGAGAATCAACGCACAGCCTAAACCACTGATCGTAGAGACCTGAAACTTGGAGGGTATGTTCTTTGTATGACGTAGGCATCCGATAAGAAAGGATTTTCCGAAATTCAACCCCTAAGTGGGTGAAAAACCGGGGCAAAGTTTGTATGGGACAACGTGATTCCTTGGTCTGATCTACTTCAAATTTTGCATAAACATTCCTCAACAGAATTGATGGAAGACGTGTTTCTTATTTTATTGAAACTCATCGCCTAATGGGGTCAAAAAGGGGGTAGAAAGTTATTTTAGGGGTGATTTGCATCGAAGTTGATATCAATACTCCTTAGTACTTTTGATTTAAATTACATTTTATTATGACACATGTTTGAAAACTCAATCCGATTTTCACAGATTTCAGAATAAGGCAGATGGAGCGCGCGGAACATTTTTTAAACATTTTTGTCTGTCTGTTGCGGTTCATAGCTGATGTTATAAGGAGTAACTTAGCTACATTTATTTTTGAAAAATAATAAGTACAAAATAAGCACTAAAAAATACAAACCGTACGCGGGTGAAACCGCGGGGGTCTGCTAGTCACAATATATAGGTAGTTTCGTAAGATTCCTAAATTAGATACCTAGAATTCCATCAGTCTTGGATAGACCATTTTCAGTTAGTGAAAATTTCTAAGCTGAATATGATGATAATAATAAAATAGTGATTCGCCTAAGGAAAGGTTAGACAAATAATGGTAGGTATACAGCAATACAAGTTTTGCTATGTCCAGTGGAAAAAGTCATTTGTGGTCAAGAAAGTAGTGTTAGGGTGGATATCCACCAGAGATGTGTAGCGAGGAATGTGTTTTAGCTGACAAATCGGATCGATCCATTAGAGCTATATATAACGTGAAAATCAAACGATCCTATTGGTCAGCTAAAATACGTTCCTCGCTACACATCTCTGGTGGATATCCATCCTAAATTCCGAATTCAAATAGTGCAAAATGGTCTGTTGAAAATGATATCGACACAGTTATGGGATATAAATTTGTAGCGTATGTATGTTTTTATGTAAGAAATCCCATTGACACAAAGAGGATGTTCAAACAATATTATGTATACCTAAATATAAAAATATTCAATAAATCCATCTAATGTAGTATAGAATAGAATTCTATTATGAATAAAACTTCTAACAGACGACCTCGTGCAGCATTCCTACTCTACCTATAAGTTCAGCTAAATTAAAACTTTTTTTGTCCATCACGCAAGTTATCTCCTCAATAATTCCAAGTCATAAACATACAAACGAGTCGAGATAAAAATGATTCTTAATCAGATATTTCCTCAGGAAATTTGTAATTTGTGCCTCCTTTTACTATGACTATAATTGAAAACATTCGTACAAAAATAGACCCAAGAGCATTGGCGGCTTTTTTACTTTTTTTAACACCGCGGTCGATAATATCGTTAAACTTTGACACTTTTTTACGGATCTATTTTAATTTTTTACCTATGTATCGTTAAGTGCTTCTCAGTGTCTCTGTCTCGTTGAGATTTGCCGATCTCTCAAGGGAGTTCAAGTGCTCATCAACTTTGACATGGCCCTTTTTTGCAGTAGCTACGTGATAAGCTGATTTTAGAATCCGTGGCACTTAAAAAATATTGTGAACTCAAGTGCTTTTTTGCTACTGGTATATTCCTTAAAAGCTATGGATATTATTGCTTTTCAGTTTTAAATTTTATGTCGATGTAAGGAGGTTAGGTACCTTCTTACATTAGAACAGCATTCGACACAAGATTTAAAACTTTTTACATAAAATATATTCGATTTTTCAATTCGAATAAAGCTCATTTGCTTGGTCTTCAAGCTCCTTCAGAAAAAATACATGAATGAAATATTTAAAGATACAATCAGTTTGTTTAGCGTAACTAGTAACTTAATACTACATCTTCGGGAGATTTCTGCGAATCTTCGTAAATAACCGACCACCCTGCGCCCGCGCCGCCGTCGGCGGGCGGCAAGTATCAGTTTCACTACTCTTACGCGTATTCCGACAGTCGGTTACGGCTGTCAACAGTGGTATCAGTAGACCGTGACCTGTCAGTTATGATGGCTGAATTTCATGAAGCAATAACAAAAAAAATGAAGACATTAAGATCCGATTTATCAATCGCTAGGAAAACCACGGGACTTATTTCTTCTGATATGCAAAAACTGTTCTTTCTTTATTTCTAATTATCAGCCAGCCACATATGATTTGATTATATCTGGCTGTTAAATACAAAAACTGCCCCTAAGATACAAAATAGGATAAATTTTTTTTTGGATTCAACTAAAGTAGAAATCGCAAAATCTATTTTTAAAAATAACTAAACTTTGCTATTTTTATTACACCCACCCTTTTCCAGAATATAGTGTCCAAACACATCACCGTCGGCATCAATTTCCTTACCTATCAAAACAGCGGGTTTACTACAGACGTCGCCATTAATTCATCCTTGTAGTTAAAATGTAATAAATCTGATCAAATCAACGCTTTAACCCGACAATTTCAAAGAGTCGAAATTTGTCCTGACAATATTTACTACGACAGCTCGGAGCGCGGCGCAAGCGTATGATTCGTCGAGATCAAAGCTACGCGACACAGTCATGTGTTGCCCCGACAACATGTAGGTCGCCATTGCCCCTCGGGGAGCACTTTGAAAAAACTTAGTTTGTATGTTTTGTAAATAATATTTTATTGGTGTCCTTTTGGTTTGTCTGACTTCAGCCGACGGGAGCTCTTGTGTTTTTTTAGTTTTTATCTTTTCGTACCTTTTGCAGTTTATACTTATAATGATTGCAATTATCTATAGAGAAAAGTAACTTAATTTTTTATAGTCCTTCGAGCCAGATTTGTACCAAATCATGTTATCATTTATTTTAATAGGTTGGCTAAGCTACCCCAAAATTATGGCTAAGTGACCAGAATTATGTGTGCCAAAGTATACCTACCCAATAAAAAAAAAAAGGTTCTCATTTTACCTAAGATATTTTATATCCATAGCTTGAGTATCATCGTTGTGACTCAAAAATGAAACACTAGAAAATTATGGAGAATCTTTTGTTTTTCATTTCAGTAAAAATAAGTAAAAAACTGCGTTATAGAGTATTAATCATAGCCTTCCTATCCAATGCTTAGTCCCATGCGTGGGGACAGTTGTAGTGCCTGTTGATGCGAAGCCAGTCCTTGTCGGTGATGTACACACGCTGACCCATCTCACCTTCATGCTCCTGAAAATTATATATAGTAATTATTGGCCTTGTTTAATTGTGTAATTGTGACCAATGTCTCAATCCTTACGCAGCTGAAAGTGAAAGATAGACTATCCACTATTTGTCACCGGCGTATACTCTCCTAATTTGACCACATAGCTCGCTATGTGACGCGGTGATGAAAGTCTGGAAAAGTTGGTCATTGTTGGAAACGTCGAGGGCAGGAGATCACGCGGAAGATCCCCTACTCGATGGATGGATCAACTAAGGGAAAAAGGCGCCAAATTTTACGACGTGGTCAAGTTGGCCACCAATAGAAGTCGCTGGAGGCAAGCCGTCCACGCTCTATCAAAGACGTCCGGTGATCACGATCTTCAGCCATGAAGAAACGACCACAGAGTGCATATTTGGATGGAAGGATCAGGGAATACAAAGTTCTATTTTTAGGATAGCGAGGGGTAGCTACTTCAGGAATAAGTTAATTTGACGATGAGATTGAAGTGTCCGTGTGGAATAAAAAAGTAATAGATATGAACCTTCAAGGCGACAATAGTCTTCTCGCCATTGTTGGTGAAGGCATAAGGTCCGTAGTGGAGGCAGCTGACGTAGTCGTACTCGACACCCAGGTTGTCGACCAGGTCGTTGCCATAAATGTCGAAGTTGTGTTCCGTACCTGATGATTAAAAAATAAGATTAGGTACATCAATAATTTACCGTAAATCTTTCCAATTTTGTCTTCCACAAGTAGCCAATGATAATGAGAAACGGCATCAGGTGAGTACCCCTATTATTGCAAGCGTCTATAGCAATAGTTCCCAACCAGTGGTCCGTGGGAGCCAAAATATGGTCCTCGAACGATTTTACGGGCATTTCAGGAAAAATTAAATTATAGAAACTAAAGGACGCATTTTTTGAGAAGTTTTGGTGTAAAAAATGAAATTTCTTTGTCACCAAATTTTGAGAAATCTCCTTGCGCTATCTTATTGTTTTCTCAACAACATATTTATGTGAAAATGGGTTTCATACTGCTTTGTTGGTAATTAAAAATAAGGTCAGGAGTTGATTGAAAGTAAGTGATTTGTGTGTAGTAAACATTTATTTAACTTTCTACTAAAAAATATTTTCTAAAAAGGTTTGAGTTTTTGGTTAACGTTTATTTTCGGATGGCTCAGTTTATTTTTATTGTACCTACATCGTGGTCCCTGCTAATAACAAAGAAATCAAAGTGGTCCCTGGTCAAGAAAAGGTTGGGAACCACTGGTCTATAGGCTATGGTAACTGCTTACCATCAGGCGGGCCGTATGTTTATTAGCCATCTTCGTAGTATTATATCATTTACTCTGAGGTAGTAAACAGAAAAATGCTTTCTGGTCCAGCCTAATATTATTTCAGTCAATGAAATAATTCTAAATAGGTATCTAAAACTTACCTGCAATAAGGTTTTCTTCAACAATCTTCACGTAGTCATCCCTGTCGTGGGTGGACTGCATGTGGAGGAAGCCGAGGATGTGCATCCATTCGTGAACGATGGTCGCATGGCGGAAGCACCCAACACCAGGGTAGTTGCGCGCCAGGTTCAAGGTGTGGACTCCACGGCTCTCCCAGTAACCAACGTGAGCATAGCACCCGTTGTTATGTCCCTGGGGACAGAATAAATAATCCTAAAGAAGAATGCAAGCAGGAAAATTACTGAAAATGGAGAAAATCGAATGTCGCATCAAAAACTGCTAGACGGTACGGACGGAATTTGTTAGTGATTGATTAGCAGCAAAAATACGCTCCTACATCAGCAGCGTATAATCCGCTCTATGTTATTCGTGTAAATAAATTATCCTCTTTTACTCATAAGGTAAATTTTACAAGAAACAACACTTGGATGTCTTGGCTGTGTATTTGAGAATTGACCTTTTGCAGATGTAGGCAAAGAGGAAACTGCATAAAAATACAGCAAATATTGAGTGAGATTTTGATCTCCTATATTCAATTGACTACCTATGGAGGCTTTACTTACCAACATTAGGTACTAATGGGAAAATCTTTTGAAAATTCGAACAGCCAAAGTTGTAATTTCACAATGTAGTCAAGAAATTGTAATGAATTATTGCTAAGTATGCTCACAGTAAGTCTAACGTAGTTAGTGTCTTCTGGTTCACGGTAACGGAACTTGACGCACGTGTGTCTTTCGATGTCCTTGATGCCTTCCTCGATGGCGGCAGATTGCAGGGGACCTGAAAAAACAATTAAGCTAGATATGCATAGGTCGACGTCAAAACTGGACAAAAGACAAGTAAGGTTATAATACTTGTGGTTGGCCCTCTGGTAGCTGCGTGAATAAGTTAATTTAGATCTAAGTATAGATTTGAGCTAGGTAACAGATGCGGTAAGCGGTAAGGACAAACGAGGGGCCACCCTGAGCCTTCTAGACTAGCGCTTTTGAAGACGAATAAAATTGTTATTATTGTCTTGCTTTTCATCAATTTAGAAAAGGCCATACTAAGGCCATCTCAAAGAGATCACTAGGTAGGGTCAACCTTCCTAGAAATGTACTATGATGTTTGTAAACGACCTACATGTCTCATCATAAGTAATATTTTTTATACCATTATTTTTACTTTGCGTTACCTCGCTGCGTGTGATCTTTGCTGATTTTAATGAACTGAAATAATCATAGTCATTATTATTAAGTATATACATATTTTGTAATAACTACGTACCTATTGTTAACTTATCAGTCAATTAGAAGTAGAAGGATCTTTTATTGTTATTTAATTAGGAATTTGGGATTTAACATTGATACGTTCTTTATCAAATTAATATTGATTGATGGCACGCTGATTGCATTTTAACTAGTTCAGTGACCCAATTATGTCTGGATATCAAGCGTAAATACAAACTTTTGAGCTATATCGAATCTTATCCTGTTTCGAATGCAAAATCTCTCGCTAATCTTGACTGTGGAGCTTCTAAAATTGTTTTATTATATGCACTTATTATCTATCTATTTAGTAACAAAATATGTGTTACCTATGTCTGAATTTAACTCTGTATTTTGAACTAGGTACTTACCTACTTATTATCTCATAAGTGAACTTAGTGAAAATTTGACCTTTCCAATTTTCTTTGGCCAAGTCAAATTTAACTCTGTAGTACTCTGTGCCTTTATCGTTATCAAAATAATACCACCTTTGTAAATAACTATGAAAATATTTTGACCTTGTGATTTTGTTTTATCACTAACATCCTAGATTTAAATAATCTGAGATTGATTGATTAAAAATTGTAATGCGCAATTGCTTGTCCTCAGATTATTTTTATTTTCGTCATCTATGCGTCAATATCGCTCGACTAGTAAGCAGGCAGATACATCAGTTATTTTCTCTTTTCTGTGTTTTTTGAAAAACACAGGTGAGATGGTTTAAACTAAGTCTAGTAAAATCCAGGTTTTACATATATCCGTCACTTTCTAACGTCACATTACTAAGAGAGAAGTTGTCCCGGGTGGGATAAGGAAATAAATAAATAAATATCAAGGGACATTCTTCACACACGGTCATCTGATCCCAAACTAAGCAGAGCTTGTACTATGGAAACCAGATAACTGATATAATACATATTACATATACTACTTTTGGTTTGTAAATACATACTTAATATACAAAAATAGAATACTAAAAGGCATACTAACTGAGACGACGATAGTGGTGAGCATTTAGCATTGCTATCATTACTCGCGCAAAGCATGTTTTTAATCGACGTAGTACGACCGCTTACCATCAAGGCGGGCCGTATCCCTTTCGCACCTGAATAATACGATAGTGAGTTAATTTTTTCTAAAATTCTACAACGTGGTCTACACACCTGGATGTCACGAACGTGTTATGCACTTTCTAGGAGTTGTGTAAATGGTATATTTTTTAAATATGTTTTCCCATGATACTTACCGTACATAATAAGATTTTATAGAAAAGAAAAAGATTTGGACGGAAAAAATCTCAGGTGCGAAAGGGGTATGCCTGTAATATAAATACGTCGTAAAAAAAGAACAAAGTCTGTAGCATAGCTTACCAAACTCTCCCTCTCCGAACTCCCAAACAACGGTGTCGTTTGGCCACTTGGTGTTTGGCCAGGTGTACGCATTACGTCCCGTGGCGAACTCCAGGAGCATGCTCTCTATGATGAAGTCATCCAAGACTATGTCACCCTGGAACTTGCCACTGTTCTCCTCAGGGTTGGCGAGAGGGATGGCTTTGGTGCGCGCGAGGAATAGTTCTTCATTGCCTGAGGATTTGTTAATGATAAGAATTTGTACTAAACTTTCAAGTTTTTATGGTTTTGAGAGTATCACCACGGATATTAAATTTTGCTGTATTCTATCCCCCTTATTCATTATAAAGTTATCAAACGTTGATTAGCTAAAATTCTGAAGTCTTTATCTGACACGTAACATTTGGTGATCGAAAGAATGAGACGACGGGGCACTCTCTGATTTAGTTAAAAAGCGATTATGAATAAGGGGGTTTTACATATCCTGTAAAAACCAATAATATAATGGTTTTTTACTTGTAATCTATATTATAAACATAAAGCATTCTTGCTTCAAGATTATTTAAGATAAGTTGGATTTGTTAGTTACCTACTTCATGAAATGTAAATATAAACATGTTATGTATATAGAGATATAACTACAAACAGTCCGTATCTATCATCCGTATAAAAGATCAAATAATCATTGTTTGTATATCAATAGTTTCAAGATCGATCGGTGACCGATACACAATGATAAGGCGCCGATCCCACAGAAAGAGTTCTAGAGTTCCGCGTTCCGAGTTCTGCATTCCGTGTTGACTATTGTGCACACAGCAAGCAATCTAGAGTTCTAGAGTTCTGAAATATTCGCTACTGATCGCACGTCATACACTTTTTTTACTTTCAAAGGCGCCACATAGCTAATCAACGCGGAATGCAGAACTCGGAACTCGGAACTCTAGAACTCTTTTCAGTGGGATCGGCGCCTTATGATCCAAAACTGTAGCATAAATCATAACTGGTGTCCCATAGTTCAAATGGAATCCAAAAACGACATATTTTCTAGTTCCGATCATTAAAAAAAAACTCTTAAAATGATTAGAATAAATCCGGAATTCGTAATGCTACAAAATCATGGCAGAGATACTTTTCCAGAATTTGGTCCGGATTCAATGAGAGTATAACCGAATGAATTCTAATTCAAATAACTTACTGTTCTTAGTGCTCTCCAAGAAATGCCTGAAGGCCTCAATCTCCTCACGAGACTTGACCAATGGCGGCGTGGCGAACACCACTCCCAATAAACCAAGAACTACCGCCACTCGAAGCATTTTGTCCACTTCTAATTCATGTGAGATTACCTTTTTGTTTTATATCGCATAGTTATCTCTTTATAGATAATCATTTATCAATCACTTAACTATATACAAAATCTTGTTCGAACTATTTGGTTTTTTGCTGATCTTAATTTTTGCGTAAATTTGAATGATTCAGACAAATTATCTTTAGACTTTTAAGTCGGCAAACAAGCATACGGCCCGCCTGATGGTAAGCTGTTACCGTAGCCACATGGAGGCTTTCTACAACCGGTCACCACTCAAGCGTTACCGATCCCCTGATGAGCTCAGGGGCCCAATTCTCACTTCCCTCGAACTAGCCTTCGAATCGAACTTACGGTTCGAGTCCTATTCGACTGTAAAATTTCGAGGGGCGGAGTCAATTCGAACGGTCCCGACCAATCAACGCTCTAGCTGACTGGTTTCCCTTCTAAATATGCCGGCCTTGAAATTGCCAGAATAACGTAACGTTCGTAAAAGTTAGAATTCGTGCTTTTTTCGATCGAGCGATCAGTTTCGATTGGGTGAGAATTGGTCCCCTGGTGACCTTACTCATGGGCAAGAACACAAAATCAAGTTAATGGGATAGCTGACTAAAAAATTCTATTTAGTCCGTCTTTTACATTATCAAAAAATATTAGACACATATTTTTCCTTTTTTTAATTAAACAAAGAAATACGAAGATATCGACTGTTGAAGTTCCACGTGCCCCCTTTCCCGAACTTATATCTCCGACTCGCTTTATCTTTGTCAATTTTTAATGATTTGGTAACTCAAAAAATATGTGTCCAATATTTTTTGATAATCTAACTAACGGACTAATTAGAATTATTATTTGTTTACCTAGGGATGATTCCTACATCCCTATTGGCTGCAATATTCTGTAAGGTGGAGGGTTGCTGGTAGTTCAAGCTACATTTAAAACGAAAAACGCTATGCTCTACCTCTCTGAATGCATTTCATTCGAGTAATTAACAAGAATGGTAGAAGTCCATTGCAGAATGAAGTGACGATAAGTTAGACAAGAGATAATGAGCAAATCCTCTACAGACTCTTCTACTGTTTTAGCAGCCAATTGAATATCCTTTGGTATATAGGATTGGGCTCAGAAATCTCGCAAAAGCATAAATTCTGTTATTTCTGAGATAGATAGATGTTGATCATTGAACAAACGCGACAGGCATGATTTTACTAGGCTAGCCTACGATGAAATTAGTTTTTAGAATTCCGTAGTCAACAAGGAAGGACTAAAGTATAAGGGTATACTTTAGTCCTTCAGTCGAATGTTATTGGGTAGGTACTAGCTGCCCGGCGCGACATCGTTTGCGTAGTTTCCTACCCTACCCGGAACCTTACACCCCTACACTGCGCTGCCCGACACGTAGGTACTTGGCTGATTTTTTATTTGTAAATACGTAAACAATCATAATTCGCTGTAAAAAATAGATACTTTAATTAGTACCTAATTATGATGATAAGTAATCGACGTAAAAACCCAAAGATAATTTGGTACGTATGTACTACCTTTTGATCAATCAAAACTAGTACTAACTCAAAATAAAGAATAGCACTAGAGTAAAGTAGAGTAGAGAGATAGAGGTCTTATATTATAGTGGAGTTTAGGCACAAAGGATTGTTTAGAGGTAATAAATAATAGCATTGATAATTTAGAATCAAAACATCCTTCTCCGCTTTCAAATATAAACCTCCCGGATCCCCCATCTTTAGACCAAAATTGTCTAAATTGTAACGCCCAAGATCTTTTGAGTGTCATTATGTCATTTAAACCTGGTTCTGCTGGCGGCCTCGACGGTTTTACACCACAGCATTACAAAGATCTTGTCTGTGGTGCCGCCGGAGACGCTGGTACCAAATTATTATCAAAATTAACCTCTCTTATAAATTTAATGTTGGCAGGAAAGGTGCCAAGCCCATTCACTGAGATCATTTATGGGGCCAACCTTTGCGCGCTATCCAAAAAAGATGGTGGAGTAAGACCCATCGCTGTGGGTAATACTATCCGTCGTATGGCCTCCAAAATTTGTTGTCGTCACATTCTCCCGAAACTTTCAGAAATATTTCAGCCCATTCAACTCGGTTTTGGCTCAAAGGGAGGTTGTGAGGCAGCTGTTCATGCGGCTCGGACCTTTCTTTTAAATAACGGAGGTGAAGTGCTGCTTAAAGTTGACATAAAAAATGCATTTAACTCTGTCGATAGGGGTGCTTTATTGACCCAAATTCGGGATATCTGTCCTGACATATATCCTTACCTTTGGCAATGCTATGGGCATCCATCAAAACTTTTTTTCAGAGAACACCCACTTATTTCCGCCATGGGTTGTCAACAGGGCGACCCTCTCGGTCCAGCTATCTTCAGTTTGGCCATTCATCCAATTGTTTCCGGGTTACAATCTAAATTTAATGTATGGTATCTAGACGACGGTACGCTGGGGGGTGATGCGGCTTCCGTTCTCAGTGATTTTAAAACATTGACAGAAAATTTTAAAAAGATTGGCCTAGAATTCAATAGCTCCAAATGTGAGCTCCTTATTTTAGATTCTTTCCCAGAATCTGAAAAACCAGAATTAATTCAAAATTTTAATGTTTTGGCTCCCAATATTAAGTTACTGTCAAAGGAGTCGCTTCATCTTCTTGGAGCCCCAGTCTTAGACGAATCCATTCCTAGTTTCTTTGAGAAAAAGATTCAAAATTTTAATGACTCTTCAAATAGACTTTATGAAATTAATGCTCATTATGCATTTTTATTGATCGACTCTGCCTTTTCGTGCCGAAGTTTACCTATTTGCTCCGCAGTACGCACTTATTTAAATTCCATCACATATTAGATACTTTGGATAATATGATCTGTAACGAAGCGGACTTCGTACATTAAGGTAAACCAGTGGAGGACTTAGTTTTACCTTCCTACTTGGGTAACCTATCGTAGAGCTATAAAGAAAACACCAATCAATGATTACAAAGTTGCCACCAATATATTTACTTCTTTATTATTATTACATACATCTGAGACTCTATACCTAGTACTTAGATCTAACACTATAGATAGAGGGCGCGGCGTGATCTTGCCTTAAACGGTACGGGGAATCGCTCCTTGAACGTACTTTCCTGGGAGGTGGTACCTATTCGTATTTGGTAACCCGAACCGATAGGAGCACCAATCCATGGAATGGTAACGTTCGAGGAGACGATAAAATATACTGGCTCACGGGGAGTGCGGTATCGGGGACGCGGACGGTGCCCTCGGGTAAATTTCCCAGGGCTTCGGTACAGACGGACTAACCTCACCGCAATGATCAACACTTGTCGTATTTGGTAACCCGAACCGATTCGTGTTGATTGTACGGTAGCGCCAGGCCGACTGCGCTCTCTCAATGGAGTGCGCGGTCTTATAAAGGATCGGTGCGGGGTGAGGTACGTGGCGCGCGGTGCGCGGGCGTCCCGCGGGCGGTGACTTTCCCCTCTGCGCTGCGGCGGCGTCGGCGGCGGCTGGATGGTTCGAGGTGGCGTGATGTGCTACGTCACACTCCTCTCCCGGAAATGGAGATTTTTACCTGTAAAAATCACCACTGTAAATGATGTTCAAGTTCCTCTGAAATTATTATTCTCCTTTGTATTGTTTTTCTATATAAACTTTTTATTATCTCAAATGAGGGTATTTCTAAAATTGTTTACTTTCTGGATCTCGCTCGGTTATCATGATTTACCCTCATTGTTATTGAGTTTTATATTTATTCGGAATAATTCGGATGCATGTTTTCAAATCTTTGCTGTGTGCCGTTATTATTCTTTTAGAGTAAGGATCCTTCAATAAATTTATTACCGGTGATTTTCTTTCGATTATTTGGAAAGGTCCTGTACAATTCGGTGCGAGTATGGCACAACAACTTATTGGTTTATCCGATAATGGAATATTCTTTTTTAATGCAAATGGTTTAATTTCCGGTTTCGAGTACTTTATTTGTTTATAATAATTCGGTTGTTGGCAATCAGATTTTCTGCTTTGATTCATTTTCACTAAGTCATATGGTCTATTTCGGTTATCTACCTGCATTATTTCTTTATATTCGGATTTTTCGGATTTGCGTGTTTGGCAAATGGTACACTTTTTAACATATTTGGCATTGAATTATTACACATAGAAACAAAGTACACGCGCGAAACATAATCCATTCAATTGGAGCCATAATGGCTCCAAATGACCGCCGCGCTGTCAGTGTACTGACTGGCGTTTTAGTGAGTGGAGCTCTCAGAAAAATAATAAATATGACGGTTTGTGCAGAAAAATTGTGTCATTATTCATCAGGGAAGAAAGATTAGAATTCTGTTGTAATATTCCACAGATAAGCCACTAATTTTATTGCGTAATTCATCTAAAATAACAAAATTCAAAAATAAAAATACTTCACTCAGATTTCGAGCTAAGTGTTGCCAGCTGTTTGTGTGCGAATTTGTGTTGTTTTACGTAATTGATACTGATTTTGTTAGAGTAGGAAGTAGAGTAAGTAATTGAGTCCGATAAGTTGTTTCTTTTACTTATAGCTATTATAACCGACTAGCTGTCCCCCGCGGTTTCACCCGCGTTCTTGGGATAAGTAGCCTATAATCACAGAGGATTATATTATACAGAGCAACAGCTCCCTACAAACGTCTATTATATTAGCCTATTCTTGTAGGGATGTCACACTAGGAAATAAATTTAATTAGAAAGCTGGGTAATTTTTTTAATCATTATAAATTATAAGTATAATTTATTGAGGTGCGTCTACGCTAGGCAAGCCGAGCCTAACCGCTTTGCACGTTATCATGGCGGCGTCAAGTTTAGACTTACAACGAGCCTAGTCTTACGACACGTTCTCCCAAACTCGTGGAATTTGCTAGTTCCCAATTTCCCATTGAAGAATTCCACTACCCAAACTCCAAAACTACTACAATTAGGCGTTATAATACCAAGATGACGCAAATAATGGCGTTTTAATCACACTAATATGAACTCTTACTCGAAAGTAATGAGGGCAAATTTGTATTAGATTTTAAAAAAATTTTTTTTTTTTTTTTTTTTTTTTTTTATACCACTAAGTTGGCAAACAAGCATACGGCCTGCCTGATGGTAAGCAGTTACCGTAGCCTATGGACGCTTGCAACACCAGGGGCATTACTCGCGCGTTGCCGACCCTGAAGAAATCTCTTCACGCCATTTTTGAAGAACCCCATGCTGTACTCCATTGGGAAAACCACGGCGGGGAGCTCATTCCACAATCTGAGCGTCCGCGGAAGAAAGCTCCTTTGGGCCCGCACAGTTCGAAACAATTCTGGTTTCAATATGTGAGGATGGACTCCCCGTCGATGGCGAGAGTTGCGATGGTAGAAGGTAGCAGTGGGCAACAAGTCGAACAATTCTTTAGAACACTCTCCGTTGTACAAGCGGTAGAACACACATAAGGAGGCAAAGTCTCTCCTTAGACTAAGGGGCTCTAAACCGCTTGTGAGCTCGGGATCGTCAACAATTCTGATGGCACGTCGTTGAACCGAGTCTAAAGGCCCAAGCTGGTATCCAGGTGCTCCCGCCCATAGGTGACAGCAGTACTCCATATGAGGCCGGACTTGTGACTTATAAAGTTGTAGCCTTTGTCCCGATGTGAAGTACTGCCTCGCTCTGTTGAGCACTCCTAGCTTTTTGGATGCCAGCTTAACCTTGTCTTCCAAGTGACTTTGGAACAAAACGTCGCTAGAAATGTCGACGCCAAGGATCCCGATGCTTTGACTGATGTTCAAGGAGGTGTTCTGGAATTGTGGAGCCACAGACCATGGGGTTTTCTTAGCGGTGAACGCGCAGGCTTGAGTCTTGGTAGGGTTGAAATGGACTAGGTTTAGTCGACCCCAATCGGAGACACTAGTTAATGTACTCTCGATTTCAGACATCAGCCGTTCGCGGCTTTCCTCCACCTCGGAACGAGGGATATTTGCACGGCCCGTGTAATAAGCGTCCCCTGTACTGTCGTCCGCATAGCAATGAATGCCGTCAATAGACAGCATATCATTGATATGCAGTAGGAACAATGTTGGGGACAGCACAGAGCCTTGCGGGACGCCAGCATTTATGTCCATGCTATCAGAGCAGCTACCGTCAACGACGGCCCTTATGCATCTGCTGGACAGAAAGCTGGTAATCCATTTGCATAATCCCTCGGGAAGCCCGTATGCTGGTAACTTCGTGAGAAGACCCCTGTGCCAGACCCGATCGAACGCCTTCACCACATCTAGGCTTACTGCCAATGCCTCACCTTGACTCTCGATGGCGAGCGACCAACGGTGCGTGAGATACACAAGGAGGTCACCAGCTGAGCGACTGTGGCGGAAGCCATATTGTCGGTCGCTCAACAACTCGTGATCCTCCAGGTATCTCAAAAGCTGCGTGTTGATCACGCGCTCCATGACTTTGGAGAGAAGGGAGGTGATGGCGATAGGCCTGTAATTCGTCGGGTCTGATCTGTCGCCCTTTTTGGGCACTGGGTGCACGTGGGCAGTTTTCCACGAAGACGGGACTTCATTTTTGGTGTAGGAAAGTGCGAAAAGACGCGTTAATACTGGACACAATTCAGGAGCACACTGTTTCAGTACCACTGCCGGTATGCCGTCTGGCCCACTCGACTTATGGATGTCCAGAGAAAGCAGTTCCCGCCGGACCTCCCGTTGGGTAATGCTTATCTCCGGCATGGAGCTAGCACACTGCGGGGTGGTAGGCGGTGTGGCGCCCCCGTCATCCAAAGTCGAGTTCGAGGCAAAGAGATAGCCTAAAAGATCAGCTTTCTCCTTTGCACTATGGGCCAAGTTTCCGTCCGGCTTACGGAGTGGTGGCAAGGACGACTGGCAAAAGTTTCCTTCAGCAGCTTTGGCAAGAGACCAGAAAGCGCGACTTCCAGACGGAAGGCTAGTCAGCCTCTCACCAAACCTGCCGACGAAATCGAACTTAGCCCTGGCAATCATTCGCTTACTGAACCTCGAGGCAGCATTAAATTTGCGTTTCGCATCAGAGATCTTAGGGTCCTGATTAGTTCGGGCCGTGGTCCAAGCCTCAAACAAAGTCTGCTTATTTTGTCTAGCATCTTTGCAGGGCCGATTAAACCACGGTCGCTTCTTCACCCCTGCAGCCAAAATAACATTGGATAAATTATTGAATTAGAATGAAATTACTTTATTGCACATATGAATGTTATTATTAACGTTTTATATAATGTCCAACTGTACCTAATCATTATTACAACCATTGTGAACAATGAAAATAATGTCACTATCACACACTTGAAAACCTAAAATAACAGTGTCTACATTATTATATAATGTACCTAAATTATAACAGTTTAAATACATGGCTTGACACGCTACCACGTGTCTAGGTGACATGAGTCCAATTTCGCCCACCACTAAAAATATTACTCGTACCTACATACCTACCTAGTAAGAAAATTACTTCATTTGGATAAATTATTGGATATATTTATATTCCTCCTGGAATTATTTATAAACGCACTGCAATAAATAATCATTTTGTTTCTAAGTTGTTCTTAAAATTATTAAAAACAAAGTATCGCGGTAACGAGCAGCGAGCGACGACGTACTGCAAGCGATGTAGGTATCGAGGCGTGCCGCTCGGTCGCGAGTGGCCCCCGACTCTCGGACCCTCGGGTTCGCCGGAAACACCCGAAGCGACTTCTCGGCTCTCATACGTGAACCCGTCGGTGAGCGCTCACGCACACATCGCTGCGCATGTAGTGAAGTACCTACCATTTCGCGTTCTTAGGAGCTGTTTATCTGTATAGTAATCTGTGCTATAATACTCGGGATAATGTAGCTTCATATTAGTGAAATAATTTCGAATCAGACTGGTAGTTTTACACAGTAGTAGTTTTGCAGGTAGTTTTTTTTACAGAGATTGACCCGTTTAAACAAACAAACAAAAAACTCTTCCGGTTTCTTGTATTATAAATATTAATATGATATTAGTATAGATTCAGTTAGATATTATAAGAATCTATAGCTATTCGTCTTTTATACGATAATGATAATTAAATACCTACATACTTCTTAATCTTCTTTTTGTATACAACCTATCATATATGAAACGTTCATAGCTTTGTACATTGTCTTGGTTTACTATGTTAAAATATCCGACATAAGTACTATGAAACATAACCATTAAACTAGTAATAAATAAATAACAGGCCTGTGTCTATGATAAATTATCTAAGACGCAGAACATTTTAAACTATTTAATTTATTTTATGAATACTTAATTCCAATTTCATTCACTAGTATCGGAAGGTTAATTTTACCGAAAAATTTCGTTTAGCTTGCAACATTACTCATGTGCTTGTGTGCGTGTCAGCGAGTGTAATTATATGGTACTCACGCACACATTAGTTGTCAAGTGGCCTACGAGTCGCGAGGATTTTTATTCGATACTTCGCTTCTAAGCGTAATAATTCAATGATATTTGGCTATGTCCCTAAACATTCCTGGCCAATAGTATATGTGTGCTACTTTTGCTAACGTTTTTGCGGTTCCTATGTGTCCAGCGGTCGGAGTATCGTGGTTTTCTTTAAGAGCCTAGTCCTCGAGCATGGGAATTTCTCATAGAGCTCACACATCGACACATTCTGCTACACAGATGCGTCTCACAGTTATATTACACATTGCTTTGAGACAGACAACTATGATTTACGGCGCAATGGAATAATTATTTATACAGTGCGAGTTCACGCCTGTAAGATTAGTAAGCATGTTATAGAAACAGCGCAATGTATTAGCTATTCACTCGCCGCCCCGCAATTTGCGAGTAGCCGTGGTAAAAGAGATGGCAATATTGGCAATAGAAAAGGTTAGAGCCACAGTGTTCGCGTGATTCGTGCTAATTAGGTAAGCAGTACCGGATCATTCTTGATATTTTTCTTTATTGAGAATATTGATTAGCTTTGTAATTTTTATATCAATCTTAACAACTACTTTACCTTTACTAACTTAAATCCATATAGGTATATACAAAGAGAAAATGGCGTAATGACTGATCCACACACAGTTAGATCGTAAGATCCAGAATCTTGAAATTTTTGCCACAGATTATTCTTATAACTTACTAGCGACCCGCCTCGGCTTCACACGCGTACAATGTAGGTAACTAGGTACTATGCTGTGTGGTGACATTGCACGCGCGCCGCCCCGCCCGCCGCACGAGCACGGTATGGCCAATACTATTTTTGGTACCTAATTAAAGAGCAAACTTAATCAACATTAAATGCCCAACGTAACCAACTTATGTTATTAAATAAGGATTAATCAAATATTTTCATAGGACATCGTGCCTCTACCCAGATGGATAGTCTAGTTTACCAAAGCATCAAATTTATATCATTCCGCTTTGGGGGCCTCTGAGCAAACTGCTCTCAGTTCGTATTGCACACTCCGCTGTAATTTTGCTGCCGCGGTTTTTATTAAAAATTACGTTTTTTACATTGCATCGGCAAGTGTTGCGATTATTAACTCTTTGAGTCACACTTTTAGTTAATCAATGATTTTGAAGTTTTATTTTTATTCCCTTATTATTTATCCTTTAAGTAGCATAGACAAATAGGAAAAAAAAATCTTAGTCCCAAGGCTTTCGAGGAATGAGGTGGTTACTTACACTAACCACCATGGCTATTGATACAATGAAAGTTTGACAAAATATATATTCTTTATTATTTAATACAAGTTATAATTAAGTCTTATACAAGCTATACTGGCGTAAAAATGACTTTTCATGAAATCTAAAAAAAAATGTTTTTCCTTTGCGAAGGCAAAGAGGGGCATTACATGTAATACACAGCCATACAGTACGTATTGGTGATATTTTAGTGCTACAGTTGCTGCACCTACTCGACATGCCTATCTCAGTTTGATGGTGGCTGATTTCTAGACGAATTTCCAAAGTAACTGATGGTTTTTGGCGTTTTATAAGAGCAGGCCCTGAAGAAGGCTTCAAGGAGATACGGTTGCTGTTTACCGAATCAGGCCGCTTTTTATTGACGTATGATGGCTGAAGACTAGTAATATTTGTAGCTTGGCGATTTTTGACTCATCAATAAGTTCAAAGCAATAAAAACATCAAATTCTTGTGTTGTGGTAGGTTTTCCAGATTTAGTTGCATAAAGGTAAGTTTGTAGGCATATTATCTCTCGTAAATGCTTTATCCAAAACATGTGGAGTAGCAGAAGAGGTGTAACATTCTCCATGTCCAGTATGTGATCGAATATGCCCATATATTCAAAAAAATCACCAGGAATGTCCAATCTATTGTTTTCCATTCATTTTGGTACTCTTGTGACTTCCCTTGTGTCATGAGGTGCTGGGCTCAGTACAATCAGGATTCTCACGTGCAGTAGCTAAGCTGGACAAAGCTAGGTCATCATCTGAATTAAAAGTATCACCATTGGTTACTTGAACTTCCCCGATCAATTCTCCTAATATCATAGGATCTGGCTGGACTTCAATCTCTTGATGGTCATCTTCATCACTACCGGAACTCTCCCCACCTGAAAGTATATCTTCCAACAAGTACTCTGCAATTTCAGTTTTAATTATCACACGTAAAAATTACGAAATACATTATAATATACTTACATAGTTACCTATCATCCATACACCCACAACAGTCATGGTGGTTAGTTTACTAACCACTATATTTTCTCTATGATATTACAATGAAAACACAAAAATAAATCTGCTTACCAGTAAACATATTATAAAACACATCTATAGGAATAAATTAAGTCAAAAACATTTACAAAAAAGCTTTACTTACCCGGTAAACATGATTTTTTCGCAAGCAACTAGTAAAAGTCTGCATGGCACTGTTTTAAATTCAAGTCAAATAAACTGTCATTCATTCAAAACATCGCCATTTGGTTGTAATATGTCAAGCAAATTGCGTTTGTTTATAATACTTCAACCATTAATAACTAAATGGCTTGGATCTAAATAAAAAAAATGTTAAAGAGGTGGTTAGTGACACTAACCACTAAGACGGAAAGAGTTAATTTAATAATCACCTAATCATGTGTACAGTTTTTAATAATTTGCGGGCCTGAAGACGCCATGTTTTATGTATGAGAGTTCCATGACATGAAATTTAATTTCCCATCATGTGAAGTTTGTACCTAGGTAGAAAATGACCACTTTTTGGGCTTACAAAATAAGAATTTGTTCTATTTTTTTATTGTCGCCATTTTGAACTATTTAGTAACTGGTCCGATTACTCTCAAAATTTTTCAAAATTCTGAGAAAAGATTCTTGTTTTGTGACCCCAATGTCTCTCAAATATCGAATTTGAGAGCAGTCGGACCAGTATCTAAAAAGTTGAAAATGGCGGACACTTTTTCAAAATTTTGAGAATAGATTCTTGTTTTGTGACCCCGAGGACTCTCAAATATCGATTTTGAGAGCAATCGAACCAGTATCTAAAAAGATCAAAATGGCGGACACTTTTTCAAAATTTTTATAATAGATTCTTGTTTTGTGACCCCGAGGACTCTCAAATATCGATTTTGAGAGCAATCGAACCAGTATCTAAAAAGTTCAACATGGCGGACACTTTTTCAAAATTTTGAGAATATATTCTTGTTTTGTGACCCCGAGGACTCACAAATATCGATTTTGAGAGCAATCGAACCAGTATCTTAAAAGTACAAAATGGCGGACACTTTTTCAAAATTTTGAGAATAGATTCTTGTTTTGTGACCCCGAGGACTCTCAAATATCGATTTTGAGAGCAATCGAACCAGTATCTTAAAAGTTCAAAATGGCGGACACTTTATCAAAATTTTGAGAATAGATTCTTGTTTTGTGACCCCGAGGACTCTCAAATATCGATTTTGAGAGCAATCGGACCAGTATCTAAAATGTTCAATATGGCGGACACTTTTTCAAAATTCTAAGAAATGATTCTTATTTTGTGACCCCGAGGACTCTCCAATATCGATTTTGAGAGCAACCGGACCAGTATCTAAAAAGTTCAATATGGCGGACACATTTTCAAAATTCTGAGAAAAGATTCTTGTTTTGTGATCCCAAGGTCTCTCAAATATCGATTTTGAGAGCAATCGGACCAGTATCTAAAAAGTTCAACATGGCGGACACTTTTTCAACATTTTGAGAAAAGATTCTTGTTTTGTGATCCCAATGTCTCTCAAATATCGATTTTGAGAGCAGTCGAACCAGTATCTAAAAAGTAAAAAATGGCGGACACTTTTTCAAAATTTTGAGAAGAGATTCTTGTTTTGTGACCCCAAGGTCTCTCAAATATCGATTTTGAAAGCAATCGGTGCAGTGTCTAAAAAGTTCAACATGGCGGACACGTTTTCAAAATTTTGAGAAGATTCATGTTTTGTGAACGCGAGTTCTCTCAAATACCTTTTAGAATTTTATTATGTATCATCATATATTTCCGGTCGGGCTTTAATAATAATAATTAATAAGAAATATAAAAACATTGAATAAGTTAGTACAAATACCTAAATTAAATAAAATCTCGTACCTTGATAAATCAATAAATGTATTTTCTTTCTTTATTTTACCTCAGCAGTCACGACCTACCTTTATGTCAATGACACAAGACGGTGGCGACCTTCAGCGAGCATCAAAGCGACGTGCTCCCACTTTGGACTCGAGGAGGACACTGGATGATTTTTATGCGCGCATTCGAATTTATACAAATTCAAAATATGACAACCGCTCCATAGTAATTACTATGGAAAATGGGGCACGGTTTTCATGCAAAAGCAAAGAATATTTTAATATTTTATGGATTGAACTTGTAAAAATCTGAAATGGTAGGGTTGGGGTTCAACCCTTTTGTGTTTTTATTAAACCACTAAGATTTTAGTCAATTCATTCGAAATACTATAAATGTTGCAAACAGCAAAGGTATATTTTATGGTTTTGAGAGATTTTATCGTATTTTTTTGTTGGAAATGAAGGATTATTTCACAAATATAACGTGATAAGATTGTAGGTATACCCTTTAAGATTATAAAATGCTTTTTAAATGTTTTTAAACGTACGATATCGAAGATTTTTCTTACAAACCGTAACAGTCGTTTTGGCAGTTTTCAAGGACTACACTCTTAATTATTTCTTCTTTTTTTGTTGTTGGTACACAAAGTTTCCATTCGGATGATGAGTCTAAGGGGTACGAACATTTTTGTATGGGAGCTGGCATAGCAACCCGCCGCCATTTTGATTTTTTTTCAATGTCGCGGCGCACGGTGTAAGTGGTATATTTGGGTAGAGTACACTTATACAAACAAAAAATGTTAAGCAATATGCTGACCTAAAGTATCACGTTTCCGAGATATTTGGAGGTAAAGATCGCCATATGAGAATTACGAAAATCATTAAAAATGAACTTATTACGTGTTTATACGCATTACATTGTATTCAAATAATAGTTCCCAGGTTGATTTAACATTTTATTAGAATATAGCAAAACAAAGAGCACGAAAAAACAATATTCATTAATTGGTTACCTACTAAATCGCATCGCAACATTCGCAATGAAACACAATGTTGTCAAGTAGCTCGGATCGTAGTTGTTAACTTGTCGCCGTTATTAACCAAAAATGACAATACTTGTCTTAAAATATCATGTTACCGAGATATTGGAATATCGATGTATATATAATATGAGACCAATGACAATAGTTTAAAGTTGATTAAGTACAATTTATTTTCTTATTTTTGAGCAATAGTGGTCAAATAATATTACATCAAGGTTTTAAAATTATATTAAAACACATAATAGAAACAAGCCGTGACCTTAAACATTTACCCCCTTACTCATAAAACGTTATTTAACTAATAAGCTGATTAAGTGGTCACCAAAATAACGTCAAAATGTTTGACAATGGCAGCAAGGTGACGTCATTTATTTGACCATTTATTCAGTAGATTTAGTTAAATAGCGTTTATGAGTAAGGCCGTTTAATAAAAGGTTTTTTTTAAAACTACTTAGGTAGCAAACAAACATACGGCCCGCCTGATTGTAAGCGAAGAAAGCTCCTTTGAGACCGCATAGTTTGAAACTATTTTAGTTCCAATGTGTGAGGATGGACTCCCCGTCAATGGCGAGACTTGGGATGGTAGAAGGTAGCCGTGGGGCATCAGGTAAAACAATTCTACAGAACACTGTCCGTTGTACAAGCGGTAGAACACACATAAGGAGGCTAAGTCTCTCCTCAGATTGAGGGGCCCTAAGCCGATTGTGAGCTCGGGATCGTGGACAATTCTAATGGCACGTCGCTGAACCGAGTCTAAAGGCCCAAACTGGTATCCAGGTAAGAGCAGTACTCCATATAATGCCGGACTTGCGACTGCGAGAAAGCAATTCCCGCCGGACCTCCCGTTGGGTAATGCTTATCTCTGCCATGGAGCTGGCACACTGCGGGATGGTAGGCGGTGTGGCGCCCCAATCATCCAAAGTCGAGTTCGAGGCAAAGAGAGCCTAAAACATCAGCTTTCTCCTTAGCACTATGGGCCAAGTTTCCGTCCGGCTTACGTAGTGGTGGCAAGAACGACTGGCAAAAGTTCCCTTCAGCAGTTTTGGCAAGAGACCAAAAAGCGCCTGTACTGTCCCCAACACTGTTCCTGCTGCATATCAATGAAATGCTGTCTATTGACGGCATTCATTGTACAGAGGACGCTCATTGCAAATATTCCTCGTTTCGTGGTGAAGGAAAGCCCCGAACGGCTTGTGTCTGAAATCGAGAGCACACTAACTTGTATCTCCGGTCGACTAAACTTAGTCCATTTCAACCCCACTAAGACCCAAATCTTAAAAAAAAGGTTAAGCTAGCATCCAAAAAACTCGAAGTGCTCAACAGAGCGAAGCAGTACTTCACATCGGGGCAAAGGCTGCAACTTTATAAGTCGCAAGTCCGGCCTCATATGGAGTACTGTTGTCATCTGTGGGCGGGGGCACCTGGATACCAGCTTGGGCCTTTAGACTCGGTTCAGCGACGTGCCGCTAGAATTGTCGATGATCCCGAGCTCACAAACGGTTTAGAGCACCTCAGTCTGAGGAGAGACTTCGCCTCTTTATGTGTGTTCTACCGCTTGTACAACGGGGAATGTTGCAAGGAATTGTTCGACTTGATGCCCACGGCTAACTTTTACCATCGCAACTCTCGCCATCGACGGGAATCCATCCTCACACATTGAAACCAGAATTGTTTCGAATTGTGCGGGCTCAAAGGAGTTTTCTTCCGCGGACGCTCAGACTGTGGAATGAGCTCCCCGCCGTGGTTTTTCCAATTGAGTACAGCATGGGGTTCTTCAAGAAGGGTGTGAAGAGGTTTCTTCAGGGTCGGCAACGCGCGAATGATACCCCTGGTGTTGCAAGCGTCCATAGGCTACGTTAACCGCTTACCATCAAGCATCATCCATCGTCTTATGCATCTTCTGGACAGAAAATTGGCGACCCATTTGCATAGTCCCTCGGGAAGACCATATGCTGGTAACTTCGTTAGAAGACACCGGTGCCATTGTGTGCACGTGAGCAGTCTTCCACGAAGACGGGACTTTCATTTAGGTGGAGGTTTTATTAGGTCGTGCTGGCCGCGTGATCGGTTTTTTTTACGTCGCTATTGCAATTTTGGCACCCAGGGAACATTACTTAGCGATCTTTAGTTCCAATTAACTTGGTAACATAGATTTTAAGACAAGTATTGTCATTTTTGTTTGTATAATAATGACAAGATGGAAAACAAGTCACAATCCGAGCTACTTTGACAACATTGTGGTTCATAGCGAATATTACGATGCTGTTTAGTAGATAAGTAATTAAAAATATTGTTTTTCGTGCTA
Source organism: Polyploca ridens (assembly GCA_951394255.1). Taxonomy (NCBI): domain Eukaryota; kingdom Metazoa; phylum Arthropoda; class Insecta; order Lepidoptera; family Drepanidae; genus Polyploca; species Polyploca ridens. Next base: position 3,586,910 of record OX596248.1, read on the forward strand.
TTAGTGTAACTCTATTCTAAAAAATTGATAAATCAACCTGGGAACTATTATTTGAATACAATCGAATGCATATAAACACGTAATAAGTTAATTTTTAATGATTGTCATAATTCTCATATGGCGATCTTTACCTCCAAATATCTCGGAAACGTGACACTTTAGGCCACCATATTGATTAACATTTTTTGTTTGTATAAGTGTCCTCTACCTATATATACCAGTTACATCGTGCGCCGCGACATTGAAAAAAAACTAAAATGGCGGCGGCTAGCTATGCCACAAAGGTTCTATCCCCTTTCATGCCATATGACGGGTTTGTTATTCGTTTATAAAGGTTTTCTTCGATGATTTTAAATTCGGGAAAAATATGCGGTGCTGTCTTGATAGCTTCGGTTTTCTTTTTATACCAATCTTTTATGTCGGTAACGGTTGCACATATCGGATTTCTTATTAATTCATCGGCTACTATTTTCTGTTTTCGCTTCTTCCTTTTCGTTTTGGATTTTTTTAGTGATGGTTTAATTTTATCTATGTTTTGAATGTCTATATTCATATTCAACCGTTTTATTAGGTCTACTCCTAATATTATGTGCGTTGCTCTTGGCATGACGTACATACGATGTTTTAATACGGTTTCATTTATCTTTAGATCTATGTCTCGGAATTTTGACAACTCTAATTTACTTCCATCGGCTAGTGGTATTCTATGTACTTTTTGGTTGACGGATTTTTCTTCTTCTGGAAGTATCTTATATACTTCTTCGTTTATATACGAGTTTGTTGATCCAGTATCATACAGTGCTTTAAATTGTTGTCCTTGTATCTCAACATCTAAGAAAATTCTTGGATCATCTATATCGTCAGATCCTACGGTATTTGTTCTTTGAGTACATTTTTCATTTCGGGTTTCTTGATTTCTGCAACAATTTTTGCTTAATATTCCCATTCGGCCACACGTACTACAAAAGATTAAGCGTTTACCTGTGCATTCCTTTGTTGTATGGTTTCTTTTTCCACAGCTCCAACAACACTTCTTGCTATCATAGTTGTTTAGAAAACTGGATTCCTCGGTTTCGGTTATCTGGTTTTCTCTTGAGTTTTCTTCATAACTCTGCGGTTGCTTCTCTATGTATATTTGATGTGAGATTGCTTCGTGATCTCTTGCCAGTTGTATTAACTCGGAGAGATTGCTGAACTCGTTCTTCTTTACATAATATTTATATTTGGCATTCATATTTTCATATATGCGGTCTAGTTCTTCGGATGTTGATAGTTTTCCATATCTTCTCATCAACGTTTGTATCTCGGTTAAGTAACTAACGAAGTTTTGCCTGAAATTCTGCCGTTTTCTTACTATGTCTCCTAGTAGTTTGGAGTTGTAGTTTTTCGGAAAGAAACTAAGTTTGAATTCTTCTATGAAGTTTTCCCACGACGACCATGTCTGGTGGTTATTTCGGTACCACGCTCTTGCGTTATTTTTAAGAATTCTTGGCAGTATCTGCAACATTTCTTGTGGTTTTATTTCATTGGTAGTCTTGATTTCTTCCAACGTTTCGATAAAATCCACCGGTTCGTTACGTATATCGAATGAGATACCGTAACTGTTTACCAATTTGAGTAGATTCATCATGTTCTTACTCTGTGGTTTTTCGGAGTTTGATTCGGATTCGGATACGGATGCGGTTGTCTTTTCTTGACTTGTTTCGGGCTTGTCTGTCATCTTCGTGCTTTTGATGTCTGTTGCTAGGATTTTTCTAAGCTGTTCAACGGTTAAACCCTCAATTGAAATATTTCTTGCTTGTATTTCTTTGATGAGTTCTGGTTTTTTCAAATGATAGATCCAATTTGTGGACATTTGACGGTTATGTTAATTATTTATCTTATTAACTTACCATTGACACGCTTTTTTTTTATAACGGAACGGTTTTTCTTTTAACGGAAATTACGGAATATATAACGGATTTATTTAATTTCTTTATATAACTTACCTTGAATTTTTATATGGGTTCAATTTATTAACGGATTTTATTTCTTTTAATGGAATACGGATTAATGACGTACGGAATTAAACTTATTTTATTTGTTTATATTTTATCTATAAACGAAACTAACCGGGTTTTAATTTTATATTTATTTACTCACGGTTTTATCGGTTGCAACTTGTTATAATGCACAATTATTATTTTCTTTACGGTGAAAAGGTATATTTTTTTTTATCCTCTTTGTAATTCACTTCTTGAACGTACTTTCCTGGGAGGTGGTACCTATTCGTATTTGGTAACCCGAACCGATAGGCCACCAATCCATGGAATTGTAACGTTCTTGAAGATGAAATTAGCCAAAAGGCTGCGGAAGCGGTATAAAAGCAAGCAAAAGAGGTGAACGAATATCCCTTTTCTGTTTTTTGGTAATAATTAGTAATCTTTATAGCTCATGTATACGGATACGGGGTTTTTACTTATAATATATTTTTTTTTACACACTCACTCGGTTTCCCGTGACCGCTCACTTTCCGCCCTTAACGTTTCCTTGCTCCACCATCTAGGTTTCGCGAAGGTCGTCTTGTTTGTTAAGTGGGCCGACCAGGGAGGTAATGAGGTGTGATACCGGAGTGGATTCTCACTAAACGGGTGCCTATTGTAACAATACGCTATCTTACTGATTTGAACACTTCGCGGAACGGATTCTTACTAAGATGGGTGTCCAATGTAATGATACACTATTTTACTGATTTAAGCACCTCGCGGGGTGGATTCTCACTGAGTTGGGCGCCAAATGTAACGATATACTGATTTGACACCTCGCGGGTTCTCACCGAGTTGGGCGCCAAATGTAACGAAGCGGACTTCGTACATTAAGGTAAACCAGTGGAGGACTTAGTTTTACCTTCCTACTTGGGTAACCTATCGGAGAGCTATAAAGAAAACACCAATCAATGATTACAAAGTTGCCACCAATATATTTACTTCTTTATTATTATTACATACATCTGAGACTCTATACCTAGTACTTAGATCTAACACTATAGATAGAGGGCGCGGCGTGATCTTGCCTTAAACGGTACGGGGAATCGCTCCTTGAACGTACTTTCCTGGGAGGTGGTACCTATTCGTATTTGGTAACCCGAACCGATAGGAGCACCAATCCATGGAATGGTAACGTTCGAGGAGACGATAAAATATACTGGCTCACGGGGAGTGCGGTATCGGGGACGCGGACGGTGCCCTCGGGTAAATTTCCCAGGGCTTCGGTACAGACGGACTAACCTCACCGCAATGATCAACACTTGTCGTATTTGGTAACCCGAACCGATTCGTGTTGATTGTACGGTAGCGCCAGGCCGACTGCGCTCTCTCAATGGAGTGCGCGGTCTTATAAAGGATCGGTGCGGGGTGAGGTACGTGGCGCGCGGTGCGCGGGCGTCCCGCGGGCGGTGACTTTCCCCTCTGCGCTGCGGCGGCGTCGGCGGCGGCTGGATGGTTCGAGGTGGCGTGATGTGCTACGTCACAGATCAAAACGTCTCTTTTCAAAATTCTAAATTGCAGTTTTTATGAAAACAAAGTGTGGTCTCAGGCCACCCTACCCGTGTGTTATGGTGGCCTAGGAGTGCGGAAAATTTCAAGCATATCAGTACCGGCGTTTCTATCCTCGGTATACAGTGTGAGCAACCTCGTCAGTTCTGTTTTGGACCCTTCTATTGGATCTGTTGAGGTTTCTTACCTGTCCGATGCTAGAGACGCCTGGCAGGCAGCTTGTCCAGGCACAAATATTCCGACCTTGAGTCACTCTCAGAGAGCGTGGGACAAGCCTCTTTGTGAAAAAACCTGGCAAAATTTATTTACTAACTTTTCTATAGATACAGACCGCGCGCGCTTGTTAGCTGTCTCTCAGAGTGACTCAGGTCACTGGCTACAAGCTATTCCGTCAACAAATACTGGAACAATGTTAGACCGTATAACATTAAGTCTGTGTATTTGTCTTCGTCTTGGTTGCAGGACCAATCAACCTCATCGCTGCCGCTGCGGAGATCTCGTCAACGAGCTCGGCCACCATGGGCTTTCGTGCTCTCTAAGTGCTGGTCGAATATCACGACACTCGGCGATTAATGACATTATCCGCAGGGCTCTTGTTGTCGCTAACGTGCCTTCCGTACTGGAACCAGTCGGTATTGCGCGGGGCGATGGCAAAAGACCGGATGGTATGTCTTTGATCCCTTGGAGTGTCGGCAAGTCGCTGGTGTGGGATGCCACATGTGTCGATACACTCGCGCCATCTCACTTACCGGCGACTTGTAAAGCTGCAGGGGCAGCTGCGGCCAGTGCGGAAAATTCAAAATTCAAAAAATATGCATCGATTGGACCCAACTATATTTTTGTACCTTTTGCGGTCGAGACCATGGGACCGTGGGGGTCCGAAGCTCGCCGTTTTGCTCGCACCTTGTCATCAAAATTGATCGAGACCTCCGGAGACCAGCGGGCGGGGAGCTTTTTCCGCCAACGCGTCAGCTTGGCTATCCAAAGAGGAAACGCTGCCAGCCTTCTGGGAACCCTGCCGTTAATCGGAAGCAGCGGCAGGCTGGAGGAAATTTTCTATATAAGGTGCATTGGGGTAATTCTGATAGAAATTTCTATGAGATGACTAGAGGTCTGTGTTTCTATTATTTGTTTCAATATGTTTATATTTTCTGCCATTATTATTTTACGTTCATTTACTCAAGAAAACGATTTATTATGTATATTTGTTAGAATTTAAAATATGTTATTGGGTTCTCCACATTAAAGTTGTGAAACTAAGAGTTATATATTTTTGGAATAGGAGAAATTACGAACCAACTTGGGGTAATTCCGAAGCTACTCAAAAATTCATATTTTTGTGCTTTGACCGTAGGTTTATGTTTCTTTTTCAATCGATCATACCCCTGACACAAAATATCATCAATTTTGTTAAAGGTTTCACTTATAAGTATTTCTAGCTACTTCGTATTTCGGAATTACCCCAAAAAGAGACGATGGTTCTCAACATTTCAGACTCATACTTCGGGATAACATATCTATATATGGTAAAAGAATTTTTGAAATTGGTGCAGAGTTTATTCGTTACAAACAAACATACAAATCTTTCTTCTTAATAATATTGGTATAGACTAATCCAATCTTAGGCAATTAATACATAATGGGATTTCTGAATGAAAATAAATCATAAAAAATCCAATTTTTATTTTAAATTAAAGAACAATACAGTACTTAAATCGCCTTACCGGCATTCTAGTAAAAACATTTTAATAAAGATCTACGCACTTTGCATGTAATAAATCAAAAATAAATTCTGCATAATTTCAAAAATAATTATAATAAAATCAGTCATAATTTAAATTAAATCAGTCATTCTCAAAAGTATCATATACAGTTAAGAATTAGCAGTATATTCATTTGTAGTCTTATAAATAATAAATCTCAATAAGAAGCATCAGGAACTAAGGTTAATAATAATATATTTTTCATATAATTATGGCACCAAAGAACTTAAGAAATATTTGTAACAGAAAAAAAACAACAACTATGACTACATAATTTAGAAAGTAACAAAATTTTTGCTTTAAGACATGGACAAAAGCTTAACATAAATGCTCTTAAAACGCAACATTAAAGTAGTAACTAACAGTATCTTATTAATATAGTTTATAAAAGATAGCTTGATCTCTGCGACGTAACTTCGCGGCATGGTTGCTCTAAACAAAAGTGTGAAAGAAAATAAATTACTGAGTACCTAGGTATAGATAAAGGAGTCATCTTAAATAAAGGCTGCCATAACCTGCAATCAGTTTCAAAATGACTTAATTTTAATTAAATTCAAAATAGTTACTTATGTATATTACATTTTATTATTTTTAGTTTCCTTACAATTTGAGAACCAGTGTCCATTACTATGAGAAATTCATTTGGGGTTATTACGAAAGTATATATCTGACAAATATATCGGAATAACCCCTAAGGGGTATTTCCGATAAAATAACTAGAATGATGCTAGGACATTGTGTTCCTCTTAAACAATCGCAAAAAATGATTATCTATTAAAAAAACGTATACAGATTTAAATAACTTACCAGAATTTTGAGAAAACTTTATTGGGGTTATTACGATCCAGCAAAAATTGCGCGAAAAACACTTGTTTTTGAAAATTTGACGCTGCACACGTTCTATCGTCACTAACGACGCACAACAACTGATTTCACAGCCACGATCAAAATGGGGTCTAGAATAATGTTGCCAATAATGGAAATATCTCTATGAGTGGTAGATTTACATTATTTTCGGAATATAACCATTTTCGGAAATACCCCAATGCACCTTATAGATTGTATTTTGTACATATTTGTTGTAAATAAAGATTTCGTGTTTTGTTTTGATTTTCATATTTCTGTCTTCTCTAATATTGGTGGCTACCATGTTCATGGATGTAACAAGTCCGATGAATGAACGAATGCTGACGCGATAGTCAGCCAACTTTGCGTCATCATAAAATGCCATGGTGACGTGTGGTACTTCCTGCCCTACACGGATTCGAATTCTAAGTATGTCGCTATTTCCTCGCGAATTAATAATAATAATAATTTATTGTGAAATTCTAAAATATTTTACATAGTTTGTTGGTCCACAAACTAGGATAACCTGTATCTTGTGGACCACCTTCCAGTGAAACATTTAAAAAGACAAAGAAAGTTACAATGATAAAAATAAAAGTAAAAACAACATAAACGATACCAGCAGCAGCAGGCTTGAGGAAATTTTCTATATATAGATTGTATTTTGTACATATTTGTTGTAAACGATACCTATATATATCTCTAGCGCGGCTACAATTTGACATTTGGTCGGTCCATGGTTCAAAAACCTACCTGAATAAACTAAGTAATTTCAGGAGCACGGTGGTGGCCGAATCGGTCGACGTCAACTCACATGAATAGCATTTGTGGCTCGATAGTGTGGAGGCAAATCGCAGGCTGAAGATTAGCAGGAAAAAGCGTACCTACCTAATTCAGAAGGGTACCTATATTGGCAGACTTTTATCAGTCTGTCAAAAAGTTATCGGATCTCATGTAGAGCCAAGCTCATAACTCTACACGCCCTAACTCTACAAGCCTTAACTTCACAACCTTAGTCAAAATATGTGGCTTGGCTGTTTCGTTGACGAAGCTTTAGCTATAATATAGAGTTTGAATGGTTTATGTAGATTTTTTATACTTATAACAGGCAGCCAATTCTCGTGTTTTACGACATCGACGTCGAATAAGACGATTTGGTGAAAAACATGTCAGTTTTCTATCAGAATGTATAGAATTTTATAAGATATCCGCCATTTTTTTATGGTGTTTGAGTCATTCGATGGAGTTACCAAGAGATATGGCACTTTCATACAAATATAGGTTGAGGAAAATAAACAAGATAGGTATATTATTAAAAGATTTACATGTCCTTTATCAATTAAATCAGTCTGTTCCCGTTAATTATTGCACTACTTTAACAATATCTTCCTGATTACTTTCTTCTTGAATCACTTCTTCAATTTGTTCATCAGTGATTGCACTCCAAGCTCCTGGACAGTTGTAGTGCCTGTTGGCCCTGAGCCAGTCGAACCATGTGACGAATGCTAATTGACCCATTTCATTTCTCCAGTCCTGAAAACATTTTTTTTTTAACAAAAACTGAACAATTATGAATCTTACTCGCGCACGAAAGATTTCCTATATACTAAGAGATGTGGTAAGCACACACAGTCTAAAAGGGAAGGGTTCTCAAGTGCAACTTAATATCTTGATGCTTGATTTCTTCAGGATAGGTACAAGCCAACAAGGCGGGTGCAAAGTACCAGACCACCATGCTATGGTATTTTCACATAGTTTATTTTCTGCCACGCCACTGTAATACCTACCTTAGCTATACGCTCCTTCTTGCATGCGTAAATCAAAACTGTAGATATCACAGTACAAAAAAGGCGGAATACTGTACAGTGGCCACATGCTAAAGTCAAAAATTTGCGAACCAAAATTGCGCAGTCCAATCTTCATGTCAAAGATTGCACAAGTCGCGCTTCCGGGCATGCCGAGCTACCGTCTTGCCGTCCACACGCACAGTTTTACCTAGACGCAAGACGGAGCGTGTAGCCGTGATAGAGAATCGAGCCTATGACATGCGCCATGGAATTCAACGTTACTACCACAAATCCACCATCGCCTCAGTAGAGACTTTACGTAGATAGAAAATATAATAGAATAGAAAATAATCATTTCGGTAAGTACCGTTTACCATCAAAACAAGAAAAAAAAGACGCTTAGTTTCTTGCGGAAGTCTTCTCAGTTCAAGTTGTATTTGGAACCGGTGTAGAGTTATTTGTTAACGTTCATAAGTGCCTTATCAGGGCCTAAATTGAATAAATGCTTTTTAAATTTGAATTGAATTTGAATCACCTGTTTGCTTATAAACTACATTAGTAGTATAAAAAAAAACAATGGGTTGCACTCCGGGAGTGCCGGCAGAAGTGAAAACTTGAATATTAACATTGTGCATTTTTGAAACTACACATTTTTCACATAGTGTTTTTATACAAGGGAAAGCTAGTTCAAGCTACATGTACATATAATACTTTTGAGTAAGATTTTTTGATTAACTTAAAATGGGAACAAAAATGGTATATACCTTCCAGCTAGCTAGAGAATATTATAAGAATTTGAACATAACCCCAGTATAAATACAGTCTAATTTGTAATTACTCTCAGTCTTACGAATTTCGATCGATCAGGGTCACGTGACCTCTGACGCGAGTTTAACATTTTTTACCCATCCCAAAAAGTGCACAACGCCGCTAATGAAGTTTTCACTTCAAAAATCTATTAACTTACGTGTAATCCGACCATGGTTGGTCGTCCGTTGCTGGTGAATGCGTGAGGTCCATAGTGCATGATGCTAGCGTACTCGTAAGGGAGCCCCAAGTTTTGAACTACGTTTGTTTCATATCTGTCGAAGTTGAATTCCATTCCTGCATAAAAAACGTAAATAACGCGTTATTCCGAAGTTATTTTGACATAAACTCAAATTTATGAACTGTTTTAGACTACGAAGTCGGTAATCAAGCTTATGGCTTGATGGATGCGGTTATCATAGCCATATGGACGCTTGCAATACAAGGGGCATCACTCACTGGTTACTGACTCTTCCCCCCTCCCCAATCAGCTCTGGCGACCTTACTCAAGAACACAACATAAAGTTATTGGGCTGCGGTATTCTGTAAAGTACTTCCTGCACTTCCCCAGTACTCGCCCATTTAGTGAGTGCTTTGCGACAGATTTTCAACTGTTTCCTAAGGGCGGTAGCCAGGCAGATAGGTACTAAAAAGTACCCTACAATTGTATTTGGGTTTCTGTACGATGTGTTCACCGAAAGTTACCTACGCACTTCGTTACGGAATTCACAAAAATTATCGCACTGACATTTAAAAACACTATTACTATTTTCAATAAACTTTCACTATGCCAAATATCACAATCCCCGCGCGCATGCTTAAAAAGGGTACAAAGTTTTCTGGAGTTCCTCTCCAGATAACTAACCTCGAATAATATTCTCCCACATCACCCTAATGTAACTATCTCTATTGTATGTGGACTGCATGTGAAAGAAGCCCAAGACATGGAGCCATTCGTGAATTATGACTTGATTGTGGAAGCAACCCTGGCCGGGCCTGTCGCGGGCCAGGTTCAGGATGTGGACTCCACGGGTGCTCCAGTAGCCCACGTGGGCGTAACAACCGTCTGGTCTACCCTGCAATAAAAAGAAACATTATAAAGTGGGAAATAGGTACGGCAAAGCTGTTTTGTGTGGTTAGAAAAGCAAAATTATATCAGACCACCTTTGCGCTAACGTTCAATGTCCAATTATCACGTCCGATAACTGAGTACGTTGTATGGAGCAAAGGAAAATCATATTAGCGTTGCTTTATGTTGGTTACAAGTGGGGTTAAGAGGAAAGGATGGCTGCAATAAATTTGAAAAATAGGTATTTAACAAATCTATTGCTGTCGCGCTGTTGCTGGGATATAAATGTATGAGGGACGATAGAGACATCTGCAGCTTGGATCGGTTATACCTATTTAAAATAGACGAAATCGCTATTTCGTAATCCCCAGATTCCTCCTCTAATACTAGATCGATTTTTTTTTCAAGAATAGTAATAAAAAGGGCTTTGGCTATGTCTGTCGGTTTTCCTTTTATTTTTTATATTCGTAATTTTTTTTTGCTGGACGTCTAATAAGGGCAGTACAAATTATCAGTTTTTGTGATTTTAGATGGCTCCTAATTCTTATAATAATTAATTTATGGAGAAAAACACAACCGAGGGACATACAGTGGCAGCTACAGATTGCATGATAAAATAATCATTGCTCTAGTGTCATTATCCAGAGAGGAAACTGAGGATTACGTTTGTATGGAACAAACGCCACCAGCGTTTCCTCTTAATTTTGCCACATTGCAGCTTCATAGCTTTGAAGTGATTTAAAAAGTGTTAGAAAAAGAATTAACAATTCAATTTCAATCTGAAAACATATACTTTGAAGCTACGAATGTGGCAAAATTATTCCCACTGGTGACCCATTTTGGCAGCTGCTTACACAAAGTACTTATTGAAGTGGCGAAAGGCGGACTCTCCAAGCAAGACTGACAGAAACCTACCAAATTAAGACGGTACTCACAGTAATCTGAACATAATTAAATTCTCCGGCGCGTCTGGCTCGGAACCTTACGCAGGTGTTCGATTCGATTTGTCTTATTGTGGACCTAATAGCTTCTTGCTGTGCATGATCTTAAACAGACAATATAGACATACTTTGAGGGTTTTATAATAGCTAAAAACTAAATAACGTCACATTTATAACGTCAAGGATCACAAATAGTAGACAGGTAACCGTGCTTACCGAATTCACCAGCACCAAACTCGTAAACAATAGTGTTGGACGGCCATTTTGTGTTGGGCCAGACGTAGGCATTCCTTCCAAGAGCATAGCTCTGGAGGAGATCTTCTGCTTGATCGTCATCGAGCAGTACGTCACCCTGGAACTTTCCACTGTTCTCCCATGGTGAGGCTAAAGGATTTTCAGCCATACGTTCTTCCAGTGAGCGACCATCTGAAATGTTTTATCCGTCGAAGAAATGTTAAGATCGATAACAAAAAAAATGTGTTTAGGTACTTCTCTATTGCTGTGTAGGTACTAATAAAAGTTTACGGAGAATCTAACGTCCATAAAGGAGGTTCCTAGGAATCCCATTAATTATTGGCATCGTATAAACATACGCAATCACTAAGAAACGTGCTAGGTCCTAATCCAAAGCTAACCTTTCCTGACAGTCTCCAAGAAAGTCCTGAACTCCTCAATCTCCTGCCTGGACCGGGTAACCGGTGGTCCCGCAGACACTGTCCCGATCAGTAAGACCAGAAATCCTAAGCTCAACATTGTTGCCTAGTGATACCACATTAGAACTCTGGTACTTATATACAAACAGCTACCTGATTACGTATCAGCTAGATGCTATTTTTCGGTTTTGCTTAATGTGATAGTTTTTAGGATTTTGTTGGCAAATTGAATTTGAAAAAATCGTAACACTTTTAAAGTCATGTTCGTCCATCTGTTCATAGTGTGCTATAACAACCCTGTACGTTGAATTATCCTTTTTTGTTGAAAATATGAGTACCTAACTCATGAATTTGTTTTTTTTAATACTATGGCACATTTTTTCGATAATTTATTAATAAATATCCTGTGACATTCCTCACACACGGGGAACTGATCCCAAACTAAGCAGAGCTTGTACTATGGAAACCAAATAACTGATATAATACATATGTACTACTATTTGTTTGTAAATACATACTTAATATACATAATTACACCCAGACTCAGGACATACAGACATGTTCATATTAAATTATTCCTTACCATAAGTTTATAATAATAATGAAGATGAATATGCACTAAACCTATTGAAATGTATGTGCTTAGATGTAATTAAAAATGAATATAAACAAACAGCATCTTTAGTTTTCTTATTAATGGATTTCATATCTTTGAACAATTAGATAAATGATATTATTTTGTGTCATTATAATTATGTAGATTGTTAACATTTTACTTAGCACCTAATCTTTGTATATTAATTACGTGGTACCTATTATGTTTATATCGATAAATTAATTTTGAAGACATCTTGATACTGAACTTGTGATCGATCGATCAGTGATTTTCATTTTTACAAGATTTTATTTAGTTTCACCTGTCCCGTTGTCTGTAATGGAATTTTGCATGTTAAATTTGACACACTTTCCGGTTTCCGATTGAGCTGAAATTTTGCACGAATATGCAAATCGCGTGACAATGCAATATTATGATGACGTGGAGCTGATCTGATGATGGAGCTGGAAGGTGGCTATAGGAATTCCGTAATAAAACCACATAACCCTATCGAGTTTGGGCTCGTTTGATTCGTCTTGATGAGTCCTTTGTCGCAAGTATAGTCAATTCAGGTGCAATGATATCTTCTATTAAGAGATTTGAAATTTTCGGATCTAATACTAGGTAGGTACTTATCATAAATAACACCATTAAAATTAAAATTAGATTAGTAAGTAAGTCATTTTGAGTCTGCACAGTGACTTGCATATTATCTCAGTAACATAATATTATGGGCATATACATTACAAACTGTCTTTACAGGAAGAGTTTCGGGTTAAAATAACAATAAAGACTAGTTTTTTGTGTAATAGTTTTTTAATATTCATATTAAAATCAACAGTCATAAATATAATTCCGGTAAGAATTTCACCTTCTCATCTAATTTTGGGAAGTCGCAATTTTTCTCTTTGGAAAGGGAAATGGTAGGGTGTTAAGAATCAATAACTAATGCACGGCGTACCGTTACCAAAGTTTTACCACCGACATATATCCATTATTATAATATTGTATACCTAGTAGTAAGTTCAATCTGTAAATCGAATAATTCTTTATTGAACATTCTGGAAAGTAGCCACGTTTCACTAAGTTAAAACACTTCAAAGATATCGAAATACTACATTAACACCTACAACAATGACAATATTACATCTATACTTACAAACTATATCTGTATACTATACTTATTAATAATACAAGTCACTTTTTATTATTAGTTTTCATTCTTATCTAATATAATTAATTTGGTTTGGTCGAGATTAAGAACGAGATCATTTTATTCTTTAAATTTTTTACAATTTATTTATTTTAGTTTCATAATGTTTCGCTATTTTTCCCGATGAAAAGCACGATGCTATCATCTGCAAACATGACCATTCGATGTAATTTTTTTTCTAAAAAGACGTTAATACATACTAGAAATAATAGGGGTCTAATAATACTCCCCTGTGGTACACCATAAGAATCTTTCCTACTTCGAGATAAATATGTCAAAAATATTATAATTATCTGCATACAGCAGATATAGAACCTACATTTCCTCTCGCTCTATTCCCTAGTGAGATAATTTCTGAGAATCTGATGATTAACATGATCGAATGCTTCTGTTACATCCATGAATTAAGAAGACACGGAAGCTTGTTTCCTGAATCCCATTTGTTCATCCGCTAGTATCACATGGCTCCTTACCGCTGAGCCGCTGACCCCACCATCATCGCTTTTGTTTCCCCATCATCATCGTTGCAGTTGCCCCGCCGTCATCGTTGGTATTGCCCAATACTACAGAAATAAGAAAATAGTCTTTTTTAATCCACCTACACCAAAAAAGAAACGATTTTATTGTACTTCTCAAAAACGTCATCTTAAGAATATATAAAGAAAGATATAAAGTAGCATAGTAACGATAATATGAATAGAACCGGCACTTAGGATTCCTTTCCTTACAATAAAATAATATATAACCAACTTAATTTTGTGGCTCCGTGATTCGACTTTTCAAATTATATTGGTAGTAGCATCACACAATTTAGACTATATTTTACAAAACTTTAATATTTTACCTATTTTTTTGCTAAAATTTGCTTAACTATAGAGTACCTACATACTAGAATATAGACCGAAAACTTTATCAACGCGTCTTATCTGTAAGTAAAAGTAAACCCCCATTTATCAGTAACAGGAAAAGAGAAAATTTCTGACAATTTAGGAACCCGGAAATAAATGTGCTTACTGTATTCGTCAGCACCAAACTCTTGCACAATATTGTCTGACGGCGATTTTGTGTTAGGCCAGACGAAATTCCTTCCAAGAGCAAACTGAAGGAGATATTCCGCCTCATCATCATCTAGCAGTATGTCACCCTGGTTGTTTCCACTGTTCTCCCTGTGTTTAGTTAAAGGATTGGCAGCCAAACGTTCTTCAAGTGATCCATCATCTGTAAAGTTTTATTTGTAGTAAACATTCTATAATTTGATTTTTAAAGAAATGCGTTTCATCCTGAGATGTTACCTCTTTTAGTAGCGTGCCCACTACTACAAATTAGAATCTTATTCATTATTGTAACACATTAAGATACGCAATTACTACGAAACGTTCTGGGTCCTAATCTAAAGCTTTCACACTATTACCTTTCAGAACAGTCTTCAGAAAAGCCTTTAACTCCTCTATCTCTTGTTTGGGCCGGGGAACCGATGATCCCGCTGACACTGCACCGATCAAAAATACCAGAAAGCCTAAGCTCAACATTATGGGCTAGTTACGCCAAAGTAGTGATAAATACTCTTGCCCTTTTATATAAACAACACGCAACCTGATTACATTTCAGCTTGATATATTTTTTCGGCTTTGCTTACTTTTTTATGCCATACAGTCTAGACTGTATCAACTTTTTCAACATTTCGTGCGAGATCCTTGGTCATAGATGATAAAATTTATCTAAATTCACCTTCATTTTCTACTTAAAAATTATAGAAGGCATCCTGAAAATTATTGTAGACCTGTCTGAAACTTTTTATATGCATTTATTTGCAAATTCAATCATTAGACGTACGTACTCCTATCTCTATACTTACTCTTTACGGTCTAATACAAAAATATAAACAAACAAAATCTTACTTATTCATGCATGTTATTAAGTTACCTACTCACGTTATTTGGTAAATAATCTTAGCACTTAATCAATATTTGGATAGCATTTACTAGGAATGTTATTATGTTATCATTTAATATCGAAGTCATCTTGATTATGAAACTTCTTTGTAATCGATCCTTTATGACGTTAAATGCCGTCACAAGGATCATTTGTTTTCGAACCACAATGAGGATGATTCGTCCTACAAAAAGCTTTTTTTATGAAAACAACGTGAGGACTCCACAGGACGGTGGTAGGGTAAATTTAAATTAGTTAGGTACTTTAAGGGTGTTTGTTCCCAACAATGGACAGGGCGAGCTATGATTACTGCTTGCAAGTCAAAAGGTTTCAAAAGTGATTATGTAGTACCTACTTCACCCACCTTAGGCGGTTATCACACTGCCACGCAGCACGCTGCATGTTGCGTGCAGTGGCGGCGTAAGACCTAAATTTTATGTGGGCAAAATTCATTTTGCGGGGCCCTCTGCCAGCGCAAGAAGACGGATTGTATAAAAAGAAAAAAAAAATAAACACCAAAAAATAAAGATCAACTAAGTACCATTAACCAAAACCAAAGAACATTTCCAAAAATATTAAAATTAGATCAGAAATTTTCTGCTTTTTGCACTGCTAAATAAGGGGCGCGAGGCCCCCTAGGTCGCGAGGCTGTAGGCGGTGGCCCACGTCACCCACGCCTTACGCCGCCACTGGTTGCGTGTCGACCAGCGTTGCCAGATTTTATTTTGGGCAAAGCGGGATTTTGTAGCCCCTTGAGTAAAAAAAGCGGGATTAGATCGCCCAAAGCGGGACATACTAAAAAAAATCGGCCAAGTGCGAGTCGGGCTCGCGCACCGAGGGTTTCGTAGAAACTTGTAGGTATGTAAATAGTTCATTCATCTCGGGAATCGAGTCTAGAAGATTTATTTCCCTTTTTTCGATTATGTTGTAATATAATCGCAAAAAAATCTTTTTTTTGTGATGTAACTACAAAACGCTTTTCGGATTTCTTCCTTTACATGTGCCACATGGAATTGCTTCTTGCCAAATTTTATGATTCTACGTCAACGGGAAATACCCTATAGGTGCTATAGGTTTTGATTACCTTGCGAGCGTCAAAATATGCGGCATATACGACCGTATATTTTGATTGCGTTGACTTCTGAGGTTGACTTAGAAGTTTGATTTTTGTATGTCACAGTAACATTAAGCGCACTTTGGCGCCGGGCGTCACGGGAAAGCTGCAGTGCTATTCTGTAAAGTTCATTTGCAATATCACTTCTGAATCCGCGATGAGATTAGTTTCATATTCTTAAAATCAGTGAGTTCGACACTAGTGCCACCGAATGATGACGGAAGTGAGATGAACTACGACAGGTGAGTATTTTGACGTTTTTCAGCAGGATTTGGTATTCTGAAACATAATTCAGCGCCAAATTGAGTTGCGAGGTGAGTTGCGAGATGACTTTCGAGATGATTTACCTTTTACAGAATAGCATAGCTGGTGCCATTTCTGTACAGTGGTGTCTTTATTATTTCCCACTTCTACGTCCATCGATGATTTCATTTCACGCTGGTGTCAACGCACCTATGCGCGTACTTGCGGGAGTGCAGATCTGCATCATCGTGCGGGTTTTTTACGCACTCACGCGCGTAGTTGCGTTTTGTGGATTCACGGCGACTCTGACTCATTTCATTCAAAGCCGTTCGCTGTAGTCCAAAATCACGCACGGCACTGCGAGACTCGGGTTGCCATACCTTGCGTCTCGCCCCGCACCCACGCGCGTGTGTGCATGTTTTTGTCCGCATGTAGGCGCGTGATCTGTATGAACGCGCGTGGATACATTTTCTGTATGTTGGACTGTGCATCTTTTCTATGCAAACGGAGATAGGTACTTACAAGCAACGTTAAAACACGTATTCATGCGCTACGCTACATCGCTTACATCAATTTCTTCATATGTGCACTGTGAAGGAAGAAATCCAAAACACTCGCATGAAAGCCGCATCACTTGTTATAGCACCGGTAATCAGTTATATAATCAATTTATGCATCGAAAAGGGTCACTTTCCAATGAAATTAAAAACTACGATTATAAAGCCACTTTTCAAAAAAGAAAATAAACTAAGCATGAATAACTATAGACCCATAGCTTTAATCCCCATTTTTTCCAAGATTTTTGAAAAGGTTATTTACAATAGTTTAAACTCATTTCTTGAAAAAAACAAACTTCTCACCAATGAACAATATGGTTTCAGGCAAAACAGAACGATCAACTTGGCCGTTTATGATTTCATTGAAAAAATTATAACTAATGTCGACGGTAGAATACCAGTTTCCTCAATTTTTATGGATATGTCAAAAGCTTTCGACCGTGTTGATCATTTTATTCTTTTGAGTAAATTGGACAGGTATGGAATCAGGGGTAATATTCTAGAACTTATTAAATCCTACATTAGTAATAGAACGCAAATCACCTGCATAGATTGTAACGTAGTAAAAATGGGTTTTTAATTATTTAATTTTTATAATAACTTTCGATTATCATTCGATTTTTCAGTCGATGAATCGTTCTTTTTTAAATCAAGTTTAATGCTTTTACTTGATTAATTGTCTGTAGCCTCTTAATATTTATTGGGATTTATAGCCAATTAATCAATGTTTCGTTAAATGAACATATCTTTAATTATTCCTCCTATTTTATTGAAATACAGGAATAAAATATTGATTTTCTATCGATTAATCGATATGTTTCTGAACGAAACCGATTCGTTTTCGAACGAAACTTTTAATGTTACAAGTTGATTTATTGTCTGTGACCTATAGAAAAGTTAGGGTTTCCAGCGAATAAAACGAATAATCGGTTTTGACAGAAATATTAATAACTACGCAATTTAGTTGACGTTTTTATTGTTTGTTTACAAACAATATGAATTAAAGTTTATAAACATTGTTCTTATCAATAAAACACTGTTTCGGTGCTTTTTGGTCTTTCAGACATCGTTTTTCTTTAATAAAACATTCAAGTTAATAAGGTTTTTGACCTCAGTGTCTCGTAGTTTTCAACAGATGTACGGATTACGTTTTCTACTGTAACCCTCTCTGAAATTCTCCAAGTTATAAAAAATGGCTAAGGAGCCTGTCTTTTTCGATCCTGACGACGTGCAGTACGCACGTAAATTTTTCAATATGTGATCTTCTACTATTTTTTTTGGTATGTTTGATCTCTTGGAAGCTTTGTTCTTTGGTTTTAATAGTGCCTCGGTATTTATTTCGTGGTTTTCTACAGAATTGTGCTGGAGGAGGGATCCACAATCGATCCATGACGCGTGGTGTGGAGTTGTTAGGAATTCATTCCATCTTCTTCATTTAAGCCTCCTTTATTTTCACAAAGGTATGTATTACTTATTTCCTACGAACTATCCACATGCTAGGCCTATTAAAAGTGATATTTTAATTATTTAGAAAGCTAGGTGCTACATGAGGTTATTAGGTTATTTTTCCCTCATAGATTCAATCATTCCAAATTAAATAAAAGATAAAACTTATCATCAATTTGATTATATTTGTGTTATAATACAAAACAATACATAATTAACTTTTCTTAGTCATTTTACATCAAATTTATGTTTTGGAGGTTAGGTTTTCCCTCTTTCATACTACTTTATTATTATGTTACTGTAATTGACAAATCAATTACAGAAGGTGTTTGGTTGGGGTTCAAGATACCATCCATGTGTTTGGTTGGGGTTCAAGATACCAACTATGTGTTTGGTTGGGGTTCAAGATCCCATCTATGTGTTCGGCTGGGGCTCACATCCCATCAAATGGTTCAGTTGGGACTTGAATCTACTGTCAACGGATCATGTTGGTGCTACACATATCCTTTAATTAAAACTTTTACCTGATTTTTTCTTCGGTAAAGCAGCCGTCTCTGCTTTTGGCGCCCTTATACTTTATTTAAACTTATGTAATTGGTAATGCAATTCATCTCAGGTTACCCACATTCTCTGGCTGAGAAGCTGTGGCATTTATTTAAAATATCTGTTTGTATAAAATTAACTTAAAATGAATAACTGTTTATGTAGTTAAATAATAATATAGGAATTCTATGCCAGTAAAGGTTGTTTCATTTATCCATTTTTCTTATTAGCGTACCGGCCTTAGGGTTAAAATCCGATACGTTACAGTGACGCCCGTACGTGGTGGCGAGTAACCTGAGATGATTGTCATGTTGTTTTAAATATGTCAAAAATTGTGTTTACTATAAGTATTTCATAAGTTTACTGCGGAACTGTGTTTATTGAATACCTTAAGATAACCTTAAGTTTCTTGCAGATCTGTGTTTTACATTACAAATTATACTACCTGTGTCTTATGTATGCATACTGTGTTATAATTTAAATATTTAACTAATGTTTTTTCTCTTAACTTGAGATGACTTGCAAAATAGTGCGGTGATTAAAATGAAATCTTTACATTTTAATATTTATCTTAAACATTATGCTACTTTTAACTAAATATCTGGTACACACTCATCATTTGCCACTATTACAGCTTTCTTTCTTAATATTCCCATTGGAACTTTTTGAATTAAAATTATTTTTTACTTTTTTCAAGTCGGGGAAATTTTCAACTTCTTCATCTTCTGCTTTTTGACTGTTTAGGAAATTACCCTATAATAAGGGTTCACACCCATCGTTTTTGCATTTTCAGAATTAATTAACTTTGCTTAATTTTCAAATAATAATTAAAAATAAGTTTTTTTTCTGAAGATTTTAATTTTTTTTCTTTGCTTTTGATACTTAGCGCCTTAAGCTAGCTGTATTAATGTGGTGCTTACTGCTTATGCTTATTACGTATTGATGTGTGTATCAGGCTACTTATCTTGACAATTATTTAACCTTACTGCTATTTTACTTTGCAGTTATTTATCATTACTGTTGCTTAACTTTTACTTAACTTTATCATTACTTAACTTATATTTTCTAAGATATTGCTTCCGGTTCAGTGACTATTTCACTTGTTATAAAATGGAGGAATATTCTTTTGCTTTCCAAGCTTTACATAAATATAAGCTTGTGTATGAGATTCGCATTAGGGACCCAGTGCTGCTGATGTCGTTGCATCGTTGTGTATACCATTAAGAACTCTTAATTTAAATTTGAAAGTTCGTCTTGTACTTATGTGTGTTCTTATCTTAAATGTGTATCGATAGTTTGTAGTGCTTATAATTATAGGGAATTGTCCTTTTCTTTCGGTTGAAATAGTTGTTCGGGTGTTTCGTCGTTTCTTGGATTCGGGATCCAGTATTTTTTATTTTAGGTTCCGACTCGATGATGTTTTGCTGAAGGTGGGAGCCACACTTCACGGTTGTGATGATGATACTCACATCACCACCGCTAAGGAATCTCGCGCTTCTGTCGTGTATTCTTCCTTTCGGTTCGGTTCGATGTATAACCGACTCGGATGTGCAAGTAATGGTTGATATAGGCTTGGCATTTCCGATATTTAAAAGGAGGTGGCCAAGGTTCTTCATGGTTGTGATATTAATTATATCACACCACTATTGACTCTCGTGTAGTCTGCTCGTGAAATCTTTTGGTTTGGTTTGATGTATAACCGACCCGATTTCTCAAGTAATGGTTGTTATGGGCTTGGCATATCCGATATTTAAAAGGAGGTGGCCAAGGTTAAAGGTTAAATTTATATAATAATTTTAGAAGGTTCTTATCTTATAAACTATAGCCCGGACAAGTCGGTATATTTTGGATTGTAGAACATTAGTCCTGGCAGTTGGTATATTTTTTGGATTGGATTACTGGAATGGATAGTTAAAGTTAAGATAGTTTTGGGGTTATATATTTAATTATTTAGTATGTTTATTTACTTATTGATATAATTATGTATGGTTTATAAAATACTTTATTCACTTGAAGGATGTTGAAATGTTGGATAAATTTTTACTTGGGTTGTGACCACTTTGGGTATTTAGTAAATATAGTGGGTTAGGAGCGGTTGGTAACTCCTATGTAAAATAAATAAGCCATTCTACTAGAGGCGGTTGATAACCTCTTTAAAATATAAGCCTTTGTCCGGAGCGGTTAGTAACTCCTCTAAATAAGCCATTATACTAGAGGCGGTCGGTTACCTCTTTAAAATTAAGCCTTTTAACCATTGATCATTTAAAATTCTAAAATGGGTTTTCTTGCTTCTTAATTCTTTTGTTTAATATGGTGAGGCGTAACCACAGTTAGATTATGTGTGTTATCGCTTATTGTCTATTAGTAAATCAAGAGTACCTATTAAGTTGTTATGTAGGTATACGTCCATTATTATATTTATTATATCAATTATCTTATTAAGAGGGGTAGAGCAAGCGTTTACTCGCTCTGTGAGCAGCTCGAATGGGGAAGTACCTCCACCTTACAGAATACCGCAGCTAAATAGCATTATGTCTTAGAGAAATACATGAGCTATGTATACTCTAAGCGTTCTGTTGTGTTCCTGCGCGTGAGCAAGGTTACCAAAGCTCATTGGGAAAGGGATTTATTTATATATATATATATATATATATGTATTGAGTTTAGGGTTGTGTTTTTTTGTTTCATTTAATGTTAGGTATCTTTTCCTACATTATTATTAATTTTGTATTTTGTTAAGTTGTGGGAGTTATGATCTCCAACTTCTGGTTTTCTTTGGTTCGTGGGTTCGGTTTGTTGGTGGAGTAGTTTTCTTTTTAAGTTCTTTACTATTGGTATGTAGTATTGACTGTTGGATTTGTTATGGTTTGGGTGGTTTATATTTCATTGTTCTTGTGTTTACTGGCTTAGAATTACTTATATTTGTTGGTTTTTTGGTTACAACTTGATTGTCGTTGTATCCGGTTGGTATTTTTTATTTTAGAATTTAGTGTGACTTGGGAGTTTTCTTTCAGTTATCGATTTTTATTTTTCGAGCTGAGATGTTTTCAAGCTGAGGGCAGCTTGAATTTTGCTTTCATATACGCAAAATTCTTCTGACAGGGGGGGTCGTGTAACGTAGTAAAAATGGGTTTTTAATTATTTAATTTTTATAATAACTTTCGATTATCATTCGATTTTTCAGTCGATGAATCGTTCTTTTTTAAATCAAGTTTAATGCTTTTACTTGATTAATTGTCTGTAGCCTCTTAATATTTATTGGGATTTATAGCCAATTAATCAATGTTTCGTTAAATGAACATATCTTTAATTATTCCTCCTATTTTATTGAAATACAGGAATAAAATATTGATTTTCTATCGATTAATCGATATGTTTCTGAACGAAACCGATTCGTTTTCGAACGAAACTTTTAATGTTACAAGTTGATTTATTGTCTGTGACCTATAGAAAAGTTAGGGTTTCCAGCGAATAAAACGAATAATCGGTTTTGACAGAAATATTAATAACTACGCAATTTAGTTGACGTTTTTATTGTTTGTTTACAAACAATATGAATTAAAGTTTATAAACATTGTTCTTATCAATAAAACACTGTTTCGGTGCTTTTTGGTCTTTCAGACATCGTTTTTCTTTAATAAAACATTCAAGTTAATAAGGTTTTTGACCTCAGTGTCTCGTAGTTTTCAACAGATGTACGGATTACGTTTTCTACTGTAACCCTCTCTGAAATTCTCCAAGTTATAAAAAATGGCTAAGGAGCCTGTCTTTTTCGATCCTGACGACGTGCAGTACGCACGTAAATTTTTCAATATGTGATCTTCTACTATTTTTTTTGGTATGTTTGATCTCTTGGAAGCTTTGTTCTTTGGTTTTAATAGTGCCTCGGTATTTATTTCGTGGTTTTCTACAGAATTGTGCTGGAGGAGCGATCCACAATCGATCCATGACGCGTGGTGTGGAGTTGTTAGGAATTCATTCCATCTTCTTCATTTAAGCCTCCTTTATTTTCACAAAGGTATGTATTACTTATTTCCTACGAACTATCCACATGCTAGGCCTATTAAAAGTGATATTTTAATTATTTAGAAAGCTAGGTGCTACATGAGGTTATTAGGTTATTTTTCCCTCATAGATTCAATCATTCCAAATTAAATAAAAGATAAAACTTATCATCAATTTGATTATATTTGTGTTATAATACAAAACAATACATAATTAACTTTTCTTAGTCATTTTACATCAAATTTATGTTTTGGAGGTTAGGTTTTCCCTCTTTCATACTACTTTATTATTATGTTACTGTAATTGACAAATCAATTACAGAAGGTGTTTGGTTGGGGTTCAAGATACCATCCATGTGTTTGGTTGGGGTTCAAGATACCAACTATGTGTTTGGTTGGGGTTCAAGATCCCATCTATGTGTTCGGCTGGGGCTCACATCCCATCAAATGGTTCAGTTGGGACTTGAATCTACTGTCAACGGATCATGTTGGTGCTACACATATCCTTTAATTAAAACTTTTACCTGATTTTTTCTTCGGTAAAGCAGCCGTCTCTGCTTTTGGCGCCCTTATACTTTATTTAAACTTATGTAATTGGTAATGCAATTCATCTCAGGTTACCCACATTCTCTGGCTGAGAAGCTGTGGCATTTATTTAAAATATCTGTTTGTATAAAATTAACTTAAAATGAATAACTGTTTATGTAGTTAAATAATAATATAGGAATTCTATGCCAGTAAAGGTTGTTTCATTTATCCATTTTTCTTATTAGCGTACCGGCCTTAGGGTTAAAATCCGATACGTTACAAGATAAGATCTGTCACAAATCTAAAATTGAAAAAACTTATACATCTGAACCGAGACATACAAAATTCGGTGTACCCCAAGGCAGTGTTCTAGGACCGCTGTTATTCCTTATTTATATAAATGACATGCCAAAAGTTGTGAACCATCACATGGTGTTATTTGCTGATGATAGCACAATAACTTTTATAGGGAATGATATAAATACATATGAGAATGATATAAATAATGCTCTAAGTGAAATAATTGATTGGTTAATAGTAAATAATTTAAGGATTAATATTGATAAAACTAAATTTATGACATTCAGACAAAAATCGAATAAATTAAATCTTAACATAAAATACGACTGTATACCTATAGAAGAGACTGATAAAACAAAATTTTTAGGATTATGGTTGGATAATACCTTGACATGGAAGAAACATATAGACTCAATTTGTAAAAAGCTACATCAGTATTCCTTTGCATTTTATAAATTAGCTAAAGTTGTGGATCAGTGTGTTGTTTTGACTGCCTATCATTCATTTGTTATGTCAACCTTACGTTATGGAATCATACATTGGGGTAACTCTACTGATAGAGAACTTGTTTTTAAGGCCCAGAAAAAGTGTCTTAGGTCAATAATGTAATCTAAAATCTACAGATAGCTGTAAACAATATTTTAAAGACCTCAAACTGCTCACATTTCCATCACTGTACATATATGAAGTGGCAATATTTGTTAAAACGAATTACAATCTGTTTAATGTAATGAACAGTAAGAGACTGCATAATGTTATACGAGTAAATTCGCATAAAACAGCACTCTACAGTAAGAGTGTACTGGGAATGGCTCCTAAAATTTTCAATAAATTACCGAATGAAATAAAAGACATAAATATCATAAGTATTTTTAAAAAGAAATTGTCTGACTTCCTTATTCACAATGCATACTATACAATTAATGAGTACCTAACTGAAAGACATTCCTGATTTATTTGTTCGTTTGTGTTTTGTTAAATATCTTTTATATATTTGACATTATATTTGAATATTTTTGTGAATCCGTGTTAATTTAATTATTGTAATGAATTTATTAATTATTTGTTATTATTTTACCTTCAAACTGAATTATTTTATATGTTATATCACTTGTATGCCTTACAAGGCAAAACATAGCAGAACATTATATTTTTATTTACCAACATTGTATTGTACCTATGTTTACAAGAAATAAATTGAATTGAATTGAATTGAATTGAAATACCGACAGCGACTGGAGAGACAACCTAATGCGCTTGCTGCAAAATTAACCTGCCAAGAGTATACAAGACGCTTCAAGAGAAATAACATTTTGTAGCTTTCTTTCAGCTTCTTTTAAGCGACAAAATATGAGTAGATGCCTTCACTGGAGGGCTCACTCCCCCAATCTATGTGACACTCAAAAAGTTTGCTTATAGTTACAAACTGATCGCAAACAAGCCCAAAAATAAAAAAACCGCTACGCTGCGTATTGTGTGGCAGTGTGTTAACCGCCTTAAGGCATAAGCTTACACCCTCAAGTTGCAAATCTTTCGCCAACCGGTGTTTCAACGGCTACACTTGGAAGCCAAGGTGTGCTTACCACCATCAACTGTGGTTGAAGGTTATTACTTACCATGGTGGGATTGTAGTCAAACACAAGCTATGCAATAATGGTAGGTAGGACAAAATCTTATTATAGGTATTCATGGAAGCGTATTAGGTACTCGGTGGAGAGCCATCGTAAAGAAAATGCGGTAGTGGCACTGGAAAACGCTCCTTACCACTCACGACGCCTAGAAAAAACTCCCACCAAAGCATAGATATAATGATCATCTTTATATAACTATACCACGATAAATTTATATACTCTAATGATAGCATCATTAGAGTATATCAATTTATCAATAACTAACTTATTATAATTTTTTGTTTAAAATGCCTTTTTGCTTGTTATTCTGTGTATACACTTCGGATTTCGATCTAGACTCTAAACTAAAAATGTATCTCTTTGGTGTGAATTTGCGATTGTTATCTGTTGTGTGTACCTAATAAATAAAATAAAAAATAGAGAAAAGCAAGTGTTCAAGAATGGCATCGTAATGATGAAAAATACGTAAAGGCATAACTTTTGAAGAAATTTAAGGAGGTAAAAGCGAACTACCAAAGTTACGCTGTGATGAGCTCGCAAATATTAAGTGGAAGTCCTAAGACTGCCACGCTTATCATTGCGAGCTCATCATCATCATCATCATCAGCCTATAATGTCCCACTGCTGAGCACAGGCCTCCTTTCACAAATGAAGGTGAAAGGGAATGGGAAATACTCCACCACGCGTGCCCACTGCGGATCGGTGGAGGTAGGCTAGTGGTCAACCTACTGTTGGAATTTTTCAGGAGGCATCCAACTAGCTTAACGACAATCACAATTAAGTGATAACCGGGACCAACGGCTTTACGCGATTATTGCGAGCTCATCCCATAATAATTCGTATGGGCTGACGTGAAGGGACACGTGGCACGCAATAATACCACATTTCATAAGATAGTTTTGTGATAAATACGACTGATTCGGAATCATCTTCGTATAATGCAATGCAGGTGACAATGATGAGATTATATAGGCAGTCTTATAGGCAGTTATTAATTTCTTTAAATAAAAATGTTATGCACTCCTGAGAGTTTGTTTACGTTCTTTATCTCGTCTCATTTACCTTACATTACGTAGAATACACTGCGCTCGTAACAGGGTGTTTAAAACTACGCATGCGTTATATGTTATAATGAATAATATTCTGCTTAAGTTTGCCATTTATTTATTTACTTATTAAATATAGATTCAGTCTACTTTGTAGTTTTGCGGCCGCGCCGGGGCACGCAATTGTTGTCAGTGCGATTAGAATGTAAATATTATGTAATGAATCTAAGCTTGTTTTGAAAAGAGTAATTGCTGAGTTTATTGCCGGCTCTTCTCAGCAAATGCAACCTTCCGAACCGGTATTAGAGTATTAGAGTCAGACTTTTCATAAGTGCCTGCGAAGGTCTATTTGAATAAATGATTTTGAATTTTGAATTTTGAATTTTGAATTTTGAATTTGACTTTTTTTTAAGGATACAAAGGCTTAGTTTGGGATCAGATAGCCAAATCAGTGTAATAGTGTGCCCCGTCTCACTCTTTCGATCACCAAATGTCATGTGTCAGATAAAGACTTCGGAATTTTAGCTAATCAACGTTTGAAAACTTGATTATGAATAAGGGGGCTAATGTGTATAGGTCGAATATAAATAAAATCACCTTTCTAAATCAAAATTTAATTTATTTTTTCTCTATATATAAAAAAATCTTCTCATAAGTCTACAAAATAAAGAAGAATAGAATATCACTATAATACTTATTTATAAAATAATAACAATTACTTCAAAATACAATATGGACGCCATACCATTCATTCGTGCCTTGTAATTTTTAATATAAAAATTATTCAGACCTCGCACACTCCCTTCGCGACATACATACCTAGCTACTACTTTACTGAATACAAAAATATAATCTTAACGCCTAATATCTTAAATTATCAGTTCAGTAAAGAGTCTATAATAACTACAAATAGATGCCACTAAGTTTTTTTATTATTATATTACATCAACTCAACTACATATTGGCAATTTTTTTGCGAATGCGAAATAATAGAATCACATATAAAATCTCAATGATATTTAAAATTATACATGTGGCACTTTGTTTTAAAAACATTATTTTTTATTTATCATAGCTTAGATCAATTTCGATATTATATAACTAAAAACACAACTATATGAAGTACTTGTGCCCGAAATTATGATACAATATCTATATGTCAATATACTATACAGGCTGTTCAAATAATAACTTTATAAAGTTTAATTAATAGAAAAGATAGAAAGAAAGTATTTAATACACCCTGTTATGATATCTACTCATTATTATCTGCTTATAATAAATGCTTGAATATAATATTATAAATAATATAAAACAATTCCACAGATAAAGCAAAAGCAGTGTTCTAAATAAAGTTGGGCTTTCGGTGAAAAAAAAAAGTTTAATACAAATTCAATAAAATTTAAATTAAAGTAATTTTTAAATCATAAAAAACATGTGTTGGCTACATAAAACAAATAATTCACAACTCCATATTTATCCCGTTATAATTCTGATGGCTAAAAGCCATAATAATATAAATAAGAATACATTTTAATATAGTATTATGTAATTAATAAAACTAAAAATAAAACTAATACTTTCTAACTAATATACATATTTATATGAGAATATAACTTGATGTAAAATAAGTAGGGTAGAGGCACCAATAAATGAACGTTTAAGCGTTTTTTCCAACTTTAAATAGCTATAACTTGGTCATTTCATGACATAGGCGCTTGTTGTTTTTTTCAATAATACCTGAAATCCTTATTAATTGAAGGATTAAAGTAATTATATCCTACATCTTCATATATTTTTTTAAAAATTGAAAATGTAAGAAAGTTTAGGTTTTATCCCTATAGTTGAACACTGAGCCCTAATTATGAACGTTTTGTACCCAAAAGTTGAACTAACATTTGAATAGGAGTAGGTTCCATAGTAGTTCGTTCATTTAATGGATTAATGAACCATAATATGAACAAATAATATTCTAAGTGAATATTATTCGTTCAGCTTGAGGCAAATATACCCAAAAGTTGAACTAATAAAATGTGAACCGTTCAAATTTCGACCACCGATCTTAATGGTGATTCTATAGGAAAGTTAGGTTTAAAATAATCAAAAACTCTAAAATAATTTGTTCAACTTTTGGTAACTAAGTTCATAAATTTAATAAAATTAATTTGAGTATTTTTGTTTTGGTATTTAATCGTTAACTTATATGTTTTAATGGGTATAAAAATTAGACCTTTTTCCATTAGTTGAACGCCGTTCATCTATTGGATCAAGTGAACAAAATTTAATCCATTACTTGAACAGTAAATTTCTCTAAAAAACGGTAAATAATGTAATAATATATATTAAGTTATTGAAAGCAGATTATATCAAGATTTTATTCCAACCAAAACTGCTCTAATATGACATTAATTATTTCTATACGCTGACAATGTTCTTAAATTTGGAGGGACTTACCGTTATAAGGTTTCCATATAAAACCGATATTTGGCGGGTAACGTAAAACATAAAAATTCACCGCAAGCGCGTCTGGGCTGTCATTGTCGATGTTGTTAAGGAATATGGAAGAAAATATATTGCCTTATAGGGAAAAAAATATTGCAAACATGTAAATTTAGGGATTATATTATATTTTTTAAATTTTCGGTCGATCGTTCATCTATTGGGGGTCGGTCATCTTTTGGTGCCACTACCCTATTATTGCAACAAAGAAACTGATATGCTTAAAGCAAATTGTCTTATTCCATACGGCAGTGTACGACTGGTTTCCAAAGCTGTGTAAAACAGCAATTATTAAAAAAAAAAAGAATACAAATAATG
The DNA here is from genome assembly GCA_951394255.1 of Polyploca ridens. Lineage (NCBI taxonomy): Eukaryota > Metazoa > Arthropoda > Insecta > Lepidoptera > Drepanidae > Polyploca > Polyploca ridens. Next base: position 3,616,278 of record OX596248.1, read on the forward strand.
TGCAGTCTCAATCATGACAAGAAAATAATATAGAAAATAAAAAAGCACATTTTTTTAACTTCCAATAGTTACTAAATATACTTACTAAAGTAAAATCTTATGCATATTGCACCACTTGATTTCTAGCAATATAGAAATAGAAAGACTTACCCATACACGTATAAAATTATATTTAGTAATATAAATTAATAGATACCTGATACAAAGATATTTTCCATCTTTCCAAAGTTTCCAATAAGTATTTTTTAGGGTTCCGTACCCGAAGGGTGCCAAACGGGACCCTATTACTAAGGATTTCGCTGTCCGTCCGTCCGTCCGTCCGTCTGTCTGTCAATGGGCTGTATCTCATGAACGGTAATAGTTAGACAGCTGAAATTTTCAGAGAATATGTATTTCTATGGCCGCTATAACAACACATAATAAAAATTAAATATGATTACAAATTAAAGGGGGCGCCCAAACAAGAATCGTCTTTTTTAGGGTTTTTTTTTCATAGCAAGGTTAATATTATACGAAACCCTCCGTGTGCGAGTCTTACTCGCACTTAGCCGGTTTTTTTATTATTACCAGTAAAATAATAATATAAAATACTCTGCGTTTGTTAAAGAAAAATTAAAATTGTGGTCTTATAGTTCGTACGATTCACTTGATGTTAGGTAGTTATAGGAAGCTTTTATTAAAGGGAAACTGTTAAGAAAGAGTTGAACATGATATGGTAATGATTTTTTATTGACTCATCTTATTTGATGTCCAAATGGTGACACTATTGCTAATGCGTTGCTGATCGTGAAGAGCAGATTCAGCGACATTTTGAAAAATAACCTCTGCCACTTCTGTCATTAAGTCTTGGAGGAAACAATAGAGTAAAGAGTACCTACCCACGATTTATTACTGTATGTACTTCGTAGTTTTTCATAAAAACTGATTCCCAAATTCAGAGATTTTTTCTGAAAGTTATACCTTCAGATTACCCTACCCTTAAAACTATGCAGCATATTTCTAAACTATACATTATTATTAAGTAATTAAAACGAAATGGCAATGCTTACAAAAGTTTTTCAATCACCTAATTTACAAATAAATAATTTTATAACCATTTCAACCTTCTGTTACGGATGTCACTTTCAACGCAAGATTTGTGAAAGAAATATATACTTTGTCGAACTAAATCTACGTGAAAATAAGGACAATTTTTGATTGTGCCTTTATTGTATCCAGTCCCTAAACCTGACCAAACTAATTTATGCATTTTTATAAATGAAAATTCTGCTATCAAATTGATGTCTCATCAAAAATATACCTTTCCGTTGAATATTTCGTCCAATTGTATACTCAACTGAACACAATTTCTTATTAGTTTTGAATACCTACGAAATTAATCAAAATAATTGAATATGTGTGTTTTCATTTAAAAACACATTTCAATAAAAAGGTAAAATTTATCAATTCATTTGAGATTGGAAACTAGCTAGCATATAAAGTACTTTCATAACAGATTTTCTAGACTAGTTTTTCTGTTCTAGGCTATTTCAAAAATATCCCTATTATTTATTAGTGATCGCCTATCTCACGACAGTGTGCTAGGTAAATTTTTCCCAAAATATTTGTGATCATATATGATCCATATTCCTAATCAAAAGTCATTTTACAAACTATATGTGTATTTAAAAATGCAAATACATCAATAATTATTAAAATTTAATAATTGCAATAAATATAAAAATAAGTGCCACAGAATTATTATAACGAAAAAAAATCGAATAGGGAAGTATACTTACTATTCCCAAAAATATATAAAGATATATCCAAAAATTCGACAATGAAATAGTGTTGTCCCTTTCGCACTCACACAACTTTCTATAGTTGACTTTAGCAAAAACACATATTTTAATATTTCCTGCAATAGTACGAGTCCGTTTAATATTTTAATCATTAATTGTTCCCGTGGCCTAACATTAACAAGAAATATTACATATAAAAGCATGGCGGTAGTGTAAAATATATCAAAATTATTATGTCGCTGTAAAGCATATAGTATTATGTATACTTATTGTAATTATATTAATAGTTTGAGGAAGATGGAGAGATAAATAAATAAAAAAATATGAAACCAACAGGGCCATTGTGTAAGCTGTGGGTTATTGCTATCTCTTTTCTTCACACGGGCGCAGAGAGAGATGGAATGTCTCGGCGCCGTCAATGTGATTTAATTTTCTAAAGCACTACACAATAGCGTTGCAGTTTGGTAAAAAATCCTTCATATAATTCTACCTATACATTGCGAGAATCCTATATAAAAATATAGCAAATACTGAAAATAATAATAATAGAGATATTGTTTCGAGTTAAATAATAATTACGTAATACGTTAATGAGAGCAACCTGTAGTTTAGGATAAATGCATTATATTTATAAGCTAGATTGGCACAGCGAAGACATTTTAGTATAAAGGCTTATATCAAAGTACTTTAAAACTGTATGATTGTATAAAGCGAAGTATTTTGTATGAAAATGACTTTATCCAACGCAGTCTTTGAGTTCCAAAAGGCCAAAACAAATGATTTATTTCATTATCCAAAGAAATGCGATAGAGCATTTTTATTGGTTCTTTATAAGTACTTATTTACACGTTTAATTAGAATGTAGTTTGAGTTTTATGCTTATAGCAATAGAGTCTCGTTTCCTATAAAATATGTCATTGTAGGCAAAGTTTACTTAAATACTTTTTGAGCAATGTCATTTATTGACACTAATATCACAAAAAAGATAAGTATAGAAAGACCGAATCCGATAAATGGTTCTCGCGAGGGACGCGCGTCCAATTATAACAATTGATGTCATTGTTATATTATTAACCGCGAGCCAAGCGATTAAAATCTTTGCACGCACACATATGACGACGAAACCGAGTATATACATCACAATATCCCGACAACTAAGGTTTTGTGTAAGCGGCACCTAAGTGTGCGTGCAACGAGAGCGGACCTTCTGTGTGTATCTATTTGTGGTAATATCATGATTTTCACCAAGGTCAAGATGATGTGGCGTGAAGGTCAGTGATCGCCCCTCAGTAATTCCATGAGAAGGTTGAAGCTTGGCCCATCTCCGTCTTTACTCTTATTGGCTGGATTGAGCATTTCTTTGCCGACTTGCATGAAGAACTGTAACAAGGAATAATATAATCGATTTATTAATTATTAAGTGAATCGATTCAATATTATTAAATAACTAGCTGTTCCCCGCGGTTTCACCCGTGTTCTCGGCATAAAAAGTAGCCTATAATACTCGGGAATAATGTAGCTTCCTATTAGTGAAAGTTTTTTTGAATCGGACTGGTAGTTACTTAGATTAGCCCGTTTAAACAAACAAACAAACCTCTTCCGCTTTATTATATTATAGAATAGATTGTTCGAATTAACCAAAAAATATCTTGTTATCTGGGTGTACGGTAGTGTGCCGGCCAAGTCAACTGGCACTATCTAACCATCATTTTGTACCAACCATAAATATCACGTACGTATTTATGAAACGTTTCGTTCGACCCTTATCCCAAAATGGGGACATGGTGTAATTGCAGAACTCCTACCTATTAAGTAATAATAGCATGGCTTTGTGAGCTATTAGACCTCGCCATTCAATCTTTGTATAGCTTAAAACTGACTAAATGTTTACCGCGCAACTTCTTATTTCAAACCGGCTCCGCCATTTTGAAAAATGTTCAAAAACTGATTCGGCAAAAAATTCCATATAATTATCGAACCTGCTCACAAAATTTCACGAGAATCGGTTGAGGAATGCGATCTGTAGAGGAGAACAGCCGGACAGTCATACGAAACCATAATTGACCGAGCTGAAACGGAGACGCTTCGCTCAGTCGGTGAATATTATCATCAGCCTATAATGTCCCACTGCTGAGCACAGTCCTCCTTTCACAAATGAAGGTGAAAGGGAATGGGCAATACTACACCACGCGTGCCCACTGCGGATCGGTGGAGGTAGGCTAGTGGTCAACCTACTGTTGGAATTTTTCAAGCCGCCTAGGAGGCATCCAACTAGCTTAACGACTATCACAATTAAGTGATAACCGGGACCAACGGCTTTACGTGCCTTCCGAAGCACAGAAACGCTCGATTTGAAATACCACTAGGCGGTCACCCATCCAGGTACCGACCACGACAAGCGTAGCTTAACTTTGCCGATCGATTAAGAACGGCTAATCATACTACACCACGAGCTGAACTACTGCTGCACTACTGAACTGAAAGTTTATTGTTGCGAGCTATTCATCGCTACTTATTCATGATTGTTGTAAAAATTGTGCAATTCCTGATTAATTATGGCAGACATACCTGCGAATTGCTACCAACCGCTGTTTTAGGAGAGTTTTGTCTTACGGAAATGTGAACAAAACGGGAGTGCGTAACACTGAGGCATAACTTTTATTTATTTGGTTATTATCAAATACATTGGCCCAATTGCTAGACTAGAATCGATGACTTACATAGACGGAAAAAAAACGCTTGTAGCGCCAACTGGTGACCACAGGTCGGTAGCCTTTATCCCTTTCGCACCTGAGATTTTTTCCGTCCAAATCTTTTTCTTTTCTATAAAATCTTATTATGTACGGTAAGTATCATGGGAAAACATATTTAGAAAATATACCATTTACACAACTTCTAGAAAGTGCATAACACGTTCGTGACATCCAGGTGTGTAGACTACGTTGTGGAATTTTAGAAAAAATGAACTCACTATCGTATTATTCAGGGGCTTTACCGCGAAACTTTGGTGGTAATCGTAACGAACGCCATTAATAAATTTCATCCAATCAGAGCCCGCGAATGGTCATCGTCGCGTCATATCGCGTGCGCGTCATTGGATGAAATAATTAATGGTGTTCGTTACGATTACCACCAAAGATACGCAATAGGCCGGCAGGTTGGAAAGGGTTATTAGGATGGGATGGTATAATGCGCAACAGTAGTACAGACCTGGCAGGTCCGCTGCAGCTCGGGGATGCGCAGCAGCAGCTCGCCGAACTTGGCGGGCGCGGCGGGCGCGTGCGCCGCGATGTACGCCTGCAGCGCCGCCAGCGCCTTCTCCTGCGACGCTCGCACCTTCTCCGCTTCACGCAGCTCCGGCGCGTCTGAACACATACATACTCATATCTTACATAATACTAGACATCCGACCCCTGTCATTATTTTAGATTCAATATTTAGGCGCCGATCCCACAGAGAGTTCTAGAGTTCCGAGTTCTGCATTCCGTACTGACTATTGTGCACACAGCAAGCAGTCTAGAGTTCTGCAATATTCGCTACTGATCGCACATCATACACTTTCTTTTACTTTCCAAGGCCCCACATAGCTTACAGTCAACGCGGGACGCAGAACTCTAGAACTCTTCTCTGTGGGATCGGCGTCTTATTTCTATCGATATTGAAATAGGGTTGATTCCTGGGTAAAAAAATAATAATTCTAATTAGTCCGTCAGTTAGATTTATCAAAAAATATTGTATTGACACGTATTTTTTGCTTTACCAAATCATTAAAATTTACAAAGATAAAGCGCGTCAAAGTTCGGGAGTGGGGGCTCGTGACGTCACGCGGAACTTCATCGATATAATATTCGTTTTTTTTTGCTTAATTGACAAAAGAAAAAATATGTAGGTATATGTATAATATTTTTTGATAATGTAAATGACGGATTAAATAGATTTTTTTCAGTCATCTTGCTTATTAATCGAACATTTAGCTACGCTTTATTTCCTTGCATAAAAAAGAGTTCAAAATCAATGATAAAAACACAGACAGGGAAAAAAACGCGTTTTTGGGTTTTGGTAACCACATGAGCTTAAGAAGGAGCCTTTATTTCGAAATCAAGACAAACATTTCATTAATATTCTTTTTATTTATATGTATAGATAAAAGCTATATTTATATACCTGAAGTGAGCAGTACGATGACCTTCAAGGCAACATATTCGTATCGGTCGACTCGTAATCTTCTCAGATGATCTGTGAAACTCAGCATACGTTCTATACACGGCGTTAAACCCAGTCTGAGGACAATATATTATCTATTAGTAATAAATTTAACTTGTACGTTACAAGAACTACCCAGTCTTCTACAGGGTGAAATTGAAAACATTCGACAAACTTTCTATTACCGATACATATTAATTTCGTGAGGGTTTAAAAAATAATCGGAAACGTCTAAAAAAAGTTTTTTACTTTAGCCGTTATTGGAACTAATAAAACGAATAAAATAAAGCTTTAAACACACCAGTCTAATAAAAAATCATAATTAATAATCCCATAACACTTTTGTTTTAACATATACCAAGCCACAATTTATCCCGCACCGCACACTCAAAGTCAAAGTCAAAGCCATTTATTCAATTTAGGCCCAAGAATGAAGGTCTTATGAAGGTCAAATTTACTGAAGTTACCACCGGTTCGGAACTCGGCCTTCAACTGAGAAGAATCCGGCAAGAAACTCACAAAAGAAGCGGCTCTTTTATACATTATGACATTGAGACTAACTTTTTATTAATCTACTTAGCTGCCCGACGCGACTTCGTTTGTGTGGTGCCCTATCCCACCCTACTTTTAAACCTTCCCTGGATGTCCACAAATATATCAAAACCAAAATTAGGCAAATCGGTTTGTCTAATAGAGGTGGGTGCCGACCAAAAATTTCTCGAAGTAAAAAGGGGGCGTGGATGAACCCGCAGGCGGAATGCTAGTCTCAGTATAAGTTTATCACACTCACTTAGCACTCTGATGCAAGGTGATCCCCCGTCCCCCGCCGACCCTCACTTCCCCGGGCGTGCTGACGCCGCGGTAGCAGCACGACAGCACCAGCAGTTCGCACCAGCTGTTGATCAGCAGGCAGATTTGATCGTCAATCTGTAACATTAATACTACTTAAAACTACTGTATATAAGTAAATGCTACCGAAGCACCTGGATGGGTCACCGCCTTGTGGTATTTCAAATCGAGCGTTTCCGTGCTTAGGAAGGCACGTAAAGCCGTTGGTCCCGGTTATCACTTAATTGTGATAGTCGTTAAGCTAGTTGGATGCCTCCTAGGCGGCTTGAAAAATTCCAACAGTAGGTTGACCACTAGCCTACCTCCACCGATCCGCAATGGGCATGTGTGGTGGAGTATTACCCATTCCCTCTCACCCTCATTTGTAAAAGGAGGCCTGTGCTCAGCAGTGGGACATTATAGGCTGATGATTATGATACAAGTAAAACGAGATAATATTTAAATGGATTGTAGTGGTGCTGATTCTGTTGTTTACAACTAAACTAATTTAGTCTCACTATGTCTCTTTCTAACAAAGAACATAAGAAAAGGATGTAAGAAATTGAGTCCTGCCAAATTAGGCCAAAGCTTGTTTTTTTCTATATAAATTTATAGTCGCCATCTATCGCGGTTACGTCTAAATGAAGATGGCAAAGACTAATTTGACAGCTTTAAATATGTTCTATCCTTTTTCCATCATGTTTGTAAGAAAGTGATGTGATCTGACTAAAATTTGTTTCGTGCGATTTACAACAGAATCGGCACCAGTAGCATGCTAAATATTGAATTCAAGCTATGCTAAACAATCTACTAAATCCTCCTATAGGGCGGGGTGTTTTGAGTAGTCCTTATCACATTAATCACATAAAGAAAATAACATCATCATATCAGCCTATGGATGTCCAATGCTGAACATAGGCCTCCCCCATTGACTTTCAAATTGAATGGTATTTGGCCGCTTATATTCAGCGGCTTGCTCAGACCAGGAGCTCTACCACGTATCTTTGGTAGTAATCGTAACGAACTGCATTAATCAAGTTCATCCAATGAGGGACCACCAATGTTCTTTGTCATTGGATGGAAATCATTGACCGTCATAAGTAAAACTTTTAAATATTATGAAAAGAAACGATCTTGTCTAATCAAGAAGTGCCTTAAATAATTTCATCATACCGTACCTAAATAGAATAAATATGGACATAGGTACCTAAACAAAACAAATTACATGTACTTAGCTATTATTTAAACAAGTGGGTTTGAAACAGTACTGACACGTTTCTGGTGACCGCGGTAACCTATTAAACATTTGAAACCAGACTGAAAATGTTAAAATTAATATCGAAAAAAGGATACACATGTATCATAATATCACTGGTGTTATTAGTAATTGTACTAACAGTGTTATTTTACACTGTGTCTTCAAGAAAAATAGTCGTAACGAAAGTTGGCAAAGATTATGTTTTAGGAGATAATGGTGTCGATGGTAATCACTCTATGTTCCTCGATACACCCTATACGACCGTTGATGAAGATACTTAATTATTCGGGGTAAGTGTACAAGCTTTTATTTCTATAACATGTAGAATCTCGGAAGGAGAGAAGTCACTTTTGACAAAAACTTTTCTCCTTTTGGCCAGTTTATTTGCATGTGATTTTGATTTATCTTTTGACATGATAGAATGTTTTAAAATGGGGCATATACTATAATAATTTCTTATTTTATTTCAGCAATCGAGCCCGATCCCGAAAACTAATGCAGTCTCAAAAGAAAAATAACAAAATTCAACAACAAAACTGCCTTTCAATCTTCGTTTTTATGCAAAGGTCTATCAGAGGTTTCACATGCAAAGTTGTCGTTATATGCGAGAAATTTAAAAGAAGAAGATAGATGCATTGGATGGAGAAGAATGCTAGGCGCATCGTGACAGTTGTGTACCATTTTCCCATACTCCGAGAACATAAGTCATCAACAATAGTCCAAATTAGCATAATTCAATTTCTTCGGATGTCTCGACAGCGAATTACAATTTAATTGAGCGCCTTATTAAATTTTTTCAATATGTATAAGTAGGTATATAACTAAAATATGGCAACATTGTTTGTACTAACTATTATTTATTTTGTGACATTGTTGAATAAATTATATGAAAGATAGAACTGGTAATATTACTGCATTATAGCAACTCGAGCGCAAAGAGCTGAAATAATAATATAATGTGCTTTTAGTATCAAAAAGGGTAATTAGAATGTGTCTAGTAATTATTTTACGTAGGTATTACTTGTACCGTAGTACCCAACTTATATGGCTTACAGTATTAGCCAACTGATATGGCGCGTCGTGAATCTTCGTTCGCACAGAAAAGAAAGAATTGCCCCGAAGATAAACGAAAGAATGCTTAAAACTTACAATCAACCTTAGATCACTATTATAAGGTTCATAATACACTGCAGTTGTTAGTTCTCTCACTCGCAAGTCACGCCCCTCCGCACGGCGCGAGCTTTGGCGCGAGCTAACATGGCGGCAGCTGCCGACCAATAGCAGTTCCCGCGCTTTGAAAATGTATCTTCTGCGCAGGTACATCGGTAAGCCATATTAGTTGGGTACTACTGTACCGATGTACCTGCGCAGAAGATACATTTTCAAAGCGCGGGAAACGCTATTGGTCGGCAGCTGCCGCCATGTTAGCGCGCGCCGTTAGGAGGGGCGTGACTTGCGAGTGAGACGGAACTAACAGCTGCAGTGTATTATGAACCTTATAGTAGTGATCTACGGTTGATTGTAAGTTTTAAGCATTTTTTCGTTAGATAATCTTCGGGGCCATACTTTATTTTCTGTGCGAACAAAGATTCACGACGCGCCATATAAGTAGGGTAATACTGTACATGACTTGGCATGTAAAGATGTAATGGTGCGTCCACAGTACGCGAACCTAGCACGACCCGAGCCTATATTCGTTCGTTGCTCGCGATGACAAGTGTGGATGAACAACTGACATTCGCGGAGCGCATTCGAGCGCGAACCGAACGGTCGTTCGAGGCACCATAAAAAATTAGTGAGCAATGACAACCAAATTATTAAGTGTAATGCGCCAATCAGACAGAACGGGTGTGACGCACTTCAGAAGCAAAATTAAGGGCGTAACGCACAGACGCTATCATACATTTTATATTTGCGGTACGGTATGGTATTTTGATGGTATGAAACAAATTAAATTTATTATAATATAAACTATTTTATATATCCGTTAAGCTTACCGAGATGTTCTTAAAGAGCGGTAAACTCTTGCACCACTTGACGATCTTGTACAGTCTGTGGTCGGCGATATTGCACAGATCCGCTAGGAAGTCAGGACTGGAGTTTTGTGCTGTGATACCGCTGGCGGCCAGCAGTGGGTTGGCTGACGGACTCCCTGGAGATTTTCCTAGCCGGTTCAGTTCGGACTCGTTGTACTGCCATAGATGTTCTACATCCATTATTTCCTGGTAAATTTTCAATGGATTCTTAGCATTTAATAACATTTAATATTAATAAACTGATTTTTGTTAGTTCAAACAATGTTCCATCTCAGGTTATAATAAAATATAAACATACCTGTAATAATGGGGGTATGTCTGGCGTTAGTCTGCTGTTACTGGATTCTCCTCGACTATTATATGACCCTGGGCCGTTTACCTATAAAAATATTAAAAACATCAAAATACTGAAGGGAAGGACAGATAGAGAGCAAGTTAGGTGACACCGTGCCAGGAGCGGGACATGCTTGTAACAATGTTGTGCAAATATAAATTGTGTTGTAATTGACACTTTCAAGAAAAGTCTGCGTATGGGTAAATCTGAAGCCCTCAAAGACTTCCAAAGTAAATAGTGTAGTGGAGTATAGTGTAAATTAGTATAGTGTAAAGTAGTGTAGTGTAAATTGGTGTAGTTTAAATTAGTGTAGTGTAAAGTAGTGTAGTGTAAAGTAATGTTGTGTAAAGTAGCATAGTGTAAAGTAGTGTAGTGTAAAGTAGTGTAGTGTAAAGTAGGGTAGTGTAAATTAGTGTAGTGTAAAGTAGTGTAGTGTAAAGTAGTGTAGTGTAAAGTAGTGTAGTGTAAAGTAGTGTAATGTAAAGTAGTGTAGTGTAAAGTAGTGTAGTGTAAAGTAGTGTAGTGTAAAGTAGTGTAGTTTAAAGTAGTGTAGTGTTAAGTAGTGTAAAGTAGTGCAGTGTAAAGTAGTGTAGTGTACAGTAGTGTAGTTTAAAGTAGTGTAGTGTAAAGTAGTGTAGTTTAAAGTAGTGTAGTGTTAAGTAGTGTAAAGTAGTGCAGTGTAAAGTAGTGTAGTGTACAGTAGTGTAGTTTAAAGTAGTGTAGTGTAAAGTAGTGTAGTGTACAGTAGTGTAGTTTAAAGTAGTGTAGTGTAAAGTAGTGTAGTGTAAAGTAGTGTAGTGTAAAGTAGTGTAGTGTAAAGTAGTGTAGTGTAAAGTAGTGTAGTGTAAAGTAGTGTAGTGTAAAGTAGTGTAGTGTAAAGTAGTGTAGTTTAAAGTAGTGTAGTGTTAAGTAGTGTAGTTTAAAGTAGTGTAGTGTCAAGTAGTATAAAGTAGTGCAGTGTAAAGTAGTGTAGTGTACAGTAGTGTAGCGTAGCGTAGTGTAGTGTAGTGTAGGTGTACGTACACAGGTGAGGCTGGAGGCGTGCCGCAGCGTGGTGGGCACGTGCGCCGAGAGCAGCGACCCGGTGGAGGCGGCGCCCGACAGCGTGTACGAGCACTGGTACGTCGACCGACCGCCGCGGGTTCGATCCTCCCTTATTGCTATAAGTTTTACAAGTCATTTTATTTAAATTAGGTCAGTTTTGATCTAATTCCATCAAATAAAGATGTAAAAGCACAGGCCAATAAGCCATATCAATAAAGCAAAACACGAGACAAGAACACAACCGTAAAATGCAGGCGAGGGGGAAGTCCGCCCTTCGTGTGTGTTTTAATTTTTCAACGGGACGCCTCATATGCAAATCTAGTACATAAGCTTCATGATCACGGATATTTGGCAATGTAGCGTCTTTGACGTCTGTGTGTAAAGGTGAACGACTTTATACGTAAAAAAAACGAACGTAGATCAGTTTTTATGACAATGATAGCTTAGTGCTTAATGCAGTGACTATGGTCGCAGTTCGAATTCCACAATGAGCTTGAACTTTCGGCGAGGGAAAACATAAGGAAACCATAGCCCAGTGGTAGGAGACTTCGTAATTCATTCGTAAATGTGAAATTCTGTCACCAAGCACCAGTATGTTCTGACATCGACGCATTAGAGTCAATTCCCGTCTAGACTATATGCTTATCACCTTTGGCCACATCATCACTGACCGTGGTGAGATTGTGGTCAAACAAAGGTCTATACAAAGAAAGAAAACGCCATTCGATTCAAGGCTGTGACGAAAATCTTGGGAGGGGTGTGATACGCAGCAAATTTTCTAAAATACTATATCACTAACCTTCCAACTTCATCCCACATCCCAAACACTTCTCAAACCGGCAAGCGGGGCACTTCTTCCTGGTTGCCACGGTAACGGGACAGTTGCCACCCCTCAAACACATGTAGTTCTTGCGGTTCTGTACCGTGCGCTTGAAGAAGCCCTTGCACGACTCGCACGAGAATATACCGTAGTGGAACCCGCTGATCTTGTCACCGCAGATTGGACATGGACTGAAGACAAAATAATATTTATAACTTTTGCATGTTCTTACTTATTGGATACTCATGGATTTGATTAATCGCAATGTAAATATGCGTTCAGAACGCCTATGGTTTTGAGGGGGACATACCAAACCACGGTAGAAGCGAGTGTACAATAATATATCAACATCTGCTTTCGAATAAACATAAACAATTTACTTGCACGTACGTAGTATTTATATACTCTGAGCTTGCACGCACAAATTATAAAGAAAGTACAAGTAGCTGAGCGTTACGGCCTAAACCGGGAAAAGTCTAGTTGAAAAGATCTAACTTCCCCTCCGCCAAACTGTGAAAACGTATCAAGCAGATAGACAGTTGAGAGTCAAGGTGAGGCATTGGCAGTGAGCCTAGATGTGGCGAAGGCGTTCGATCGGGTCTGGCACAGGGGTCTCACGAAGTTACCAGCATACGGGCTTACCGAGGGATTATGCAAATGGGTCGCCAGCTTTCTGTCCAGCAGATGCATAAGAGCCGTTTTCGACGGTAGCTGCTCCGATAGCATGGACATAAATACCGGCGTCCCGCAAGGGTCTATTCTGTCCCCAACACTGTTCCTTCTGCATACCATTGATATGCAGAAGGAACTTTTTTTAATCCGACAGGTAGTTTCAGAGATTAGCCCGTTTAAACAAACAATAAAAAAAAATCCTCTTTATTATATTAGTATAGAAGTACAGATTAGGATCAGTGAGAATTTTAAGTTATGTTCAGTACGTGGATTACGTAACTTTATTTCAATGAAATTCAGATTGAAAGAACCTCTGAATTGATAGAAATATTACAAAAGCGGAAATGGTTCCATTTCTAATGAACCACTGTTTGTATTTGCAGTTGTCAGAACGTAAAAAAGTTATCAGAAAACTGGTATATTGAACCGATTTCAATTCGAAAATGATTGAAATTTAGTTACGTAATCGCCCCACAGAAATTCAGTCATCAATCTCATTTCAATGACCACAAAAGTTTTAACATTAGTAAGTATAACAATGATAGTGACCTGTTAATAAGCTGCTGTCGACTGATGCCCTGGTGATGGTGTAAGCGGTCGTCAGGTCCTTCAGTGTCGTCGTCGTGCGGCGGCGCGGGCGAGGCGGCCAGCGGGAACACGCCCGCCGCCGCGGCTTCGCGGTACACCACGTGCGGGTGACGACTCTAACGAATATCACCTCAATAACTACTTATGTCGCTACTATTAGTGTTAGTGTAGCGCTCGTGGTGTAGCATGATTAGCCGTGCTTAGCGATCGGCAAAGTTAAGCTACCACCGTCGTGGTCGGTACCTGGATGGGTGACTGCCTAGTGGTATTAAAATGCGTTTCCATGCTTTGGAAGGCACGTAAAGTAGTTGGTCTCGGTTATTACTTAATTGTGATAGTCGTTAAGCCAGTTGGATGCCTCCTAGGCGGCTTGAAAAATTCCAACAGTAAGTTGACCACTAGCCTACCTCCACCGATCCGCAGTGGGCTTGCGTGGTGGAGTATTGCCCATTCCCTTTCACCCTCATTTGTGAAAGGAGGCCTGTGCTCAGCATTGGGACATTATAGGCTGATGATGATGATGATGATGATTAGTGTTAGGGTCACTTCACACCGAGACGCGACAAGGCGCGCACTTTTTAATATAGAACCATGGGCGTCGCCAAGGGGGGAGCGAGGTTTTTAAGGCGATGATAGTCAGTGGAAGTGACGTCGGATACCAAGACGAAGGTCCCGGGTTCGAATCCTACAATGAGCTTGAGCTTTCGGTGAAGGAAAACATCGTGAGGAAATCATAGCACGGTGGTAGGGTACTTTGTAGTACCTATCTGACCAAGCATCTTTCGGCGTGTTCCGACAGTTGCACTTGAGAGCCAGTTCCTTCTGGGCTTTGTGTGCTTACCACTTTCGGTCGCATCATCACTTCTTATGGTGAGATAACGGTCAAACATAGGCCTAAAAAAAAAGAGGCAGCAGCAAAAAATTGCCAAAAGCAAAACAACCTAAATCCTAAGTCCACTCAATTGACTTGCTTGACCTTTGTATCATTCTTATTACAATCCCCGTAGGTAGAGGTAGTAAGACACGCACTAGCTTCATGTGCTCTTGACTTCATCCTTTTCACAACTTGGGGTGCAAGTTGTGAAAAGGATGAATGATGAAGAAACTGGGCCATCGGCTGGGGCGGCGCCCTTGTATAGAACTTTATTGCATAAAATTAATTTCAGTCAGAGAATACGTGACAAGCGACCCCGCGAGGCGTATTCGGTTTTAGTAATCGCAGTGACATTATAGAATAACTGTATACCGAAATTTTTTTCGCTCATAAAACAGTATATCATCTAATTCTCTTCTCGGCTTTTTGGGCTAACCACATGTGAGACTATACAGAGTTATAAGAAAATCATTTTGATTTCGGTATTTTTTTATAGGTATTTAAGAAACATTTTATTTTTGCTTCAAATGTTATAATAATAAAAAAATATAATTACCTGTACAGGCGAGTGTGTGGGTGAGAACTCAGAACTGTAAGAGTAGCACGAAGAGTGTGACGCGTCGCTGTTGTTGCGCGAAAGAGACGGCGTATAGTGACGAGACGCACGAGGACTTGCCGATGGACTACTGTATACACTATCAATAAAATAACATTAGTTAGTCTTAGCTAGAACAAGACGAATCGAAACAATTAAAATGGGACCATGATAGCTCATTATTAGTACCTTATAGAGTTAGAATAGTATAGAGCGACTGTATGAGATTACGTTCTATGAGCACGGGTACGGTCTAAATGCTTTGAAACGAAGTGCGCGTACATAGTTTGAACGACTAACATACGTATAATGAATGCCAATTTCTCGTTTTTTATTGATACTATTACTAAGAACAAATGACAAGGAATCCATATCTACATTTTGTCTGACTGTAAATCAACTAGTGTACGATATATCTGTGAATGCATCTATATGGAAACTGCTCACGATTCGCGCAAGGTAACGTTGTTAACGCTATCACTCTATAATATTCTAACTCTATGATTAGAACCTTCAAAAAGGTTTTTCAGCTGTCAATTTGTCAATAATCCCCATAAGCTTTCTATATGGTGGTTTACGCTCAAAAGTCGAAGTACTTAGTGCAATTTGAGTTAGATATATATTTTTTCGGAGTTTTCGAAAATTTTGTTTTGAATGTCTTGTAATTTAGTTGCTGATAATTTAATTAAAGATCGACTGCAACGGATTGTACTGGCTGCATGTTTTTAATCTAATAGGATTTTAGCATCAAGAAAATGAGTAAAAATAAAGCTGGATCATTACCTGTGTGTGTACATAGAATGTACAGCAGAATCAGTGCTAGCACTTGATTGAACTCTCGGCAACCTCCCTAGTAGAGGCGATCCGTGTAACGCGCCGATCAACTTGTCCATACCGACTGGCTCGCATTTCAACTCTGTAAGGCAAAAAGTCAGGCAACTCGTTAGCATAGCAGCCTCGCTGGTCATCAGGTTAATTTTGTTTGAAATCTATTCTGCCAATTCCTCATCACCGACAATGCACTCTGATTGGCTGTACTTTTATTAAGCAGTGGAAACACTTACTATGGTTTATAAAAGATAGCTTGATCTCTGCGACAGTTGAATGAGTCATATGAAACTTAACCTTATGGCATAAGGTTTATCTGTGTCATCATAAAATCAAACACAGATTAAACAGATGAACCTTATTGTAAATCTATAAGGTTAATTTTCATATGACTCAAACTGTCGCAGAGATCAAGCTATCTTTTATAAACCATAGTGGTTTGTTCGGCATAAAGGTATCCTCATGCTCAAAACAGTGGTCCATGTAATCCGTAAGTAACCCGATGACGAGTTTTCTTATGATACCTCTAAGCTCAAAATACCTGTCAAACTGTTGATAATTCGAACCAATTTGAACTTTAAGTTCACGATTTGACAGGTATTTTGACCATAGAGGTATCATAACTCCTCGTTAACGTGCATTCCAACACGTGCCAGTTATTGTAGCTTGACTATACCCTACAAGTCCTACCACGTATTCAGCGGTGTATGTGATAATAACCATTTCATATTTTGGTGAATTTAAACCCCTATTACGATAACACAGAATCCATTATAAGCTACTTATTGAATGGCTGAGACAAACCTGATAGTTGCGTTTCCTTCTTAATAGTCAAGTTCTGAACCTCCCCGAGTGAAGTCTGCGCCATCATCGGCACGTTGTGGTCTGAGAGAGCTAGAGACTTGGCGCTGCTGGTGGGAGACGACGGTCTTCGGGCAAGAGATAACGATGTGTTATCAGTTAGTACAGATATCTGGGGGAAAGAGATAAAATGATTAGGAAAATACTCTGATATCACGTCAGAATAAATACTATACATCTATAGATGGCCTTGAGATCAAATCAGGCAAGCATTGTATGCACCCATCCGAAGTGTAGAAATGTCTTAATTATTGAGGTCTTGATCGTAGATTCGGTTTTGAAGCGATAACGACCATGTGAAGATTTACAAACATATACAGGGTGTTGTTTTGGTCGGCGACAAGCGACCCAGGAGCGGTAGTACAAAATATATATACCCCAAAAATTGACTTAATTCCATTAAATACTTTAAATATGTTGAGAAATACCTCATTCAATTTGAAATAAAATTACCGCAAAGTATGGTTACTAGGCACGTGCACAGACTAGAGCTAGGCGCAAGCCGCCATCGCTCCACCCCTTTACTCCCTCGTACTCCCGTTGAGTATTATGTCTACACTTTAGCTTATAACATGATTTTCAAAAATTTTATTATTTTATTTTTATTATAAAAAAAAATAAATAATTTTTTTTATATTTTTTTTAGCACCAGTATCTATTGTTTTAACGACCCTGAGTCGCTCGTCGCTGACCAAAACAACGACCTGTATTTGACTATGCGCCCCGCCCTTGCCACGTTACTGTCACGTCCCGCTGGCTGTGTGTCATTCCTTTTATCGCCGTTAAACTCGCCAATATAAAATCAATTATTTCATCTTATTAGTTTTTACAATAATGTTAATCTACTTTAGATTTAGGAAATAGTTTTTCGTAACTTTATGTACCTACCAATATGTTTTACTTCAAATTGTTTTGAATTCGTGTTTTGGACACGGCCAGGATTTTCTTCCCACGTAAGAGTATAAAAGCCACCTGGAGCTAAGGCCTTTTAGTTCAACCACGGACATATTATTTGCAATACATTTTTTTCCAATAACACCATCAATAGAGATATTGCAAAAAAAAATTAGTAGTGTTTATTTGGATGTTGTCAGAGCGTCTTGAAAATGCCCGATAGTAGACGGAATATTCAATTTTATCGAACATGACTTCATTAGAGCGGTAGGTAAGTATTATTATCGATATCGATCCTGATAAGCGATAACTAGTTGCCAATAACGTCGGAATATTTATATATTTTTTTTTCGTTTTTTGCACACGTACACTATTTAGTACATTTTTTTTTATCTTGTTTATTATCGTATATGGTCATGTAGTGTTCACCTTAGTGATGGAACTGATGAATGAGAGAACTGGATATTTTTTTCAAACTTGTTATCACATTATTAACTTGCATAATTTTTCAATTTACGCGTCTTGTACTTTTTATTTTCTATTTTTATATCCACTGACGTAGATTATCGCCGTTAAACTCGCCAATATAAAATCAATTATTTCATCTTATTAGTTTTTACAATAATGTTAATCTACTTTAGATTTAGGAAATAGTTTTTCGTAACTTTATGTACCTACCAATATGTTTTACTTCAAATTGTTTTGAATTCGTGTTTTGGACACGGCCAGGATTTTCTTCCCACGTAAGAGTATAAAAGCCACCTGGAGCTAAGGCCTTTTAGTTCAACCACGGACATATTATTTGCAATACATTTTTTTCCAATAACACCATCAATAGAGATATTGCAAAAAAAAAATTAGTAGTGTTTATTTGGATGTTGTCAGAGCGTCATGAAAATGCCCGATAGTAGACGGAATATTCAATTTTATCGAACATGACTTCATTAGAGCGGTAGGTAAGTATTATTATCGATATCGATCCTGATAAGCGATAACTAGTTGCCAATAACGTCGGAATATTTATATATTTTTTTTTCGTTTTTTGCACACGTACACTATTTAGTACATTTTTTTTTTATTTTTTTTTATCTTGTTTATATTCGTATATGGTCATGTAGTGTTCACCTTAGTGATGGAACTGATGAATGAGAGAACTGGATATTTTTTTCAAACTTGTTATCACATTATTAACTTGCATAATTTTTCAATTTACGCGTCTTGTACTTTTTATTTTCTATTTTTATATCCACTGACGTAGTAAATCAAAATATACCGAGGCTTTGTTAGGTCAGCAGCATATTGCCAAACTGCCTGCTAAAGCTACTGAAGCTTCCTAATTGGTCACTTTTACAGACCATATACATCCATGTGTCAAAAAGAGACAAACATAGTGCGACAAGGAGAGACACCCTCTAGTCAAATATGACTTCTTAGCAAGGCCATATAGTTTAATGTCCATACGTTGTGCTCCATCTGGTGTACAGTAGTACCCAACTGATATGGCTTACCTATGTACCTGCGCAGAAGATACATTTTCAAACGCGGGAAACGCTATTGGTCGGCAACTGCCGCCATGTTAGCGCGCACCGTGCGGAGGGGCGTGACTTGCGAGTGAGACGGAACTAACAGCTGCAGTGTATTATGAACCTTATAGTAGTGAGCTAAGGTTGATTGTAAGTTTAAGCATTCTTTCGTTAATCTTCGGGGCCATACTTTCTTTTCTGTGCGAACGAAGATTCACGATGCGCCTTATCAGTTGGGTACTACTGTACGGTCAGCATACCTGTCATATAACAATCAGACATTAAAAACAAGTAACATACTAAAATGCTAACCCTGTTCATACTAAGACTCCTCTGATGCTGCTGCAATGGCGCTGTGTACTTCAAGTCCAGTACTCGCTGATCATCCAAACTCTGAAAGGCTTCAGTTTTCAATGGTTCCGTCTTGATTGTGACATTGCGAAGGGTATCGATGGAGTCGCGCGATGATTGCAAGTCCAAAGAACTGCTGTTTTCATCTAGAAAGAAAAATACTTATGCTGAACAACTATTGCTATGGGAAAAACAATGAAATCTCGAAAAACTAATCTTTTTCCTTCTTTATGATCGAGCATGGTTTTCTTTTTAATATGTAGAACATTTGGGGCAGCAGACGCCAGTTAAGTATAACGTTCAAGCCCTCTTTAGGAATTGATGGAGTTTATACGACCTTGTTATATTTATTTTAAATGCATTTTCCTCAAGATATTTACTCTCAGCCAAGGCCCTATACATTTTGGCCGATCGAAGGCCACCGCCAACGTGTAGACCGTCCACTTGGTGCCAACCTGCACTGCACAATGAATGTCAACACATTTATCCATAGGCAATCATTGACCCAAGTCTCACTTGACTAACGTGTACGTACACGGTAGCACTTCCCTTATCAAATTGCCTACACTCAATTTAGTTGAGGCACCTTTACGGTTTTACCTACTACTATATGGTAGGAAATAACTTTGGCGTATCTAGTTCTGCTTACGAAGGGGGACGTGGCCCCTAAAAAGCGATGGTCGATAAAGCCGATGCAATGAACGCGAACCTTAGAATGTTGGATTCGTAATCCAACATCCTGGGGACGGCATCACATAATTCTGCGGTGGGCACGACCCACTCAGCTTAACCTTATACGCCAGTGGCAAACAAGCATACGGCCTGTAAACAACACCAGGAGTATCACTCGCGCGTCGCGTACCCTGCAAAAATCTCTTCACATCTAGAAGGAGGGCGAGTGGCAAAGCGCCTCGCAATTAGGTATCTGAGGTAACAATGCACACTACTCACCATTATTAACGCTAGTGTCGATGACCATCTCCGAGTCGGACAGCTCTCCCTCCCAAGACATGGGTCGCTCCCGATCGTTGCTCTGACTCTCACATTGAGCGCCGCTACAAGCTCGCATCTTCTTGTTTCTCATATTTACCTGGAATTTATTAATTATTTTATAATTATACTATTTAAACTGCTGCAAAGTTATACTGACTGAACAAGAAAAGAGAGCGACAAGAGTTAGAGATAATTTAACGGAGCCCATTTGATTGTTTCGTTCCTTTGTACCCTAAGTAAGATCTGGGGCGCTTTTTAAAATCATAATAGAGCATTCCAGTCCTGGGTAGTCACTCTGATGGTTTAATTTATTATTTAGGATCACTACAATGTTACTTAAAATTAAAACTCTTTGGATATCTAATAAGCAAGGTCACAGAATACTACAGTCAGTGTCAAAAATAGATTGTCACAGTGCCTTTTCATAATATAGTGCCACAAGCTTATCTGGCCCGGTGAGAGAGTCGCTTTTATCGCATTTGGTGTAGCAAATAACCAATGAACGTAGTGTTTATATTCTCTTTGACCAATGGCGATTGGTCGGGTCAGATATGTTTGTAGGACTATAATTTATTGATGTAAGGCCCTGACAGTTTGTATGAAAACTATGAACTACATAATTTGACAAGGTTCTAAAGTGAACAACTTCTTTTGTCGCTGACCGTACAGGCAAGGTGTAGAATTCTAGAAATTCAATCAACGCTCTAGTCAAGCTTAGAGTCGACATTAAAACAATTGAATTCGGAACTTGCACCAATATAATTCTTGATACTTGATCTGTTTTTTGATCTCGTTCTATAATGCAGGCCTCAGAGCTCTAGATACCTCATACTGATGCTGCGAGAAGTCAATCTTGGAGATCTCAGCATCAGTAGAGTCTTCGTCGTGAGGTTCCGAAGATACGCTGATGCGGACTCCACTCGAACTGTACGAGAACTGCCCTGCAAACCACAAGTGTATCAATATTAAAGGAACCATCCTAATTACCGTTAGGCAGTGAGTGAATTTGTTTGTTTATTACGCTTTCACGCCTAAACCGCTGAACCGATCGCGATGAAATTTGGCATGCAGATAGCCTATGGTATGAAGAAAGACATAGGCTGCTGGCGAGTGAAAACGCGGGGTAAAGCTAGATTGAGATAAGTCGTATTTTTGACCACAATCTCACCTTGGTAAGTGATGATGTGGCCGAAGGTGGTGAGCACACAAAGCCTACTTGAGAACTGGCTCTCAAGTAGGTACAGCTGGAATAAAGCAGTAGGTTCGTGGCGACAAGTTTCCAACCAGCCAGGCGGGTACTTCAAAGTTCCCTGCCACCGTGCTATGGTTTCCTTAGTTGTTGGATAGATATTACTGAAAGCTCAAGCTCATTCTAACCCATAAACACCGCGGCATTCAGATCAGTAGTTATGATCGCCTTTATCGATATTCTAAAGTCGGATCTCTGAGGATCTACTTCGGAGAAGATACACGATAGTAGATAGAGTAAGGTCGCCAGAGCTCATTGGGGAGGGGGATCTCCTTGACTTAGCCAATCAGGGCGCAAGCGTCCTTGACGCATTGAGCTATTATTACTACGTATAGACACAGATTAAAGTTATAGAGAAGCTATCATAAGCAAAGATTATGTCCCATTTTTTAGAGTCGACTAAAGTTCTTTATAGCGCTTGAAACAATAATTAGTCGTCTAAGCAGACAGTAGAAACACTAGAATCAGAACGCTTTTAGGACCTTTCGTACCTAATTGCACTTCTTTGGGTTAATTGTTCGATGAAAGACATTCAGAATATACTTAGTACCCCCGAACAAAAATTTTAAATTCTAGTTAGGTAATATACATACAAAGCAGCAGGACAGTAGTAACATAATAGTATTTTTGCGGGTCTCATGAAACCGCACAATATAATTTCTTTATTTTTTGTAAAAACGACGAAAGGTCCAAATTATTTCTTCCAAAAAAATCATTGCTTCGTCTTTTTGCCCCTTCTTCACATAACTAAGAACACAAACATTAATAGACCCGAGGTCCCCCATCGCACGAGTTCAATGACCTCGCTATCATACTTTTATATGTTAAAATATTTTATTACCTACTTGATATGAATCATATCTCCCGAGCATTATCTGTGGCATATTATGCCTGTTCCCGTTTGTTTGTTTATGGACATGTTTGTTAATAAATTATACCTACTTAACACTAGGCTTTCGGCAGAGTAAGGGGACTTTCGGTGGGTTTCTCTATGGTAGGTACCTATAGTCTGTAGAATGCACCTGTATGGCTATTTTCATGTTGAAAATCTGTACCTAAGAACTTTAGCAATTTGATGAGAGGCCAACTTGAAAGATCTGAATCTCAGGAATGATAATTTAATTTAATTCGGAGCCAGACGCCACTTAATTTTATTAATAACGAAACCTTTCCCCATCGTGTGTTATCGGATTAAGCCAGCGCGGGGTCTGTAGCAAATGTAATCAAAGGCTTTTGGTTCAGGTTCAGTCAGATACAGCCTACAGATTATAAGAGATGGTCGTGCAGAGATATTTTTATGATTTTATTAGTCGCAAGCGTAATTTTTCATGTCATGTCTTTTACGATTTTGCTAATCTTTTATTAACTCGTGAATACATTCATCCAGCTCTTTATTTTGATTGCGCAGCTCGCGAAAACCGCATTTTATTTTAGTAATTAATTATAATTCCTTACAAATCTTTCAAAGTCATGTACTGAGGTATTTATTGTTAAATTAAATAAAATAGGTACCATTATTTGTAAACAATCAACCGACACATACCTACCTACGTAAAAATAAATTAAAGAACCATGATTTTAAATATCATGTTTCTTAGAAAACATTCACGAACAATACAAAATACGTCCTACGTGACCGTATTCTGTATTAGCTATTTAAATATACTGTAGGTACTTCAAAATACATGAATTCTTGCTTACCATTACTTGTTTCCGGTCCCGACATGCTTATAGTGGTGACAGAAACGTGTCCCCCCTCCACCTTCACCGCTTCTCCTTCACTCGTCATTGCGGTGATCACCACCCACAAAAACTCACATCACCACAGATATCGATATATTGTCTTATCGATACATCCACTTCACTATAATATAAAGCACCATTCACAGTCAAGTTCTGTGATGAAAAAGTTTCTAAAGATACTTTTGTAAGATTTCTCTCAAAAACTGTTTTGTCTTTTTGGCATTATAATAGAAAAAATACACCAAAATCTTGTTTCAACAATCATCTTGCATCGCTGCTCATTTTTAAGGCATCAGAGGGATTCAGTCTTGCGGTTGAGTTCGATTTACATTTCGTTTTCTTGTTAGAATATTCTTGTTTGCAAGGCCAGGGAATATATTTTGGAGTCACATGCGGTTGTAGAGGATTATGATCCAATGATGAAACCAGCATCTTGGGTAAACCTGAAATGAAAAGAAAAATTTACTAAAACAACAACTTTTTAAAGTAAAATATGTAAAATATAATTATGACACAAAAGAAATTTAAAAGTATTGTTAAAAAAAATTACATGGTTAAATGAAGAAATAGACGATGTTTATTTTAAAATTTAATCGCGCAACAAAAGCTACAATCAACTACAAGGTAAAAATTCGAATTCAGAATGAGCTGTCGTTCGTTTCAAAACCGTGTGTTTGTGTACACGCACGGGACATCGACGCGTCGCGCGGCCTTGCGAGTCCGCCCAGTGCTGCGCGATACGGCACCGATATAGTTATCGATAGCGAGACGACCCCTCGTGTCATTGGCATTATGTTTACGAGGGCGAAGCTCGGTCGCGATAACGACGCACTGCGTCAGAGGCACTCACTGAATGAACTGACATTTTGAACACATAGGTACATTTTGTTGATATTGCACATTTTTAGTAGGTACTATTCCTTTATTTTTTTTGGTTAATAATTTATGAGTTATGACTACTATATTTCTTATCAATATTCAACGTTATCACTAAGTCTCACTCCTCCAGTATCAGTTTTACCTTTTATTCTTATTTGGTTATCAACTAATCAGCAGTTATTCATAGTAATCTATCGATAAAACACAATCACTAGCCCGATTCAGAGGGAGCGGGGGAGGGACGTTGAGCGGCCTTCACGGAGCCGGTTGTAGCGACCGGCCGGCCGCGAGCATTTCGCCTTTCGCGCAAGACTGGTCCGCCGTTCCCAATACGACTGAACCACGGCAACGCTCGACAACGTGTGAAACAACTCAACATGAGTGTGCAGCGATGTCAGTTGAGCAATTAAGGTGGAACATATTGCAAATAGATGAATTGCAAGAAACACTGAATCCCAAATATCGTTGAAATGAAAGTTGACTTGACGCACTATATCATGTATCATTAATCGAGTGGTAAAACAATAAATACTCAGTTAATAAGTATAAACGGAAGGTTAGATATCATTCACGTCTGTCTGGTAGACCAATTAGCGTCCAATAGAGTCCCTTGCCCCGAGACATTTCTCAGTTATCGCTATCAGACATGCTGACAACGCTGCAGTTGCCTTGGCAACGCAATTAACTGTCAATTACAGAATTTATAGTATACTTTATTGCGGCATCCCGTTTGGAAACCTTCATTATTAAACCAGTTGCCTTTTGTTCTGATTAATGTTGCATTTATTAACCTATTAATACTATTAATTTAGTAGTATCTTTGAAGTAATTTTCATAACAATAACGAATACTTTTAACATACTGGAAGGATCGTATTATTCCAATTTGCTAAATCATAGAGACTAGGACGTCCATTCTATCTTGTTCTATAATTAAAATATAGCGTCGTTTGGATCGAATACCTTCTTTCTCTTTCGCATAGCTCACATCTATACGTATAGAAGCAGGACGGATATAAATTTTGTGTCCTAATAAAAGGAGTTCATCCGCACGCGAGGTGGCGTCATCGTGGCCTAGACAAGGCCGAGCGGTCATTTGTACGGTACGCCAGACGAACGCCTTTGTCTGCCTCTTATTTATGGATTAACTTTAGTGTGGAAACTTTAGTGTGGCAAACAATTCTGCATTGAAAACTTTTCTATTTACAAAGTAGGAAGTTTTATATTTAATTCATTAATTTATGTATGATGGATGATAAACATTTGTTTATACATTACTGTGCCTACATGCTAAATAATCTATTATATAAGTTCCCTCGAGAAACATCATAAAATGAACACAGACCGAGCTGATTTCGAAAATGTATTTCCAATTATACTAACAAACATTGCCAACAGGTACAGTATTATTTTCGCAACGTCCAGCGTTTTTGCAGAATTAACAGAGGATATCAGAGATAATTGATACTGCGACAGAAATATGTGGTCGTTTATCATGGTGGTGAGCTGACTTCGAAGTGATATTGCTTTAGTGGTTGGGCTACTTAAACACTTTAGGCGGTTGATTAGTGACTAAAACCCAAGTTTTAATAATGATAATCATGATTGTACCTAGATGCCAAAAGGTCCACGAAGCAAAAAAAGTATATCACATTCCTCAATGATATTAAAAATAGGATATTCCTGGTATTTATGGGCCCGGCAGGGCAGAGTGATGTCCTTGCGTTGTTATTCTAAAGTTATCGATAAGCGAGCAGCGTGAGACGAGGCGTCGACCGATAATTATCTTAAGGTCACAGTACTATCTGAAATGACGTAAACATTGTAAGTACCATGCATTGTGATAGTGATGGATGGGTGGTCGGGTACAGGTGCACGTTTATTTTTTTACCGACACCTATATTGGTCTTCAATTTAAAAGCAACAAAACAATCATCCGGATAATTAAGATTCAGATTTATTCAAATACCAAACTAATAAATTTAAAATACCGAAGCTCTAAAGTCATTAGTCCAGACATTTACAGAGTTCATCCAACTATGTGACCGAAAATTGTGTGCCCAGCCAAACATAAAGTAGGTAACGTAAAAAATACCGTTAGAGGAAAATTCGATGGCGTTAATTTCCTACATCCTTGACCCCGATGACTGCTGAAGAGGTCGTGTATCCCTTAGAGTACGACGCACCCTGTCACCCACGCCGCAACTAAAATAGACGAGGTTATTACTCTCTTACACTAACTACGATCCTATGAACTTAGAAACAAAGAACTGTATAGTTTACTCATCACCTGCATACATGGAGAACTTTGCAATTAGTATGTGCAGGCTCAGAAATTCGGACTGGAGATTCTGTTCTAAGACTCGAAAGTTATATAGAATGACAATACCGTATTTCTTTAAAATTGAAGCAGTTATTTTCAAAGGGAATAAAATAGTATCATCCCCTACGATACCAAATATTATTCAGGCAGCGATTTGAATGTAAAATGTCAATGGTAACGTGTATTTTTTTTACATACTAAGTAAATAGAGAAAATATAGTATAATTTCACTCAGAATAGCGATAAAAATATAAACACGTGGCAAAACCGTCAACTTATTTGAATGAACAGCTGGCAAATTGCTAAGAAAACTTACTTAGCTGTTTCATGAAACATTTTAAGGATTCTTACATTGCGAAACGCTTGTAAAATCATGTTTGTTTACTTGACAGCACATGTGCCTTTAGCGATCTGTGGACTGTGATATATTGACTGTGTAATCTTACCGTTCATGCTCATATACAGCTGTAAACTTGGATAGTATTTACCTTTTTTTTTTTTATTATCGTGGGGAAATCCTCATAGGATACCCGACCGCCTTGGGGGGAGCGGCCAGGTTATGCCGGACTTTTACCGGCTAAAACCCCACGGTGGTCGCCATCTGCGCTACAGAGGGGGGCGGGCTCTCGTGCAGATCGCGTACCTGCTCGCCCCTCCATGCGCGGCGCTGTGATAGCCCGTCCCGGGGGAAGTTTGATACCTCCCCCCAGCACCCTCGCGGTGCTATCGCACGATGAATCGTGACCACAGCGACTCATCGTCCTCCTTGGGGTCGCTTCTGGGCGCACAGAGCCCCCGCTCTGATTGCCCACAACCCCAAAGGCCCCGTTTAGTCGCCTTTTACGACAGGCAGGGGAACACCGTAGCTGTGATTCTTAGCCCCAGCTACAGGGCAGGAGGGCCGCCACGAGGCACTGCTGCGCCTCGGCGGCGTCGTCTGCGGGCGGGATCGGCCCTCTCCCGATCCCGCTCAGCCGCCTCCTTCTGGACCATTACGGTCTCACAGAAGGAGGCCACGGCCCTCCACGCCGTATCCCCGCTCAGCATCGCCGACACGACTGCTGGCAGGGAGAGATTCCGACCGATTTGGCCGACCAGGTTCCGCCGCTCGGGTTCCCACGCGGGGCACACAGCGAGCGTGTGCGATGCGGAGTCCTGGCCGCTTCCACCACAATGGAAGCAAGCCGCCGTCGCCTCACGTCCGATCCTACACAAATAATCACCGAAGCACCCATGCCCAGTGAGTATCTGTGTAAGTCTGTAGGTGAGTCGTCCACCTTGTCGCTGCATCCAGGCCTCGAAGACCGGCAGGACTGCTTCGACAACGCGTTTGCGTGCATGCCGCTCCTCGCGGAGCCTTGCACGCCACGTTGCGAATGCGATAAGTCGCTCCTGCCGTCTGATCGCCTCGGATAGTATTTACCTAGGCCATAGTATACATACACTAACGCCTGAAACCAATATTCAATCCATCCTTGGTTTTGCGACTGCGGATTGATATTTGACATAACATTTCTCGTAATTAGAGTCAAATAACAATCCACATTTCTAATATCGCAAAATAATGGATTTAATATTGACTTTGGACGTTAAGGAGTATATCCGACCTTTTTACTACAATGTTTTTATTTTTTGTATAGAAGGGGTGAATGACTGGTAGAAATAATTCAACGATTTGATAAGGTATCTATCGCCACATTTGGTCAATCATTTTTTGTTCATAACAGAATTGTGAATGATACTTTCGACACGAACGATAGTATTAGGTCAAGAATCTTAATATACAGGTCGTTGTTTTGATCAGCGACGAGCGAATAAGGGTCGATGATACTGGTGCTAAATATAAAAAATTACTTTATTTTTTTATAATAATAAAAATAAAAATAATATTAATTGGAATATCATGTAATAAGCTAAAGTGTAGACGTAATACTCAACGGGAGTGCGAGGGGGTGGGGCGATGGCGGCTTACGCCTAGCTTTAGTCTGTGCACGTGCCTAGTGACATACTTTGTGGTAATTTTATTTCAAATTGAATAAGGTATTTCTCAACGCATTTACAGTATTTAATGGAATTAAGTCCATTTTTGGAAAATTTATTTATTGTACTACCGCTCCTGGGTCGTTCGTCGCCGACCAAAAAAACATCCTGTATGTATAATCTTCTTGTATTAGATAGTTACAGGTAATATGTAGTGACGAAGTGACTTGACTTCACGGAAAAATATACTATAGATGGAATAATTATTCACTGAATCATTGACAAGAAGACCGCCCTGAACACCGATCTTTCGTATAATTCATACGCCTGTCTCGTTCACTGGGTGGCCCCATGACAACATAATGTAACTTGTTAATTGTCTCAATTCAACAAGTAATTTTATTCGTTGTAAATAAAAAGTTCATTTAAACGA
The DNA here is from genome assembly GCA_951394255.1 of Polyploca ridens. Taxonomy (NCBI): domain Eukaryota; kingdom Metazoa; phylum Arthropoda; class Insecta; order Lepidoptera; family Drepanidae; genus Polyploca; species Polyploca ridens. The sequence goes on from OX596248.1 coordinate 3,645,367, forward strand.
TATTCCATCATCGATCCTATAATTTTTTTTACAACTATCATTAGTTTTATATTGCATATTATTTATATTAGGAAAATTAAAAAATACTGGTAGATAATACGTTATTCTCGTCATAACTTACGTCGCTAGCCAGACTACAGCTGTCCAAACCAACGAAATGAACAAATATAAGTTTTGACTCCTCGATATTTAATAGTCATTTAAAATAAATTGCTATTCAATATTTTACATTAATATTTAAAATTTAGGATATTGACATTTTATTAACAATACGTAATTTCATATTATCGATAGTTCACGAAATTGTGAAACTATCGATATAACCGTGAGACGCGAGTTTTCACTTCCCTAGCGGTTATAGCTACGTGTATTATGTAAGTGTGAAGTTACCTTTAGTAATAAAACCATAAATTGTGTCTTGTGTAACTTTATTTAATAGTTAGGTAATTTGAAATAAACAACAAAATTAATTTTAACTATATATAGGAGGAGCGAGATTAACGTGCACGAACACAGAGGGCCTACTACGAAAAACGATACACGATAACACGATAGTCCGATCATCGTTGTCAAATATTAACCAATAGAATTGCAGTAAAACTGACGAGACGTAAATTTTGACCAATTCTATTGGCTAATTGATTGAAAACGTTGATCGTACTATCGTGTATCGTTTGTCGTAGTAGGCCCTCTGTTCCTATTGCGAATAAGCTAGCTTTGTACTACCGACAAGTTGCCTTACAATAATAAACTAGTTGAGCCATAAACAACAAAGGCATAGACAACAAATCTATTGTTCCTCGTTAGCTAACGAGCTTGTATAACGCAATAATAACTTGACACTGGTAATAATTTATTCAATCGTTCCTAGGTACCGTTCCATAAAAAATGGTTTTGAAAATGGCGGCTTGTAATTGATTGACAGTTTGTAACCAGATATAAATCTAATAGAGGACCGGGTGTATATTATGTACTTCGCATGCCAAACAAAAGGTTACACAAACACACATAGGATGGATTGTGTTATCTATTTAGATTTATATAAGTATGTGGATTGTGTACCACAGCACAGACAACCATTCTTTTATGGAACGGGTTATACCTAGTATCCTCACACATTGGAACCGAAATGGTCTTGTACTATGCAGGTGGGCAGATGGCAAATATAGATTTGGGCAATAAACAGGTAAAGATGCGATTTTTGAATTTTTGTAGCTCCGTTATAAGTATTTTATTTCGACATTTCCACTGTGATTCTAAATTACGTTCTAAAAAAAACAATTAAGCATTGTTGTTTTTAAATAAATCCCACTCAAACAAGCACTGGTTAACGTATTTACGCAAAAAATACGCATAAATATTGAAAAATCTCACGTGAGATTAGTGGGGGGAGGTCGAGCCAAATCTTACGACATTTCATCAATAGGGGGGGGTCAAAAAATCTCAAAAATAGCCTGACCTAATTTATGGACCCCCGCTGGCACCCTTTTGGGCACGGAACCCTAAAAATACCATACTAGAAACGTCTTTACGGAACCCTTCGTGTGTCTTATCTTTGTTTGTGTTACCTTAAAATATCAACAGTAACTTAATCAGACAGTAAACGCTTAAATACATGATAGCTGAAACAATTTATAACTGGATAATGTGAACAGTTAACTAATGCGATAGTAATGTCGCGACAACTCGGCGCTAGCGCAGGTAAATGTTGAACACCTTGGCTCGTACACCAACAAATGTAATTGCAGTCTGGCATGCAGGAGGCCTGAGACCGATACACTATTCACAGCAATATTATATCTATAAAACACATTTGAAAATCTTGATAGACCTAGTTCGCGGAAATTTTGATTTTTTTATTTTGAAAGCTTACGTTACCTTCGACTGACCCCAGGAGGAGTTTACCCAGAAAATGCCTATTCACTCTGGCCTTGAAGACATTTAGGCTAAACGTGTCGGGATCGGAAAAAACAGACCCCGAAAGAGAGTTCCACTCCTTTGCTGTTTGCATGGCATAAGGAATGAAGCGAAGCGCTGTGTCCGTATAAGCGGGATGTCGACAACAACGTGTTGGTGGAAATTCTCCCAGCGTCGCCGTCGTACAGAGTGAAAAAACATAAGGCATTGAATGCATGGGCGTACCCAGCTTTGGGCTAAGGAAATCAGGAATTTAAAGGGGATAGAACCTTTGTGGCATAGCTAGCCGCCGCCATTTTGATTTTTTTTCAATGTCGCGGCTCACGATGTAACTGGTATATATGGGTAGAGGACACATATACAAACAAAAAATGTTAATTCATATGGTGGCCTAAAGTGTCACGTTTCCGAGATATTTGGAGGTACAGATCGCCATATGAGAATTATGACAATCACTAAAAAAATACTTATTACGTGTTTATATGCATTCAATTGTATTCAAATAATAGTCCCCAGGTTGATTTATAAATTTTTTTGAATAGTGTAAAACTAGGAGCACGATAAACAATATTTTTAATTACTTACCTACTAAACAGCATCGTAATATTCGCTATGAACCACAATGTTGTCAAAGAAGCTCGGATCGTGACTTGTTTTCCATCTTGTCATTATTATACAAACAAAAATGACAATACTTATCCTAAAATCTATGTTACCAAGTTAATTGGAACTAAAGATCGCTAAGTAATGCTCCCTGGGCGCCAAAATTGCAATAGCGTCGTAAATAAATAAAAAAAAAACCGATCCCGCGGCCGGCCCGACCTAATAAAACTTCCACCTAAATGAAAGTCCCGTCTTCGTGGAAGACTGCTTACGTGCACACAATGCCAAAAAGGCGATAGATCAGACCCGACGTATTACAGGCCTATTGCCATCACCTCCCATTCTCTCCAATGTCATGTAGCGAGTGATCAACACGCAACTCTTGAGATATCTAGAGGATCACGATTTGTTGAGTGACCGACAATATGGTTTCCGCCATAGTCCCTTGGCTGTGATGTGTCTATGTATACACTAGAAGGTCACCAGCCGAGTGGTCACTTGCCATTGAGAGTCAAGGTGGCGAAGGCGTTCGATCGGGTCTGGCACCAGTGTCTTCTAACGAAGTTACCAGCATATGGGCTTCCCGAGGGACTATGCAAATGGACCGCCAATTTTCTGTCCAGCAGATGCATAAGAGCTGAGAGATATAAATGCTGGCGTCCCGCAAGGGTCTGTACTGTCCCCAACACTGTTCCTACTGCATATCAATGAAATGCTGTCTATTGACGGCATTCATTGTACAGAGGACGCGCATCGCCCGCGCCGCACCACCTACCCGGCCCACTGACCCACTGCCTGTGTCTACTACGTCGGCCCCTTTTACGAAGCCCATGCCTGAAAAGGAATCGAAGCGGGCTTGTGATGATGGTTTTGAGATAGTGCAAAGCAGGAAGCACCGTCAGAAAACGAATAAGAACCGATGCAGCACAGCTCCTGTGGAGCCCAAGCAAACCATGCGTGCTGCCATGCCAAACACTCCGGTGTATATTTCTCGTCTACACTACGCCACCAAGGCGGAGGACATCGTGGAGTACATTCGCCAAAGAATCAAGTACTTGCTAAGGGTGCAGCTGTTGGAATCGAGCCGCAACGTCAACTTCAAGGCGTTCGTGGTGCGAGTATCAACATGTTTTCTGAACCTCGTCATGGAAGAGGACTTTTGGCCGCAGAACTTGGTGTTCCGTCGCTTTCGCGGACAAGTGCCACATGATCGCACTAAGACATAGTGCAGCGCAGTAGTGTTAACTAACATAGGCTTAAATGTTTTATACTAACAAAAATGTTTTATTATAATATTTATGTTAGTTTGTAAGGTATTTATCTATGGGCCACAGTAGCTTGATAATAAAGATTTATTATTATTATTCCAAATATTCCTCGTTTCGTGGTGGATGAAAGCCGCGAACGGCTTGTGTCTGAAATCGAGAGCTCATTAACTAGTGTCTCCGATTACGGTCGACTAAACCTAGTCCATTTCAACCTCACTAAGACCCAAGTATGCGCGTTTACCGCTAAGAAAACCCCATTTACTGTGGCTTCACAATTCCAGAACACGGACATCACTGAAAGCATCGGGATCCTCGGCATCGACATTTCTAACGACGTCAATAGGCCGTCTAGAAGACAAGGTTAAGCTAGCATCCAAAAAACTCGAAGTGCTCAACAGAGCGAAGCAGTACTTCACATCGAGGCAAAGGCTGCAACTTTACAAGTTCCGAGTCCGGCCTTATATGGAGTACTGCTCTTACCTGGATACCAGTTTGGGCCTTTAGGCTCGGTTCAGCGACGTGCCATTAGAATCGTCGACGTTCCCGAGCTCACAAGCAGCTTAGGGCCCCTCAATCTGAGGAGAGACTTTGCCTCCTTATGTGTGTTCTACCGCTTGTACAACAGACAGTGTTCTGTAGAATTGTTTAACCTGATGTCTACGGCTACCTTCTACCATCGCTAGTCTCGCTATTGACGGGAAGTCCATCCTCACACATTGGAACCTAAATAGTTTCGAACTATGCGGTCTCACGGGAGCTTTCTTCGCATACAATTAGGCGGGCCGTATGTTTGTTTGCTACCTAAGTAGTGTAAAAAAACCTTTTATTTAAAGGTTTGAGGTCACGGCTTGTTTCTATTATGTGTTTTATTTTATTTATAATACCGTGATGCACTATTATTTGACCATTATTGCTTAAAAACAAGAACATAAATTGTACTTAATCAACATTAAACAATTGTCATTCGTCTCATATTATATATACATCGATATTCCAATATCTCGGTAACATGATATTTTAAGACAAGTATTGTCATTTTTGGTTAATAACGGCGACATAGAAAACAAGTTAACCACTACGATCCGAGCTACTTGACAACATTATGTTTCATTGCGAATATTGCGATGCGGTTTAGTAGGTAACCAATTAATGAATATTGCTTTTTCGTGCTCCATGTTTACTATATTCTAATAAATAGTTATATCAACCTGGGAACTATTATTTGAATACAATCTAATGCATATAAACACGTAATAAGTTCATTTTTAATGATTGTCGTAATTCTCATATGGCGATCTTTACCTCCAAATATCTCGGAAACGTGACACTTTAGGTCACCATATTGCTTAACATTTTTTGTTTGTATAAGTGTCCTCTACCCAAATATATCATGTACACCGTGCGCCGCGACATTGAAAAAAAATCAAAATGGCGGCGGGTGGCTATGCCAGCTCATACAAAAAAGTTCGTCCCCCTTTAAATTAGAATTCAAAAAGATTAAAGTTCATATTTGAAAAACAGTGTTAAATGGATCTTTCCTTCTGCATCTGCTGCAGTACTCAGGCGGAGAAACATTAACTAGCTAAATGTATGGGAAGTAGGAAGGGTTCAGGGGTGGAAGTTACCTTCCCTCAGTACGCCTATGCGATGTTTAGAAAACATAGTGCTATTGGTGACACTAGGTGTAACAACTGAAAAAGCACTTGAATGAAGAAAGTGTTGCTTGTTTATAATTCTTCATCGTTGAAAAAGTTTTTTGTTAAAAATTACATTTTGAATACAAGCTTTTTTTGAGTGACTGTACTTTTTGTTGACTGTAATTGCATTGTCATCCAATACACTAATGTATACCAAATATCAAGTCAATCCGACCACTGGAAGTGGGTGAAATTCGACTTGCAAGATTCCACCCGAACAAACATACATACATAATACATTGCAAGTTAAATAAAAGCTTGTAAAAATATAAAGAAGTTAGAATACAAGCTAATTTCTACCAACGACTTTTACAATTCAAACTACAGACTCAACAAACACTGACAAATTGCATAAGCATAACCTTTTGCATATTGCCAAGCATTTTATTTTAGCAATAAATATTAACCCATAAATCAACGGACATAAATTACAGTTTCGAATGCCAAAACATACAATTATTTTCTCAATATTGCAATGTCATTAGTAAACGTTAAAGTAGTTTCAAGTTGCATTAGGTTTTATCAACACTAAGCAACAGGGCAACAGGTGTTAGTGCCTTCGCTCATGACTCACACTGGCATTCTGAATTGAGCGTTATTTTAAAAGGTACAATAGTTTTTTTATGTTTATTTTTAGACCGCGTACCGATATTATGAGTAACACAAAAGACAAAGTGCTATCATGGGCAATATTGTCAGATTGTTGGTATGAAAATTAAACTACTGTAAACTTATCACAATAAAGATTTTTCTTATTTGTTGAGATTAACGTTGGATAATTGTGGAATCCGTCATTAAATCTCGGCGGGCTAATAAAAATGCCAATGCAAATTATAAAAAAAAACTCTGGAATTTCAGGAAATGATGGAATGTCGTCTCGTATACGAGTGGCATTACAGATTGCATTAAGATAAATAGTGGGTCAAAATATTGAATTAATTGATCCTACGAGCATGAATCACGCCCGCCGTTATGTTGGCAACCTTGTTGCTGCAACTGAAGGTATAAATTAAGTATGGAGAAAGGAAATTCTTTGCATATTTACTTATTCCGTAACATGCCGGATTCGTGATAAGATAGATCATGTACCCGGTACTTAATGCTGACCTTGCAAAGGGACAGGCTGTTTTAAACCAGATATCTAGGACATTATCATTACGTAAAACATATTTTAAACTCAAAGATTTATTTTAAGGTAATTGATAAATTATTTACATCATAATTTTTGTTTTAATGTTTAAGTTAACTTAAATAAAAATTCTAGTCCATACGTTTTGGTGATAGGATGTAAGAATTAATTTAGTTCGCCAAACAAATTGGCCAGTTAATACTTAAGTACTCCATCATAACATTTATTACTCTCAATCAATAAACCTTAATATTGACTGCTAAGGTTGTATTAGCCAAGGTTTTACATAAAAATCTTTATATGAGTTATACCTACAGGGTTATCTACTAATTTGTGTAACCTCCTGAGATCCCTTGTACAAAATTATGCACATAATAAAGTTCCCTTCACAGGCCCAGGTTCACAATACAGTTTATAGTTATTTACTCCCATCGTACCTACTATTTTTGTTCATATTATTTTAATCGACCGCAGACGTATTTTGAATTTTGATGATGAGTAGGTATCTAGGTAGAGAAGATTCTTTAGATTCAACACCGATTCATCATATGAAGACGATTTGCTTCAAGCCATTCGTGGTCCAGAGATCGTGGTGAACTAAGAGGAGTAAGAGATGAGCGCGGGAGGAGTATCTGCCACAGGAAAGACTGAATATAATATTAGATTGATTTTATGGTTACCTAAAACCTTCTTTCTTAATTTTAAGAATAATAAAGTTTTTCTAATAAAATAATATAAAGTATATGTCATTGTATGTTCATAATTGTACCTTGGGTCTCAAGTCTCAAAAGGTTTTATAAAGCTGGGTCTCAGGAGGGAATACATGTATCCGGTATACAGTCTAATCTTGAACGATTGAGGTTAAATCGTTCAAGAGTCTAATCTTCCAACTACACATTATACCTACCTCTTTTTTTTATTTATTTATTTATATATGACATTCGATTTTTAATTTTTATTGTTTAAGTTTTTTTAATATATTTTCGAACGTCCCAATATGTTACCATACACCAAAAACTAAACGTCAAAATAAAGTTTCGTCAACATCTTTCACTGTACTTTTCATGTCATACCTTTCAACTACATTTCTGCCATTGTTTCTTGAGTATAATATAACAAATATCATAATTCGCACCATGATTTCGCAACGCGGAATCGGCAAAGCAACGTGGCAACGCATCGAGGGCACGCAAGACCGGTATCCACCCACCACTTGGTGACATAGGGGGGAGAGGGGGCATGGTAAATGGGTCGCCGCAGCCGCATTCCACGGCCGTTCATATATCTCAGGAAAACAGCTTGACGATGAAGATTTTGTGAAGAAAAGTCTAATACCATTTTCAATTAATATTGGAAATTGGTATTAGACAATATTTGTCTTGTTCAATTTAGGGGAATTCTCACGCATTTCAAATTGATATAAAAATTTAAAATTGATTTAAAGATTTGACATGCGATTGTCTCTATGTAAGTTTTGGTATTTGTTAATTAATTTAAAATAAACCTCCAAAGGTCATAAGACAATATTAGAAGCACTGGTTACTGATCTTATTGAGTCATCATTTCGGTAACTGAGTCAGCACTCAAAGTTCTAGATAGCCTTAAAAGGCTTAAACGAAGAGAGATTTCGCTAGAAATCCGCCCAAATAAGTTTGCCGCGTCCAGTCGTATGCTGTCTTTCCAAGAATGATTTATGCATGGCTTCAGCTTTTACAATTCTGGAGTAGATAAACATGAAGTTTAGTTAATTATTTATTCATAACTTAACTAAGTAACTAAACTCATAATTTGAAGAAATAAGGAACACAATTATCAACAAGCAAGAAAGGTCATTCCAATTAACTTAAATCAATTAACAGAAGAATTATGGCCTAATTGATGAGTAATTTAAGTTAAGACAGAAGTACATTGAAGAGAGGGATTTAATTTCATAACAGATAACAAGTTAATTGGATATTATTGAAATTCAACTCTATGTAACAAATTAACGTTCATAAGTGCCTTATCAGGGCCTAATCTTAATAAATGACATTTTGATTTTTCACATCTTAATTTCAGAAAATTCAAAAGAGCGGTAACTACTTAGTTTAAAAGTGGTCCCACGAGGAAGAACCAAAAAGGAATTTCAAGAAGTCAAGGCGAAATTACATACAACGCAGTTCTAAATATCAAAACCAAAGAGCACCTGTTGTGAACGCCTTACAGCGGGGTACCAGACAGTCGCCAAAGAAGGCCAAACGCATACTTGTGAACGTAAAAAAATATCCTTCGAACAAATGCGTCTAGTTGAACCGGTCCAACCGTCACTATGACTGAGTTTTCCGGTGCCCAAATTAAAGCAATTTAATTGGCGCCCAAAGATAGAAAAAAAAACGAATTCCGGAAATTGCTATGTTGTGCGATCACGTTGCTAAACCGTTTATAGCCAAGATGTAGCCAGTGATAGTTTACAGAATGATGAAATAATAGATGATGTTGCGTACATTGTTCATTATACTAGCAGAAATCGTTTTGATTTAGGAACCTAGGATATCAGGGTCGCATACGCTGCAGTTTATGATGAGCATCTAGGAATCTGCTCTCTAAATCACATTATGACAATTTAAATTATAATTTCAAATACCACAATCAATACACAATTCAATCCAGACATGACAAAAACATGGTTGTTCGGTGAGTCAAAACAAGCTACCTAACGCAAGCCGCCACCAAGACCTGTTCCCGCCAGACGCAACCCAACGCGCTGTGAGTGCTGTGACTCACGCGGTAATGGTTTCGCAGAATGATTCTGAATCGAATACAAGTCGTACGGGGACGGTTGCAAAAGATTTGAAGAATGTTTCGTGATTTCGGGGCCTCGTGGGAACTGAAGACTTGGAGAAAGTTCCACTTCAACAGAGGCGACAAGCGCAAACGGTCTGTATAACTATGCATCTCAGCTCAGATTTGATCAGAACTCATTGGGCTCAATTCATATTTAATTTCTTACTTCCTTTTCATGAAAAGCCCTGTAATGCTGTAATTACATGGTACAGATATTAGCCAGCTGAACAATTCATGGACCAGCGACTGAGGCGAATACGTAAAAACAGGTTTGCCAAAAAGGAAAATCACTCTAATCAACAAAGGACATTCTTTTCCTTTCTGATCCTAAACCAAGTATCTTATAGGTACTTAGATTTACACCCAGAACAAACAGACATGATCATGCACGAAATATTTGCCCCGGGTGTAAATCAACCTGTAGCAGACCCCATACCAACAGGCACGTCATATACCTACCTACATAAAGCTCGCCTCGCTGATGCATCACACACAACAACAGACGCAATAAGCTTCTTCCAACCTTGATTAAGCTTTTAAATTAAAACGACTTGATTCGATAGGAGGTGCGTTTACACGCATAAGCCGACTGGGGCCGGTTGGCCATGCATCCTGTCCTTTTACTTGCGGTGTTGCAAGCCTCCGCGCCTCCGGAGCCCGGGGTCAAGATGCAACGTGAACGGATGAAATGTTACGCGGTTTCAACTCCAAGCTGCGCCCGCGCCGCGTCGACGTTCACCGCAGTTCACCTGCCGTTTTGTAATTATTTAAATTAGCCTTTTAACTATACGTTCACCTATTGCGTGGCACTCTGGCATTGTATTTTGGGTGCGTTTCTCAGGTGATCTGTGGAAATATTATGTATTAAATTATGATGGTAATATAATATTTCCATATACAGCCGAGGACATAATATGTATAAACTTAGTCAAATTTAAAAACGATTTTCACTTAAAATTATGCAGGCAGAATCTTTTAACATATTTATTATGATTTGTGTAATATGTCAATATTTGAATCTATACGAAAAAATTGCTTCTGAATTTAATTTTACATATGAGTCTTCGACTGTAACATTTATTGAAACGTAAAACTTATTTTTAAGATTCCTTAACATTTAGTTTTTTCAACAAGCTAAACATACACTGGCACCCTTGACTCTAAGTTTAGACCTCTCACTGCGACGTTATGCAGCGCCGCACCAGCGATTCTACTGACATTCTGAAACTCTTTAGTTGGAGCTAGCAGTCTAGCACCAACCGCGACTTTAGCTGCAATACAGTTGCAAAAATGCAGCGCTACCCTTTCTCTCCCGATGCATACCTGCCGCTGATTGAGTTGCGCTCTACAATAACGCATAATGCGGTTGCGAAGACCCTAACCTGTGCCCTAACTCGTGTTGAAGGAGAGAGTTTACATGAGACTCCCACTGTCCCCATCGCCCGTATCCCTATTAAAGGGGACAGCGGGTCTTGAAAAAAATAATTAAAAAATATTACAATAAGACAAATACGTTACACATCAAGACTAGTGATTATAATGATTTATGAAAAATATTTTCCTTCATCCGCATGTTAATTTAGTAAATGCATAGTAAAATCAATCAGGTAAAATGTCAGGTGTCTGGTTGTTAGTAATACTCATAATTAATGTATATTTTAGATAAACTGCTCATAAATAAATTAAAAAAGCAACAACGTTTGATTGGTTTCGTAGACAGATTTTTACCTTTACTTCATAAGAATAAGCAGAACTTTGGAATATCGCCTCTATAGGGGTAGAACAGAATAATTAATAGTAGGTTAGTTCTATAGGTTCGTAGTAGAACACTTGAGTGGCCATTTACTTAACTAGAATAGAGTTTGTACGCTTGAGCACGCTATTTTGGCTTAGATACCTAGCCCGTGCCTAGCCCATTTATTGAGGAAATTCGTTCGACGATTTAATACTTAACCACATACCTAATCAAATCAAAATCAAAGTCATTTATTCAGTTTAGGCCCTGGTAAGGCACATATAAACGTTAATTTGTACATACAGTTGAACTTTCCACTCGTTGTCGATAGATAACTGTAAAATAAAGGAACTTCATTATGTTTATTTATCTGTGAAAATCCCTTTATATGTATAGGTACCTTACATACAATGTTATCAATGATAAATGTTTTGTTGTTTATCACAATCAGTCTTTCTCAGGCATACACAATAAATAGCCGTATCAAGTAACGGTAGGGAAGCGAAGCGAGATCGCATCACTTCGATATCTATGTCGCTTGGCGGGAAACATGTCACCGCACTACCGCTAAGGTCGTAGTGATGTGCTCTACTACGCAAATGAGAATTGCGATGAGAAATCGTGATGCATTTATCCATGCAACGGGATAATATTTTTAATGCATGAAGTTTCTTACTAATATTTATAGAACTAAGTGATCTATTGAGTAATTGGATACCTACCACCTACATACTCAGATAGTTTAGTTTTTCCCTAACTCATTACAAAATAATCTAAATAGAAAGCCGTATAATAAATGAACATTTATGGGTAGCAGGTACCTATAACTCATTTAATTATAGACACATAGACCAGCTGTCAGTGACTCGTCAATGTTTTTTAGATCCTATTACCGCAGTAAAATCTGTGGTAAAATTCATAACGAATAAGGAGTGTCTAAATTACAATTTAGCATAGCACAGACTGCGGTTGGCTGTGCGAGGTTATTATAACTTAATTTCCATATAACACGTCACGCTTGCTACTTATCAAGGCTACATATAACATAACAAACCAATACAATACATAGGTACCTACCTATTATACAAAGAAGAAAGAACATCCAAGATGGAAACCTTCAAAAACAAACGACTCATTTTGACCTCGATGACGTCATTGGAAGCGAAATGGAACGGAGTTCGATAATTAAAATTTTAAACAAAGAACACTTCGTCGTCGAAGTCGAAGTCTAGGAAGCAATCTTGATCATTCAAGGAAGTAGGGGCATATAAAACCTATGCCCCTAGGTTGGTTGGGTTGGGGTTACTCCGTGGTAGAAAGCACATACCTTACCTAGGTAGATATTTGTAAGAGGTAGATTCTTCTATTGTGCGTATTTCCTATAGGTACTCGATAGTTGGTAGGTGTTTTTTTAACCACGAAGTCGGTAAACGTAACGTAATAGGTAGAATACTATTATTACCGTGACCTGAAGGTTATGTAGGAGTAGAAAAAGTAGGCACAGACAGAAGAAAAATTTTGCCGCAAGTTTCATGGCACGGCACCTACCTATCTAGGCTACTGAAGTTTTATAGCAACCACGGACTTGTGAGGATTGTTTGCTCATTTGATAGGTACCTAGTTAATGGAACGTGGTGGTGGATAGACAGTACGTGAAGGTCCCTGCTCCCTCGGCAGACGCGCGCTGACTCACGCGGCCGCGCGCTTCCGCCTGATAGCAAGGTCACCGGCCGCAACGCACACAAGCGCAACATCACACACACTTACCACCGTGAAAGTAGTGAGAGTACACTCGCGCTCAATAGTCGTTTGACTTTTATTTTTGTCACAGATTATAATGGTGTTTATCATTTGTCCTTTGGCTTTGGCAATTTGACATCTATACGAAACGAGATAGGTATAAGCTATACCGAGTACCTACTTTGCATCAAGTAGCTGTAACTTACAATTTTCAAAGTGTATGAGTAAGTTAGCCGCGAAACTATTTCAACATTCATTTTGCCAAATGTTTCTAGAGAAACCATTATTTATTTCAGATAAAATAATCACTAAACGATGTTATAAAATAAGAGCAACATAATTTGAACTGCAATTTAAAATTATTACCATAATAAAATCGATAGTAATAAATAACTTAAAATATCTTGTTGTATTTTAAAATGCAAATTGATATCATAGAAATACAGTTTTAAGTAGCACTGTCAAAATAATATAGAAAATAAAAAGAACTTCTGATTAAAAACTGGATTTGTAGAATTTTAAATAAAACTTAATAGATACCTAATAAATTAATGTTTTTTGCTGGCTTCTTGGCGCCGAGCTTAAACGAGTGATTGATAAATAAATTGAAATGATTGAAATGAATTAATAAGCTCCGATTGTTTACTCCTTACTTTTTATTTATTTTATTAATTACGTGCATAAAATGTAAGACGTATGTAATGTAATGCATTCTAATAAGATTTGTTAGTGAATAATATTTTTAGAAATAAATAGGGGACATTATTATAGTACTTAGTGATAAAAAATATTTTACCACCTAACATGACATAGTACAGACATAAACTAGGTATGATATTGAGAAACCAAACAGATATTTTCATTAATATAATAAATCAATTTATATACAGGTATTTCGTTGCTCAATTACTATCTATAATAACGAGAACCGTTGTTTTAATAAGATGTTAATCTAACAGTTATTATACTTAAACCTACTACGATATCGATCGGCTACACAAATTACCACCCACAGACTGTTTGTATGACGAAATCATTAGTGTATTGAGCGAGAAGGCGTGTCTGGTATACAACAACACTAGGTACTACAACTTGTATATATGAGTCAAACCATACCAATCTCACTTGGGACCGAATTGCTTATACTGATAAATTGATAGAATTTTTTGTTAGAACCTCCAATATTATGTTTCGACTTAATTTTTCAACTTTTACAAGGAAGTCTAGACCAAACCATGCTCTGTGATGACCACCTTCAGTCTGCGTTATGTACGATACGATGCAAGTCTCCCTCTACAGTTATCTGAATTATTTTCTTTGAGGAATAATTGGACTAATCTATACTAATATAATAAAGCGGAAGAGTTATTTTGTTTGTTAAAATGGGCCAATCTCTAGAACTACCAGTCGGATTCCAATAATTCTTTCACTAATAGGAAGCTACAATATCTCCGAGTATATTATAGGCTACTTTTTATCAAGGAAACGCAGGTGAAACCGCGTGTGACAGGAGACTAGTCAGCTCATAAAACTATACAGTGAGATTGGGGCGCGACTTCTAATTCTTGAATGCCAAATAATACATGTAAGTTTATCGATAAAAAACATCATATGAGGGTTTCAATATTTTTTTAAACTACTTCTGTACGACAGCCATGCGTCGGCCTTTACGCAAGCCCCAGGGCCTCTACTGTAACAATGATAGCTTTTAGATTTTTTGAGTTATGGGTTAGATAGTTGGTCAGGTTCTTTAGCTAACTATATAACACTTTGTTTATCTTTCTACGACGACTGGCGCCTTTGCTGTAACAAAAAATGTCGGGAGTACCGGAAGCTAGTGCAAAAAGATAAAAATGGCTGTCATTAGTCAGGGAAGGGGGTATGACCCCTCATATGAGGTTTTTATACATAAACTTAGATGTATTATCTGGCCTTAAAGCCTGAGAAGTTGCGCCTCTATCACACTGTATAAAAATTACAAATAAGATAATAATCTTTATTATATTATTAAAAATTCCGCTGGTTAGTTGCACTTAAAATAGTCTCGTATTATTAAAACGATATCGAGCGTCTACCATCTCGAATTCATAATACCTACCTATCAAGTTTGGCATTGATATGCATTTTTTGTAGATCATGTAGGTATACTAACTAGTTGTCTTGTCTTGTTGGGGCCCGATGTCTACATTTTAAGTGGCATTCGATCACTATTTATAGAACGAAACTAATATTCCGATAGTGAAGTAAGGTGCAACATTTTTGTCCACATAAACACAAGTTTCTTAAAATACTTATTAAAATTTTGAACGAGAAAATTAATTTCGGTAGACGAAACAACGATCAAATAAAGAACGCAGAAATATTTAAAAATTGCATTGCTGAAGCAGTCGGTCGGTACGCGCCATAAAATTAGTCATTTCGGTATATTTTATTGCAGCCAGACATTAAAAGAATGTCAGATTTTCAGGAAACTGACGCTTAGATAAAATAGATTTTGTTTGTATTGCGCAGTACGCTGGCACCATAATCTACGTAGGTACAAAACTAGCGTCAGCTATATGATTGATTTTAAATCTAATAATCATACGTACATTATCGTACCAGATCAGCCTACTGCGTAATACCTACAAACAAAATTTATCTAAGCATCAGTTTCCTGAAAATCTGACATTCCTTTTTATTTTAAATTTAATTTTTATATTTTAACTAGTTCTCGTTTGATTTAGGTTCTGTTATCAGGAATAAATCTGTATTAAATACTTTAACTACTGACTCTAGGTAAACTTTGATTGATTAGCTTTATCTTTCTAAGGTATACCTATCTCAGATTTGTTTTTGCGAATTGGCTGTTTAAAATAGAATATAGAAGTTTGCGGTACCGTTGAATATACAACGAAAGGGAAGAGGGAAAAGTTATTGGAAAGGTTTCTTGTTGACTTATTTCTGCAAGACAGCAGAAACCCGTCTTACAGAAATCTTTTTGATTTCTCTGACAGCAGAAATAATGCAGTCATCAAAGCCGCATCTAAAATTTGCCGCCCTAGGCTCAAGTCTACCTAGACTGCAGCCAACCTATCCTACCGTACCGTAATCGTAGTACCTATCATCAATTTAATTCATCATCATGGGTACATATAGAAGGCACAAACAACTTAATATACCGTTACTATGTTGAATGCGAATCAAGCGGGGCGGCGGCATGAGCATGAGACAATGCGATTTGTAATAGTAGGTTCATAGAATAAATAGGTATATTGGTTTTAGTTTATTATGTTACATTATATTTATATTATAGGTATACTTGTATTGTATTTATATAATATATTATTCGATTTATTATAGTTCAAAATCGAAGGTCAAAATGAATTATTAAATAACAAGTTTTATTTATATACTTATTAGGTATAATCACAGGGTATAATATATTCATTTACTTTCACGATACCTACTCATTATAAATTAAAGTGCATTACATACTAGCAAATATGTGTGAACACCTCTTCTGCACTAGGTCACACCTATTTTTATTGCGTCACACCTATTATTATTGCATCCCTCCAGTCAGTGGCTAGCTTTTACGGGGGATATTTTTATATAAAGACCACAGATGACAGAACAGTTCTGTAATCTATGATAAAGACAACCTCAGCCCCAGCAGACTTCTTCATAAAAATACTAGTGAGATCGTAGGAATGGAGTGTAGTAGTTATTTACTAGAACAAAAATAATTTTGAAAAAACACTTGACACGGTACAGTAGTACCAATATAAGCTGACCTCTCATTGTACGGAAATCCTATACAATGCAAGATCAGCTTATACTGGAAATGTATAGCTTGATGTGTAGTCGTGTGTACCTGCGCAGAAGATACATTTTCAAAGCGCGGGAAATGCTATTGGTCGACAGCTGCCGCCATGGAACAATTAACCTATAGAAGCGCAATGACGTTCATTTTGGTTGAAATAAATTCCACCAATTTCCCACCGCCGACAATGCGCGCTGATTGGTTAAGACAAGGACGCATGCATTCTGATTGGCCAAGTCAAAAACACACGACGCAGCGAGTGGTCCTTACTGTTCAAATTCAGTGACAAATCACTGACTAGTTGTGGAATTATATTGTTCGGTATTTCTACTCTATAGGGATATTTCCTCGATGGCTGCCGCCATGTAAGTGCTCGCCGTGCGGAGGGGCGTGACTTGCGAGTGAGACGGAACTAACAGCTGCAGTGTAGGTATTATGAACCTTATAGTAGTGATCTAAGGTTGATTGTAAGTTTTAAGCATTCTTTCGTTAATCTTCGGGGCCATAGGTACTTTCTTTTCCGTGCGAACGAAGATTCCCGATGCGCCTTATTAGTTGGGTACTACTGTACCTACGTTCTTTAGAAGAAAATGTTATACCTACCTATTTATAATTTTAGTTTTGTTTTACATTTACTTTATTAATCATCAAATCTATCAATTATAAACAAATAATAATTACGTTTGTATTTTGAAATGAAATTATAGGTAGGTAGGTCGTCCTACCTACATTGCCTCGACCTTGGGTGGAAAATATGGATATTGTTTTATGATTTTTAATTCAAAGCGCGGTAGAAAGTTTTGACAGCAACCATTAACTAGGTCCTTTCAAGTTTATAATTTTATTTTTTCAAAAATCGAATTTGTAGATTTTATTTTTCATCTTTCTTGACCCGGCACCCAGCCCATTATAGGTAGGCTACTTTTAATTCTAGCGCAGTATGCGATTGCGATGTCATTGCGAATGTGGGATTCTTATAATATAAGTAACATAACAATATGTTGATATAAAGAATAGGATGCGAAGTAGAAATGAAACATGCATCCGTCCGTTGTTTCTTTGAGCAAAAATATTTATTTCAAATCTGAGTGGTAATTTAAGAGGAAACATACTTAAAACCCAAGATTACTACGTTCTATCTAAGTCTAACATACAAAATACAAACTCTTTATACCACGAGTATTAGTATTGTATACCTAGATCTGGAGAAACTATTATACCTACCTATTCATGTTTTACGAATAGCAAAATATAATAATAAGTTCATTTTTTATTATTTAATTTATCAAACAATGCAAATGTGATGCACTTGTGCATGCGCCTGTAGTAATCGTTAGGGGGCGCGAAGGACGGCGCGAGGGGCCGGGGGTGAGCACCCTCCGCGTCACGTGACGACCGACCTTCAGGCGGCGCACCGACCTTGAGCGCCGCTCGCCCCGCGCGCGGGTCAGAGGTGAATGCACGCAACCTCGCCCCCCGCGCACCCCGCCCCTGCCGCCAGTCGCCTTGCCGTGCGGCCCCCAAACATCCAACTATATAATTCCACTCACCTCGCCGCGGTCCTAACTACGACGACACCATGCCATCGACTCCGGCACCACCCGGAATATCGCAGCCACCATCCCGGCCTCGAGCACCCACCCGCCGCGAACAGGTACCAGAGCGACGCGGCACACCTTTCCCATAAAATACAACCGACAAGTTTATTGACATCAAGTCTCACCAATTGCGCAAATGTTAACAATCATTCAAAGTCTAATACACACTCACAGTCTTTATTCGAAAAAGCAAACACTTCTCATAAAATAATAGTTTATTCACTCAAAAACTACTTTTATCAAGAAAAACATTAAATACAACGAACTAACGGAAAGTTGTTACACTATACATGTCCTCTCACCTCCGCAAAACAAAGCGGAATAATAAAATTGAGTTGCGTGAGTGAGTGAATAAACCGCACCGCACACAGACAAGGCAAGGGAACGTGATTCGAACACGGCCGAGAAGCCAAAACAAAAGGAGAAATTGTCGACATCTAGCAGTCTCTCATGAAAACTTTTATATTATTATTTTACTTACGTACACTAGATGGCAGGAAAAATAATAATACCGACTTAAAGTATATAAATACCATGATCCAAGAATTATTATACCATGATAAATACAACGTACAAATACCGATATAATTCTACCTTCCTATTATATCAATATCTAGTACCTACATAATAAAGCTAGTAACGTAGTTTCTCTGTCTACGGTACTAGATGTCACTGCCAGTGCCAATCTCAATGCAACATTAATGCAATCTTCTTATGCCAAGATGTGACAGATGTCATTAGTGTGGATGGTTGGTTGGTCTTGACTCTTGACCATGGATACAAAGTCCTTCAGTCGCATATATTTTATTTATAATATCACCACAGAATATTCAATAGTACTACGTACAGAAAACCCACTTCGAAAACGACATTTAAATAAAAAGCGTCTCTTGGAACGACGTAATAAGGCGCAATCCAGCTCGCACAGCGCTGCGCGCATAAAATTATATTCACCTACAACTTCCCTCTCTTTCTATCGTATAAGTCTATACTGTATGACGCGGCACGTGTTACGGTAGGGTTGTCTAATGACATATTATGAATCTTCAATATTTCCTTATCGGTTATGTATGTATCTATTACTATTCTCCTTTCGTGAATGACATTTAAAATATCCTAGCTAACTAGTATTAGAGCAGAAAGTTATTTTTAAATGTCTGCATATTTTAATCTAAGTTTTAGGCCTATACTGATACTTTGTATACTGAATGTGTATTCTGTCTACGAAACTGAATACAACTATTTTGGGGAAGAGTTTATTAACATACATGCATATAAAATCTGGAATGACTGACGATGGGACAAAAAACAGCACGATTACCTAGTCCAGGGCCGTCAGCCGAAATTCACAACGTTTGTTATTAAGTTGTCTAATGTTAATCTTCAAGTTTGTAATATAAAAAATAATAAAGTTAAAGAATTATTTAGAAAAGGATATACTGAGTAAGTAATAACAATTATACTGTTTTCAGGATTAGAAGATATCGGTGACAGTTCACATTTTCCGGTTCACTCATACTACTTGCGAGTAACTAATATAATATTTTACAAAAAAAATATTTTAAATTCCATTTTATATCATTGCAAAAATACAAAATATATCGCTATACATAACTAAGAAATAATTTCAGCACATTAATATAGCTTGATAATTTTAAAAATAAAAAAATAGGATATCCTTAAAATACTTGCGGCATGAAACGGAACATTTACCTATATCCTGAAAACAGAGAATTGTAAAATTTTTCTGAATATTATTCTACTGATTTTTGAAATAGTGGTTTGTTAAATCTTAGTTATTCTAAAAAGGTAGAAGTATAATCTACACTAATGTATATTCATTAGTGTATAATAATACTCGTTATATTACGTATTATAAATACGTAACATTGGTTTGTTTGTATATTTGAAGAGGGAACACTCTCTATTCTGGAACTACTAACAGTTTCTAAAAAAACATCAACATCGGTTCATAAACGACGAAGTTATCCGCGAACACACATAAAAAAAAAATACGGTCGAATTGAGAAAACTCCTCCTTTTTTTGAAGTCGTTTAAATATCAGTCACATGAGTTGTTGAGGTCTCAGTGGCCCGTTTAGACAAGAGGGTGTCTCTTCTGGTCGCACTATAGGTATTTGTCTCTTTTTGACACACTATCGAAACTGGTATGCTATCAAAACGGGCCTATTAGATCTTGTCGACCTTAATAAAGTCAAAAAGGAAACAACAACAAAAAATCTAGTACTATGAAAACAACGATACCAACACCAAATAGTGTTAAAATAAGAGCAATAAACACTTTATATAAGTATGTAGGTATTTATACACGAAGTATATACTGTAGTCTTTGTTTATACCCACACGCGTCTTTCGCTGCGGGCGCGTTGCAACCAGAGGTTGCAACCGACTAGCGTTGGTCCGGTAGACCGTCGGCGCACAATCGTACCTAAACATGGGAGAGTGAGACGGGCCTGATATCACTTTCATATAGGTAGCATTATCAGTCACCGTCCAGTCATGTTTTAGTACAATGGTGGTAATTGTACAAAAACTTTTCACGGACTTCTTGAGACAACTTGAAAAGTCACGATACACATAATTCATTTCATTTCACTTCACTGGTGCACATGGATTGATCTTTATTGGATAAAATACCACCGATAATACGCAATAAAACTCAAAATACATGAATTTATGAAAATAAAAATGAAAACGCTATGTCACTGAAATGATAGCAAAACCTCAGTCACTCTGCAAGTTCCCGCCAAAAAGTCCAATATTAATTTATACACAGAATTTATATTAGTTTGAAATGAAATACGTAGTCAGTGCTGCAAACTCCCGTTCTTTCCAGGAGATTCCATGATTTTTGGATATTTCTCCTTATCTCCTTATTTATTATTCAATTTAATGAAAATCTCCTGGATTATCACGATGTAAGCCAAGTGTACGACATTTTATATTTTTCTAAGCAAAACACCTGTCATTGACATAAAATAAATCAATCAATGTTCTCAAATAGTGATTCAGATTCCGAATTAAACCGTGAAACTTGCAAAGTGACGTTGCGTTTTCATTTTATTTACATAAATTCGTGTATTTTAACATAAAATTGGTGTTTTATCCAATAAAGATCAAACCATGTGAAGTTGAAGTGAATAAATTACGTGTATCGTGATTTTTCAAGTGGTCTCAATAAATCCGTGAAAAGTTTATTACATTGACCATTTTACTAAAACATGTCTTTTATCGACTCCGGCCGATACTGGCCCTGATTCTGTTGTTCACAACTAAACTAATTTTAATGTCACTATGTCTCTTTCTGACAAAGAACATAAGAAAAGGATGTAAGAAATTTAGTCCTGTCAAATTAGTCCAATGCTTGTTTTCAATATAAATTTAGTTGCCATCTATCGTGGTTACGCCTAAATACACGCAAAATAAGACGGCAAAGATTAATTTGACAACTTAAAATATGTTCTATCCTTTTTCAATCATGTTCGTAAGAAAGAGATGAGATGTAACTAAAATTAGTTTTGTGCGATTTACAACAGAATCGGCACCACTGACAGAGTGTCCAAATTGAAAGTGATTTTTGTGATTAGGACTTTATATAACTGGCAAAAATAAATCTAATAAAAAGGATTTGTTTGCCAAATTTAAAACTAAGGAGCAGAATAAAAAATCCTTCTATTCTAAAGAAACCAATAACCTACCTAGAAGTACCTATTTAATTTCTCCTTCTTTTTTCGCTGTCTCCTGGATTTTTGGCATAAATATACTTCTTTTTTGCAAGTTGGAGTTTGCAGCACTGTACGTAGTATCCATGGATGTAATATTACGTCCATGGTAGTATCTCTGCGTAGACAGAGAAGGTAATCTCTGTAACGTAGACAGTACGCTCTGTAATCTGTGGTTTGTGCCATGCCAATCGTGCCCACAGATTACTATATTATATAGAGGTGTGTAACTCAACAAAAATACGCGAGCTGCATCACAGCTCACGGCTCAGGTGTGTGAGCCGGTTCAATGATTCAGCTCGCAGATCAGCTCAATTTGTACCTATAGTCCACGATACGCGCGCACGCTCACTGCGTACCGCGCGTCGAATCGAGCCGACCGAGCTGCCGCGATTCATTCTACTCCACCGAACGGCTCTTTTCATACTATTAGAGTTGGAATTATTTGTCTTATTATATTATCTAGTTATGTTACATATTTATTTACTGAATTAAATTACTCTTTAAATGTTTTAGAACGAAATAATAATTCATAGATTAGAATCACAAGAATAATCTATGGAGGGAGTCGCAGATAGAATATGAGTTGGATTGAGCCGTGAGCTAGTCAT
This sequence comes from Polyploca ridens, assembly GCA_951394255.1. Classification (NCBI taxonomy): domain Eukaryota; kingdom Metazoa; phylum Arthropoda; class Insecta; order Lepidoptera; family Drepanidae; genus Polyploca; species Polyploca ridens. The sequence continues at coordinate 3,668,035 of OX596248.1, forward strand.
TTTGTTGTTGAGCTGTAGCTCAACGGCTCAAACCCGTGTGATCTGATTCATTGAGCTGGTTCAGAGCTGATTTACACACCTTTAATATTATATTAGTAGCGGAAATCGTTGAAACAGCTGTGTGTGTACGATTATGGTCCGATTAAATTTATTTTATTATTGCCTTGATAATAATTTTTTTATTGTGAGGTTAAATTGCGAGTAATTATCTTCGATATCTAACTGGGATAGTTACTTTTCCGAAGGCGTCTTGGAACATCAAGTTTGCTGTGTTGTAAGAAAATGAGTCATTAATTAATCTGATTTTGAGCTTACATCCAAGGCTGTTGCAATAAAAGAAACGTTTCACTGAATGTATTATGTGATTTGTGGCCTTAATCATAAATAATGGTGGAAGATAATGATCGCGCATACGGGAGGAAGAGCACATTGTTGAAGATTGTGATATTAGGAGATGGTGGAGTGGGGAAGTCATGTTTGATGAGCCGGTTTATCTCGAACCACTTCGATGACCACAGCTTTCACACTATAGGCGTGGAGTTCATGAACAAGACTGTGGAAGTCAATGGCAAGCAGTATACATTGCAGGTAAAACTGTTTATATAAAAACTAGCTGACCCACGCGGTTTCACCCGCGTTCCCGGGATAAAAAGTAGCCTATGTCCTTCTCCATACCATAGGCTATATGCATGCCAAATTTCATCGCGATCGGTTCAGCGGTTTAAGCGGGAAAGCGTAACAGACAGACAGAGTTACTTTCGCATTTATAATATTAGTTAGGATGTTTATATTTTTCCAGTACACAAAAATATTTATTCATTCATAATAGGTACCAAGATTTTTAAAAGTTCTGACAAACAATAATAATATCAATCTTCAAATACATTGCATTAATTACTTGAGTTTGAGGTAAATAAGGAACCTCATCGGACTTGTCAGTAGGTTGAATTTGCTTTGGAGAATCAGCAATAACTCTTTACTAAAAACAAGTTAGGTCCAGCAGCCAAGGTCATTCTAGTCCCACGGAAAATAATAGCATGCAGCAATTGATGAATTCTTTTTTATTTATACAGTATTTAGTACACTATCATCTTGAGCCTCTTTTTATCCGTAGAAAAGTTTCTGATATAATGTTTGCATACAAGGCACTCCAAGATTTTATCGACTGATCTGTTATACTTCAGCGAGTACCCTTCACAGTACTACGATCAAATAGTCACCTCCAAAACTGTACCACCTTTACCCCTTTGCAAATCAAATCTTGCACAGCACTATCCTATCGGAATTAGATATCTTTGCTGGATCTACAAACTCAAATAAATTTAAGAAAAAATTGTCTGAATACTTAATCCATAGCATTACCTTCTCGATAATTAATGTAAACCTAATCTAAGCCAATTTTTTATTTATTTGACTGTAACCATTGTATATTATTATTTCCTTTTTATAAACTTTGCATGCTGTGTCTACACCTAGAAGGGTTCAATCGTTCGATCTAACCATTACTAATTTTTACCAATTTTGAAGCATTGATTGTACCCAGTTTTGTAGACCAAATAAACAAAAAAAAATAATTATAAGTTAATTGACCCAAGTAGAGCAGCCTCAATCAAGCATTACAACTTGTTCCTATGATTTGTGGTAGTACTATTTAAATTATACTAAAATCTATGCACAAAGGACCAAAAACAATAACCTGTTTCATTAAGTAGAAAAGATCCAGCAGCTAGACAGACAATGTTTCTTTCGCATTTATAATAGTATGGATTTAGATAAAATATATTAAATATAGTTTTTAAATGTCATCATAATATTCTAAACACTATTACCAAATTATGACTGATTTGTATTGTCTTCCTTTTTCTCAAGGTTATCTTATCTATGTATATGGATATTTTACAACTTACAGTATGTTTACACAATTTGTCATAAGCTGATAATCAGACAAAGTTTAGGAGTATGAACATGGCTTTGTATATAGATATATATGTATTGTAGTAATGGGTAATAGTATAAAGGGTATAAAGTAATAAGTAAATAAGTTTTTTTTTTTTTTTTTTTTGTTCTACGATCAGTAATCAGTTCTGCAATCAGTCCCCGAACTTTGAGCAGATGTGTTGGGCGTCTGTATGCTGTGAGAAGACCGGTCCATCGACCTTTCTTCCCTTCAATTTAAGTCCAGTTCAACTATGTGGTTACGTTTAAGTCTCTTTGGATGGTTTATCAACAGTAACTCCGCTGCTAGGGGATTTGGATGGGTAGCAAGTCTTTGCTTATAGCTAGTAGCGTATTGTTTTATCTCATCGCTAACTGTGTTAAATTTAAGTTCTTGGTGCAATTCGCAGTTTCTTAGGAACCAAGGGGCGTTGGATAGGTTACGTAAGATGCCATTTTGTGCTCTTTGTATAATTGCAATATTGGAGTTGCAGGCCGATCCCCAGAGCTGAATGCCGTAAGTCCATATCGGCTTTAGAACAACCTTGTAGATTAGGAGTTTGTTGTCTGTGCTCAGCACTGAATTTCTTCCAAGCAACCAGTGTAACCCCCGATGTCTTTGGTTCAGTTGCTCGCGTTTCTTTTGTAAGTGCTTCTTCCAAGTAAGCCTTCGATCCAAGTGCATGCCTAGGTATTTCACCGACTCGTTGTGTGGCAGGGTGGTATTTCCTAGGCGTACAGGTGGGCAGTCTCCAGGACAGAGGGCAAATGTAATATGTGTTGATTTGGAAGTACTAGCTTTAATTCGCCATTTTTTGAGCCAATCTTCAATTTTGTCCAGCCCATTTTGAAGGTTTTGTGAGGCTTGGTTGCGATCTTTACTACTTGCCAGGATAGCAGTGTCATCGGCAAATGTAGCGGTTACTACCTCGGGTGTTAGTAAGTAAATAAGTTAGATCAGAAAGTTCAAGGGGGATTGTATTAAAATGATTCATGGATGTGCGGAGAATTTGTAGTCAGGGTTCAGGCTACTTTTCCATCTTTAGTAAATGATCACCAAATTTTAATGAGGAAATTGTTGCATTATTTCTACCTAAATACACAGTTTGATTGCCATAAAATGCTGCTATACTACCAAATATGGTACATATGTAACAGTAAGTGTGTTTATTCCACCCAGAACCGACGCGGGCACTCCAAATACAGTTGGTCAGGTTAGCTCAGAACTGTGACAATACCGTGTGCTAGAACCAAGTTTGTGTGTTGAGCACAGACAAACCGGACGGCATTCTCGCTATCATAAAACTGAGGAACAGTAATGGCGGCGACTATTTATGTGTGATTATATTTAGGGTTGCCATGTTAGGCTAAATTTACCCACTCTTTTATTATGTTATACCACTATAATACTCAGACAAATATGTAACGGTAGACAAGTTTAAATGAAAATTAAGTGTAAATGTGGGCAGAATATACCGTATCATTTTAAAATGTTAATGGTGGCCAATTCTCGCTATGAAAATATCCTAACTAATATTATACACATCTGAAAGTGATATACTCATTGTTTGTTAATTTTATTTTTGTTCTGCTTTCATGCTTCAACTATCAACCGATCGCTAAAAAAGGGGTCGAAGATTTTTGTACAGTCTGGCATATTCATCAGGCGCCGTTTTTTTTTTTTTAAGGCGGCTTTCGATGTAACCTTTATACATCGATTGAGGACACTCATACGAATATAAAAATAATGGAGTGCCTATGTCCATAACGTTAAAGAGTTCTTTGCAAAAAATATTGATGTTTGACATCTTCAATAACCATGAAAATTTAGTCATTAAATGTTTTTTCAACAAACTCGCTCGTAAAGTGACGTTTTTAGTATCTTAAAGTAGCTTATTACTTTACATTACCGCACAGTTTTATGATAGGTATAATCCCGATTATGATACGTTTGTACCTCACTGCAAGTGATATGTGTGTAGATGAAGCATTCTTAATTTAAACGGGTAAAACTATTTGACAGCGCATCGCCGAAACAAAAAAAGAACCTGCGCGCCATGTTTGTTGACGTTCTCATTTGTGGTTAATCAAAAAATCTATTTAAAAAAACTGCTTTTTCCTCGTAAGTGTGTTGAATAACGACGTATGACACGCGTGTGCATTGATCATTATACTCTCGGCTTCCAAATCGCGTTCGCCTACGGCTCACGCGCTTAATACCGCCGCGTCTGTAATGATCAACTTTGCACACATCTATCACAATGTACTATTGCGCATTCTACGGTGCTAGAATAGCTATATTGATTTATTCCTACAAGTATTGAATTTACTGACATACTATTACATTAATAAATAAATATACTGGGACATTCCTCACACGCAACCATCTGAATACAAACTAAGGAGAGCTTGTACTATGGAAACCAGCTATAACTGATAAAATACATTATACTACTTTTTGTTAGCAAATACATACTTAATACACATAATTATACCCAGACTCAGAACTTACAGACATGTTCATGCACACAAATGCATGTCCGTTGTGGGAATCAAACCCACGACCGGCGGCGCGATAGGTAGAATCTTAACCAACTGCGCCAACTGTCCCGAAAAATATAAAGCAATTAACATAAATCAGCCATACACAAAGCATACTCCGCGGAGCCCTAAATCCTCTGTGGGGGCTCTGCGATATTATGGCCAAAATACATTACAATGTATACCGGGTGATTCCCGAATCACGCGGTATACAGGAAGACAAGTTCAAAAAATAAATTCAATTAAATAAATAATTCGAAATAGTTAATTTGATTACGATAGTCCAATAATTTCATTAATTTTAAATACAATAAGTACCTATATTTTACAACCTATGCGGTAAAATAAAGAATACCTACACATAAACTATTCTTTGATTATTTTAGGGCTCCATCAAATAATTCGCTTTCTAAAACGGGTCCGTTCGCCAAAAAAGATTGAGAACCACTGATATAAAGTATGTGTATAAGTCGCGAAACTTTAAAATCAATTTATAATAAAATACATAGTATTAATAATAACCATAAAATATAACATTCCCATATTTCGGGTAATTTACACAAGTGAATATTGGCAACACTGGCTTTGTGACAGATTATTTTGTTCTGGTGAATGAATATTTGTTTTGATGTATAAAATCAAAACTAAGTGATTGAATTATTAATTTACCTGTGAAACGTGATTCCTGGTATTTTTTTCCTCCGGTCAGTACGGTTTTTACACCATTTCACTACACAAGACATGCTGTATTTTAATATTTTATTGCACCGCAGACGTATTGACTCTGTTGACGTTTATCCGCGTAATGGCCGACTAATGTGTGAATGTGTGCGTGCCGGCATGTACGTACAGCGAGGTGGCCGACTCTGAGCGACACAGTTTTTTGTTAGCGAGAATACATCCGCCTTTTTTAAATATCTGTGGTGTTGAGTAAATTTTTGGTGGTAATTTACTATTTTTGGATTAAACAAGCATAATTTGGATTTGGTTGCTTTAAGTAGGATCGCAAGTTGTAATTTTTTTTGTTCTAATTTCACACTAAAATGGGTATTTAATTTTGGTGATCATTTACTAATTTTGGTTATCATTTACTATTTTTCGCATTATAAAGTGATTTGTTACCATTACATTTTACTAGATCTGGTGGTTCATTAAAAATAAGCCCATTTTTAACCTTCCCGGGAAATGCCCAGCTATTGTCAACCTACTTGAGACCAACAATCTCAGAATTTATCTTACACATGCTTGGTTTTCCAGGTATGGGACACAGCCGGCCAAGAAAGATTTAAGTCACTACGGACACCTTTCTACAGAGGATCTGATATATGCATATTGGCTTATGCTATTGATGACCGCAGCTCGTTTAACAATATCAAAATGTGGCTGAATGAGTTTCTACATTATGCTGGAGTGAAGAATGGAATAGAAAAGTATCCATTTATGGTTGTTGGTAATAAGGTATGTAAATATATTATTTATGATTTTTTCGCCCTGTGGTTTTACGTCATCAATAAATAATAAGTAAAGTATAATACACAGACTACGTCGGACATATTCTCGCTAACAAAAAACTGTGTCTATGGAGTCGGCCACCTCTCACGCACACATTAGTTGGCTATTCCGCGGGAAACTAGACTCTGTCGCCGTTTACACAGAGCTGAATACCCGCGCTCAACTAATGTGTGAATGTGTGCGTGCCCGCTTGTAAGTACAGCGTGGTGGCCAACTTGAGTGACACAGTTTTTTGTTAGCCAGAATATATTCGACTTTTTTTAACATCCTTGATATAATAGTAACTTTTTTTAAATAAAATGAAGTACAGTAGTACCCAACTAATATGGCTTACCGATGTACCTGCGCAGAAGATACATTTTCAAAGCGTAGGAAACGCTATTGGTCGGCAGTTGCCGCCATGTTAGCGCGCGCCGTGCGGAGGGGCGTGACTTGCGAGTGAGACGGAACTAACAGCTGCAGTGTATTATGAACCTTATAGTAGTGATCTAAGGTTGATTGTAAGTTTTAAGCATTCTTTCGTTAATCTTCGAGGCTATACTTTCTTTTCTGTGCAGTTTGGTACTACTGTAACTCTTCGTTTAGTCAAACTTGCGATCTTCTTGAATCCCTCATGTGGCATAGACGTGAAACAGGAACAGGACGAATACTAATATTATCATATTAATAATAATATTGTATGTTAATTGACGCGTTTTATAGCGTCATCGAGTCATTGCCAGTTTGTTTCGTAATTGATTGCAGACATGACTCAATCATAAAGAATACCTAACAACAAACGTTGCAGAAATCCCATTTGGTGACGTTTTCAGTAAAGTACATTAGATAACAATGACTTACGTGTTTAGTTAGAAAGGTCCCTAGGAAACAAATGAAAAACCATTACCTACCTATAACCAATTGAAGAGAGGTAGAATAGAACAGTGTTATTGCGGTCAAAGAGCAGCTCGACTGGGAAGTAGGTACCTACCTCCACCTTACAGAATAACGCAGCCAAATAACTGTGTTGTGTTCCTGCGCGTAAGGTCGCCAGAGTTCATTGGAAGGGGGGAAGGATCGGCATCGCATGAGTGATGCTTCAAGTGTTGCAAGCGTCCATATGGCTACGGTAACCGATTACCACTAGGTGGTGGAAAACTCAGATCAAGTCTCAAGAATAGACCGTGTGAAAATAAACCTAATGTCATTGATGCAGGTTTCAAATTCAATTGTTTTGATCGCGACTCGAAATGTTACTTGACCTTAGGTGTATAAAACTGGTATAGTGGTAAAACAAAATTTACGGATTTTTAACTCCCTATTCCTAGTTACTCCATGCAATTGCCTCCTCTATTTTCCAAGCTATAGTTTGGCTATTTATTTGACTGTGGAACTGTACGGTAGACTACCTACTTAGTACCTCCTAGAATCGGTCCCTCGCAAAGATATCTGTGGTCCCTCGTCATGCAATAAGTCTATCCATTGTTTGGTCGGGCAACTGAAGGTACCATGTTTATAAATTACCCTTGATTTCCTTATTATTCTACGGGCTTTTTCTTTTAAAAAAAGAAAGAAAGAAAAGCATTTTATTTTTGCGCGCCATTCGACGCAGACATTAAATAACATAATTAAAAACAAGAAAAAAAAATATACACACAAAATAAACACTCTTATATCTAATATATTACATCCAATAATAATTATGATGATGCCAACCTATCAAAATACCCAGTTAATTTTATAGCTACTTCTAATTTTATGTTGTCATTTTGGCTACTTTTTAGCTACCGCGAGAATGGTACAGTTGACCAGTTCGTTGAGTTTAGGTATAGAATATATCAACATAACCAAAACACAAACCATAAATGCTTAGATAGAATATTTCAAACACATTAATTCTTGTACAATGTCAACAAACTGGATTCAACTTCTATCAATTCTATTAAGTAAATTTTACCATGACTTTTTTACATTATTATTTAGCATAATTTTGTATTCATAATTTAGCAATTATTTAATATGCGGATTTAGGAAAATGAGCTTTACATCGTCAACTATAAAGATGATAAAATAAAACAAACATTTGCTAAAATAGATAATTAGTTTTATTATTATATTATTCGAATGAAAAAAATACAATGGCCCTGATTCTGTTGTTCACAACTAAACTAATTTTAATGTCACTATGTCTCTTTCTAACAAAGAACATAAGAAAAGGATGTAAGAAATTTAGTACTGTCAAATTAGTCCAATGCTTGTTTTCAATATAAATTTAGTCGCCATCTATCGCGGTCACGCCTAAATACACGCAAAATAAGAGGGCAAAGATTAATTTGACAACTTAATATATGTTCTATCCTTTTTCAATCATGTTCGTAAGAAAGAGATGAGATGTGACTAAAATTAGTTTAGTGCGATTTACAACAGAATCGGCACCACTGTTACACGTCAACGACAAGCGAGCAAGAGAGAGTAGAGGACTACAGCTAGCCCAAACTACTTGGAGTTACATGTAGGAAGAAAGCGCGGAATTTAAATAATTTCATCAAAGGACTTTACTCTTAAATGATTAGTCTAATAAAAACGTTACTTATTCCTGTGTAATAAAGTTAAATTTCTTAATTCCAGTCAGATGTATCGTCCAAAGATCGTGAGGTATCACATGACCAGCTAAAGCATTGGTGTGAGGAGAACAAAATATCTACGTACATAGAAACGTCGGCGAAGAATGACAATAATGTTGTCGAAGCATTCTCAATGGCCGTTCAAAGGTATTTAGACTAATTGTATTCGTAAAGATGAAAAAGTATTAGAAAAGAACTTGACAATAGATTGAACAGGTAAATTGATTTGGGATTTATGCAAAGAGGTTACAGAACAATAATAAAATCATCATTTGTGGTTGTTTTTAACAATGTCAATAAATCGTTTCTATAAAGGAAGTTAAGCGCTCAATGCATAACTAAAATTCTACATAACATGTCCTAGTTTATCCTGTTACTAGCTTCCTTCTCGCGATTGCATTCGCGTACCCAGGATGAAAAGTTCTTGATATCCTATTTCAGAACCTAAAGTAAGGACCAAATTTCATGAAAATCTGTTTTGGAGCGCAGTGATAAAACATACACACAATTTTTTAATATCTTTTGCATCTTAATATAAGTAAGATCAGATCTTCTTTCCTCTTCTCTCATCTTCCAGTGTATGAAACAAAATTGATATAGTTAACAAGAATCGGATTCATAATACTAGTAAAATACTTTATTATTGTTGTTTTTTTTTAAATTGAATGGGCTTGCGTTTGGCCTCTAACCCGCCCATAAGGAACGATGACGAAGCCTAAGATGAAACACGCTTACCCAGAAGAAACCTATTCACCCTGGCCTTGAAAGCACTTAGATTACTTATTATTACTAGATTGATACTTACTTCATTTAAAAATACTGTTTATTCTCCAGATGGGTAGATTTAGAACAGAAAGCTGAGCTGGAACTCAGCATGCTACATCACCCGGATAGCGTAACATTACATGGTTCCACTCCAGCGACGGGCTTCCGAGCGACTTGCTGCTCTAAGTTCAGCGACGTATGAACCATTATACATTGGCACTGGTTTTGGTCTTGAAACTAGCTGGTACAGGTCATTTGGCAGCACATAATTAGATTACGGTAGCCATTTTCTCAGAAACATTGATCTACATTCTAAAGTGAACCTTAAGGTGTCTTTCCTATGAAGCGGTTTGGGATGCATGCCAACCCCATCTTAATGCCGTGTACACACTAGTGGTCCTACCACTGGATATTTGCTACGTTTAGGGCTGCATTTTTATTTTAATAAATAAAATCTTGGTTATCATCCTGCAAAACATGGAGTACCTATACGTGACTTATGATTTACAAGTATCGTTTTATTTAACTATGTATTATTAGTTAAAGAGTTTATAATCTCAACAATCACATAGTCACTATGTGTTGCTTTATTTATTTTTGTTTTATTTGTCTGTACATATATATTAATAAGCGTTATATTGGAGCGATTAATGTTAAGTTATTTTATTACCTAGCATTAACTCGCGACTTCTCATGCTTTCCGTCCCAAAATTTATTCTTGTCTATTAATTAAAGGGCGTCTTTACTGTCGCTGCACGTGGAAATTATGTAATATATTTGACACTTCCATAAAAACAGAGATTTACTCGTAAGATGAAAATCCACACGACAGTAAAAGCACCCTAATGGAGGACAAGATTTTTTTTTGTATTTGTGTTTATATTGCTCGTCTATGAAGCATGTTGCATTTTAAAAATGAAACTGCTTTTTGTAATATTTAATTAATTTATAAGTTGATATTTGAGTAAGCTCGATTTATGATGTATTGAAAAATGATTTGTGGAAAAATGTAAAGTAACATTTTGTAAATGTTACAAAAGCAAACCTACTTAAAACCTATAATTCTAAAGTGTGCAATAATTAGAAAACTAAACAAATTGACCAAAACGATTCAAAGCCCTATATTTAGTTTTGTAAATACGTATTGATATTAGATCTAAGAAAAAAAACACCAACACTATTATCGTAGTTTAGTTGGCACTCATGAAATTTTAGCTATGCTTAGGCAATTGGGCACATAATAAAACTACAGAAGGTCTTATACGTTATACGTAAGAGGGACTTTTTGCTGCCTGGCGCCAACCACCATCTTTTAACAATAATAATATAACCTTACTTGTGTTAAGTTTTTCTTTGACATGCTACGTCAAAAAAGGACATATGACGAGGTGGTGGTTGGCCTCCTGGGGCCCAATTCTCACTTCCCTCGAACTAGCCTTCGAATCGAACTTACGGTTCGAGTCCTATTCGACTGTAAAATTTCGAGGGGCGGATTCAATTCGAACGGTCCCGACCAATCAACGCTCTAGCTGACTGGTTTCCCTTCTAAATATGCCGGCCTTGAAATTGCCAGAATAACGTAACGTTCGTAAAAGTTAGAATTCGTGCTTTTTTCGATCGAGCGACCAGTTTCGATTGGGTGAGAATTGGGCCCCTGGACTAATTGGATACCAAATTGATTTATAGTTTCCTTCAACTCTGCAAGTCTGACTGTTCATTGCAATTTATGACCTGTATAAAGAGAGAACGAGAGAAGTGTGCGCGCACATGTGTGTTGTGATAGCGTATAAATAATTAGAAGGGAGCATCTCCTGTCCCTGTCTATTTTATGATTAAGTCACACGCAAGTTTTTACACTAGAATTAAATATTTTGTAGTTGCATGTTTACTGAAAAGTATGTTATTTATGGTGTTTGATAGGTGGATGGATACCTATATTTTTATATGGTGCATTTTGTTATTGTATTTTTTATTTACTGCAGGTTGGTAGGGCACTTTGTATTTATTACTTGAAATGATGTTTGGTTGTGATTTTTATTTATTAACTTTATCTTTTGTCGATTTCTGTTTACTTTAGATTTTCATTCAGAATGAGTATTGAGCAATTATTTTATATAAGGCCTAAATTATTAGTAGCTATATAAAATTGTAGTTTTAGGACAGTCTTCCTTAAATTATTAATGAATAATACTGTCTATAGAATTGCATGATTATTTTATATAAAACATCTGATTTTGTTATTAACGAAAAAGAATAAAAATACCACAGGCACATTCCAAACATATCCAATATTAAAAAGCACAAGTTTTAACATTTTAAGGGTGTAAGTAATTTCAAGATAATCTTTTTAAGTAGGTATAGTATCTTGTAATATATGAAATAGTAAATGGTTAAATTTATAAGAGCGTTCAGCCGTGACTACAAAAATAAAACGTATTGCCTTGTCTTTAAGGTACATTTCATGAGTGACATAGCTTCTCGAGGGTAGGTATTTAAAGAGTTATTGATGGTAGAGTTCGGATGTAACCTCTCTTCAGTCAATATAACTTATATGTAGTAAGCAAATTTTCACTAAGTGCCTGGCTTATATCTACTTATTGTTGTTAAGATACGCTAGGACCCTTTCACTAATTACTATAGCCTACTCCTTGTTAATTTGAAAAATGAACCTTATTGTAAACCAATAAAGTCCATCTGTATCAATACAATTCCCCATTCATTTATGCCCGGTTTCTATAAACAAAAACGAATCGTTTTGCTTACCAATGGTAGGTTTTTTTATTGCCAAACTAGGCATATAGATCATTTCACAAGCTAATTTTACCTGTGATAGCTACTTCCATATGGGAGGGTCTGCTATGCAAAGCTTTGAGGTATTTGCTTCAATAATAGTAAAGATATAAGAGTCTTAATTTTCGTCCGTAAATCAGCCATTAATAGATATAACTTTATTGTAAACTATTAGGGCTCATTTTCCTATGACATTCATCGTAAAGGACTTCTTATAAAATGAATAGTGATATCATTCATTTGAATGACATGAACTAACTCGTCGGTTCTCTTAAATTACCGGAATAAATACCGGAAAATAGTATTAATGAATGAGTATATTAATTTAATGGTTTTGACATAAGAGTAAGCTCTCAAATTTGTAGACCACTAAAGCAGTCCAATTGAGCTATGCCTCGGATCGGCGTAGAACCTATTTTATTACATTGACGGCGCTTCGTCAACTTTCGAAACAGATTTCTTGAAATCATTGGTGCCGATTCTGTTGGCAATCGCACTAAACAAATTTTAGTAACATCACATCTCTTTCTTACGAACATTATTGAAGAAAGATAGAACATGTTTAAAGCTGTCAAATTAGTCTTTGCCGTATAATTTGCGGGTAGGTATTTAGACGTAACCGAGATATATACAGGGCGAATTTTTATTTCTAGCCAGTGTGGGTAACTTCTGAACTACAGGTCTTAGAGAAAAACGCTGAAAGGAACCCCGAGCTGAATTTTGAAAAAAATTAAAATGCCATTAAAATTTATTCAAAAAAAAAATATATTCGAAGATATTGAATTTTTTCAAAAAAAAATTTTTTTTCGAAATTCTTCTTCTTCGTCACAATATGAACAAAATTATGTAAGACAATCTAGCTCTCAAGTTGTTAGAAGTTATCCAAAATATTATTTTATATTTTCCTTGACCATAGTTTTATGCTGCGTAAAGTTTGACGAGGTGGAGCAGATCTTGCAGGGACCTCACTATGTTTAGCCATAAAGAATTGGCTCTTAGCATTCTGACAAAAAATTTGAGGTAAATTTTGATAACTTCTAGCAACTTCAGACCAAGATTGTCATACATCATTTTGTTCGTATTGTGAAGTAGAAGCAGAAAAAGAAAAAAAAAAATTTGAAAAAAATTCAAAACATTTTTTTTTTCATTTTTTTTAATGGCATTTTTATTTTCTTCAAAATTTAGCTCGGGGTTCCCTTCAGCGTTTTTCTCTAAGACCTGTAGTTCAGAAGTTGCTCTCACTGGCTAGAAAAAAAAAATCACCCTGTATATTGAAAACAAGCATTGGACAAATTTGACAGGACTACATTTATTACATCCTTTTCTTATCTTCTTTGTTAGAAAGAGACATAGTGGTACTAAAAGTAGTTTAGTTGTAAAAACAGAATCAGCGCCATTTTCTCGTTTTTATTGATATAAAATCGATTTACTACTTTGTTATGCTCGAAGCAATGTGATTCTAAAATATCGATAAGTAGATTAAAATAATGTAGTTCGAGTGAAGTACAGTAGTACCCAATTAATATGGCTTACCAATATACCTGCGCAGAAGATACATTTTCAAAGCGCGGGAAACGCTATTGGTCGGCAGCTGCCGCCATGTTAGCGCGCGGCGTGCGGAGGGGCGTGACTGAGTGAGACCGAACTAACAGCTGCAGTGTATTATGAGCCTTATAGTAGTGATCTAAGGTTGATTGTAAGTTTTAAGCATTCTTTCGTTAATCTTCGGGGCCATACTTTCTTTTCTGTGCGAACGAAGATTCACGACGCGCCATATCAGTTGGGTAATACTGTACCTACTTTGAAAATAATGTTAACATTTGGATAACACTCGAATGTAATAATGAATGTCAAATTATCGTTATTGCTTTGCAATGACAATAATACGTGATATAGAAAAAAAAACGCAGCCATAAGATTTTTTAGGCATTTTGTAACTTTTTGCACTTATATGTTAAAGTTGAAATACAAAATAGCAACTCGCATATAAGTAATAGTTCATTTAATGTTGATATTTTCGTAGTTTCCTCATTTTCAAGTTGTATAAATAAAGTAGGTGTTACTGTGAAGTGGTAGATACTTTTTGACTAGGTTGGTATCCAAATGTGAAAATTGTCATCAAAAACGCATTGTTTTATGTCAAAATAAAAGTTATTAAATTAATACCGTCTGTTATTTGCCTATTCTAAAAAACTGAGTTTTTGATCTTTGTTATTAAAATAATAGAAAATGACATAAATAAAACAATCCAAAACCCATTAAAATATTTAATAAATATGTAAATAATTTGTTTTGCTTCTTTGGAACTTACAACTACACTATCACTACTGAGAAAGAATATTTGGCCATTGTGTATAAAATGTTGATAAAAATCCAGATTCCTAATTTGGTAAGCCACCGCATACTTAAAGCGACCGCTTCTCAGTCTATTCTTTTCACACTCACATTGAAAGAGAGGGATAGCTATACAATTGTGCGACACGTCATAGACGCAGGCGCACCATTAAATACACATATCGGAATCTAGATCTATACATAATCAAAGATATACCACTTATTCTAGTATTGCCGTATCAGCTACCTTAGAATTAAGAGTAAATAATCACAAAATTATAGCCACGACCGAAGAAAAGTAACAAGATTATTATGCTAAGAAGATTCCCATTTACCACCAACATGATAGCTTCCCAAGTAAAATAAACAATCTGTTAGGACAGACACTGCACTACATTTTATAAAATATCCCCCCCCTCGGGATTGGATGACATCCCATGATATTGAGTTTTAGTACACACCTAACAGTCCTGTTTTGTTGTTATTAGTTTGATACGTTTTGCCCCGATATAAGGGGCGTTTTTTCAAACAGTTTTCTAACAAATATGATAAAATTACGAATAGACACATCATCCATACAATATTTTAAAACTACGAATCCATATTTTATCAGTTACATTAAATGGCTGATATTTCAAATCTAGTGTATGATTAAGTAAGTACCTGCGTAAAATATAAATTCAAGATAAAACCTTATTACAAATGACACAAAGTTAATATTTGATTAACTGGGGAAATGAACTAGAATCGCAATGGCACCAGGGGGTCTAGACGAGATGGATATCGACAATCATCATCGTTACTAAACGATGAAATGTATGGGATTGGCATTTATGATTGAATAAAATCGATTTATGTTTGACAAATTTAAATTATTTTACAACAGGCTTTTTAGTTGTAATTAACTCAAAGCACTAACTAACCAATAATGAATAAAAATATGTTTTTTTATTAGAAATTTTAATTTGTCAAATATAAAACGGTACCCATGTTTTCTAAAGGCACTTATAACTAACAGTAGGTTTAGACAAAGGCCAAACTAATATATTCGCCACTTTCTAACGTCATATAACTAAAAGAGCCGGGGCTAGCCTAACACCTGGGATTTCATGGAATTGCTTCAAACCTTCCCATGCAATGATATTATAAATAAAGAGATAGGTTACCTACATACAGTTTGAACTCCATAAATGTCACACTAACATACACATAAATAGGGTAATATTATAAAGTCATACATGTCGTGTCGTTGACGCCCTGACGCGACTCAGACCTCAAGTGAGCTAACTAGCAAAGATTTAACGTGCCACTCGCGGAGCGTTTATAACCTATCTATCTCTTTTACTTATAATATCATTGATCTCATGCAATCATTTTATATATGTTATTTTTAAAGGCCTACTATGTCTCGCTGACAGAAAGAGGCTCTTATCTAGACCTAGGTATGTACTCCAGTTGGTGAGGCAATATAAACTTTAACCAACTCATAGTGGTTTCCTGGCCTTCACGAGTTCCTCACTCACGTCCCAGAGTTTCGTCTGCTCTTCCATGTCAAATGGATACTTTGAGTTGTAGACGGCGCAGTCGCGATACAGTTTGCCCGACTTACCTTCCGTGCTATAGTCGGTAGCGCAGAATACCACCGTTTCTGAACCCTGAAGATGTAAAGGAATAACTATAAGTTTGGTAGATAAGGAAGTCTAATATAGTCTGAAATGTAATGGTTACCTACGACCAAGTCGTTAAATAAACTTGCGGCCCCCCTGATGGTAAGCGGTTACCGTAGTCATATGAACCAACCACTCACGCGTTAGCCACCCTCCCCCCACCCCAATGAGCTCTGGCAACTTTACTCACGCGCAGAAACACAACATCAACATATAGTTATTTAGGCTGCGGTATTCTGTAAGGTGGAGGTTTTTTTTTACTGTTTATAGGCTTGTGTTTGACCGCAATCTCACCATGGTAAGTGATGATGCGGCCGAAGGTGGTAAGCACACAAAGCCTAGAAGGAACTGGCTCTCAAGTGCAGCTATCAGAACACATCGAAAGGTGCTTGGCGACAGATTTTCAACTTGAGGGTGGTAGCCAGCCAGGCGGGTACTACAAAGTACCCTACCACCGTGCTTGGTTTCCTCACGATGTTTTCCTTCACCGAAAGCTCAAGCTCATTGTAGGATTCGAACCCGGGACCTTCATCTCGGTATCCAACGTCACTACCACTGAGCTATCATCGCCTTAAAGTATTGCCCAGTGGTACTTCCCCAGTCGAGCTGCTCTATGAGCGTATGAACGCTACGCTCTGTCTCTTAAACTCAATTAATGGTCGTCTTTGTTACATTGTACGTCATTGTCAGAGACAAGAATACTTAACAAGAGATTGACAGATCAGGCTTCTAGGAACTGGTACCTATTAAGGAAAGTAAACACTCATTCTCCGGCTGTCGGCAGTAATCGCAACATTATCTGAACTTTGAAATATGTAGTTAAATAACTTACTTGTTTAGCAGATCTCATGAATAGAAGGAACACTGGCGCCATTAAAATATAGTGATACCATTTTACTGAGTGTCTGAAATGAAAAGACATTTGTATTTTAATAAGTTAAATGATCAAGTCACTAATAAAAACCTTCTGAGTAGATTGCTATATAATATGTAGGTACCTACAACAGCAGAAGTTATTGTTCATAGAAGCTTTAGTTTCTGCAATATCTAAAACTATATAATTACCTGAATAAGTTAGTGTAGCAGAATCCTGGACAGCAAGCATTAACGTCAACTCCACTGCCTCTAAGCTTAGAAGCCAGTGCTTGTACAAAATACACATTCATCAACTTTGAGTTACAATAGCCAGGGTTACGACGGCTACTCTTGCCTTTCTTGGCTTCCTCGATTTGAGCTCTTAAGTTCAAGTCACTAAAGTCGATTTTTCCCTGCTCATGAAGTGTTGATGCTACTACCACTATCCTGAAAACATGTTTAGACAATCTTTATTGACAACTTTAGTATATACAAATATAATTATAGACTTTCGTACACAGTCAGCGATGCGTGCTGGGTACGAACCTCTATAAAGGGCCTTCCAAATATTTTATACAATATGCACAGACAATATGTATGTGTGATAAGGAAGCTATTAGGTGGTGCCTTGAATAAGTTGCTTACCGCAAAGACAGTATAAGAATATTAATTATTTGGCTACTTAAATTCAAATCTTATGTATGAGTCAGTATTCCTATTTAGCATAGGATATATTCATAATATGTCAGTCCTATATAATGATAATGCTTGTGTAGGATTTAGATTGAGGATGACAAGCACAATTTTGTGAATCGCGAATTGTGGACTTTGTGCCTATTCATCTTTTGTCACATAATTAATGATAGAAAAAATACAGTTCAACTGAGATGGTTGACCTGTACCCCTAGACAAAGTACTTTTCGTGGCGTTTGCACGAATAGAAACGCTACAAAATATATGAGATTGACATTTGTTTGATCTAGCGAATCCTTATGTCAATATCATACATTTTGTAGCATTTCTAATCGCGCAAACGCAACGAAAAGTACTTTGTCTAGGGGGGCTGTAATTATGTGAGAGGAGACAAAACAATTTGGAATGATAACTTTTATTTTACCTGCTAGGTGTAGCCCGCTTCAACAAATCCAGCAACAAGTTAGTCAAGTAAAAGTGTCCCAGATGATTCACTCCAAAGTGTATCTCAAACCCTTCCTTGGTCTTCAGATCGCTGCTCAGCGGCACCACCACACCGGCATTGTTGATCAACACATCAATTTTATTGAACCCGGCTTTTACAACTTCTACGAACTTCTCGATTGACTCAAATGAGGCTAGATCCAGTTGCATTGGGATCTGAAATTGGGTAAAAGTTGTCATTAATTCAGTTACTTGAATTTTCATTTTTTTACACTATCAAGGTAGCAAACAAGCATGCGGCCTGATGGTAAGCGGTTACTATAGCCTATGGATGCTTGCACAACCAGGGGTATTACGTGGGCATTACCAACCCTGCAGAAACCTCTTCACACCCTTTTTGAAGAACCTCATGCTGTACTCCATTTGGAAAACCACGGCGGGGAACTCATTCCACAGTCTTGAGTGTCCATGGAAGGAAACTCCTTTGAGACCGCACAGTATGGAACCATTTTGGTTCCAGTGTGTGAGGATGGACTCCCCCTTGATGGCGAAAATTGTGATGGTAGAAGGTATAATGTTAATAATACTATTAGTGTTATTAAATTTTTATTCGTATTTTTAATTTTTTCCATGCCTTATTCGGGGTGTTGTTTTGGTCGGCGACAAGCGACCCAGGAGCGGTAGTACAAAATGTATATTCCCCAAAAATGGACTTAAATCCATTAAATACTGTAAATATGTTGAGAAATACCTTATTCAATTTGAAATAAAATTACTGCAAAGTATGGTTACTAGGCACGTGCACAGACTAGAGCTAGGCACAAGCCGCCATCGCTCCACCCCTTTACTTCCTCGTACTCCCGTTGAGTATTATGTCTACACTTTAGCTTATTACATGATTTTCAAAATTTTAATATTTTTATTTTTATTATTAAAAAAAAAAAAAAGTATTTTTTTTATATATTTTTTAGCACCAGTATCATTTGTATTATCAACCCTGAGTCGCTCGTCGCTGACCAAAACAACGACCTGTATAATAATGGCTTTTGTGACCACTCAACAATATTATTTTGAACATCCTCTGTACTGTAACTCATGATTGCAAATAAATGATGATAAATAAATAAACCCTAGAAATGCTCTCCAAAGTAGCATTCAATTGAAGAACCAGGATTTAGCTCATTAAGGTTATTTTACTGTTTACTGTAATTAATTTATTAATTGTCATACACTACTAAAGATAACAGTTATGAGGAGCACTTTAAAATTATATCATCAACCTGTAAATGGACCTAATGAGAGTGCTCATTGCTGTAAATAGACATTCCTAATGCATAAAACAATATTCTTGGCACATCACAAAAACAATGTGGATGATTATACTTTAAGGTGATGTAATTTGATGATAATAATGTTGTTGATGTTATGAAACCATGACCTTGTAACTTGTTGTAAACTAGTGTCCAACTTGCTGCTTTTGGCATTGGTGTTTTGTTATTAAGACTGAAGAGAATAATTGATAGATATGTCAAGGTGTGTTTGCTTCACCCAAAAAAATATTGACCACACAAACGGAACTGGATAGCTACACACTTAAAGAATTAAGCACACAGAACGAGGAGTATACTAATACTAACCAACTCTCCTCCGACAGGCTGTTCCTTCCTGATTTCGGCGATAGCGATTTTAGCCTTCGCGATGTCTCGGCAAGCGAAAATTACTCGGCCCTTCCTCCGCACAAGGGTCTTGGCTGTCTCCAGCCCTATGCCGCTGTTCGCCCCAGTGATGAGGAACGTTTTCCCCCTCAAACATGTATTGCTGGTGCACTTCGCCCAATTTCTCGACCTCCACTTACGTATTAACCCTATTGCCACTATCACTGAAATCGGCACCGCCGCGTAAACTACGTGTGAAGCTACCATTATTATTTTATTTGACCAGCTTTTAGAATAATGTTAAGATGTGCGTAACAAAATAAAATACCGAACAATACTCTGTATCATAAAAAGCAGGTATTTCGTATTTTGTTCGTCAAGGTAATGTCAAACGGTCAAAGGTCAAAGACTTTTTCGTTCGGAAATTATAATTTTCAGATGTGTCTATGTATAGTCTGAGACTGAGCTTGGACTGAGCCAAAGACTGAGCCTTGCCCGAGTGACATTCTCTATACAGAAATCGACGACTGATATTTATTAATATCTTATCTGTGCTCTGTGCCCCAATGGCGGCATTTTAAAAAGTTATGATTTTTCTAAAACTTTGAATAAGTTTTTAAAGATTTTATAAGTTGTTATTTTTAAAGTACGAAATTGATTATCTAAAAATATATTTGTACAAGTGATCTTGGGAACTATATAAAGAAGAACATCAACCTTCATACATTTTTGGGCCTTTTCTGATAGTGTCGTCCAAAATAAATTGTTGCTAGATATTGTTAGATCTAGTCATTCTGAATAATAATTATTGTAATGACACGAAAGTTGTAGGGTCATTCATAATGTTACAATATCTGGCCCGAAGGTAAACAGAGTTTTAACACTACGGGCTTTCGGTGAAAGAAGACTATTCATCGGTACAGGTAGTAAATAAAACTCGGGACCCGAGTCTCGGGTCGTATATATAAGTTTGCCATTTATTTATTTACTTATTAAATATAGATTCAGTCTACTTTGTAGTTTTGCGGCCGCGCCGGGGCACGCAATTGTTGTCAGTGCGATTAGAATGTAAATATTATGTAATGAATCTAAGCTTGTTTTGAAAAGAGTAATTGCTGAGTTTATTGCCGGCTCTTCTCAGCAAATGCAACCTTCCGAACCGGTATTAGAGTATTAGAGTCAGACTTTTCATAAGTGCCTGCGAAGGTCTATTTGAATAAATGATTTTGAATTTGAATTTGAATTTATAAAGTGTGTCAACCCACTCTCGGCCCGCTATTTATTTATTGTTTAACTAGCTGTCCCCCGCGGTTTCACCCGCATTCCCGGGATATAAAGTAGCATTATATCCTTCTCCATACCACAGGCTATCTGCATGCCAAATTTCATGATGATCCGTTGAGTAGTTGAGGCGTGAAGGCGTAACAAACAAACAAACAAACTCACTTTCACATTGATAATATTAGTTAGGAATAGGATAGTTAAGATTTCAAAGATTACATACATATAACTAGGTAGGTAAGTACAAAATAAAATTGATTTTGCAAAAGTTGTATATAATTTCAGTGAATAGTTTATTATAGCAATGAAAAGTAAAACAACCAGACCCGGAGTAAATTAAGTAAGTTACTAAAACTTGAATGTTACCACTGTAACAAGTTTTACACTGGATTTTGTTGGACGTCTCATAGTTGATTTCAAATGTTCTTATATACGAACTTGAAACACGTTCAACAAAAAATTCTAAATCGTTCAAAGTGTGGACGTCAATTCTTCTCTCGTCTTTGGCGCTATTCGATACAACTCATCCAGAAATGAAGTGTCATTTTTGTTCCTTTGACTCTCCGCAATTCTTTCATTTTCTTCGTAAATTAAATCTTTCATTGACGAGGAATCCGTCATTCCAATCTCATTAGTTAAGGTTTGGTGTATTTTATAAATTGCAAATCTGGCGTAAGTTGCTTCATCGTCATTAACGTCAT
This sequence comes from Polyploca ridens, assembly GCA_951394255.1. Classification (NCBI taxonomy): domain Eukaryota; kingdom Metazoa; phylum Arthropoda; class Insecta; order Lepidoptera; family Drepanidae; genus Polyploca; species Polyploca ridens. The sequence goes on from OX596248.1 coordinate 3,689,811, forward strand.
CCTCATGAAATAACTGATTTGATGTATCATCTGCATTATGTGACTTACTGATTAACTCCTCTGTTGAACTCCACAATCCTTTACTTAATAAGCACGCACTCACATCACATTCATTTATTATATCAGTCCACGACGGAAAATCATCACTGCAAGAATAATTTTCGAGTCCACTAAGTTGCAGATCATTTGCTGTTAAATATTCAGTATTTCCAGCCGAATTAATGCCTATTAATTCTACACCAAAGTCAGATACCCCATAAATAGACTCGTTCCAAGATTGTTGAAAGTCGAAATCATCTTTATGAGTATCTAAGTTAAAACTCACTTTTCTTTTAGTTCTTTTGAGAGATGACATCTTTGGTACAATCTTTTTGAGATTAGATTGTTTCAATTGAATTTCATCATCAGCGTCTAGCAGCTCAGTTTCATTACAATAATTTTCTTGATCCAGTGACTCTGATCTTGTAGCATTTGTAATTGTTATGACAGGCGGTGGTGGTGAGGTATTTTTTGGAGGTAAGCAGTCAAAATCACCTTTCATGTTATTGCTATTAGCACATATACCAGAATCAGATTTGGTCCGTAATCTTTTGTTTCCTGAAGATGACACTACTTTGTTGAACCCTACATTCAATGAAGCACTGCTTGTAGTAAAAACACCATTTAGACTTGTACGCGAATTGCACGAATTTCTTTTTTGAGCATAAAATCTTTTAACATTTATCTTCGATTTCCATTCACGGTGTTTAATTTTAAATCCATTTAAACTCAAGGAATTCTCGTCTTCCGATTCACTTCTAGGTATTTCGGGAAACTTTGCGTAGTAAAAGTCCCTGGAGAGAGGCTTCGAAAACAAGTCTTCGGGTTTTATTTCTTCGAAAGGCTCCATCTCTTCCGTTATCCAATCGGAGTCCAAACAATACCAGAATCCATTTCTTCGGAGTACTTCCTCAGTTGTTAAGAGCACTATTGACACCATTTTTGAGGTCACATCAAGCTACGTAAAACTTAAAATGTAAGACTTAGATTTTTGAGCCTTTAAAAATTCAAATTCTTTTTAGTGTGCGCTAGCGAATATTTTTGACGACTGAACGTTTCTTGCTCCTTGAGATTATAATCTAGTAAGTAAACATACATCAATTAGTTAATCATCTTTTTCTTTTAATTGACATGTTTGTGAATAAAATTCGTTATTGCGGTTATCATTACCATCATTAACCGTCAATAACAAGTTCTGGTGTTTGTGTATACTTTATGTGTCGGTAGAAAATATATTACCTGAGCTGCAGCTAATTAAAAAACTTGAACTAACAATGACTAAAAACTAATCGAGGCTCGGAGCTCCACCAATGCATTATGGCTTGGCCACCCAATGAGGAAACACTGCCATCCTGCTGGGAATCTGGCCGTAGATCGGCAATAGCGGTAGCCCAGAGGAAATTTTCTGTATATAGATTGTATTCTGTACATAAGTAATGTCAAATGAAAATAAAGTTACGGAGGTAACGTAAGAGGGAGGGAAGTATGGATTGAGTATTTTCAGGATTGAAAATACGGAATGTCCATGGGCTTCATTATTAAAACACGATAACAATAGCTGGGCCGTTTATTTGAAATACATAAGGGACAACTAGATAAAAAATTTGTATCCAGACTATGAAAAACAATTGATATGGCAACATTATGAATATATGGTATGAAAAATCTTTTTATAGGCATTTACGTGTAGGATTTATAGTATAGTAGAATAGTTTAAAAATTTCTAAATTATAACATAATTATAACTTTTATTATAGAATATTAGAAAAATTTTAGTGAGCGTTACTTTTCGAATACACATAAAGTAATTTATTTTCATCGTAATGACAAGGCGATGCCTGTATGAAATGGTATTTTATTAATTAAACACAGGTATATTTTACTGTTCATTTGACAGATTTTCTCGTTACTTATATGGTAAAAAAATATAACTGAAATCTTTCAATTGACGAGGAAAATATGTCAAGAAACAATAGTTAGGTAACTCATAGCTTTTTTGGATGTCGGCAAAACGATATATCAAAATTTACCGGAATGGGTATCCTGCGACATATAGTCGATACGCACTTATATACTTATAGTATGTACTTATAAAGGTATTAAATGGTTGATGAAGCACGTTATTTAGTATTGGCACCGTTGATTTACTTAAAAATGTTTGTGCCATTGGTTTCGATAGAACTTTTTTGATAAATTTGACACAATATGCAGATCCATTGCAACCCTTGAAAAACGACAATATTCCAAAATCTGTTGTAGCTAATAATAAAAAAGTTATTATTTTAATTGTTGCGTTATAGGTATATATAATTATTTAACTGCAACCTCTTTATCTCTTATTTCAAAACGCAAATTAGTTAGTTACTCTTAATAAAAATTGTTTATCATCTATATCAGGATAAACATTAGGATAATCTTTCTCACTAATCGCTCGCATGCAGAATTATTATAAGCTTTCACACATTTAGTATTAAAATTAATTTCTGGAACAAAATCAATCAACCATTTATATTGTAAACAATAATAAATACAATCTTTCTATTCTCTAACTGCAAAATTATGTTTAAAATTGATTCAAATTATATACCTACTTACATGTCGCTAAAGTATAAATATCGTACTTTAAATATAACTCATAACATCGTAATTAATAATCTAAATGCATTTAACAGGAAATAATAAATTGTCTCTATAAGCGCCGTTTGTTTATAAATTCAGCAAAGTTTTTTTATAATACATAGGTAAGTATAAAGTATATGACATTTTGCTCCAATTGCTTCTGGTCAAAGTTTTCAAAATTTAAACAAATTTATCAATGGAGTTCGTCAGGCCACATACGTATTGAATTTCGGAATCGTTTATTAGATGTTATCATAAAATACTTCATAAGTTGATATTCAAGACGCTGTAGCCGATCTAATATAATATCTCAAATAACATTATTAAGGGCACATTTAACATTAATTTCATTTTCACACACGAGATTCATAAACGGAGATAAAAATTTAAATAATTAATGGAATGAGAAATGACGCATTATCATAATCACCACTGTCTTTTTACTTCCACCATTATGATCTAGCGTCAAATGGTAGAATACTAATCGTTATAAGCGGCAATTCGATAATATCTACTTTTTGTAAATTTTTCCTACATGGGAGTAGACAGTTGATGTTTTGATCTATCTACGCCTACGTCCACCGTCGTTACTTTACCGTCTACTGGTGTGCCACATTCCACCTCACTGTCTGGCATGATGATACACATGAACGACTTCCCGCTAGTCACGTCTTTAGGATATATTGTCATAGGAATGAACCTATCGCTCGTTCCGTCTACGTACGCCCCTAATCTCGAATAGACTTCGGGGAAATGCTTCTTGAGCACAACTCCTCTACTTTCTAGTTCGTTCATTATGTTTCTAAAGCATATTTCTCTAAATTTGTGCGCCGTTGCAGCGTTCTTCTCTCCCGCATTACATAATTTGGATGTTAAAATTAATGTTTCTCTATCATCTGGTGTGCATTGACTATGTCTTCTATGCCGCCTTCTGTTCTGTTCTTGTATGACAACGGTAACGGTTTTACTCAGGCGTAGTTTTGCACATCTCGATACCATCTGCCTCTCCCATTTGACGGCACCTTTCGTCGGCACTTCACTGATAATACACACAGCCACGTATAAAATTACCCTCGTCTCAGGATTGTAAGCTTTACACAGTTTGACTACTTCGGTATACAATTCAACACCCATTTCGTTCGGTTGCAGCGATGTCCATTTCACGAACTCTGGCTCACTAAGATATTGGAAGCCGTGAGTGGTGAACTTTTCTGCCGACTCGGGACTCGTAAAGAATACTTTGACAACTCCTCTCCCCTGAGCCAAGTATCCTTTGTGCCCTATAGTGCTGATTTGATGCAAGGAGTCGGCATCCTCTTTAGCCGCTGATATGATCTGCCTGCATAGTGAACTCGCTCGGGAATGCAGGCAGACTTTTCTATGTTTCTCCCAATGAGCTCTTCTGCATTCCTTTGAACAATACATAGTGGTGCAATTGTGGCACGTTTTGTAATGTCTCTTGGCGTCTGCGAGGGGAGCTCTAGAGGGACATTTCGGGAATTTACACTTGACGTACGCATCGTCAGTGCTGTTTTCTGTTTGTAAAGAAGCAAGGGAAGTCCTGGAGTCGTGGTGGGTTAAATGAATATCGTTAGGGCGTAGTGCTGCGGCGTCAAGGCTGGTCCGACGGTCGCGAGACAGGCTCGGTTGGGCGAAGGGCTCACTCCTCCGTCGAGAGTGCTCGCCCTGCGCCGAACGAGCTCGTCTCGACTCTTGCATCTCTGCAGGGTTATCAACTATATCCTTGCCTGGAAAATGAGAAACAAATGCAAACGATAAAATAGACGATAGAACGGTAGACTGGTATTTATTGTGGTAAGAATCAGGACCATTATTTTGAAGAATAATGATATTAATAATCATATAAAGCCATAAAATTAACAAACATGCTACAGGCAAGACAGATCATGCTAATGGAAGGGAAATTGAAATGTAATGTAGTCTGATTGTGTGTTTTGTATAAAAAAATAAGATGAACAAAAAACAAACATGAAATAAAAATAAGTCTATGAAGACGATTTAAAAATGGCGCCATGGCCGAAATATCTCTTTCATTGTATGAACGATACGTGCTAGAAAGGTCAGGTAATAATAAAAATTGGAACGGCTTGGACTTACATATCGTTCCTACCTGGTCGATCGTGGTCGGGACTCGGGTCGGTGAAGGAGCTCGGCTCCTCGCTCGGAGTGCCGATGAACCTCGAGGCTGGGGAGCAACTGCTGTGCCCGCTACTGGCCAACTGTTCGTACCGGGGACTCTGGGAAACGGATTTTACTGGACAGGATCTTTTTGATGTGAACCTTATCTTTGCAAGGTAGGAGGTATCAACTTTTTAAAGTCCTCAAAATTATAACTTAACTTTGCTATCTTGCTTCTTATTTACCAGGTATAGCCCTTCTTATTTATTCTGTGCCTTCGCTAATATGATCTTATTATTACGTCTCAGTTCTTAACACCAACTATGATGTCAAAGTCGTTTTATAATGCACAAATGTCTAATTTTGAAGAATTGTTCTGCGTCGATTAGGAAATCTTAGAACTTAGACAAAACTATTGCAGAGTATTTTTTATTTTCTGCTTGTCTTGAAAATAATAATCTCTAATGCCTACCTTGCCGCCCATCAAATAATAGGGGCTCGACGATTTCCTAGGACTCGGCTGAGGAGTGGGTATCCTCGCCGGCTGCGATGGCAGCCCCAAGAGAGAGTCCAGCACGTCTTCCAATGTGGTAGAACCGGGAGACGGCCTAGCGATACCCAGGTTCAAGGAGCGTTGGGAGTCTTGCCAGTCTGGTAAGTCAATGATGATAAATTAGCTTGGAAAGGAGAGGGATCATTGGCGAACTGTTTATTGTGAAATGCATGTTTCTTGTCGATAGTAACTTATAGGTTCTATTTCGAGTATGCTGTATGTATGATTGAAAAACTAGAGCGATAAAATAATAAGGCATCTAACTAAGCATGATCGAATATTTTCCCTAGTTTGGATCTTTTTGAGTATATGATTGTTTAGAGTAGGATATATTCACATCTCGCCGTAAAGGATAACTGCTAGTTACGTAGTAAGTAACTAATTAAGCATATACCTACCTAATCTATATCATTGGATTCATTGGTTTTGTGAAACATGATCGTCATTTATCGCTGTTGTTAGCGTTCGGTTTTTAATTCGATCTATCTGGATAAAATTTTCAAAATCCTAATGTGCAGTGTGTAATTTGTCTTATGTATCTTGATCTTAATTATAAATAGGTACTGGTATGTAGGTCGGTGTTCTACCTACCTTATCCTCCAAACGATCTGCTCTGCTCTCTAGTGACTTGGAACGTATACTGTAGTCCATATAAATGCAAAAGATGTTTTCCTTTCTACCAATGAAGATAACTCTCAACACCAAGGCAAGCTTGTTGATTTCAACGGAATATGACGTTTTTACGACGAACTAAGAGTTCGTTGTGCACTGGCTTTACTAAGGCGATTATCACACTGCCACGTGCCTACGCGCGTAGGTGTGTGCCACGCACCTACTTGCGGGAGTGCATGTCTGCATCATGCGGGTTTTTTACGCACTCACGCGCATAGGTGCGTTTTGTGGATTCACGGCGGCTCTGACTCATTCCATACAAAATCACGCACGGCACTACGAGATTCGGTGTGCCATACCTTGCGTCTCGCCGCACACCTACGCGCGTAGGTGCAGGCCGAGACGCATGCCGCGTGATCTGTATGAACGCGCTTGGATGCGTTTTCTATGTGTTGGCGTCCTTTCTATACAAATGGATTGTACTTACAAGCAACGTTAAGAGACGCATTTACGCGCTACGCTGCGTGGTGCGTGGCAGTGGGATAACCGCCTAAAGGCAACCGCTCTTAGATATGCCTTTTATGAGTCTTCGAAGAAAATTATCTAGGAACTGGGTCCCATATCACACCTCTACATAGTCTGATCTACCGATAATTTCTTGAAGTGTATAGAAATAATAAAATTTTGATAAAGCGATAAAAAAATAATTAAGCCTGGTGAGCGTTTGGTTATTTAAATATATATACTGTGCTGGATACATAATAAAGTACATTATACTTTATAAAGCGCTGTGTATGGTGTTTGAGTGTTAACACGAACACTTAAAATAAATAAAAATAAAACAAAATCATATAAAATAAAAATGAATATATTCAATTATCATTATAATTAAAAACATAACTAAAAGTACAATGATCGAAATGATGATAATGACGAAGACAATTATTTTTATATGTTCTAGTCTTCATAGTTTAATTACATGAAAAGGTACCGAGATTCTATAACATAAATATATTGCTACATCTACGTATTTCATATTACATTTTCTTTTAGGTACTATTTGTATTTCATTGGAAAACAGATAAATAGTGTAGAGAGCTAGCTAACAGTGTAATTTTAATAATTTGGCGCCTTTTTTAATGTCACTATTGAAAAAGTCAAAATTTGTCATAGACACAGATATAGATATGGTCTATATCTGTGGTCATAGACATCTAACTATATTAGTTTAGTTTTAATTGCTAAGCGCTTAGTCATCGACTAAAACGAATTCGTGATGCGAATTTCTAGGTTTTCGGCGGTGTGAATTTTGAAAGTATTTTTTTTTCTAACCTAATCAGAACCTGTATAATTTACTTAGGGTCTTCTTGTAAGTCCCAATATAAATTACGAGGTGATTTAAGTAGAAGGATCATGGTAGTTTCCAGACTTCAGTCTTAGTCACTTCTCACCACCACATTGCATTATGGTTCTGATAACTGTTCCCATTAAAATTATATAATATCATGTTGCTGCACAGGTGTTATCTGATTGCATATTTTGTGACTTTTCTTAAAGCTTGAATAATAAATGAAAAGAAAAATAAATCTGTTCAAATAAAAAAAAAACAGATAAACGTTTAATTAGCACCTAAAATAAAATATAGCAACGTAATATTTTATTTACAAAACTATGTATTTACTAGCTTTTAGTCTAATTACTAAAGATTTGCATAAAATAAACACACAAAACAAAATAATTTAATCTGTACATCAAATGAAAACTATTACTAGAAAAATATTACTGGTTTCCATGACAGATTGTAACTTGAAATTATCAGTATGGCAATATCACTAAAACAAAAAATATATCTTAACTATTGACTATTTCATTGATTAAAATGAAATCGTTTTAGGTACCAAAATCATTATTGGAAAAGTAAGATATGTTGAAAAAGTTATAGTAATTTACGTAACATTTTTTTTAAATTATTATCATTAAAAATGCATCATTTTTTTAACATTGCATTAATTATTGAACCTTACGTAACTTGGCGGGTTTTCGAGAGTTGCCACTTAGCCCTGTACTTCACATTTATTTGTAATGGCAACACTAATATATTTAATTCCAAAATACAACACAATCGATTACCGATAGATTATGGCTCGCCGCCAAGTCGTACAAAAAACATAAAAGCTGTGCATCGTGTGACAGACACATAAATTAAAATCGTAAGCAAACTACAAGGCGGTGCTTTATTTCTATATTGCAAAAAAAGTTCTCACGTACAAAACAAATTGAAATTCGGAGTCCAAAAATAGTGCATAATGTTACATAAAATAACATATTATAATATATAATCGTTAAATGGTCCTGAGTCTTACACACAGTCTATAAAGCTCTATTACACATATATTTTCAAAAAATGAAATCGTTCAGCAATCATTTACTGAACGTATCATTCACAAATTACTAAAATACATAGAACAGCACAAAAATTAACGCACAGAGTATTAAAAACATAACATAAAATAACAAGTGTAGACACTGCAGGTTCAGACATTGAAAACTTGTATAAATGCAAAACTGCTTTTTAGCCTCATCAGTCCAAAATTATTGTCACCATTCAATCTTATAGGAATCACGCGTCATTCAATCTAGTCGTAGTTTTGTAAGGCAGCGTGATACATTAGTGCAGGGGTCAGCAACCTGCGGCTCGCGAGCCGTATTCGGCTCTATCGATGTAAAGTTACGGCTCTTCAGATCCATACGATCGATCCATTTGGAGTGCTGACGATCTTAAAGTTGACATATACGTGCGAGAATAAAAAAATAAAAAAAAACTGTTTTTAACAGCAAAAAAAACGTGGCTCTTTAAAAACTGGGAAATTTTGTAAATTGTAAGTTTTGGCTCTGAAAAGGTTGCCGACCCCTGCTTATATAGTGCATTGCACGGGAATGTTGTGTGTGTTCTTGTGTCGAAACCTGCAGTGTATAAGGTGGTGCGGTCACGCTCGCTCACCGGGCGCTGGCGCGGTGGCGGTGGCGTGCGCGGGCGCCGCGCGGTGCTCCAGCCGCAGCGAGGAGGGCGGCCGCGGGTGCGCCGGGGGTAACGCCTCCGACACCACCAAAGGCGTTTGTGGCGATTCTAAGGGCTTAGTACCTGTAACAACGTCAAAGTCAATGTCAAAATCAAAGCTATTTTTTCAATTTAAGCCTCACTTATGAAGGTCACATTTACTGATGTTACCACCGGTTCGGAACTCGGCCTTCAATGAGAGGAATCCGGAAAGAAACTCAGCAAGGTTACAGTAGTACCCAACTGATATGGCGCGTCGTGAATCTTCGTTCGCACAGAAAAGAAAGTATGGCCCCGAAGATTAACGAAAGAATGCTTAAAACTTACAATTAACCTTACATCACTACTATAAGGTTCATAATACACTGCAGCTGTTAGTTCCGTCTCACTCGCAAGTCACGCCCCTCCGCACGGCGCGCGCTAACATGGTGCTGCCGACCAATAGCGTTTCCCGCGCTTTGAAAATGTATCTTCTGCGCAGGTACATCGGTAAGCCATATTAGTTGGCTACTACTGTAATTTCTTTTTAATATTTTTTTGGATAATCTGACTATGTTTGGCGATTTTTTTGAAATAATTAATAACAAAAAAGAAATAGTATTGATTTATTTTAATCACCCAAAAATATAATCGATAGCAAATCGAGAGAGGCAAAAGAGATAAAAAAGAGCATAGCGTTTATTCGCTCAATGAAGAGCTCGACTGTGGATGTGTCTCCACCTTACAGAATACCGCGGCCAAATATATCTATTTTGTGTCCCTGCGCGTGAGTAATGAAATGAAATGAAATAATTTATTCATTCAAATAGGCCTTCACAGGCACTTATGAATAGTCAAACTCTAATACTCTAATGCACGGTTCGGTAAGTAAGGTCGCCAGAGCTCATTGGGAAGGGAAGGGTTGGTAACCCATGTGTTGTAAGCGCCCATAGGCTACAGTATTTACAGTATTTTTAAAGTATCCACATTTCATCAGACGGGCCGTATTCTTGACTTCGTAGTATATAAAAAAAAACAATAATTCTCAAATAACTCAGCAGTCTTTATTTTCTTCCAGAGGACTTTTTATCGATGTTGATCCTTCGAGACCAAGGTATGAGCATAATGTAATGAAAATTCAAAATAATTTTCTTACCAACAAAAGAGCTCTCAAGCCAGTACAATTTCTGACTGGATCTCGGCGAACATTGCCTGTCGATGTCTCCGTTAGCGGGTTCCAACCCAGAGACGTAGTGAACGATCGCTGATGTCACTTCCTTTATTGATGTTTGTATCTCTTCAGAGGCCCTCGATGATGCTGTCGATTGTTGAAGTAGAGATGATGCTAGCCTGAAACATGCCAATCTGTTGTCAACTAGAATTTGGGAAGTATGGCTTCTCAAGATCTCTGAGGGCCTACTACGAAAAGCGATATACGATAGTCCGATCGTCGTTGTAGACCCTCTGTCCTGTTATTTTAGCTAACCGATTAACTGTTGTGTTGACATTGTTAATTTAACAGATATCAATCTTACTACGGCTGTTAGCATATATCATTGGATTTACAAAAATGTTGCCTTTAATATTTCTTTCAAAGTATCTTTCTGTGATATGGCATCACCGTATATTAAACAACTATTACGTTAGCTATCAAAAATAAGAAATATCTAGGAGATACATATTTTATGATCGCATTGGTTAACGAACGACCCCTCGCACTCTTTTTGTTGACTCATTGTCCATTTCATTTCATGAAACGTTAAGTCATTCAGGTGATAGGGTCAGTTCGGTCAAAATATTATGAATGTCATCAATTTCCTTTTTATTTTTGGACCGAACCTTATGTTATCATCAGCTTACGTTCTCATTACTGCAGGCTTTCAGTCTATTTGCAATATTCCCTTTCTTGTAACACCTTAATTTCTCATTGGTGTCTTTTACCTTGCTTCTACAATATACATTATATCGAAGGCTAAAATAACGTATTTAGGACTTAAAAATGTATCTTCTTTCAAGACTAATGAGGTATTTATTACAAAGAACACTCTTTATGACGCGCTAGACGTTCCGCTCAAATACAACAAGTGAAGGTGATACATACCTCTCATGCGGCGTTCGAGGTGTATTATTCAGTCGCTCCTGACTTCGCCAACCGAGGTAAGGTTGTCGGGCGCTGAATGAAGATCTCGTCGATGGAGAGCACAGGGGGCTGGTGCCGCGGATACTGCTGCGAGTCGATGAGCAAGGAGAAGTCTGCGCAAAGAAATTTCATAATAAGGCCGTGAGAAAACATATCTTTGTAATAGATAATGTAAAAGACAAGACAAAGTTGATTCAGACATAGTGCGAGGGACAATATATTCTAAACAATGTATTCCATCCAGTAGTATGTAAAATACACAAGTAAGTCGATAAGTCAGCATGATACAGTCATACTGACAATAGACTAATTTACATACACGAATAAATCGGTGAATGAACTGTTTTACGGAAGTGACACTGCTAAGAAGAAGCCCTAGAACTACCAAGGTAGAAAAGTGAAAGAAATGAAGATTAAGCCATATAAGCCATTGAAAGCTTCACTTAGTACTGTTTTACAAATGAGAAAAAGGATCGAGAAATTTCTAACGCTTCAGTTCAAGCAGATTATTAACTTAGTGAGAACTGTTGGAAGACGTTATTATAATTTAAAAATCAAACTCTCTTAAAAATCAAAAAGTATGTCAACATAATGCAGATAATTCTTTACATCTACGCGTAAGAATCCAAGAATGTGATATCAAATCATTATCAAACTGCGAACTTTAGTTGCAAAAACGGTCTTTAGTAATTTCGTCGACCCACTTTAAATAAATATTTAAAAACAAAAGTACTCACTTGGTTAGAATTAAGTCTGCTAGTAGACCACCGGCCGAAGCTGGTCGTATGAGGGGATAGCTGAGGTGGCGGTGGCTGAGCATTAGCTCCACCGAGGCTGCCAAGAGACGTGGTCTTCGAGTTGAGCCCACTCCAGCGCGTGGCTGAGGCGGACGCGTCAGACAGACGCTTGCGGAGAAGGAAGCCCTCGCGGGGGGCTGGTGCGTTTTTGTACCTGTAAAGATAATTGATATTATCCACTATAGAGAAAACCTCTCGAACTGCCGTACTTAGAGACGTCAATTAAGTATAATGATTCTTTATCTCTAGTCCTGTCCCTTTCTATAGCTATTCAATGAAAGAAAATAGAGATACTTTAATCTGTCATTAAATTCTAATTTCCGTACTGAGTACCTACGGCAGAAAGTGATTCCGAATCCTTCCAATGATGTCTACTATTTGTGTACCTATATCCTAAAGATTACGTTAGTGGTATAGTATTCATAATATTGTTTAGTATGTCACTGATGCAGCGAAAAGGTACGATCTTCCAGCGGGCGTCAATTTCCAGGAACTGCAGTCTACAGTTTATTGTAGACAACTCGTATATATTCAAAGAGCCGAGAGAACTTTGATGCCGCGATGTAGGTTTGGTGTTGTCATCACAAAAATCGGCATAAATAGGTAAGGTATCATATTGCATTCCGTTCATTGTTATGATGACTCGCTTCGTATTACCTTTTGCTGATCGACTCCCATGTAGCGCTCGCTGTTTTTATAGCCGTTACAATATATATTAAAACTCATGTATAAATTATGAAGCGATAAGAAAGTGAAATCACAAGATTGATGTGAAAACTTTTCCATTAAGGCATCAAAATTCAGCAGTCAAACAACCGCCTGAAATATGCCCTCGCAAACCGAAATATTCAAAGACTTAATTAAGCCAGAGTTTAGTCTGCCTGTCAGAACTGTAGCAATTCACAAATATTAGCTGAAGCTAACTTTATTGAGCACAGTTGAAATTGAATCAACACGTTCGAGCACAATCTATATCATAAACGATAGATAATAAGCGGCTAACACAATCATATAATCTGAGGTCAGGTCACGTGACCAGCCACATGAGATGCAATTAGGACATCGTTAATTATAATAAAGTCCAGTCTAGCGTCCATTAACGTGAGCGTGAGAAACTTGTTAAATGATGCCTAAGTATGACAACCTAGTTACTTTTAAGTATATTAGTTGGTACTTTATGTAAGAACTAATTAAATTTCACAGTGGTGCCGATTCTGTTCCCGGATTATATTACTTCAAATTTGAAATGATATCCTATTGCGCTCTTTAGACGAAAATTACATAACCTACGCGATCATAAAGTTATATTAATGGACCAAAACAACCTTGAAGTATCCCCAAAAGCAAATACAATGAGAAACTTCTTTAAAGTTACAAGCTATTACTACCCATTTAATATTAAATCAATCAGTATATTATATTTCTAATCTAGTGAAGCTAAGAATCTGAGCGACAAAATCTTGATTTACAATATCGAACGCCTTTCCCAGCCTTGACACGATTGGTCATGTGAAGTGAACCGTTTGGTACCAAGTTGTTGGTTTAGTTAGATTTTAATTAAAATGTAGAGATATATTTGCTTACCATTCCGGCACATTGAGCTTCTGCAAGGACCTTTGGACCCGCAACTCGTGCTCTGATAGCACACGATCAGAATTTTTCTGCAACTCGTTTTCAGGAGGCTATAACAAAGAGAAAGGAAATTTTAGTAAAAATTCACCAATTTATATTATTGCACAAAAAATTTTTTAAGCAAACAATTACGTATAGTATGAAATTTTACGTTTTCTATGAATAAAATACCTACGACATAAATATCTTAAAATACAGAATACGCATTTACGGCAAAATTAAAATGTTTATGTACCGATTCGTTAAAATCACTAATAGGCGCTAAATGATAAATATTTTCGGAAAACGTAGTGTCTGGTTTTGTCGTACTCGCTTCGCTATCACTATAAAAATCAACCATCGATGATGAATCTGTCATTGTGTTTTCAATTTTCAGTGTCTGGTGAATTTTATAAATAGCAAATCTAGCATATCTGGTTTCCTCATCGTCATCATCGTCCTCAAGATGAATATTTGATATTACGCCATCTGCACAGAGTGACTTATTTAATACTTTTTCAGTTATTATTTCATTTTCTACAATGCTGTCACTGACTTTACACTCTTTTATTATTTCAGACCAAGATAAGAAATAATCAGAATCACTATCATTGTTCAACCCTTCATGTGAACGAGTTTTTAATGTGCTGTAACTATCGTTAGCTAAATCCTGGTTAATTAATTCCGATAAACCATGGATGGATTCATTCCAAGATTGATGATGATCAAAATTATCTGTTGAGGAATCCAAATCAACTTGTTCTTGCGTTTCGTCCAAATCTAAGCTATCTGTGAGATTAGTTTGAATCAGTATATTTTCAAGGCCAGCTTTATAGGTTTGATTTATATTATTGAAATCCTCGATTGTTTTTAGATCTTCGACAGGGGGCGGCGGAACACTTTCAAGTAAACGAGTAAAGAAATCTCTAATTCTGTCATCGTGATTTTTTGCACTTAGTCTTTCTGTCGAATCACAATGATTATTATCGCTCAAAAATGAAACTCTTTTAGATCTATTACCAAACGACGAATTATTAGTAGTGTTTTCACGACGCTTTACAAGTGAACAACTCGCTTTTCGCTTTTGTTCATTAAATTTTTTGACACTAATCTTAAATTTCCATTCTAGTTGCTTAATTTCGAATCCTTGCAATGTTAAACAATTCTCATCCTCAGATTCACTTCTTGGAATATCAGGAAATTGAACGTAGTAGAAATCTCTTGAAAGTGGTTTTTGGAATATGTCTTCGGGATTCACTTCTTCAAAAGGTTCCATATCTTCTGTTATCCAAACTGAATCCAAATGATACCAAAATTCATTCCTTTGAAGGATATCTTCATTTGTTTGAAACTCAGACAGCATCTTCCCAAAGGACGTTTTGAGCTGATATTTTAAGTGTCACTGATGGTGTGATTGTCTTTTGGTTCTTAAGAAGAAATCGTTTATTAATTATATTGCTTTAAAGAGCCCGTCATGGAAATCAATTAACAAATGATTTGTAATCTTTGATGATCAATTGGTGTTTATGAAAAACAAGATCATTAAGATTTTAATTTATTAATGAATATGGTTGTTATTGTCAAAACACTGATACATTTTATATTGGTTTATTGAAATCAAATAACAATTTTATTTACATAATCTATTCACATTTTATCTAGTGTTTCAAAATCAGTCCAAAGCACCTCTTAAATATTACCTATACATACAAAGATTCCTCATTCACATAATCTATTTTAGAATTGTCCGGGTTAAAGCTAACTTTCCGCCGAGATCTCTTCAAAGTAGACATAGCTGGGAACTGAAAACTCGACTGAATAAGCTTGTTCTCTTCAAAATCCGCATAGTCTGGCAAATCTATATTATTGAAGTCATCGCCTTGTTTCTGTGGTCCAATTAAAGGGTACGCATTCAAGTCTCGAGCATTTTCGTTTAAATCTTCAACTGGTGGTGGTAGAGCACATTCATGTATGCGATTAATAAAATCACGAATCCTTTCATCACTATTAGTCGATGCTCTATCTTCAGATACATTCAATTCGGTATTACTATCAATCAAAGATGTCACTCTTCGTAACCTGTCTTTATTTGATAGATTATTTAAGCTAGAGTCACTGGAATATCGTTTTCTAGCATGAAATTTCTTGATATTAACCTTCGATTTCCACTCTTGATGCTTGGCTTTGAAACCATCTAAGCTTATTGAATTTTCGTCCTCCGAATCACTTCTTGGTATTTCAGGAAATTTTGCGTAGTAATAGTCTCTGGATAGTGGCTTTGTATACAGGTCTTCAGGTCTAACATCATCAAATGGCTCCATTTCTTCGGTTATCCAAAGTGTATCCAAACACTTCCAGAATCCATTTCTTTGAAGCACTTCTTCTGTTGTTAAAAGCAAAACAGACACCATTTTCGAGAGTTGATTTTTGATTGTGACCAACGAGTAAAAATACCGACACTTTATATGATAAAAAGGTCCACTAAAGACTTTGTTTTTCCACCATTAAAAAAAAATACTAAACCTACATTGTATCATTAGTTAATAATCTTCGAGCAGTTAAATAGGTTCACTATCAAAGATCACGTAGGTAATTAGGAACATGACGTTGTTTTTCTGTTTTAATAGCTTTGTTTATGCAAATTTGAACTTGAAACTTTTGTGCGAAATGGTTGGTTCATTTGTATTGATAATTAAGAATCAATCCATTATCATTAGCCCATGATCTAAAATATATTATGAAGATAATGATTTCCGAGTTTATAACGGACGTGAGGATGAAAATATCCAAACAAGTTGTAGACTTGTAAGGATGTTTTGGGGTTTTAAACTCACCCGTACGTCAGAGGAAGCGAGTAGTGCGCACGGGCCCAGGAGTCCTACGCTCTCCCAGCAAGTCATGTCCACAGAGTACCGTTCCGCGCACTCACATCAAGTGTCTGCTGAAGCCTACACTCGAATACCGATAGTATTATCGCATCGTGATGCACCAGTGACTTCGTAATGCCACGTTACGTAAGTCCTCATATCGTACTCGATAACAGACTAATTATTCTCTCAAAACAAATAAAGCGGCTACTACACACAAAGCTACAGGAGTTTCCGAGAGGAAGTGAAAGAAGCAAGCTGCAATATCGAATCGGAAAGCGTTCGCCAATCAAATCAGAAT
Organism: Polyploca ridens; assembly: GCA_951394255.1. Lineage (NCBI taxonomy): Eukaryota > Metazoa > Arthropoda > Insecta > Lepidoptera > Drepanidae > Polyploca > Polyploca ridens. Next base: position 3,706,526 of record OX596248.1, read on the forward strand.
AACGTTGCTTATTGAACGACAAAATCCAATTACAAGACTAAATCGGAGCGACCGCGGGGCTTCCGAGTTTAGGGTCGCTCTGCGGGCTGAGGCCGGAGCTGGCGCTGGGTCTGGCATGCGGCACTCGGGTCGGACTCACGCGTCGGCCACTGCGGCACTCCGCATCGTGGGGCATCAAGTGTTCGTGACAGGCGGCCGCGGCGCTGCCTCCCGCCAGACTGAACTGAGGCGCGGCGCGTGTCCTTGGACCACCACGCATGCGCCGTTCACACACCCTTACTATTACACATTCTAGTTCCTTCAGCATCTCTAGTATTCTCGTTACATTTCTTCTTCGCTTTGTCTTTGAATGTTTCTGTTGTTGATGACATAATCACAGCTAGCGCAATATTTATCCCATCCAAATGTTTACTTTGAAGCTCTGCGCTTCTCTATTGGCAATATAAGGTACCTGTCTTTGTTTGGAAAGCGCGATGTATGGTAAAACGATCGGGAAGGTCGCGGAAGCGGCTCACTCAGCTGACGTTCAGTTCTTCAGAGCAAGAAGTCGGTTTGTTTGAATGTGGGTGTGGCATTGCGTGACATATTTGACCTCGAGTAACCATGGACGTAATTTCACCTAATTAGATCTGTAGTAATTTGTCAAACTGTTTTATGAGGTATTATTTTGCGTAGAGCATGATATCGTGCCGTATTATTTTGCGTAGAGCATGTTATCGCGCTAATATTGCGTGGGAATGTTCTATAAGGGGGAATATTAGGATCGAATTAGGGGCTATTACAGGTCAAGATATCTGTATTTATTGCGCATTCATATGTGACATTTTGTGGGAAGAATGAATAATATGCTGTAAAGGGGTTCGTGTGAAATGTGGACCGTGACCTATATAAGGACAATGCACGCACTCTTGTCAATGAGATCCAACTCTCTCTCTCCAGGCTATGTGACAGCGGGCTTTTCACTTATCAGGACAAAGGACATTCATAACTTGGGTATGTCATATTCAGTGTATTTTTCCAATAGTTCAGTTAACATATTATAATATCAAGGACTCATTTCAGGAACCATGTTTTGGAACAAATAATAATTTTCTGGGATCTTCTTCAGACACGGCTATTTGGAAAACCAACGAATTTTAATGAAAAAAATGATATTTTTGTTTTACACTGTACAACCTCGTGACTTCAAGATACACGCCCCCCGCGACTTGATAATTTTTATGAAGTATGTTACTATACCAATATTCATCGGATACAATAGCGACACGTTATTGATTATCGCTTCAAGTATATTCAAATTTTCGAAAAAGTTGTACCCTACTAAAAGAGAACGACTTACGCCAAAATTAAGATTACAAACCAATATTATTTCGATGTATTTTCTCGTAGTACAACTAAATAATATTGATTGTAGGTTTAGAAATGGGTTTTTAGAATTAAGGTAAAAACATAAACGGTTTAATAAATAATAAAATCGTCACGCAAGCTAAGCATTCACCTTTACTGGCGTGCGTGATTCATATATTACAAGTAAAGCCTATTCCGCGGCTCCACTTGTATGGTTATTGTATGTAACACTAAAACGGTCACTGCGAAGCAAACTTTAGTCACAGTGGTACCCCGGTACCTAGGTAATTATGAAAATCACATCATAAGCACCGCAATATATCAGCATTACAGACAGACAGACGGACGGAGAGATGTTGCGTTTTATACTATACGTAAGGAAGGACTCTATCGGCTAGGATAAGGGTATTTTTTGTTAAAAAATCGAATGCAATTTTAGTTTTTATCAAAATCGACCAGATACATTTTTGATTATTTTTCGCTATTCCGCATTGTTTCAGATTTAGCCATCGACAACCACTTGGTGAAACTCTGTAAGGCGCCGATCCCACAGAAAGAGTTCTAGAGTTCCGAGTTCAGCATTCCGTGTTGACTATTGTGCACACAGCAAGCAGTCTAGAGTTCTGCAATATTCGCTACTGATCGCACATCATACACTTTTTTTACTTTCAAATGCGCCATATAGCTTAAAATCAAAGCGGAATGCAGAACTCGGAACTCGGAACTCTAGAAATCTTTTCAGTGGGATCGGCGCCTAAAAAAATTTAATCAAAAGGGCCCCTTGTTTTTCCCAATCCTACATTACTTTACGGCACGACATACTATCGTTTGTATGCTAAATATATATGTACCTATCGCAAACTAGCTATATAATGTGTTAATGACAACAATTTGCATCTCCTAGTTCCTACGCTAATAGATATTGTGTTACGTCTAATTACCCCGTGCTGAGGTCCTAACTAGCTTCTAAGTTACGACTAGTGCTGTCGACCGTAGTAAAGTTACGTGAATTACAAGACTTAAAACCCGGGAATAACGGGGAATATGATGCAATACCCTAAATAATTTATTAGTGTCCGGTATTATACCGAAATAATGAATAGAAGCGCTCGTGGTGTAGCATGATTAGCTGTTATTAATCGCTCGGCAAAGTTAAGCTAACACCGTCGTGGTCGGTACCTGGATGGGTGACCGCCTAGTGGTATTTCAAATAGAGCGTTCCCGTGCTTCGGAAGGCACGTAAAGCCGTTGGTCCCGGTTATCACTTAATTGTGATAGTCGTTAAGCTAGTTGGATACCTCCTAGGCGGCTTGAAAAATTCCAACAGTAGGTTGACCACTAGCCTACCTCCACTGATCCGCTGTGGGCATGCGTGGCGGAGTATTGCCCATTCCCTTTCAACCTCATTTGTGAAAGGAGGCCTGTGCTCAGCAGTGGGACATTATAGGCTGATGATGAATGAATATACTCTACTTAATAGGTATGATCAAATACTGACCACATATTGTGGGATTATTGTTAATATAAAATAAATGAAAAAACAGATGTGATGATATGCAATCAAAAATGCAAGATGGATTTGTAAATAATAACAGATGTAGGCACACTGTGGTAAATGAAATGTACTGATTATTAGTAATACTGATTGATTAACAAATGCATGCACAGCACGCGCAGCAAACCACAGGAATTAAATGAACCTGAAATGCACACAGTTATATATGATGTAGAGATTTATTATGGAATGTATATTCAAAATTCAAATCCTAAATCTGTAATCGCGGGGCAGCTATAGTTTGTAATAAAACCAGAACTTTATCACATAAACTGACTCATAGTAATAAAGCTAAAATCTCTGAAAATTCAGCCAATATCAGCGATAACTTCAACTTTTAGAGAATATCAAATCGGGGTCGCTCCGCTAAAACACGGGAAAAGAAGTGACAACTCCCATCACTACTTATTAACATATCTACTTAAGAATTAGGTCTGTAGCGTGACATTTATCAAGATTGGATTATCCATCGTATTGATTTGCATCGCAAGCGTCTCTAGAATGTAATATAAGATGTTAGATTGTTGGAAAAAGTGAAGATCGATACAGAAAATTGTATTGTTGTGTATTGTACTATTTTGTTGTGTCTAATTAATTTATCATTCATTATTTCTTTGGGACCAATCCATAATAAAAGTTGGTTATATTGGTGAGTACTTCCATCCCTGCAAGTATAATGGAAAATGCCGAAAGTAGGATTGACTTCTCTCAACGAGGTAGAAAAAAAATCAGACCGTTACCTATTACGTTGAGCTATTATTACTACGTATAGAGAAGCTTATCCTAAGCAAAGGTTATGTCCCATTTTTTAGAGTCAACCAAAGTTCTCTTTAGCGCTGAAAGAATAATTAGTCGTTTAAGCAGATAGTAGGAACACGTAGCGCTATCAGAACGCCGTTAGGAGTATTTTTCTCGCAAACACCGTGATTTTCACGGCGCTTAAGCGTATCGTTCATCATTCTACAACAACAAGTGTGGTCGGGTGGCCTCACTTGAACGGAAAATAGTTGTGATGTGTGGCGTCTTCTCTATACGTAGTAATAATAGCTCAATGACCGTTACTAGAAAAAAATATTAAGCTCTATCTTACATTACACTCTAAAGTGTGGTATTAATAATTAGGAGTCTGTTTCCTCTCTTGTCAAGGTGAAGAGCCAATACAAAATGTAGACAATAGACGAGATTGGGTCGAGACTTATCAAGTAGGTAGGGGTTGGACCACGAACTTAGTCGTTGTTGACCTTTGAGCGATGAAGATCTAAATGCCAGATTGCGACGTTTAAGGGTTGTTAATTTAATCTCGAGGATCAATGAACATAAGGGTATAAATGGGAATAATTTTATGATAATTTTAAATCTGGTCATCTGCAAGACTAAACGCACGTTAACCAGAAATATTGAAAAGGCTCATATAAAACTGCATTTAGAACTTGCAAATGCAGGTGTCGATTTCTGCTATTCTATTTCGTTTTCGCGTCTTAACTGCGAGGTTAGCAGATCCAACGGGTTAACAGGTCATAATCACCAAGTTTAAATATTACACTAAATTAAAAAAGGAAATTATTCAAATAACTAATGTAGTGTAAACGATAACAGACCATTTCCTAACTCGATGGTTCATACATTACAAATTGATTAAGCCATAAATAACACATATGAAATAGATATCCCTCGCAATATTTAAGATCTTGTTTTTGAATATGAGCACGGTATTGAATACATGCGGCGAGCCAACGTGGTTTTGTGAGGCAACGCTGCAATTTGAGATAACAAATATTAATATTCTGAATGTAACAAAGTTGGTACAGTACTTATTCAAAGTAGGGAGGCAATATTAGGTACTTAGTCAGAGGTATGTGTGTTTGTACCAAAGATAATGAAGCTTTTCAAAATGAAAGCAACCTCTAGTAGGATTGGTGATTTTGACGAAGAGGAAGAGCTTTTTAATAAATAAGATATTTAAATATTAATTGGGCTTGCTTTCAGTCATTGAAACATGGCGAAGAAAGGCGTGGTCGAGGATGATGTACGCTTGCTCAGACAAACATATTAAACTACGATGGGGACGCCCGTCCTATAACTAAATTCGAGAATTCAGCAACAAATCAAAATAGAATTCCAGGAACTGCTATTATTCTGATTAATCTAGCCCAGAGGTTTCCATTTTTTTTTCTTGTAGACATCTTTCCACATTTTTGCTCCAGATACATTTTCGTGGACCCCCACTTACAAATGAACGCCAACGTAGAGCCCATTTGAGTCTCCCGTGGACACCTAGGGGGCACCTGGACCACTTTGGAAACCACTGATCTAACCAGGTTATCAGGTCAGATGGATTTACAGGAATAAAGTTAAGAATCTATGATATCAGGATAAGAATTTAGGATACAAACGTGTCCATTCAAATAATTTTACTATATAATAATTAGAAGTCATTGATTCAACATAGTCCACTAATCAGAAGGTTACTTCTAGTGAGTGTTGGTTGACATAAGTGATTAAAAATATAGAATGAATCGGAAATGTAAACAATCTGAATTCATGAAAAACTAGGCGTTTGACAACCCTTTAACCAAAACCAAAACTGCTTTTTGAAACGCGTTCTACAATTCCAATCAAAACACAAAGCAAAGCTAACAGTAAACATATAGCAAGGTTGCAAATAAAAACAGCAATATTGTGCGGAAGTACAGTCAGATAAGTTTACATGAAAGTGAAAAACAAACCGACGTATTTACAAAGCTTTGTGCTACATACAAATAGGTAAGTAAACGTGAGGCATATTTATTTTTATCGCGCTGTGTGCCTCCGTTAGTTTCAGAAATTTTCATTTTCGTACAGCGGGATGCGTTGGCAGTGTTCCAGAATTATACCGCATGCACTTTTCGCAATATTCATCCATTCAAATTATTTTAGACAGATCTATCTGACCGGGCGGTAAAAAGAGGTGAAGAACTGCGAAGTTCGGTGTTTTTATTCGTTTTTTTTTGAGATCATCGATAAATTTTATCAGTCAGTATGTAATATCCGTTTTATTCAATTAAATAAGACTCAGTTTATTGTTCATCAATATTCAAGTATTTTACTTCAGCATTACTAATAAACAATACGACTTCATTACCAACAAATTCACTAATAGCTTTTATCAGGCAAATTCCAGTTCACGTTTAACAACCCATAATTTCTCTTATCTTCGTGTACATCGACCCGAGGGATCCGTTTAAAACTAGCCTTTAAACCTACCTTATCAAACGCCAAATAATAAAACAAGAAAATAAATTCTACAGTAAAATTACTCCGTAGAATGTTTTAATGAAGAGTTCAATGAAGCCGAATAGCATTTTTAAAGAGAAGCTTACAATATTCGAGAGACAGTTTCAGTGGCTCTGACTCTCTTGAAAAATAGGCTTTGCCATGGAGGAGGATTATCTTGAGTTATTACTCCCAGAGGAGAGAGAGCACCTGACGTCACTAAGTCTGAAATCGATGCATGAAGTATTTATTGCCAGTATTACGTCAGCGATGTAAGTGCCATCAGACTTGGCAATTTCCAATCAATGTTGGATCGGTAAAGTACTTCTATAGATCGGAACGGAATTATAGGATTGAGAAGTTAAGAGTATTGTTATTATCGAAGCAGATGAGCGCTTGACGTCATTCCTGAAGTCTCCAAAATGTTGTTAGTAAACTGATAAAGTAACGATATCTGAATATAGTGTTCAGTGCAATGACTGACTAACTAGAAACTTCGAAGTTACTTCAAGAATATAATGTGAAATCGTAGTTCAACATATTCATAGTGCATGGTATAGTGAGTGTTAGAATCGACATTGGAATTCTAATGTCAATCTTATTTTATTGCATTCACATAACATAAAACTGGAAGCAATTTTTAACACTTGGAAGTCTCTTATCTAGAATTTCCTAATCATCTTAGAACAACTAAAACCATCAGCACCTAATCCACACATATCCTGCCATCTGCTGTCCGAACCAATCTAGCTAAAGTGGTACCGGCGAGGGCACATAGCTAAATTGGATTAAATTGACCGCTCACAACTATAGAGAGGTATTTGTATACTAAATCCCCCATGCCGGGTAACGATGAGTGATGGCTATTGATGTTGAATAAGAGCTAGACCTAAAACGAGTTCAAATGCAATTTAGATAACGATACTCTTTGGTTATTGATCGCCCACGCGCTTCTTTGAAATGAAAACAATGGAACATTGAAGCGGAGAGGAATTTGTTCTTCAAAGAACGGTGGGATTGGATTATACAAATATTTACAGTAAAATTAAAATACATTATAAAAACATCTAATATTCAAAAACTACACCGACGAGCAATATAAAGAAGCCACTAACTTATCTGAAACCACGCAAGATAGCTTCTTGTAATGAAAAGTAACATTCAAAATGTATTTAATAACATAATTACGCATTTAAAATACTAAATTGAAACAAAAAACGAAACTAGTCGTGTTAAAGAAGGAAAAACCAAACTGTAGCCATTTGGACAAAAATATAATTATTAGTATTACATTTTTTTTTTAAATAATTGAATAATAATCTTTAATATATAAAATGATAAACTGATTGTTGATATATCAGCCCACAGCCCAAACCGCTGGACCTAGAGATTTGAAATTTTGCACAAAGATACCTTATACAGTGGAGGCATCCACTAAGGAAGGATTTTTGGAAATTCCACCCCTAAGAGGGTGAAATAGGGGATGACAGTTTGTATGCAAGTCCGTCAGTTTTGAAGTTAGGATCTTCAAATTTTGTGTTTAGGCTGACGATTGAAAAATAATGTGTAGTTATCTCAGCGTTTGTGATAATTCCACCACCGAAGGGAGGAAAAGGGGGATGAAGTGGGGTATGCAAGTCCTTCAATTTCAAAGTAAACTTCACTAAATGTATGACTATACGGTGTAGGCATCCACTAAGGAAGGATTTTTGGAAATTCCACCCCTAAGGGGTTAAAATAAGGGATGAAAGTTTGTATGCAAGTTCGTCAGTTTTGAAGTTAGGATCTTCAATTTTTGTGTTTAGGCTGACGATTGAAAATTAATGTATAGTTATCTCAGCTTTTGTGATAATTCCACCATCGAAGGGAGGAAAAGGGGGATGACGTTGTGTATGCAAGTCCTTCAATTTCAAAGTAAACTTCACTAAATGTATTACTATATAGTGTAGGCATCCACTAAGGAAGGATTTTTGGAAATTCCACCCCTAACAGTGTAAAATAAAGGATGAAAGTTTGTATGCAATATATTAACGCATAGCCCAAACCGCTGGATCTAGAGATTTGAAATTTTGCACAAAGATACCTTATACAGTGGAGGCATCCACTAAGGAAGGATTTTTGGAAATTCTACCCCTAAGAGGGTGAAATAGGGGATGACAGTTTGTATGCAAGTCCGTCAGGTTTGAAGTTAGGATCTTAAAATTTTGTGTTTAGGCTGACAATTGAAAATTAATGTATAGTTATCTCAGTGCTTGTGATAATTCCACCACCGAACGGAGGAAAAGGAGGATGAAGTTGTGCATGCAAGTCCTTCAATTTCAAAGTAAACTTCACTAAATGTATTATTATACGGTGCAGGCATCCACTAAGGAAGGATTTTTGGAAATTCCACCCCTAAGGGGGCAAAATAAGGGATGAAAGTTTGTATGCAATTCCGTCAGTTTTGAAGTCAGGATCTTCAAATTTTGTGTTTAGGCTGACGATTGAAAATTTATTTATAGGTGTCTTAGCGTTTTTGATAATTCCACACCCGAAGCGGTGAAAAGGGGGCTGAAGTTATGTATCGAAGTTCTTCATTTTCAAAGTAAACATCACTAAATTTACTATGAACGTATATCTAAACTAATAGTATGGGACGAAATAACGATGGCGCACAAAAGAGGAGTTGAAGCCTTGAATAGGAGTTTGCAGGACATACGCAATACTAAAAATATAATGGGTGGTGTAACGGTGTTGCTGGCCGGTGATTTTCGCCAGACTTTACCGATAATGACCAAAGGAACGCGCGCAGATGAGATCAAAGCATGCATCAAGAGATCTGTCTTATGGCCTTCAATTGACGTGCTGAAGCTTACTCGAAACATGAGAGTACATCTCAGAGGTGAAGTTTCTGCCGGTAGATTTTCAGATCTTCTAAAAATCGGGAACGGAAACTTTCCACAAATAGATGGGCTGATACAAATACCAGATGAGTTATGTACTGAGTACTGTGGTATCAACAGTTGAGGAACTTATGGACAAAATTTATCCTAATGTTAAAAATATTAACAATATTAACACAAACCGATGGAGTGGTTATGCGAGAGAGCCATTTTGACTCCCAAAAACGACCAAGCCGCTGCCATCAACGAAATATTGATAAATTAATTCGAAGGTGATGAAATAGTTTATAATTCTGTTGACACCATGATCAATATGGAGTAAACTATCCTGTTGAATTTTTAAACTCTCTAAATCCGCCGGGTCTTTCGTGTCATAGGCTTATGTTGCGTGTAGGTGCCCCTGTCATATTGCTTAGAAATATCAACATCATCATCATCATCAGCCTTTAATGTCCCACTGCTGAGCACAGGCCTCCTTTCACAAATGAAGGTGAAAGGGAATGGGCAATACTCCACCACGCGTGCCCACTGCGGATCGGTGGAGGTAGGCTAGTGGGCAACCTACTGTTGGAATTTTTCAAGCCACCTAGGAGGCATCCAACTAGCTTAACGACTATCACAATTAAGTGATAACCGGGACCAACAGCTTTACGTGCCTTCTGAAGCACGGAAACGCTCGATTTGAAATACCACTAGGCGGTCACCATACGGCTTAGAAATATACGGCCTCCAAAATTGTGCAATGGAACTAGACTCCAAGTAACAGCTCTCCGCTGCAATGTTATTGAGCCCAAAATACTAACTGGATCTGCCTGGATCAATGGGTGTACGCGGCACGAATACTGTCTCTGTATTCGTACCGCGTATACCATTGATCCCAAATGACCTTCCGTTTGAATTTAAAAGATTGCAGTTCCCAATCAAGGTTGTTTCGCGATGACTATTAAAAAATCACAGCGACAAACTCTGAAATATGATGGAGTTGATTTGCGTTAGGATTGTTACTCCCACGGCCAGTTTTATGTGGCATGCTTACCTACGTGTGAGCTCTCAATCTACTTGAACTTTTGTTAAATATCACACTTAGTTGCGGGCAATAGCCATGAATAAAGCTCTATATTATTACAATGATTTATATCTAGAAAAAAGAAATACTCTACGCGGACGAAGTCGCGGGCACAAGCTAGTATTTTATAATTTTCTTTTATTAATATCTTCTTGTATCCTTCTTTAACACATTAAACTCCTTTTTTTGGGTCAATTTGGTGTTTTGTTAATACATTTGAATGTTGCTATTCACTACAAGAAGCTTTCTTGCGTGGTTTCGGAAATATTTCATGATAAGTGACATTGCACATCAGTGTAGTTACGGCTCTCCTTTACTTAATTAGAGTTTCAGCAATACAGGCAATTAATGGAAAGGGGGACAAATACACTTGCAGACAAGAAAATACTTAAATCCAGAAGATTGATTCAACTATCTCAATTCGCAGGTAATGAGATAACGACATTTTAATGCATCTGAAGCCAAATAAAGTCATTCTTCATACTTCAAAAGAGAGATAATAAAAACAAACAGATATTTTTATTCCTCGAGAACGGTTGGAGGTCTTTATCCATAGAAAATATTATCTGTCAACGCAACAACTCTTCATAAACTTAAAAGTTAATGTAAATAAAGTTATGTCGTCTGCGACGTGAATTTAAGTAGACTACAGCCGAAAATAGCAGAGGCGAGGCGCCATGTTGCTTGAGAATATGGTGCAAGTCATAAACGATCTGTTAGTTGTGCTGTCACCAGATGGTAATAACATAGCTAAATAATTTCCTTGTGTGATAGGAGCGTGAAAGTTTTTGTATGGTGTTCAATTTATCATTTGGTATCGTAAAGGATTTTTGGTGTTGATGATGGTCATGGTAGTTAGATTTCAGATGCGTTTCAGAGGAAACACCGGCATTTAATTGTATCACTCACAGGTATCCTTGTTTGAAACGTACATAATATTATAGGATTTGATAATTCTAATGATCTTTCTAGATCTTATGTTTGGTTGCAACACGCCTATATAATCCAACCTATTTTCCCTGTACCTATCTTTGGGGCTGTCCAACCTCCGTGGCCGTGACATGACTGACTGGTTGATTAGATGAGACATAACTTTATGAATTTGAGAGTGACATTGAAGAAAAACAATAATACATGAAGTGACTGGACAGATGGAAACCAGACCCTGAAATGTTACGACGACAAGATACGAGCACAGACCGTGCAAGGCCGTTCAATTTACCACAGACCGTGCAAGACCGTTCACTGTCAGAAATCAATTAATCACCTGCATATAAAAAGTTTATTTCCATAGCATTTGCAGTCTAAGCTATAGCAGTAAACTAATAAAAAAAACGCTTGACTCTTCTGTACTCTAAATTAATAAATTCATTTGATACCGTTGGTGTACACCTAATTATTATGTCGACGGATGTAGTTATTTTCACTCCTGTTAAATATTTTAATCGCCGCTGAAAGTTCAACACTTGCACCACATGACAAGATTAAATGTGCGGCCATAAAAGAGGGCGTAATTATTTTCGGACTAAATGCATTCTTTGGCACGCTTATTCATTGCATAGTAGATTACGTAACATTCACTTGTCTGATCTGGATGCTTAATATCTTAATTTGTTATAGAATATAGATTAACGCTAAACTAAGTAAGTTCTAAGTAGTAAGTAAGATCTTCTAGCTAGACAACATGATAGCTTTTGCTCTATCATAGCGTAGAAATTCACAAATTATACTACCATTAGCTATACCAGTTTAACCCGTGTTCCCGGGATAAAAAGTAACCTATATCCTTCTCCATACAATAGGATATCTTCATGCCGAATTTCATCGTGATGGGTTTAGTAGTTAAGGCGTGACAGCGTAATAAACAAACAAACTCATATTAAGTAAGGATGTTCTTTGAAGTAACTTATCATTCATTAGACTTCAAATAAACCCAGTTAAACAGTTAATGTAGAGGACTTCAAACAAACGAACAATATCGAAAAGGCTATCAATGTACATAACAAAGGATATAAGAAGCTTTATGACTCAATTACGGCGACTGGCAAAAGGAACAACAATGCTTGCATAACAGACGTACACTACAATGTTCATTATACAGTAGTCCCCACAAGTCCACATAGAGCTATAGGTATTATAGTAGTGCACGTTGTAAAAGCTGGATTGAAAGCGTATCCTTTCATTGCAGGTTCTTTAGCTCAGGAATGAAAGGATCGTAAAATGAACGTTTTCTGAATGGATAGTGCTCGACGGCAATGAATAGGGATGCACTGCTCTAGGATACGGGATTTGCGGGTTGAGAAGTGTTGATGACCTCCTTTCTGACAATTCGTTTTATTTCCCGATGTTTTGTCGGCGTAGGTATAATATTTGAAGACAATGATACAGAAAAGGGCAATTTGAAGCATATTATGAACATGGTCTTTAAAAGAACAAAGAAGTTTTATCCTCAGAAGGCTTTTACACGGATATTTCGGTGAGAGCTGGCTTAGGGTTCTCAACCGGGTAATATTTTAGGTAACAACGCCTGAGGGTGCCTCCGCATTGCCTCCGCATGGGGCATGAACGTTGGCTCAGAGCATTATCAGGAGTATAGGGAGGGACCTTGTTTACTCTACTTTTGCGAGTTAAGATCTTTTACGAGCTAATTGGAGACGTTCGAATTACTGCGGGCAGCTTCAGACGCTATAACGGGACGAGACTTAGTAGGGCGTCGCCGGCGGTCCTCCAGAAGTCCGCAAGAACGATATCATGGTCGGCCATGTGTTGTGCTTTTGGAAGATTCGTCAGATTTTTGAGCAAGAGTAGTCGATCCGGATTAGATACGCAAGTCTACTTCAAGCAGATTCTAAAGAAGTTGTACCGATCAAAACGTGATTTAAAAGAAATTTAAATGCGAGAGAGAGAATCATATAATTGATAGGCAAAATGGCGACAAGAGCACAAATTATCAGTACCATGTCCAGGTGAACGATGTCTAATATTATTACCATTGTAAAGAAGGTATTTAATTAAATTAAAGAGCACTCCGCGGCTCGGAGTTAATTCAATTAGTTGCATGCAATGGCTGTCATTTGTTGAATGAGAGAAATTACTCCACTTACTCCGCTGGCAATATTGCATGGGTAGTTTAAACTTCTACGTAGATGACATTATTACCTGAAACAAAAAGTAATATTCATTATATTTTTGCTGCAAATGATGCAGAGATACAATTAAAAATGATAACGGCGTTTAAAACTACACTAATATCATAAAGAGGTAAGAGTTTGTAATTTGTAAGTTTGGATATAAGAGGTAATCTGCAGAATTACTGATCTGGTTCTAAAAATTCTTTTTCTAATAGGAAGCTACAATATCCTCGAGTGCATATGCTACTTTTCATCCCAGGAACGTGGGTGAAACAGCAGGAAAGTTAGTCGCTTGTTAAGAGATAGGTAATCTTTCCACTGTCAATCTTAGTATTTCTCTTTAGGTATTAGATGAAGAATTCATATCTATCAAAGTAGTTTGTGACAGATTTTGCTCCGTTTCATCATTAGCCTCAAACTTGGATAAGCCGGGACCATTCATCTCACTATAAGTTTATAATGGAGTTGGCGCATTATCTAAAGGAAATACGAGGCCTGAATTGAATGTTAGACCAAGATTGAATGGAGGTACTCAAATACTTCCTCTAACTGTATGGTAACATAGATCAGTTAGTTCAGTTCTAGAGTTAGGAGAGGGAATCTGTTTTAGGAGCTATTTCTCTGACTGATTATGATTTGCAACCTAAATAATTTCCTGAATTAAAAAGTAAGTAGGTAGGTATTCTATGTTTTATATCATAATATGCTCTATCTATATAGGTACGTGATTGCGTAACAAAGACATACAAACTAAAGTTCTCATGAATAATAGTAGTGGGATTAATAAATAAAATTAAGGAAAGTGACTAAGGAAAATCGAATGTGACGATATTGTTGAACTGTATCTAGTATTGTTATTATGACTATAGTGATGACAGAAATATTAGATCATTTTGAAACCACTTTTGATTAAAATTTTCCTGTTTTTCTGCCATTATTCTTATGGTATATTATATATTATGAGCAACATGCTCACTTATTTCAGAGAATAATGTCAGAACTGTAATTCTTAAATTTTGATTTTGAAATTAATGAGGCTAATAAAGATTATGATTAATAAAAGATCTCCAGGGTGCCTAGACAAGATGGTTGTCGACAATCGTCATCGTTAGTAAACGATCAACCTTTGTATGGGATTGAAATTTTAAATCGAAATATCACGTGATTTTTAACAATCTCTTATGTCAATCCCATATAAAGGTTGATCGTCTAGTAACGATGTCGATTGTCCACAACCATCTTGTCCAGGGGGGCAGGTCACAGTTCTAAACACGCTGCGTTAAAATCCTAGAAACGTTTCAGTCCCAGAAACCTTGCAGCTTATGAACATCATCTCATCACACTAGTCAGTCAGTGTTAGAAACGCGGATAGCTCGTCATTGGTGCCGATTCTGTTGTAAATCGCACTAAACTAATTTTAGTCACATCTCATCTCTTTCTTACGAACATTATTGAAAAAGGATAGAACATATTTTAAGTTGTCAAATTAATCTTTGCCGTCTTATTTTGCGTGTATTTAGGCGTAACCGCGATAGATGGCGACAAAATTTATATTGAAAACAAGCATTGGACTTATTTGACAGGACTAAATTTCTTACATCCTTTTCTTATGTTCTTTGTTAGAAAGAGACATAGTGAGATTAAAATTAGTTTAGTTGTGAACAACAGAATCAGGGCCACTGTAGAGTATTTGGAAACTAACACCAAGAGATAAAAGCAATGAAGATATCCTATCAACAATAACACTCCAAATTTTTTTTTAACTACAATATGTGATGTTATACACGGAGATTTACTAAGGTTGGGTTCCGTGGGTTGTTTCAACTTACTATGACGTACTAGTACGGGTTGTTTCACGGTCGGTCTTTTCTCTTTTTCTTACTTCTTTATGCGATAAAATAACGTATTGTGTCAAAAAATGTATAACATAATCCTTAGAAAAAAATGCCCTTACTCTACCGCCCGTGTCAGCGTATTTTGAGTTGCGGTGTGGAAGATGCTTTTATTTTATTATAATTGACAACTTATGAAACAAAATAAATACTTGGTAATTCAAGAATTCTACGAGATTGAATATGAACTGTTTGGCGTAGGCAGATTCATTTTTAGATTTAGACGTAATAGCAGTTTTAATTGTCCGTTCCCACGTTATAAATGGTGTGAACTTGGGATTCAGTCTAAAAGTGATTTCGATTTCTATAATTTGCATAATACAAAGATCTGTAAGAAAAAGCCTAAAAGAGAAATGGCTCTATTAGATTATTTTGCATCGAGACTACGGTAGCTAATCTAGAAGCCTTATGTGAACCTATTTTTAAAGCTATACCTGTCACTGTCAATGTCGTAAATGACAAAGACGGCAATAGTTTTGATTAAAGATAAACTAATGAGCTTTCAGTAATCAACCGTGTCTCTCAACTATATCATTAAAACTTCATGATCTTCCTCACGTTGTATATGTTTTAGAATAGCATTAACCACACTGACAATGGCAAATGAATCATCCACTCCCCCAATTGTCTATTAGAAAGTTCAAGAGTTGCCTTAAATTATTAGGAGCTAAATAAAACCACTATAGTCTTCATTATTGTAGTATAGGACTTAATTAACAGTCTGCACGCCATATGCTTTTGCGAAATAGTTTACAATTTGTTGAACACGACCCGCTAACGTGGGTAGTACTTGAATAAGTTAGTAGGGTTACCATATTAATTAAATTTTACACCGGACAGCTACACCACGTAAATAATAGACTGATTGAGGTTGGACGGCAGTATATCCCTGACCATGATAAAATTGTGGTCATACGAAGGTATAATATACAGACATAGTAAAAAAGAAAATTAATTCATCATCCTGATGATAATGATGTCATATCATGATAATGACAGGAATTATAAGAAGGCATTGCATACAAAGTTCACTTAGATGATATCATTGATAAATCACTATAAAGGACATTGAGCTATTATTACTACGTATTAGAGATGCGCCGAGTACCAGTTTTATCGAGTAACCGAGTACCGAGTATTGCTCGGTATTATGTTTACCGAACCGAGTACTCTGCCGAGTAACTCGGTTTAGTTTAGACAAGAGATGGGCGCGAAAAAAAGTTTAAACTTGATTGCAAAAGTCGTAACGTGCGGCCGGCAAGAGAGCCCCTCGCTTACCGCCGGTCCCCGTGCGCATCACACTTCCCATTTGTTTACATAATATCACATGCACAGTGAGTTACATTGTTACAAAATTTATTTTTACGGTAAACTTAATAAGTTATATCTATTGTGAGTTTATTTGTAACTATTTTAGAGATGAATGAGCGCAAAAAATCATTGATTTGGATAATTAGTTCTTTCCGAGTACCTCGGCAGTCAAACCTAGTTATTCGGCCGATAACGATTACTAAAAAAATGGGCGAGTATGCCGAGTACCGAGTAATAAACGAGTACTCGGCGCATCTCTACTACGTATAGAGAAGACCCAACACATCACAACTATGTTCCGTTCAAGTGAGGCCATCCGGCCACACTTGTTGTTGTAGAACGATGAACGAAACGTGTAAGCGCCGTGAAAATCATGGTGTTTGCGAGAAATATATTCCTAAAAGTGTTCTGATAACACTACGTGTTTGTACTGTCTGCTTAGATGACTTAGAATTATTGTTTCAGCACTAAAGAGAACTTTAGTTGACTCTAAATAAATAGGACATAATCTTTGCTTATGATAGCTTCTCTATACGTAGTAATAATAGGTCAATGAAATAGGAAGCATTATTTCATTGCAATTGAGGAAATTTCATCTTTAGCTATTATATACGTTGAATATCGTGTCAATTGATAATGGGTTTTAATCCTAGATTGAGCTCGAGCATAAAAATATATGGTAACCATAGCATTCGTAGGGTACATTGCAGTACCTGCCAGTCTGGGTACCACGTTCATGTTGAAAATCGATCGCCAAACTACCGATGTGTTCCTGCACCTTAAAATTTCTAACGAGCTGTTTCCTTCTATCCTTATTTGGCCTAGTTAACGTCTAATTAACCGTTATTAAAGCTTTCGGGATTTTAATTATCAATATCAGATTATCCAATTTAATACTTTAAGCATGGTCATACAACCCAGCCTACTACTTGGCACGGTTTGTTTCCATTCATTATGCATTTCTGCTGTGCCTACACCTGCAGGTTAAGATTTACTATCGATAACTGACGTTTCATTGCTTGATCTTGAACAAACGAAGTTATATTATGGTATCCAGTTACGGTGGTAACAATGTGATTAATGATAAGATACAATGATACGTTTTATGGTGTATTTTTATCTTGATCGGATTTTATGTGTTTGGGTGCTAGATATTTTTAAATATAAAAGGAACTGGCTGTCTTAACACTGGATTATTCGAAATTCAAATGGTGTGGTGTTTGAATTTCGAAAATAGTAAAAGTTCGAGTCTTTCTTAGTACTTCTAGATAAGGCTGAATGGCTTGTTTGTTGACCGTTGAATGTTTGTTAACACTTAAAAAAAAAAATGGCTCCATCTTATGCCTGCCTTTTGACAGATACGCTGTGCTGTAAGAACAAGCTAATACCCTCCGAATTTCTTGGGTCTGTGGTCAGTGATTTTGGCTCTACATTGATCTCTCATCATCAATTAGTTAGGGTTTGTTATAAATGAGCTAGCTAGATATGATACCAATTATAGCTTTCTTTAAATAAACGGTGATATACTTTACGCTAGGTAATCATAGATGGCGCTACCGAAATATAACGTGATCTGCCAGTTCATGACAGAACTTTCTTCATGTCATTGTGACCTATAACGTCATATGCTTAGGATTTATAAGATAACATAGCAGCGTTGCCAGATATTTTTTCGGGCAAAGCGGGATTTTGTAACCTCTTGAGTAAAAAAAGCGAGATTCTATCGCCGAAAACGGGACATAGGTACTAAAAAAAGTAAAATTGTAGCTGTAGGTACGTAAATAGTTCATTGATCATGGGAATCGAGTCTCGAAGATTTTTCCCCGTTTTTTCGATAATGTATTTTTTTTGTGTTGTAGCTTCCCGCTTTTCGGATATCTTTCTTTACTTGTGCTGCATGCAATTGGTTCTTGCCTTATGATTCTAGGTCAACGGGAAGTACCCTTATAGGTTTTGATTCCCTTGCGAACGTCAAAATATGCAGCATATACCTACGGCATCTTTTGATAGCGTTGACTCAGAATGTTGAATTTTGTAGTGTGACAGTGACATTTAGCGCACTGTTTCTACGTCGAGTAATCCTCAAAAAGCGGGACTAAACCTGTCCCGCGCGGGACATTTAATTTTGGGCAAAAAATCGGGACGTCCCGCCAAAATCGGGACGTCTGGCAACGCTGTAACATAGTGACCCAACATAGCGGGAGAAATTGGCAAATATAAAACATCATAAAAATATAGTAACAACACAAATTCCATGCCATAGTATTTTTTATACGACTCTACTATAGATAAAGCATAGATACAAATTAATTACTTTAAACAATCGCTTCATTAGAACCCAGTACAACATATCGTTGTGCAAGACAAATTGCACTAGCTAATGAATAAAGTCTAAACGGAAGCGGCCATGTTGTGACGTCACCCATCAGCAGGAGTATCTAATCCCATGGAATGCGCTGATAACGACGTGGGGGGTTCGGATAACTTGACAGATAAACGATTGCACTTTAATAGGTTAAGTGCCTTTTATGGTGGTTAAATACCTTGATGGATTTGATGGTAGTTTTTATTGAGACTTATTATAGTTAGCTAAATAGGTTACATTCTAGTAAAAGAAACAATTTAATCCTTAACTATCCTAACTAATATTATAAATACGAAAGTGAGTTTGTTTGTTTGTTACGCCTTCACGCCTCAACTACTCAACGGATCATCATTAAATTTAGCATGCAGATAGCCTATGGTATGGAGAAGGGCATAGGCTACTTTTTATCCCGGATTACAAGGGTGTAACCGCGGGGGACAACAAGTGTTTCATATGTCGAGATTTTTTTCCGCCCAGGCGGCGCGTCGGCGTTTCATCGGTGTTACGAAGTTCCGAAATACAGTCGTTGCCCGCGGTAAGTACCTACTTATCGGCCTATGTTTTAATCTAAGGCATGATCTATACTGCAGACCCCTGCAGTAGTGCTCAGACTTATAAGATCGGGGCTCTACCACAAAATATTTAGGCAGCATGTTATCGACTCTCAACCAATCAGTAAATAATATACTACTAGGAAAGAAAGACATAACTAAAGTTTATGAATAGAAATTGCAATCTCATCAGCGATATCACTTCTCAGTTTTATTTCTTAATCACTGATTTTTGTCTCTACACGATTTTAAACAGTAGGACGTGATGACCAGAGAATCAATGACATAATATTATACTTTTTGGGAATTCCTGCTATCTACTCGGAAGCTCTCATACGATCGACTATTTCATCGTAATCATGATTCAGTAATATACCAACAAAGCCACTATCGGAGCAAGAAAGAAAAACGTCTAAATCTGAAAGAAATATCAAAGAAAGTGAACTGAGCTGACGAATGGAAGTAAAAACATTATATTTATGCAAAAACTAATAAATCATACAATTTAAGCGCACGTAGGAACCAAGTTAAATAATACTCCAAAACGGAAACCGCAGATCAGTGCACAAGGATATAAATAAAACAGGCCACACGTGTGCATAACGCTGTATGCCATGCATCCTCAAAGTTAATATACTGCCACAAATTGAGAATAAAAAAAAATTGAAACTCTTTTTTTTTTTAAATATCACGTGTAACCGGTAACTAATTGCAATTATATTATTACTAGCTGTCCCTCGCGATTAAACCCGCGTTCCCGGGATAAAAAGTAGCCTATGTCCTCCTCCATACCATAGGCTATCTGCATGCCAAATTTCATGATGATTGAGTTGAGGCGTGAACGCGTAACAATCAAACAAACTCACTTTCGCATTTATAATATAAGTTAGGATACGTTTCATATCCTATTTCAGGTAAGTGCAACTTTTTAGTTTGAATTATCAAAAAATCAACTGTTCTATGTTTTTGTAATCTGCCATCGACCTCAGTTTTGTTTGGGGTCGATCGCCCTCCCAAAGAGGTTCAGCGCCCACATGGGGGCGTTATCGTCCACTTTGAGGAAGACTGCTGACAAACTAAATATTCACATAGGTCATAAGTTACAGCTGAATTCTGTACCTACCTAAAGCCACGAATGCTTTGTTACGTTTGAGTAGTGTTGATTAAAATCGACTAAAGTTTTATCGATACATTGTAATGAGCCATTAATTTACCTTTGAATTTAAGTGTTATTTGTTTGTTGATAATTAACCTCTAAGTAGGAAGGGTACCTAGGTACCTATAGGATATTCTACAAATTAGATTAAGTACCTTGTAGTAGGTAAGAATGGACAAAGTCCTTGCATAAAGCGTTTCTTACATCATGGTTCGTCATCGAAACCATTATTCATTTAGATTCATATACGAACCTAATTCCGATGACCTAACTATAAGGAAGGTTACAAAAAGAAGCCCGTTACTCGCAAAATAAACGTCTTCGGTCCAAGGTAATCAACTCATCAGTTATTATGTTTCTTGATATTGTGCTGTAGATTGCATCTCAAATATGGTATTTGCACTAGCTAGTTACACAGACTCACAAAATAATAATGGAGGTCTATCGTAATCTTGTACTAAAAATATCGATATAAATAACGTTGGCAACATTATGCAATATCTGTACGACAATGACCACCATTTTACTAAAACATGAGTGGATGGTGACTGATCAATTGATCATGCGGACTATGTCATTGTGAAAGTTAATGTGTGGACTATATTAAAGTGATATTATAAATAAAATGTATGCGACTGAAGGATTTTATTCAATGGTCATGGACGAAATTAAAAAAAAACTGCATGTACGATAAATACATGAAGTAAACACTTAGATTAAGGATTAGGAGTAAACATGACGTAAACATTGCCATACACAAATTTCTCTTAAGTGATTTTTTTTAAATCTTTTAGGTATTTCTTTAAAATTGGATCAGTACTTGACCCTTTCAAATATGATATCTAAAAAAAAACTCATCAACGAAATGGTACAAAAATAAGACAGAAGTCAGATTTATTCTTCATTTTCCGATCTCCGAACATATTCATGGTAATCTTTATGGTAATAATGCACCGCACCAGCATTCTTTGCAGATTGACTCATCTCGGAACCAAGGGGTAATTATTACGGAACCTGCTATTAGATTAAGCTATAAGTTCACGCAATTATTATGACATTATAAATCGTTTAACAGAAATAATAAGGCTGAATGAGGACCTTTACAACGTCAGAAAAAAATCTTGATAAGTAGTCGCTATCTTTGAATCGGATGCGAACATCGTTTATTTTATGTTTATGGTCGATATTTTTTTTACTTAATTTTCCAATAAATCAAAAAGCAACCACAAGTATAAACGTGTGTATACTACACCTACGACATGTGATTTTTTAACCGACGAAAAAACGGAGGAGGTTTACAAGTCGACGCGTATATTTTGTATTTTAATAAATTGAGTCCTGGTATAATTTCATTTGAGATAACTTGTACAATCTTCATGTATTTTGTGTATTTTTCAGTGAGCTAAAACGAAAGATGCTATCTACTGTGAAATCATACAAAAAATTCCAAATACCTATGCTATTTTGACAATAAAACAACCGCACATGAAATATAGCAAAGTTATACCTTTGTTCAAGGCGGGAGATCCCAGTGATCCTACTAATTATAGGCCAGTTTCCATTTTGCCAGCTTTAAGTAAAGTATTTGAAAAGATTATTTTAACGCAATTACTCGCTCACTTTAATTTGAATAAACTATTACATAGTGAGCAGTATGGGTTTACAAAGGGTCGTTCAACTGTTGATGCCGGGGTAGCACTTTTAAGAAATATTTTTAACGCTTGGGAGAACTCACAGAATGTTATTGGAGTCTTCTGTGATCTATCTAAAGCCTTTGATTGTGTTGATCACCAGACACTCATACGTAAACTAAATTATTATGGGGTTAGGGGTGCAGCACTTGATTTGATGAAGTCGTATCTCGGGGAAAGAATTCAAAGTGTTGATGTCAATCGTATTAAATCATCTGGTTCTCCTGTGCATATGGGGGTGCCGCAGGGCTCTATTTTAGGCCCTTTTCTATTTTTAATTTATATTAATGATCTTCCTTTTTATGTCAAAAATACCTGTGGAATTGTACTGTTTGCTGATGATACCTCACTGATTTTTAGTGTTGATAGACTGAAATCTAATTTTGACGATGTAAACGGTGCATTATCTCGGGTATTAAATTGGTTTACTGTAAATAATCTAGTTTTAAATGCAAAGAAAACTAAATGTATTAAATTTGCGCTTCCAAATGTTAAAAAAGTAGGCTGTAATTTAATGATAAATAATGAACCTTTAGGTCTTGTTGAATCATCAGTATTCTTAGGGATTACTTTAGACTCGAAACTTCAATGGGGCAGCCAAATAGCATGTCTTTCGGGAAAGCTCAGTTCAGCTGCTTATGCAGTTAGAAAAATTAGACAGCTAACAGACGTAGACACAGCTCGATTAGTTTATTTTAGTTATTTTCATAGTGTTATGTCCTATGGCATTTTACTTTGGGGTAAAGCTGCTGATATAGAAACCATTTTTATTTTGCAAAAAAAAGCAGTGCGAGCTATTTATAATATGAGTTCTCGAGCTTCCCTCAGAGATAAGTTTAAAAATATAGGTATCCTTACAGTAGCATCGCAGTATATTTATGCAAACATATTATTTGTACATCAGAATATTAATCTTTTTGTAAAAAAAAGTGACGTGCACTCTTTTAATACTAGAAATAAGCATAAACTTTTGACCTCTTCTTATAGACTCCAAAAAGTGCAAGGTTCATTTTTAGGACTGAGTGTACAATTTTATAATAAGATCCCTAATGAAATTTTAAATTTACCGTCACTAAAGTTTAAGAAACGTATAAAGGCCGCTTTAGTACAGAAGGCTTACTACAATATTAAAGAATATTTAAATGATAAAAATGCGTGGTTGTAGCGCTCGCTCTCGCAGGAAACATCTGATGTAATAAATTTAAGTTTGTTTTTGAAAAGAGTAATTGCTGAGTTTATTGCCGGCTCTTCTCAGCAAAATCAACCTTCCGAACCGTGCATTAGTGCATTAGAGTATTAGAGTTTGACTATTCATAAGTGCCTGTGAAGGCCTATTTGAATGAATAAATTATTTCATTTCATTTCACACGTCTCGTCTCCGTTCTGTGATGGGTAAAAACTCTCTAAACTTCAATCCATCGCCCTTCGCAATCGAGGCCTCCTCCATTCACTTTAAACCGAAGCTATTTAATAGTACTAGATATAGAACATAATGTAACCCGTATCAGTCAGCGTTTCAGACGTACACTGGCCCAGACATTGCACAGTGGAAGTTTTCGATATGAATCACTCGTGCGCAAATATAATCCTATAACATTGATTTATTGATATAGAGATATTTATATGATCTACTGAGATTATTGAAGTTTATTGATAACATAAATTTCGAATCAATCTATTTTAAATAAAGAAATTTGAAAATGGGATTTCATTTGATAATAAAGTTTTCTTTTTAGGGTTCCGTACCCGAAGAGTGCCAAACGGGACCCTATTACTAAGACTCCGCTGTCCGTCCGTCCGTCCATCCATCCATCCGTCTGTCTAACTGTCAGTGGGCTTTATCTCGTAAACGGTAATAGGTAGACAGTTGAAATTTTCAGAGAATGTGCATTTCTATTGCCGCTATAACAACAAATAATAAAAATGAAAGGGGGCGCTCATACAAGAAACGTCTCTTTTTGGCGTTTTTTTTTTTCAATGGCATAGTTGAGTAAGTTATTATTGTAGGACGGACGGAACCCTCCGTGTGCGAGTCCGACTCGTACTTGGCCGGTTTTTTAAATATTAAGTAGGTTGCGTTTATCCAGTATAAGACGACGGAGAATATGGAGTACCCTTGCCCAGAAGCCTATTCACTCTAGCTTTTAAAGCCTAGGAATCCAGTATCACTCCTTATAAGCTGGCTGAAGAATTTACTGCACCAACTAAGAACCTCCATGAACAAAATTCTCAATAATTCTAGTAACATCCAGAATATAAACCAAGCATCAAGAACGTTGAAAGACAATATCCACACATCCAACCACACCTATTCGTGAGTGTTTAATTTGGAATTCCATTGCCAAATCGAACGCGATCGAGCATCCCATCGAGTTCGATCGTTTAGTTTATCGAGCGATGTGAGAGCGTGAGGGGAACGCAAATAGACCAACTCACGATCAAGGTGGCTATCGAGGAGGTCGAATTGGCAAGCGATGTATAAGCGATCTGTTTTGACACATAGCTATGCGCACACGTTGAACAATGCATTAGTCTCGACCGTGCATAGCTGACAAGTGATATCGACTTGTATTAGAACTGATTAGCAGTGTAAAGTAAAATTAGCAATATACGACTATAATAGGGACCGCGCAGAAACAAGCTATTCAAAAGATCTTATATGTACATGGAGATGTCTCCATGGTCCAAGCTACTCCTCTGCTAATTTTCATAAAATTTGGTAGTATAGTCGTAACAAGTTTTTTAAAAACATTTTTTTTAAATATAATAGTCGACCAACTTAATCATCAGAACCAGAATCCTTGCCAAGACGCTACAAAAGAGCCCAAACTTGATGGGGTTGCGTCGTTTTATTAAAGAGTTCACATGGCTACCTTCCGGCTCTATCAGATCAGCTCCATATCACAATAATTTTGTATTGTTATCTGATTTACATGCAAAATTTCTGCTTAAACGGAAATCGGAAAGTGCGTTAAATTTTACTTGCAGGATTTGATTACAGACAGAGACACGGGGTCAGATGAAACTAAATAAAAGCTTGTAAAAAGTGAGAAACATACAGACTTAGTCTCAGTTTTAAATGTTAATAAGGATAAGGATAAAAACGACTCAATGTAAACTGAAGCTAGATCTAACAGATAAGTTTTATGTAAGTAATTCTATGGCAACAAGTGAGTCTTATCCATACTCAAACAGACCGTTCAGAAAAGTATCGATCCTTACAGAATAAGTACAAAATTGTATACAACATACATAATGTAATTTCGGATCAAATAAAGTATAAGATTTAGTGTTATTGTATCGAGCATGCTGTAGTGGATTCCAAAGGTTTAATAAAATAAATCAAACTGATAAATATATTTAAATCCAGTTAGCAGAAATGCGATATGATTCAGAAGCTTTGAAATACCTGCATTGAAATTGTAATGGTAGTTTTCATAGTAAGCTATGGTATTAGAGGACAAAGCCAGGGGTTTATCGAATTTATGGAATTTGCTACAATAATGAAACAAATTGTTTACGTTCAAAGGGAAAGAGAAGATAAAATTCATGGATGAGCAAAAGAAAGCGGCCGAATGCTTGTTTGCTACCAACGTAGTATATAAAAAAAAGCGGTCAACCCGTAAATACCTAATTATTCCGTAGATACGCACACACAAGCGATGGACGATTGTTACTAAAAACAATCGAATTATTCGATTGTCCAATTTATTCGAATCATGCGAATAACAATCGACATCTTTCGGTTGTTCATAATACGCTTCGTGCGGCACCGCGCGTGGCCTGTGCCATGCGCTGGTTGTCCGTCCGCCGAATGAATGAATCTATTCGCCCCTGCGCTCACCCGTCGATTGTGCATACTATTGCAGCCTGCGTTACGTGCGTTAATTTTTATTCGAAAGGTCGATTGTTATTCGATTGTTTATTCGTTAGAATGAATGAATTGACTATATTTACATTGACGATATGTACAGTTTTACAATTGTCGATTCTTTCGATTACTTTTTTTGGAACAATCGCCCATCACCAGCACACTACTAGATCGTCCAATATTGGTTAGCGATACTAATTTGAAGAAACACGAAACAATGGAAAGCGTTCATATCTATGTTCCCTTTTAGCTTACAATTTGGACAATTTACAATTCAGTGAACTGCATAATTGCATGGCACTGAACACTTGGAAGCACATACAAGGAAAGTCATTCAATTCGTAACAAATGTTTGTGCTCATATAAGCAATGTTAAAGCTACCGACAAAAGAAACCGCTTTGCAATAAAGCTAGCAAAGCGGGCTTTCTCTACAAATATAAACACTGAACATTGATGTAGATTCTTTAATAGAAGTGCCACTAATACTAAGTTAACACCGCGTAAATCAATGGTAGTGAACTTCATTAAAACGATCTTCCTTTTTCTACAATCTATATATGTAAGTAAATGAATCCCTATTTCCCTTGGTCACGCCATAACTTGAGAACTACTTTACTGATTACATCTATCTATTTTTTTAAGTTTTTTGATGTTGCGTAGAGTAGGGCACTACGCAAATGGAGTCGCCGGGCAGCTAAGTTCTATTATAATTATAGAACACGTGAATATCAAACAAGCAAAGAAAGCCATTCATTGACTCGCCGTTGACTTGCTTGAGGTCTAAATGTTATAGAACTCCAGATAATGGGATTTTAATGAAGGCCAGTTTAGTGAAGTTTATTAAGATTGATTTACGCGGTAGCCTCGCTGATTGTATTTCTTGGACGTCAGTAAAATGAAAGACCTGAATTCTTTCTTTGCAACTATCCACAGTTGAAGACTGCTTTCCCAATCAGTAGCATAGTTTTATTGGCTTAAAGTTAACCCTTTTTAGCAAAAAGAACGCCTGCAACGTTACATGTAATCATGACCTGAGAACCACGCTCAGAGACCTACTGTGTTCTACGTTCCATGGTCGATATCGTATCTAGTTTCATTGTATCTGGTCATTAGCGTGGACTTCAAAGGGGATTGGTTTACGCATGTGCACACAATTTCACCGGCCGCTTCTGAAGTCTACCGAAGAGGCCACTTTATGGAAAATCATTCATTAGCTTTTCTTGTTATTTTATGAATAAAGCTTTTGGATTTGTTAAGTTTTCCAACTGATTTAATATGCCCTATACGGAACTGTGTATTGAAAACTTGATAATATCTAATACGTACTTATCTATACATATAAAATGCTTTGTCCTGAATGACTGACTGACAATCAACGCACAGCCTAAACCGCTGATCGTAGAGACCTGAAACTTGGAGGGTGTGTTCTTTGTATGACGTAGGCATCCGATAAGAAGGGATTTTCCGAAATTTTACCCCTAAGGGGGTGAAAAACGGGGGCAAAGTTTGTATGGGACAACGTGATTCCTTGGTCCGATCTACTTCAAATTTTGCATAAACATTCTTTAACAGAATTGATGGAAGACGTGTTTCATATTTTATTGAAACTCATCGCCTAACGGGTTTAAAAAGGGATAGAAATTTATTTTAGGGGTGATTTGCATCGAAGTTGAAATCAATACTCCAATATTTGATATTCCAATTTTAAAATTTGTATTGCATTGCACCGTAGACGGAGAATTACAGGTAGACGGTCAAGATACGTATATGTCAAAACGTATATGTGTGAGCAGGACTAAGCGTATTTTTGTCCCTATCTCGCGTATAGGTTTTTATTGTTTTGATATATGATATTTATTGATGAGAGCAGTGAAACTGTGTTTAGCCCAAAATTTAATATCCCGCGTGTGACAGGTTCAGTCCCGCTTTTCGAGGATTACTCGACGGTGAAATCATCGTTGGACGTAGAAGTGGAAAATTATAAAGACACCACTGTACAAAAATGGCACCAGCTTTCTCGTGACGCGTCTTAAACACCACAGTCCCGCGCCAATGGGCGCTAAATGTCACTGTGATATACAAAAAACAAACTTCTAAGTCAACGCATTCAAAAGATACGGCCGTATATGTCGCATATTTGACTATAGGGTACTTCCCGTTGACCTAGAATCATACAATTTGGCAAGAAGCAATTCCATGTAGCACAAGTAAAGAAATCCGAAAAGCGTTTTGCAGTTACGTCGCAAAAAGAAGAAAAAAATTGCCATTACATTACAACATAATCGAAAAAAAGGGGAAAATTTCCGAGAATCGATTCCCGTGATTATTGAACTATTAATATAGGTACCTAAAACTTTCTACGGATCTCGCGGTGCGTGAGTCCGACTCACCAAGTGACCGGGTTTTTTTTAGTATCTCCCACTTTCGGCGATAGAATCCAGCTTATTTTCTCAAGCAATTATAAAATACCGCTTAGACCGAAAAAAAACTGGCAACGCTGCTTTGTATATATTCTCAAAGATATTGCTTGGTGTGTAGTGATAGTGAATTGTTGTGTAATTGGCTGTAAAAGCCGTAGTGAACGAAATGAACCAAACATAACCTTTCATCGGTCAGTAAGTAAATCAAAAGATTACTATACTCAAGTGTATTTTCTGTTAATATCATGCAAGTTTTATAATTTCTTCTAAATACGATAAAAATCCAAATATATATGTAATTATGTCGAACTATCGCTATCTTCTTCGTTATACGCTAACAGCCTATCTACCTACAATTCTCTATATCTCTACGCATTGCACCAAGCTTTTATGTGAGTTCAACTTTTTTTAATAAAATCGAATAGAGTTTTTAAGTGGCGGTCTAAGCTCATATGGACCTGAAACTTGGAGTGTATGTTCTTTGTATGACGTAGGCATCCGATAAGAAAGGATTTTTCGAAATTCTACCCCTAAGGGGGTGAAAAACGGGGGCAAAGTTTGTATTGGACAACGTGATTCCGTGGTCCGATCTACTTCAAATTTTGCATACACATTCCTTAACAGAATTGATGGAAGACGTGTTTCGTATTTTATTGAAACTCATCGCCTAACGGGGTCAAAAAGGGGTAGAAAGTTATTTTAGGGGTGATTTGCATCGAAGTTGATATCAATACTCCTTAGGACTTTTGTTTTAAATTACATTTTATTTTGACACAAGTTTGAAAACTCAATCCGAATTTCACAGATTTCAAAATAAGGCAGATGGAGCGCCCGAAACACGGGAGTGAGGCCAAAAAAGCAAATACAAATTGTAAAACACATACCTGTGGGGCGATTACGTAACTAAATTTCAATCATTTTCGAATTGAAATCGGTTCAATATAGCGGTTTTCTGATAACTTTTTTACGTTCTGATAACTGTAAATACAAACAATGGTTCATTAGAAATGGAACCATTTCCGTTTTTGTAATATTTCTACCGATTCAGAGGTTATTTCAATCTGAATTTCATTGCAATAAAGTTACGTAATCCACGTGCTGGTACACGTTCGCTTTTGAATTTGTATTTGCTTTGTTTATAAAACTTTATTTAACGAAAATCACTTTCGATTAAATAAACTTTGTGGTTTTTTTTGATCTCACTCCCGTGTTTCGCGCGCTCTATCTGCCTTTTGTTCTGTAATCTGAGCAGATTTTATTCAAAAAACTTGGTGCAATGCAATACTCTTTAAAATTGGAATGTCAAATATAAAAGAATATTTAAATCGGATTAAAATTCGAAAAAAAAATTTTTTGTTCTTGAATATTTGAATGAAAATCTTACCTTTAACACAGAGAGAGTTCTAGAGTTCTGCGTTCAGAATTCTGCATTCCGTGTTGACTATTGTGCACACAGCAAGCAGTCTAGAGTTCTATAGTTCTGCAATATTCGCTACTGATCACAAATCATACACTTTTTTACTTTCAAAGGCGCCACATAGCATACAGTCAACGCAGAATGCAGAACTCGGAACTCGGAACTCTAGAACTCTTTTCTGTGGGATCGCCATCTGCTTTGATTTTCCTTCGAAAATTCCTTGGAGATCTCTTAGATTACCTACTTAGCGATATTTGCGATTACTGAATAATTTTTTTGGAAGTTCATTTTCACTATTTCATTAGAATATTTTGAATGCAGTTAATTTAATTTCTTTTTCATTTGTTGTAATAATAATTAAATAAGATTCTTTGAGTTTTATTTATTGGTGTATAATATTGGTTTTTAGTTTTAGTAGTAAAAATATCCGTGTTTGATTTTTCGGGGTGATTTGCACCGAAGTTGATAGCAATACTCCTTAGTGCTTTTGATTTAAATTTTCTTTTATATTTGTCATTCCTGTTTTAAAGAGTTTTGCATTGCACATTGCACCTAGCGTTTATGTGAGTTTAACTTTTTTTGTAATAAAATAGGATTGAGTATTTAATAATTTTTGTCTGTCTGTTCCGGTTCATAGCTGATGTTATAAGGAGTAACTTAGGTACTTTTTTTTTTTTTTAGAAATGTGTTCCGCGCAAAAAAATTCAAACCGTACGCGGGTGAAACCGCGGGGGTCTGCTAGTCTCGTATAAATTTCCCCAAATATTTTGTTATTACGTACCATTTGCGTTATTTTCTGGCAGTATCTAAGTATAGTAAAAACTATGAAAAAAGTACCATTAAAAATTTGAGTACCGTTTATGTACTAGGCTAACATAAATAGTGGGCTCCATTCATATCGAAACAGTAGTCGACTCTAACAATGTTCTAACACCAAGCTCACGTTCGGAAATGCCGAAGCTAATACGGCGGGCAAACAGCCGTTGGGCCCTGTCGGAATGCGGGCGATCCCGCGTTTAAACTATTTCTGGACGAACACGGAACTGCATGCACGTCGGGGTATTCGAATTTTAAATTTGATCTACGATCAAAAATGTTAATCGGGGTTAATTATAATTGACAACTTATGAAACAAAATAAATAATTGGTAATTCAAGAATTCTTCGAGATTGAATATGAATTAATGAATGAATGAATGAATGAAATATTCTTTATTGTATACACTGACATAGTAAAAATAACAAAAGTATTACAAATTAGGGAAGTTATACAATGTAGGCGGCCTTATCGCTTAAGCGATCTCTTCCAGGCAACCTCTGGGTACAGGAAAAAAAATATGAACTGAAATATGAACTGTTTGGCGTAGGCAGATTCATTTTTAGATTTAGACGTAATAGCAGTTTTAATTGTCCGTTCCCGCGTTAAAATTGTGTGAACTTGGGACTCAGTCTAAAAGTGGTTTCGATATCTATAATATCTTACTTTAATTGCATAATGTAAAGATCTGTAATTTCTTTTTTTTTTACTATGTAGGTATGTCAGGATTATGGAGCCGATGGTGATAATCACACGAAGCCTAGAAGAGAAATTACTCTATTAGTTTTTTTTTGCATCGAGGCTCTACGGTAGCTAATCTAGAAGCCTTATGTTAACCTCTTCTTAAAGCTATACCCGTCACTGTCAATGTCGTACAAAATGACAAAGACGGCAATAGTTTTGATCAAAGATAAACTAATGAGCTTTCAGTAATCAACCGTGTCTCTCAACTATATCATTAAAACTTCATGATCTTCCTCACGTTGTATATGTTTTAGAATAGCATTAAATACACTGGCAATGGCAAATGAATCATCCACTCCCCCATAGGTCTATTAGAAAGTTCAAGAGTTGCCTTAAATTATTAGGAGCTAATTATAACCACTATAGTCTTCATTATTGTAGTATAGGACTTAATTAACAGTCTGCACGCCATATGCTTTTGCGAAATAGTTTACAATTTGTTGAACACGACCCGCTAACGTGGGTAGTACTTGAATAAGTTAGTAGGGTTACCATATTAATTAAATTTTACACCGGACAGCTACACCACGTAAATAATAGACTGATTGGGGTTGGACGGCAGTATATCCCTGACCATGATAAAATTGTGGTCATACGAAGGTATAATATACAGACATAGTAAAAAAGAAAATTAATTCATCATCCTGATGATAATGATGTCATATCATGATAATGACAGGAATTATAAGAAGGCATTGCATACAAAGTTCACTTAGATGATATCATTGATAATCACTATAAAGGACATTGAGCTATTATTACTACGTATAGAGAAGACGCCACACATCACAAATATGGTCCGTTCAAGTGAAGTCACACGTCTTGTTGTTGTAGAACGATGAACGAAACGCGTAAGCGCCGTGAAAATCATGGTGTTTGCGAGAAATATATTCCTAAAAGTGTTCTGATAGCTCTACGTGTTTCTACTGTCTGCTTAGATGACTTAGAATTATTGTTTCAGCGCTAAAGAGAACTTTATTTGACTCTAAAAAATGGGACATAACCTTTGCTTATGATAGCTTCTCTATACGTAGTAATAATAGCTCAATGATAAAGGAAGCATTATTTCATTGCAATTGAGGAAATTTCATCTTTAGCTATTATATTTTGATTTGGTTTAAACTTTAGTGGTGGTAACGTTGAATATCGTGTCATAGGTCATGGGTTTTAATTCTAAATTGAGCTCGAGCATTAAGTGACGAAAAATATATGGAAAACATAGCATTCGTAGGGTACATGCCAGTCTGGGTACCACGTTCAAGTTGAAAATCGATCGCCAAACTACCGGTGTGTTCCTGCACCTTAAAATTTCTAACGAGCTGTTTCCTTCTATCCTTTGTGGGCTTAGTTACCTTATTTGGCCTAGTTAACGTCTAATTAACCGTTATTAAAACTTTCGGGATCTGAATTATCAATATCAGATTATCCAATTTAATACTTTAAACATGGTCATACAACCCAGCCTACTACTTGGCATGGTTTGTTTCCATTCATTATGCATTTCTGTTGTGCCTACACCTGCAGGTTAAGATTTACTATCGATAACTGACGTTTCATTGCTTGATCTTGAACAAACGAAGTTATATTATGGTATCCAGTTACGGTGGTAACAATACGATACGATGCGATAATATAAGATATGTTTTATGGTGTATTTTTATCTTGATCGGATTTTCTGTGTTTTGGGTGCTAGATATTTTTTAATTTTATGAAAGGAACTGGCTGTCTTTCAACTGGATTATTCGAAATTCAAATGGTGTATGGCGGTGTTTGAATTTCGAAAATAGTAAAAGTTCGAGTCTTTCTTAGTACTTCTAGATAAGGCTGAATGGCTCTGTCCTTTGCCTGCCTTTTGACGAATACGCTGTGCTGTAAGAAGAAGCTAAGCAACCCTCCAAATTTCTTGGGTCTGTGGTCAGTGATTTTGGCTCTACATTGATCTCACATCATCAATTAGTTAGGGTTTGTTATAAATAAGCTAGCTAGATATGATACTAACTAAAGCATTCTTTAAATAAAAGGTGATACACTTTACGCTAGGTAATCATAGATGGCGCTACCGAAATATAACGTGATCTGCCAGTACATTCCAGAACTTTCTTCATGTCATTGTGACCTATAACGTCATATGCAGTCATATGCTTAGGATTTATAATACAATATAAAAATATAGTAACAATATAAATTCCATGCCATAGTATTTTTTTATACAACTCTACTATAGATAAAGCATAGATACAAATTAATTACTTTAAACAATCGCTTCATTAGAACCCAGTACAACATATCGTTGTGCAAGACAAATTGCACTAGCTAATGAATAAAGTCTAAACGGAAGCGGTCATGTTGTGACGTCACCCATCAGCAGGAGTATCTAATCCCATGGAATGCGCTGATAACGACGTGGGGGGTTCGGATAACTTGTCAGATAAACGATTGCACTTTAATAGGTTAAGTGCTTTTTATGGTGGTTAAATACCTTGATGGATTTGATGGTAGTTTTTATTGAGACTTATTATAGTTAGCTAAATAGGTTACATTCTAGTAAAAGAAACAATTTAATCCTTAACTATCCTAACTAATATTATAAATACGAAAGTGAGTTTGTTTGTTTGTTACGCCTTCACGCCTCAACTACTCAACGGATCATCATTAAATTTAGCATGCAGATAGCCTATGGTATGGAGAAGGACATAGGCTACTTTTTATCCCGGATTACAAGGGTGTAACCGCGGGGGACAACAAGTGTTTCATATGTCGAGATTTTTTTCCGCCCAGGCGGCGCGTCGGCGTTTCATCGGTGTTACGAAGTTCCGAAATACAGTCGTTGCCCGCGGTAAGTACCTACTTATCGTCCTATGTTTTAATCTAAGGCATGATCTATACTGCAGACCCCTGCAGTAATGCTCAGATTTATAAGATCAGGGATCTACCACAAAATATTTAGGCAGCAAGTTATCGACTACCAACCATCTACTAACACAGTAAATAATATACTACTAGGAAAGAAAAAGACGTAACTAAAATTTATGAAAAAATATTGCAATTTCATCAGCGATATCACGTCTCAGTTCTATTTCTTAATCACTGGTTTTGGTCTCTACACGATTATAGACAGTAGGACGTGATAACCAGACTCTTTGATAGCAGACATGACATAATTTTATACTTTTTGGGAATTCCTGCTATCGACTCGGAAAGCTCTCATACGATGGACTATTTCATCGCAATCATGATTCAATAACATACCAACAAAGCCACTATCGGAGCAAGAAAGAAAAACAACTAAATCTGAAAGAAATATCAAAGAAAGTGAACTGAGCTGACGAATGGAAGTAAAAACATTCTATTTATACAGCAAAAACTCATAAATCATACAATTTAAGCGCACGTAGGAACCAAGTTAAATAATACTCCAAAACGGAAACCGCAGATCAGTGCACAAGGATATAAATAAAACAGGCCACACGTGTGCATAACGCTGTATGCCATACATTCTCAAAGTTAATATACTGCCACAAATTGAGAATAAAAAAAAATTGAAACTCTTTTTTTTTTTAAATATCACGTGTAACCGGTAACTAATTGCAATTATATTATTACTAGCTGTCCCTCGCGATTAAACCCGCGTTCCCGGGATAAAAAGTAGCCTATGTCCTCCTCCATACCATAGGCTATCTGCATGCCAAATTTCATGATGATTGAGTTGAGGCGTGAAGGCGTAACAATCAAACAAACTCACTTTCGCATTTATAATATTAGTTAGGTTACGTTTTATATCCTATTTCAGGTAAGTGCAAACTTTTAGTTTGAATTATCAGAAAATCAATTCTGTGTTTTTGTAATCTGCCATCGACCTCAGTTTTGTCTGGGGTCGATCGCCCTCCTAAAGTGGTTCAGCACCCATATGGGGGCGTTATCGTCCACTTTGAGGAAGACTGCTGTATACAAACTAAATATTCACATAGGTCATAAGTTACAGCTGAATTCTGTACCTACCTAAAGCCACGAATGCTTTGTTACGTTTGAGTAGTGTTGATTAAAATCGACTAAAGTTTTATCGGTACATTGTAATGAGCCATTAATTTACCTTTGAATTTAAGTGTTATTTGTTTGTTGATAATTAACCTCTAAGTAGGAAGGGTACCTAGGTACCTATAAGATATTC
This sequence comes from Polyploca ridens, assembly GCA_951394255.1. Lineage (NCBI taxonomy): Eukaryota > Metazoa > Arthropoda > Insecta > Lepidoptera > Drepanidae > Polyploca > Polyploca ridens. The sequence continues at coordinate 3,742,162 of OX596248.1, forward strand.
TAGAAATTAGTTCAGGTACCTTGTAGTAGGTAAGAATGGACTAAGTCCTTGCATAAAGCGTTTCTTACATCATGGTTCGTCATCGAAACCATTATTCATTTAGATTCATATACGAACCTAATTCCGATGACCTAACTATAAGGAAGGTTACAAAAAGAAGCCCATTACTCGCAAAATAAACGTCTTCGGTCCAAGGTAATCAACTCATCAGTAATTATGTTTCTTGATATTGTGCTGTAGATTGCATCTCAAATATGGTATTTGCACTAGCTAGTTACACAGACTCACAAAATAATAATGGAGGTCTATCGTAATCTTGTATTAAAAATATCGATATAAATAACGTTGGCAACATTATGCAATATCTGTACGACAATGACCACCATTTTACTAAAACATGACTGCATGGTGACTGATCAATTGATCATGCGGACTATGTCATTGTGAAAGTTAATGTGTGGACTATATTAAAGTGATATTATAAATAAAATGTATGCGACTGAAGGTCTTTATTCAATGGTCATGGACGAATTAAAAAAAAAACTGCATGTACGATAAATACATGAAGTAAACATGACGTAAACATTGCCATACACAAATTTCTCTTAAGTGATTTTTTTTAAATCTTTTAGGTAAGTATTTCTTTAAAATTGGAGCAGTACTTGACCCTTTCAAATATGATATCTAAAAAAAAACTCATCAACGAAATGGTAGAAAAATAAGACAGAAGTCAGATTTATTCTTCATTTTCCGATCTCCGAACATATTCATGGTAATCTTTATGGTAATAAACTAATAATGCACCGCACCAGCATTCTTTGCAGATTGACTCATCTCGGAACCAAGGGGTAATTATTACGGAACCTGCTATTAGATTAAGCTATAAGTTCACGCAATTATTATGACATTATAAATCGTTTAACAGAAATAATAAGGCTGAATGAGGACCTTTACAACGTCAGAAAAAAATCTTGATAAGTAGTCGCTATCTTTGAATCGGATGCGAACATCGTTTATTTTATGTTTATGGTCGATATTTTTTTTACTTAATTTTCCAATAAATCAAAAAGCAACCACAAGTGTAAACGTGTGTATACTACACCTACGCCATGTGATTTTTCATCATTTGAGACAACTTGTACAATCTTCATGTATTTTGTGTATTTTTCAGTGAGCTAAAACGAAAGATGCTATCTACTGTGAAATCATACAAAACATTCCAAATACCTAAGCTATTTTGACAATAAAAGAAACAAACACACACGTCTCGTCTCCGTTCTGTGACGGGTAAAAACTCTCTAAACTTCAATCCATCGCCCTTCGCATCGAGGCCTCCTCCATTCACTTTAAACCGAAGCTATTTAATAGTACTAGATATAGAACATAATGTAACCCGTATCAGTCAGCGTTTCAGACGTACACTGGCCCAGACATTGCACAGTGGAAGTTTTCGATATGAATCACTCGTGCGCAAATATATCCTATAACATTGATTTATTGATATAGAGATATTTATATGATCTACTGAAATTATTGAAGTTTATTGATAACATAAATTTCGAATCAATCTATTTTTAAATAAAGAAATCTGAAAATGGGATTTCATTTGATAATAAAGTTTTCTTTTTAGGGTTCCGTACCCGAAGAGTGCCAAACGGGACCCTATTACTAAGACTCCGCTGTCCGTCCGTCCGTCCATCCATCCATCCGTCTGTCTAACTGTCAGTGGGCTTTATCTCATAAACGGTAATAGGTAGACAGTTGAAATTTTCAGAGAATGTGCATTTCTATTGCCGCTATAACAACAAATAATAAAAATGAAAGGGGGCGCTCATACAAGAAACGTCTCTTTTAGGCGTTTTTTTTTTTTCAATGGCAAAGTTGAGTAAGTTAATATTGTAGGATGGACGGAACCCTCCGTGTGCGAGTCCGACTCGTACTTGGCCGGTTTTTTAAATATTAAGTAGGTTGCGTTTGTCCAGTAATAAGACGAAGGCGAAGAAGAATATAGAGTACCCTTGCCCAGAAACCTATTCACACTAGCTTTTAAAGCCTAGGAATCCAGAAAATAAGTTCCACTCCTTTTAAGCTGGCTGAAGAATTTACTGCACCAACTAAGAACCTACATGAATAAAATTCTCAATAATTCTAGTAACATCCAGAATATAAACCAAGCATCAAGAACGTTGAAAGACAATATCCACACATCCAACCACACCTATTCGTGAGTGTTTAATTTGGAATTCCATTGCCAAATCGAACGCGATCGAGCATCCCATCGAGTTCGATCGTTTAGTTTATCGAGCGATGTGAGAGCGTGAGGGGAACGCAAATAGACCAACTCACGATCAAGGTGGCTATCGAGGAGGTCGAATTGGCAAGCGATGTATAAACGATCTGTTTTGACACACAGCTATGCGCACACGTTGAACAATGCATTAGTCTCGACCGTGCATAGCTGACAAGTGATATCGACTTGTATTAGAACTGATTAGCAGTGTAAAGTAAAATTAGCAATATACGACTATAATAGGGACCGCGCAGAAACAAGCTATTCAAAAGATCCCATATGTACATGGAGATATCTCCATGGTCCAAGCTACTCCTCTGCTAATTTCCATTAAATTTGGTAGTATAGTCGTAACAAGTTTAATAAAAACATTTTTTTATATTATATAATTGACCAACTTAATCATCAGAACCAGAATCCTTGCCAAGACGCTACAAAAGAGCCCAAACTTGATGGGGTTGCGTCGTTTTATTAAAGAGTTCACATGGCTACCTTCCGGCTCTATCAGATCAGCTGCATGTCACAATAATTTTGTATTGTTATCTGATTTACATGCAAAATTTCAGCGCAAACGGAAACCGGGAAGTGCGTTAAATTTTACTTGCAGGATTTGATTACAGACAGAGACACGGGGTCAGATGAAACTAAATAAAAGCTTGTAAAAAGTGAGAAACATACAGACTTAGTCTCAGTAAGGATAAGGATGAAAACGACTCAATGTAAACTGAAGCTAGATCTAACAGATAAGTTTTATGTAAGTAATTCTATGGCAACAAGTGAGTCTTATCCATACTCAAACAGACCGTTCAGAAAAGTATCGATCCTTACAGAATAAGTACAAAATTGTATACAACATACATAATGTAATTTCGGATCAAATAAAGTATAAGATTTAGTGTTATTGTATCGAGCATACTGTAGTGGATTCCAAAGGTTTAATAAAATAAATTAAGCTGATAAATGTATTTTAAATGCAGTTAGCAGGAATGCGATATGATTCCGAAGCTTTGAAATACCTGCATTGAAATTGCAATGGTAGTTTTCATAGTAAGCTATGGTATTAGAGGACAAAGCCAGGGGTTTATCGAATTTATTAAAGCCAAAGAGTTTGAAAGGTTAATGGAATTTGCTACAATAATGAAACAAATTGTTTACGTTCAAAGGGAAAGAGAAGATAAAATTCATGGATGAGCAAAAGAAAGCGGCCGTATGCTTGTTTGCTACCTAAAGTAGTATATATAAAAAAAGCTGTCAACCCGTAAATACCTAATTATTCCGTAGATACGCACACACAAGCGATGGACGATTGTTACTAAAAACAATCGAATTATTCGATTGTCCAATTTATTCGAATCATGCGAATAACAATCGACTTCTTTCGATTGTTCATAATACGCTTCGTGCGGCACCGCGCGTGGCCTGTGCCGTACGCTGATTTTCCGTCCGCCGAATGAATGAATCTATTCGCCTCTGCGCTCACCCGTCGATTGTGCATACTATTGCAGCCTGCGTTGCGTGCGTAGATTTTCATTCGAAAGGTCGATTGTTATTCGATTGTTTATTCGTTAGAATGAATGAATTGACTATATTTACATTGACGATATGTACAGTTTTACAATTGTCGATTCTTTCGATTACTTTTTTTGGAACAATCGCCCATCACCAGCACACTACTAGATCGTCCAATATTGGTTAGCGATACTAATTTGAAGAAACACGAAACAATGGAAAGCGTTCATATCTATGTTCCCTTTTAGCTTACAATTTGGACAATTTACAATTCAGTGAACTGCATAATTGCATGGCACTGAACACTTGGAAGCACATACAAGGAAAGTCATTCAATTCGTAACAAATGTTTGTGCTCATATAAGCAATGTTAAAGCTACCGACAAAAGAAACCGCTTTGCAATAAAGCTAGCAAAGCGGGCTTTCTCTACAAATATAAACACTGAACATTGATGTAGATTCTTTAATAGAAGTGCCACTAATACTAAGTTAACACCGCGTAAATCAATGGTAGTGAACTTCATTAAAACGGTCTTCCTTTTTCAACAATCTATATATAAATGAATCCCTATTTCCCTTGGTCACGCCATAACTTGAGAACTACTTTACCGATTTCATCTAAGTATCTATTTTTTAAATTTTTCCATTGTTGCGCAGGGTAGGGTATGGCGTTTTGCAAATGAAGTCGCGCCGGGCAGCTAGTTCTATTATATTGATAGAACACGGAAATATCAAACGAGCTAAGAAAGCCACCCATTGACTCATCCGGTAATTTGCTTGAGGTCAAATGTTATAAGAACTCCAGAAAATTGGATTTTAAAGTTTAGTGAAGTCCATTAAGATTGATTTACGTGGTAGCCTCGCTGATTGTATTTCTTGGACGTCAGTAAAATGAAAGACCTGAATTCTTTCTCTGCAACTATCCACAGTTGAAGACTGCTTTCCCAATCAGTAGCATAGTTTTATTGGCTTAAAGTTAACCCTTTTTAGCAAAAAGAACGCCTGCAACGTTACATGCAGTCGTGACCTGAGAACCACGCTCAGAGACCTCCTGTGTTCTACGTTCCATGGTCGATATCGTATCTAGTTTCATTGTATCTGGTCATTAGCGTGGACTTCAAAGGGGATTGGTTTACGCATGTGCACACTATTTCACCGGCCGATTCTGAAGTCTACCGAAGTGGCCACTTTATGGAAAATCATTCATTAGCTTTTCTTGTTATTTTATGAATAAAGCTTTTGGATTTGTTAAGTTTTCCAACTGATTTAATATGCCCTATACGGAACTGTGTATTGAAAATTTGATAATATCTAATACGTACTTACCTCGTAAAAATTTCCCCAAATATTTCGGTTATTACGTACCATTTGCGTTATTTTCTGGCAGTAACTAAGTATAGTAAAAACTATGAAAAAAGTACCATTCAAAATTTGAGTACCGTTTATGTACTAGGCTAACATAAAATCGTGGGCTCCATTCATATCGAAACAGTAGTCGACTCTAATAATGTTCTAACACCAAGCTCACGTTCGGAAATGCCGAAGCTAATACGGCGGGCAAACAGCCGTTGGGCCCTGTCGGAATGCGGGCGATCCCGCGTTTAAACTATTTCTGGACGAACACGGAACTGCATGCACGTCGGGGTATTCGAATTTTAAATTTGATCTACGATCAAAAATGTTAATCGGGGTTAAGTAAGAGTCAATGGGTGCTGCTTGGGGTCTTTATCTAGAGAAAAGCCCAAAACTTTCACGATAAAGAAGGTGGTGATGTTTTTAAGGATTAGTATGATTTAAAATTGTTTTCATACCACCTGCTCGACAATGTCCTTGTAAATTACATATCATGCAACCTCAACGTAAAGCAAGGCATCCCAAGAGATATAAAGTTACATGAAAATCCCAAGGGATATAATGTGATTTGAATTCGGAACGTTAAAATGTGTATGAAAACTCATAGCATAGATACGGGCATTGTATTCGAAAATCGAACTGGCCAACATAGACAGAACACACAAAAAAGAAAGAAAAAATGCGCGAATATAAAGAATGACAAAAGACGGTGCTTGTTTGTCTCGCAGAAGGTATGAAAAGTAGAGTATGCACATCGAGGATAAAGCCCGTCTTCGTCTTGGGCGGCTTGAACCCCTCGCTTCACTCAGGACTCTATGAAGTTAACTCTAGAGTCCCTCGTTACGCTCAGGGTCCAATATGTCGCACGTGACAACCTATTCTTAGATCAGATTTATAATCCACAAATCTTTTTTCTTTTTGATAAAGAAGCTAAAATAGCTCCAAATTACGATAATCACAATCACATTCCTCAAGAAACTTCCTACTCCAGTCTTGCATATAAAAACAATTCTCCAGATGTATGAGCGTAACCGCTGCTCTAAATAAAATGGGAAGTACTATTGGCATCATTAAACAAAAAGCCCATAGCATTAATGAAAGCTCGACTATAAAAAAATAAGCGACGATATATTTTTAATTGCTGGCAATGTTCCAGAGAGACGTAATGGTGGATAATATTGATTGATAACGTTTTAAATATTTATATAATAATGCAATGACGATGAATGATTACTAAATATCCTTAAATTACTTAATGATAATGTTTTCACTTGGTTTCTTGCTGAGTTAAGAATTCAACTAAAATTTAAGAATGACCAAAAGAAATTGTTTTTGGCGATATCCGATCAAATCTCACTAGCAGAAGTAGCAAATACATTCCAACAACTTCTAGGTACTTCTAGGTATTTTAGAACTAGATCCTAGATGTTGTGTGCTTACAACCTTCGACCTAATCATACCTTACCATGGTGAGTTTATGATAAATCATTCAATCCATCTTCAAAATATAAACAGGTACATAAATTCTTTAGAATCGGTCTCAACCCCAAAGTCCGTAGTGAAAATTATCATACACTACTGCAGCCATAGACAAATGAAATACGGTTGTACCAACCTTGATTAATAATTCATTGGCATGCGATTGGCACTCTCATAATGACAAAGTGAATACAAAATGTAATTGTTTTTTTTCTAACCGAGTGACGTTGGTTCTATAGTAACATCCTTATTGTAAAGTGTTGTCAGTATTTTAATTATTCTCGTGTTACGTAACGTTAATTGTTTGTATGCAATTTGTATTTATGATCTTGCTAACGCCATTACTGGTAATTTAGCGGTTTGACGTGCTGCAGAATATTGTTTATTGACTAAATCTAGCTACAAAGGCCATAATAATGTGTTTACTGGTAACTTGGTTAGCTTTATAAACTACTGCGTTGACAGTCTGTATGAAAATTCATGTTTTCCTTGGAACACTTGCAGATAATTCAAGTATTTTTAAAGCTATATTGATATTTCTTCTTGTAGCATCGTATTTGCAGTAAACTGACTTGTTTTTCTGTCAAATGACACTTTTTCTAATCATACTGTTCTGTCGTCTTTTGACCCAAAAACGAATTAGTTCAGTCAAGTTAAACTGCAACTATAAGGAGGCAGCGTACAAAAACCACCAGGAATCAGGAAACAACAAACTGACAATTTCTGGATCAAATTCTGTATTACCAATGCCCTCTGTTCGGTTACGTATTTCTAAAAGAAAACCACAGCAGGTACAAAGATTGGACGGAGGTAGATATTAATTTTTAACTAAAACTTATTATTTTTGCAATAATATGATTCTAGTCCCACTTCATTAAATGATGTAGTTTCGTCTGGAGCGGACGTGCCCATCGTTGCGGCAAATGTGCTCAGAACTGGAAAATTGGACGCCAGAGTGCATAAGAGGCACTCGTTTACTACAGATTTGAAATCCCATTACTCATACTTGGCAAATTGCCCATCGTTCTACAATATTTTGCTCCTGGACAGTTTTAATCAAAATCAAAATCAAAAAGTCATTTATTCAGTTTAGGCCTTAGTAAGGCACTTATGAACGTTATGTACATACAGTTGAATTTACCACCGGTTCGGAATACACTTAAACTGAGAAGACTCCGGCAAGAAACTCAGCAAGGTTTTTTTTTTGTGGAAGATCTTTTAATTTAATATTACAGCTTTTTTCCCAAATACTTATACAATATATACATTATTATTTTATGCTTATTCGTACAATTGTCACTTAGCCAGGGGGATGCAAGTGCAGAGAGAAGCTACTACAACCATATATTCTTGTCATCCACGTAATGAGCCACCTTATAGTAGGCTTTGTCAATTAACCATTGACAAGTAATGACCTTGTCATTACTTGTCCTGCCTATTAAGAGTTAACTTGAAGATGTAACACATAGAAATCGAGATCTATGATGTAACATCATAATAATGGTCATTATGTATATTTATTTTAGAGACTACAGTACGTGGGTCTTTAGCCTAGCTATTATATTATCGTATTTTCATAATAAGCATATATATAAGATTCTTGACAAATAAAGCTGTTTGAATACATTTTTAAATCTGTGCTAGTTAACTGACGAGTTTGTTCTATTTTCAAACGAAGCTGCACTGTCCGTTATTGATTTTATCCCGTTCTGCGCATATGGTTATAAGATACAAAATAGCTACATTGAATGCCGTGGCCAAGGCTGTGGGTATGAATCCTACAATGAGCTTGATCTTTAAAAAACTGTGGGTTCTGAAAAACAGGTGAGTTGATTAAGTACATTCTACGTATTGGAAAATAATCCGAATTTCTTATTCTGTGTAGATTGGTTGGTTTTATATTATGTATCTGGTCTCGATTCCAATTTCAAATCATTACCAAAAACTAAAGTGACAGCTTACAAAGTTCAAGTCATCCTTTCAGTGACAAAAATAAAACTTTGAAAAAAGAATACGACAAAAAAAAACTGAAATTGAGTGATCGTTTTATTTTTATCGCTCAGTGAAGAAAAACATGCATAAACTTGAGTGCAAATTATATGAATCATAATTTGGCAGCCGCAGACAGCTTTTTCTCTAAAACATCGTAAATTGAAAGTATGTAAGACAGTTGTGTATATCGCATCCGTGTAAAAAAAGGATTATTGGTGAAATGATAATTTAATGACTTCCATGTCATTTCCAAATCGACTGACTGATAACTTTATAATAGGTATTCATAATGACCCTAAACAGGTAATTTCCCTTTACGATATTGATATGCTCCAAATTGCTAAATTACCAAAGACAATAAGTAGAGTGGTTACAATCATACCAAAAACAAGGAATAATTTAACATTAATCTTTATATTGTATTGTGACGTAGACAATAGGCAGGTAAAGTGGTTACTATTCAACACTAAGAATAATTTTACATCAAAATTAACGTTCTCTGTTTGTGACGTTTTGCCGTTCATGAAATATTTGTATACCTTAGGTATAATTTGAATCTATTTACAGAATATTTTATTTAAAATTAAATCAATTACTTACCCAAATAAATATTATGTTAGTCAAACTAAATATAAACTAAATTTTAAAAGTCGCAGTTAGCCTAGGACGTTATTTTTCGCTATTCTTTGTAATTTAAAACCACTTCAAGAATATAAATGATTAGGAGCGGACGAATTTAGAAAGATACCTTATTTTGCATAACTTTGAATTTCGAACTGCTTCGTTTTATTTTTATTCGAATCATTTAGAATGAACAAAGGTAGTTACGAATATCAGTTTTTTTTTTCTACCTTTGAATCTCGCCGATCTCACAAAAATGTTTACTTACTTGAACAACTCTAAACAAATCTGTTTGATAGATAAGTTGCGGGCAAGAAGCTTATTGCGAGTTAAACGTTGGGGTTGCAATAAAAAGGGTGAGCTATTCCCACATTAAAATAAATTATTCATCGAGGGTTCTCTAATTTGTCCGTAAAATGTTCAATTTGTTAGAAATGTCAGTAGAAAGGCGGACTAATAAATTAACACCCACGTTTAGTTAATAAAGTAAGTACGTAAGTCGATCCAATCCAGTTGCAGTATTATACGCGATGACTGCGCTATTGTCCTGGGCATAATGTAATTTAAAATGGACGGGTCTAAATTGGAAAATAGCTTCCTACTGGTGCTTGTGGCTTAAAAGGGTTTTGTGAAATGCTGTATGCAGATACTTAATGCAATTTGAGTTGAGCGAAGGAAATTGTGTCATTTTTAATCAGAGAGATGACTCGCTGAAAATTGAGCTTTTGAAACAGTTTGATGTTGTAATGTACTACCTAGCTAGATCATTTATAATAAAGTTCTTTGTTAAAAATTCCATTTTTAATACAAGCTTTTTTTGGTGTATGTACTTTTTTTTTTTATTCTTTTTTTTTTAAGAGGGTTTACTCATATTGTACTTTTTGTTTACTGTACTTGCATTGTCATCCAATATACTAATGTATAATAAATATCAAGTCAATCCGACCACTGGAAGTGGGTCAAATATGACTTGCAAGATTTCAACCCGAACAAACATACATACATACATTTCAAGTTAAATAAAAGCTTGTAAAATAGACTAGGTATTCCAAATAGAAAGCTAGCACTAACAAATTCTTAAATGTCATAATAACATTACGATACAAACTTAAAGGAGCAAATAATCTTTAACAAATAGGACGATAGATTTACTGTTAAGAATTCCTACTGCCATCGCGTTGGCATGACACCTGACTCACAACTGTCCAGGAGCCGTTACTGTTATTTTATTGTAAGGACTTGTGTACCCGGAAATATTTGTGCGGTTGGTACTAGCTTAGAATTCAATATTAATACATATAATTCTATAGAACTCTCCTATTTATCATAGACGTGTTATTTATAATACAAGAGCTTACATAAATTTGATTGATAGTTCTCATAATCATGATGTTGGTTTAATTGTATAGTTAGGAATTAGATCTCAAAGCATAGACAAAATAACTAATAGGTGGTAACATTCTTGTAATTTAATTCTGGCAGCAAAAGGCACGAAAAGTAACACTCGACGAGCGCGTTCTGAATTCAAATAATGTGGTACTGTGGAATTAGCATTCGAAGATCGTATATGTCTGGATACGATGTTAGGCCAAATTTAACCGCGCTTCCGCAACGTTACTCAATATGGCGCCCAACATTCCGCTACCTATGAAGCACTCTACTTATATAATTCGAGGATGAAAGCATGTAGAATGTTGTTATTAGACCTAAACTCATCTGAGGTAATATTATTTATTGAAAAGTTGATTCGGTTTTAATTAAACTTTAAGAAGGTCTTTTCTATCTATCGTGTACTGAGAATCATTAGAACAAATCATTTATTATTAGAACAGTAAGAACATCAAATTACAGATGATTTAAGACTTAAGCCCTCCGTTTACATGCTCCTCCGTTATACATAAGCTCTGAAAATCAGCATTTCTGCGCAGCCAAAATCACAGATTCACGCTGGTCATTATGGAAATTAGTTCCAAGATCGAAGAGGCTACAGGAAATTAACGCGCGTTGTCGACAACTTGACAGGTGACAATCCGTTTCCCGCCATCACTACGAGCTGTCAAACGACACGTCACGAAAATGCGTGTAATCCACACTTAGGCAAGTCATATCAAACTCAGCCCTATCTCCAAGCAAAAAAGTCTAAAATCGAATGGGGATTTAATTTGGGGTAAAACGGTGGACTTGTAGGGTTGTCAATACAACCGCAAATTAAAGTCCTTATCGACGCTGACGCAGTCACACTCGTATATTATAGACAGCGTTTCGTTTACTTTACAATGGTGCTGATTGGATGTGTTCGTGAGGCTTCCCACGCCAATTGACACGACCATAGGGTCAACGTCACACTAATAAAGATATCTAGGCATTAGGCACTGCCCGTTATGGAGACAATGTAACTGGATCCTTATTAGACCCGGAAACGAGATGAACTTTAACCTCGTGATTGGTACAAAAGTAACACACGCCTTATATTAAGGAAATATACAAAATTATGAAGACATTTTAATTGAAATTTATTTTTCAATCAAAACTGATATTCTGCAGATGATATGACAAGAGAAGGCAACAATAAAAATGAATGAGATTTGACGTTTCTTTGACAGTTGTTAACATTTACTACGTGCCAACCAATATTGGCAATGTGTAATCTATTTAAAACGTATCAAAATTTTCAGTACAATAAATATAATACATTCTTCAACAGAAAAGAAGGTCCGCAGATTAATAGAAAAAAATATTGGTAATAAGACTACTATCAATTTGAAGCCTTTATGATTTGCCATCAATAGCATTTACACAAAGCACTTAGCAGTTACCTATACCACTATTAAGGAGGCTAGATTACACAATTTCCGAATCCTGCGTAGGTTTGACACCTACAAACGTTCTGTAAATGGCTCTGAGAAAATCTTTAAACTGTTTATTATCAGTAATGCTAGAAATGGTCTTTATTCAAGATTTGTAAACACTCATTCTCAGTCATACATTACCCCTAATATTTATGTCAATATCAGTAAGTAATCAACGCACCAAGACGTTTGAAAGTTAGTGCAAGAATTTCAAACCTTACCAAGAGAATTTCAACAAAGAATAAAGGCATCAGGCAGGGCGAACTAGGTAAGTAGGTGATGTAATAATATATAGGCAATACTAGCAAAGTAGGTGCATCCCGATGGATAACCGGCTCAATGGGCCGGCCGGATAAGCCGAGCTATATCTGGAAGTGGGACGCCCGGATGGTCCCGACACTTGTTGTAACTCACAGCCTGTGTTTTGTACAATTTAACAATTTATTAGGAATACATCTCTAATACCCTTTAACCATAGGGAAAGAGGTAGGGGAGCAAATGTTGCCTCATGACTGGGACATATTGAATTTACCTCATACAGAGTAATGTTTGAAAAGTCTGGGTGAATACGAAAACATCAGCATTTTGGGGGAAATAATAAATGACTCATAATGAGAAAACAATCAAAATATTTCTAAAGACGTGAAAATGGTCATTCTTGCTGCTTGAATCGGACATTATTGTAAAGGTAGGAGGAACTAAATTGCTTTGCGAAGAACTTCACGTTCAATATTTGCTAAAAGCTGGCGCAAAAATCACATGTGTGATAGTTTTACAGCGCACATTCTTACTTATCAAAACAAACAGCTGCAGCTCGAGAAAGTTCAGATGGTATTGAAAAAACAACAACAAAGCATTCCAGACTCAACAGATGCTGAAAGGGGTCAGCTCTTACAATAACATGATTCATATTAGCCGCAGATTTCTTGGGAACCTCTCCATAGCGTCATTAGTCACTGATAAAGCCAGACCAGAAAATATTAGGTTTTATATAAGAACATTAATATACATGGACGATACTTTAGTAAAAACTTTATAGGTCGTACATTATTTAGTTCCTAGTATTGCAACGATTTTGCAAATTACCCTTATGAAAGATTAACTTAAGGCGGCCCTCTGTGGCCGGCGCAACTTCATCGCAAGCATAGTCTAAAAGCTTGTTGTTTCATCCAACGTAATGTTTGACTGCAAAAAAAGAGAGACAGCGTCATAGCCGTCGGTTATCAGTCGGTAAATTCCGCTGATCACTTGCGGCCGCTTCGCTAGGTCGTCATTCATGATTTCGCATTCATAAAACTTGTTCTAGGCGTATACTTCTCGTGAAAAAATCTTACAAGTTTGTGAAAAAAAAGTTAGTTATTTAGAATCTCCAATACATTTGCAAGCCTGGTATCTAAATGTTTTCTTTACTTTTTCAATTTATAGGTACATTAGATATGGCTAAAATTCAGGCAAAAACGCTGTTTTTCGGAGGCTTTGACTGAATTTGTTTCATACTTTTTTTAAATTACGCCTAGATACACGGCTAGATATAGTGCACAAGATACTAATTTGTTCAAAACATCTAACGAAAAATGTTTAACAACGCCATAATAAGTACAGAGGTTTTGTATAAAAAGTATGACGAATTGAGTCCTCTTAAGGTCCAAAGTTAATCAGTAAAACCCATGATAATATAATTTCAGCACCATGTTCCGCGACTTTGTTGCGTTTCCTTTAAGTGTTATGGGCCATTGATTTTGTTATAAACTATGAAATGGCGAGTATAAGAGAAGATAGTAACAGTAATAAAATATACCAAGGCGCATCTACGCCGATAAAAGTTGTTCGTAAAGATACTTTGATGGGAGCACAAAATATTAATGGTGACAAACCATATAAAATTACTGTTGAATTAGATAAAATAATACGTATTCATTCAACTGGGAACTAGAGAAGACTCTCAAAAGGAGGTAAAGGAGACCCTTTAAAACTATGATCACAGGTAGATTGGCAGACTTTATGGTTCTAAGGTTCAGGTTTCTGCGGTAAAAATAAAAATATCTGCTGCGGAATTTATATCAAAAGTCTGTAAACATAAAGCAGGATATGTGGAATTTAATTTAACCAGCTTCATCCGGCAGGCAGCGCGATATCCGGACGGACCTATATCCGTTAGCCCAATATGGATTTATATACCTGTTAAATTCTGTTAGGTACGCCGCGCGTCGCACGCAAATTGTATAATGGCGTACGTAAAATTGAAAAGGTCACTCTGGTTGGACTATTGATTTTGTGTTTAATTAAATAAAGCTGGAATACGTTTTAATGGATGGTAATTTTATCACTGGAACTCTTTGGTCAGTCGGAACAAATGGAGGTTATAGTAATATGTACTACGTGTTCATGCATAATCAATGAAAGGTTATACAAATATATACCGCTTCTGACGCCTAATTCAAACAAACGCCCAACCAAATTATGGGAAAAACACGAGAATAGAAAATATGTCATGATGCAAATGAAACAAAAGCAACGCAAGAAGAATCAAAAATTATATAGAAACGTATAACAAATCTTCATTCTTGTTACCGTAGTCAACACGCTAACTTTAGATATCGATATTCATATGAAATTAAATAATTTCCGAGTATCGCACAATGCGGCATTAATATGGCATTTGATTCACCATGAGACGTAATAACGGAACGTGCGACCGTGAACATTATCGTTTAGTATTCCGTACATATCGTTAACATACATACAAACAAACATGTCATGGATTCTTACAAATGTAAACAAATCACTATTTATGTGGCCTTAATGCGCATAGGTTTACTGTAAATCAAAATGCATGCAAAATTGAAGATATATGATGAGATGGATTCACAAATTAAAGATAAACGCTAAATGATACGAATCACAAAACGTGGAATGAAATTACATTAGATTGCTCGTAAACGTAGATACTTCCCTTGTAATTAATATGAAAGAAACATAAACAGTATCTGTTCCTGTTAATCAAATATTTAGTACCGTATTGAAACAATTAATAAAACATAAGATTTATGATGATAGGCTTAATCCCCCAATACGTGAGATGGTATAAAGCAAGTCATTACTTTAAAAAAAATCTGTCGGGACTATCTTAAACCCTGAGGTAACTATCTCACTGACTTCACTATCTAAACCAACTTGTGCCAAAGCTACTATTACAACAAGCCTGCAAACAGAACATGTGACCCAACCGGTTGTAATGGATAACTTCTTAGACCCGTCACTCGTCATGATGACCTACCTAGCATTCAAACCAAATTGACAATAAACAACACGGAAAAGTGATTTATTCACGTACGGACAGCTAAATGTAGGTAAGTACAACGTGTGAAAGAAAGAAAGATCGGATAAGCGAAGGTTTTCGTCGAAATAACTTCACGCTCACTGCTGACAGAGCATACCATTTGAATGCTAGAGGACGGTAAGAAAAGCGAATAGCATAAAGTAGCAAATGTCTGAGCAGGTCTACTCCAGTAGCAAAAAGATTGTCTGGAAAATTAGCTGTTCTCGAGATTTCTCGAGAAGTTAATTATAATAATGTATCAGAGAAACAGGGACAATCATCACATTCACCTAACCTTTTAGGTCAAACTAACTAAAAGATTGCTTATATGTTTATTGAGTCAGCCTGGCCAATTTTGCCAGCCTATAAAGTTGCAGATTGGTATATTGTTAAGGCCCTCGATAACGTTTTGAAAGCCACTTATCTCTAACGAGGTACGAGGTTAAAGTTGACCAATTCGGTCAAGCGGTCGCAAGGTTGCCAAAAAAGATTTGTATTGTGTTTATGAATAAGAAATATCAACGAGTCTTGGTCCAGAAATACCTTTAAGGGCCTCTTTTTATTATAATATCATTGTTTAAGGGCATGTTTTAACATCGTATCATGACATTTAGGGCAAATAAATGTGTGAAGGGTTATTATAAAAGCGTATTTATAAATGTTCTTTAGAGGATGGCTTTAATTTGAAAATTTTACGAAAGGTACGGTAAAATATGAGACGCATAATTATATTATCTAAAATCGCAGAAGCAGACTGACTCAACTTGTGTTTGCGTATGTCAGCTACAGGATTCTTGAGACAAATTACATTTCCAGATGTCTCACAAGGCGACAGCATAATTTGATCTACGTCCTCGATTTGCGCACTGTCAAAGTTAGACTAGTAAATATGACAAAATAAATAAATTGTGATATACCTACCCAGTTGTTTCGTTATAAGTTGTCTTCGTTTCTTGAATTAAGTAAACCTAACTTTAATGATAATGGCAACGATGAAGTAACAGACATACAGGTTCTTTTATGTAACGTGTAATCAGCAAACATCAATCAAACACATGACAAGTAAATGCTTTTTAACATGCATTTAGTTCCTGCGCCATTAGCAAGCAGTAACAAACTCGTTGGAGCTGTACCTACTTATTAGATAAAGATATTTTATCAAATTTAAGGGAATATCAGAAAAGGATGTTATTTCAGGCTTCTGCAACTAACAAGAGATTTGTTGACGATATAAATTTGAAATTTGCAAGTCTGCTCGAATACCTAGCTAATTCAGAACTCTCAGGATGACGGGAATTGCGTTATCTAGTTTGTAAGTCATCTGCATAAGTTTGTACGACGCGAAGTCTCAGAAACAAGAAGTTTGACGGAGTGTTGAATGTTGATAAGGTACTCAAAGGATGAAATACAATGGATGATAATCTAATTTTGATTTAAGTGCCTCATATTTTGGAGAGCAAATTTTAAGATAAAACTACTGACAGAAAGACGACAAGGAAAATAATGTAAACATAAGCGTTACATAAGGAAATTATTATTCAAAAGCATATACAGTGACATCATTTGAAGTAGTGTGAAATGAAATGAAATGAAATGAAATGAATTTATTTGTCACAATTTTGCGTAATATATGATAAGTTGTTACAAGATTTAAGTATCAGCAAAATATACCGCTCAAAACGGCGTACAAATATTAAAAATAAAAATAAATTTAAAAATTACCTATTACAATTATTATTATGGAAAATTCAATTAAATTCAATATTTACTATACAATACAATTACAATTTATTATTTAATTACCTACTATTACATATCAATTGTCATTTTTCATAATTTGGAATGTCATGTAAAAAATCATTCACAGAATAAAATAAATGTGTCATGGGCTCATGGGTAATTATCACAATACCCTGGTGTGTGAAAAGAATATCTAGCGTCGCTCAAGCTAATGGTTCTAGTGCACCTTTTGTGCGCTTTCCAACTATAGATTACATTACAGTGTATTTTATGGAGTTTACGGAATTCTTTAGATAACACTGTGTTGATAAATGTCCTTGCAATATCCCTTTTGAATAGAATAGTCGTGGGAACAGACCGAGCTATGTATGAGACTTGTTATTTTTGTCAATTATGTATTATGTTTCGTTGGTAAAACTAATTATCACATAATGTAGCAGTTTGCTAATGTCTCACACTTGAAATGAGAACCTTGGTTTTTATTAAACCTAATGGTTGGTTATGTAATGTTTCGTTCTTTCGATCATTGTAGATATTTACTAGTATTAGTTTATCCTACTGTGCAAAGTTTGTCAGCTGGAGGAATTCTTAAAAGGACAATACAACAGAGAATTCCTTTGATTAATTTTGTAATCTGCAGCAAGCTATTC